>JARYHS010013630.1:181606076-182162402 GCA_031002005.1 Vandiemenella viatica
AGCCACTTGGCTCTATCTTGGCCTCTTTTGAACCCCTCCCTTCCGTCACGAAGGCTGACATGGCTTTCCCTTCACATTCCCCTCCCACCCCCACGTTTGAAACATAGCTTTTACCCTATTAATTCCAGAGTATCGTTAAAATTATTGCATATATAATGAACACGGCCGGCATTTACTTTAAATACATACGTACTTTTCTTATAGGTAAAACTTTATTCTCAGATACAGCCACAGATCATTTTTTTCTTGACGTGTTACTAAAAACATTCTCCTAATCTTATTCATCATTGTTTGTTAACTGATAAGAGAGTACTAATTATACATACCGCGTAAAAAATTAGAGCTGAATTTTTTTCTTTTGCTGTAGTTCTATCAGTTTTCTTTCTGTGTTACCAGGCAAATCGTTCTTTGTCATGCTTAAAAGGTTTCCAGAGCTCATTGACGTTGTTTTACAAACTGAAAATTCGCTGGAAAAACATTTCCGATAAGCCTTGTAAAGTTTATCGTACAGTGCATTTTACAACACACTTTGAATTTGAAATAACAGGTCAGGAATTAAAGATGCTACGAAATTCACTTGACAGAACAAAATTAGAATCGTTGTATCAAAGAGTGATGTGGTGCCACTGAGACGATCCGAATAAAAACATGGAAACAGTACTAACCGTCACTGGCGTGGAACATCCTGCGTGACATCTGTAAGGAAGCGTCAATAAGCTACGTAGCTCCGTCTAGGGAGGGGGGGGAGGAAGGGGTTGGCTGGAAAGCTACTCTGGGCTATGTGGGGGAGAGGGGAGGATGTTCCGAGCCAGGCCAGCTAGCTTTCCATGCATATTATTTGGCACATTTAAAATGAGGTACAGAACACACAACGGCATGAAAATATTTATTTCCGTCATTTAATTATCTCCATATGTAATTTACGATAGTCCGACAAGAGAAAACAGTACAAAATGTCTTCTTGAATCAATAGGTTTTTTCTTTTTTACTTATGGCTTTACGCTTCGTTAACTTCGAGGTCATTTGAGGCGGGATGGGATTGGGGACAAGGAATGGGAAGGAATTCGGCCATGGCCTTTTGAAGAAACCATCCCGGCATTTGCCTGGAATGTTTTGAGGAAACCATGGAAAACCCAAATCTGGATGCCCGGACAGGGATTCGAACCGGCGTCCTCCCGAATGCGAGGCCAGAACGTTAACCGTTCACCCACCACGCTCGGTGGAATCAATAGGGAAAAAAAGCTACGTGCTACTTGGGGGAGGGGGTACACACAAAAGCCTCAAAAGCCTCGTCGGGCTACGTGGGGGAGAGGGGGGGGGGGTGTTCACAAGAGGCCAAAATGGAGCTACGTGGTTTGTGGACGCCCCTATGCGAGTTTGAGGTGTGTACCGCGTGCATAACTTTTTCGGCGCGTGTCGGTTAGTTCAAATACGCCGGCCTCGTGCGATTCAAGCACTATGACTTTAAGTCGCACGTATGCGTGGCACTATAGGTAATAGGATATCTAAAACTAGGAGATAATTAAATGATGTAAGTAAATATCCACATGCCGTTGTGAATCCTGTACCCTATTTTAACTTTGACAAATAAAATGTATAAAAAGCTTCTTAGCTTGGCTTGGAACCCCCCCCCTCCCGTTTCCAGGTGGGTCCATCGTAGCTTTCTACCCACCCCGCCTTCCTCCACACGTAGTTTATGGACGCTTCTTTGTGGTTGCCACCTGTATGGTGAATTTGGCTGCTACTAGTCAAAATAAATAGTGTATTCCACATATGCGGAGCGCCTCCGTAATAAGCAAAAAAACAGCTGTGTGGCCGCTGCACAGAGCCCCGAGGTGAGGCCCAAGGTCAGACGCAGTCTTGAGTCAGTGCACTTGTCGCCGGCGGATTTCCCTGGAATGTGGTTGTTGTATACAGCAGCCAGGTAGGCCGGGGGTCCGCGACACAATGCACCGTTCCCTCGCCTCGCTTTCTACAGCCGTCGCAAATAGCTGTTCCACTACCATACACGACTCCGCCAATATTTCCGTCCTCGGAAAAAATGTCACTTCATCAAGGTTTGTTGAAGACTCAAAACTAAGACTTTGCTGAAGTCTTTACTGCGATGCGAAAGAAATTTTCTTGTGAAAATCCCCACTTAGCTTTCTAGATCTATGGTATCATGTTAAGGGAGGGTATTGGTAGAGAATTGAAAGCGCGAAAAGGCGGCAACTTTTATTTACATCTTCCAAACAAAATATAATATTAAAATCCTATCCACATTTGGTGCCCATACCAATACAGTAATGTAGATGTGACTGCAGGTATTAGCTGGAATTGAAAAGTTACTTAAGAAAACATTAATAAGCTATGTCGATGAAATGCTGTTCCTTCGGCGTTATCTTAAAAAAAACATAGATTTAACTGCTCCATATTTGCTAAAACTACATACTGTTCCATTGAATCAACGATATGTTCCGATAAAATGAAATACAATATTTGTTACGAACGGTTTCTAGCCGAACATTTTCACTAATCTCATTATTCTTCAAATTTTTCCAGGAACATATTGGCCAAAACATGAAATGTAGCTTAGACGAGGGCCAGATGTTGGATCACAACTAGACGGTTAAAAAAAAGTGTTCCTGTGTAAAACGGCATGCATTTCATGTATTTCTTACTGCTTTTACCGGTAGCTCGTTCATGGATGGAATTAGTGTTATTTTAAATAAATTTGTTTTACTATGTTTCTCATATGCTCAACTTTTTCGTTTTTACGAACATATCTTCAGCTGGATAGATGACTCTCCGAAGGACCAAGCGCAGGCGTGACGTCGAAGTCAAGTCCAGTATCCGTCGTAAAAATTTTAGAAGATCTTTGATTTTTACGTAAAAAATAATCTGTCTTACATAACCGCAGTAAATTAACAATTTTTTACCGATGATGCAATTATTTACCGCAAAACGTGATTAACTAATGCGAGAACTGGTAACTAGAAATAATTACTATTGTCAAGTTACTGATGTTAATAGAAATTTAGATCTGATAGCATTTGGTGGCAATTCAAAGCTCTTTGGAATCAGTTAAACACAATAATATTCAGCCGGTGATTGTAGCTGCTTAAAGAATTTAAACAACGCAAATTAGATATATGTTTGTTGCGCGTAGCAAGGTTGTGTTGCCAGTGCCACATGTCGGTTATTGGTATGCATTATAACTGCATGAGTCGCACTCCGTAGTAGCGGCTTGCCGCTGCAAATAAAATTTTGTAGCTATAAACATTTATATTTCTCTACGACAGAAGTCACCAAGTGAGAGAGACGAGTAAGAGGACCAAACAGTTCCTCTATTAAATAATAAAAATGCAATAGATGAAACATACCATCCAAAAATAACTGTTAAGAGGAGTCGCACATTCATGGAGTGACGAGGGGAAATGGATTCCATGTTCTCCGACTCTCCCTCTCTGGATTAATGATCCAATTGCTACTTCAATCCGCAATAATGCCGATTCGGTTTCCTGAGAAGAGGAGACACCTTAGGGTGCGTCGACAAGGTGGTAATTAGTCCCATGAGAAGAGCGGATGAATGGATCACTTCGAATCTTTTCCAAAGTATGTTAGCTGCGATGCAAATAAGCACTTATCCATCTGCACCTAGTTGAGATCATAAATTAAAGTAAATGATAACAGTAGAAAGAACCTCACAGCCGACAGACTCTTTTTTTAATAAGAAAAAAGCGTCAAAATAAAGAATACAGGGTTACCCAGGCTGGGAGAAAGATGTAAGACCAGATATCTGATTTCAGACAACGAAGTATTTGTCAGTACTGAGGATGTGTAGCGTCCTTCGAAAAACCTTCTGCTCCTGATTCCGTACAGTATATTTTTAATGAAAATTTAAACGCGTTAGGATAACACATAAGGGGGCGTCCCCCCCTCCTCTGGTGAGATCTGGTCGGACCCCCTTCCCCTAAAATGTTGTGAGGTTTTGACAGAACCCCCCCCTCCACCTCTCCCCCTGCTAAACCGCGTCGTTTGTACGCCACGATGCTGTGATCGCACTATGTTTCAAGCTACCATCTGGCCCACCTCGCAGTCACATCTTGCTTGTTTGCTCGCGCAGGACCCACGTTTGTGTTTAGTCTTAGCACAGTGGGCTGCAGTTAACACACACAAACGTCTCTACACACACTTACTCAATCCATGACCTAGCTAAGCGTCGCAATGGATTTATAGTAACGACCTATAGTTTGTCCGTGATGACCCATAGCAAGTGGGCATGGGCGTCCCTAACCTACAATGAGAATATCTCCAGGTCAAAGGCTTCGGTAGAAGTCGTGAGCAGTACACTTACAGTTTTCGTGTCTGTTATTATACATCTTAAGTGCAACAAATGAAAAATAATCAGTAAAACAGTCGACTGTATGTTTCAGTTTCGAGAGTTGATAATATGAAACTATTCTGTAACACTAGGTAGAAGTATACATTATAATCTATACAAGAATCAAGTGGCTATAATAAAAGTACAGAATCATGAGTGGCACGAATCAGTTAAGAAGAGTGTGAGACAAGGTTATAGCCTATCCCCGTTAGTAACCAACTTGTATGTAGAGGAAGCAATGTGGGAAGTAAAAGAAAAAATTTGAATGTGGCTTATAAGTGTCAAGGAGAAAAAATCAAAATGCTACGTTTTGCTCATGACAATATCCTGTTAGCATAAAAGACTGAGGATATTGAGAAGTTACTGATTAGCATGAACAAAATACTATAGAAAGATTTTGGACAAAATATGAACCGAAGCAAGACAAGGGATGAAATTTAATAGAAATAATGGCATAGTTGGTTAAATATAGAAATAGGATCGGAAGCAAAAGGAGAAGTAAATAAATTCTGCTACTTAGGAACTAAAATTACATAAGATGGCCGAAGCAAAAACGGTGTTAAAAGTAGAATAGCACTAACAAAAAGAGCCTTCATGAAAAAGAAAAATCTTTTAGTGTCAGATATTGATCTGGGACTCAGAAAGAACTGTATGAAACTGTAGAGCACAGCACTTTGTGGAAGCGAATCCTGGACTTAAGGAATACCACAAAGAAGGAAAGTTGAAGCATTTGAAATGTGGTGCTATTTCTATAGCCGAAGATAGATCGATAAATTAGAAATAAACGTGTTTTGGAGATTGTGGGTGAGCAAAGAAATATGTGGAAGATTCTTACAGGAAGCATATGGGATTAGCTAATCTGTTAATAAAGAGAACAATCGAAGGTAAATTAGAATATATGAAGCAGATATTCGAAGATATAGGTTGTGAAGGACATGTTGGAATGAAGAGGAAGGGATAGAGGATTGCATCAAACCAGTCGAGAGACTGATGACAAAAAAGAAAATCATGTAACAATAATTTCGTGTGGTCTTAATAATCTAGTGATATATTTATTTTCTTATGGGTTGCGCGGTTACCTATCTCCGGCAATTCATCCAGGCGAACGGGACATACACGTAGAATCAGAAATACTGTGTGTCCAGTAAACTTCAGATTAACAAAGCAAGGTTCTTTCAGACATGAAGCTCAGTTTTACGATTCCTTAAGATAACGGCCAGGACCGGGGATTTCTTTATGACGATTACGTTCTTTAACGAACCGAATCCATAGCCTGCTCTGCATGTATCCTGAAAATTATAAAAATGAGGATGAAACACGTGATTTCTCATGCTTCCGCATTAATGTCGCAGTAGGCCTCAGCTTTTTCTTTTCTTTCAAGCTCCTGTGTATTAAACTCTTGTCATTTTCTTATGCAAGAAAATTTGCACGCTTTGATTGATGTGTTAAAGGCACAGACAGCTGTTAGCGTGTGAACTAGTAGATCCTGCATTGCGTCTATGGGTGCGCAACATTTGAACCTCGCTTCTAGATGATAGTATTTTTCGATTCCATTATCAAGAAGGACGGAGTGATATTACAGTCATTCGGGCAAAAACCACAACGCTTTTTTTGCTGGCTTCATGAACGGCTTCCAACTTGTTTTGTCTTTTCACTTCATCGGTTCCTTGTCTTATTTCGCTTAGTCACTCGTTCCACTTTTACTTTAAACAGCTTTTTACTGGAAGAGCTATGTTTTATTCGCTCCTTCTAATATTAACCAGTTTTATTTGGCGTCAAACCCTTAGTCATCAGTTTCAGGGCTCGTCCAATAATTTTTACGGGCTTTGCTTACTTCAAACGAACTACACCAGGCGCTCCGTGGTTCGGAATCGACGTTAAACAATGGTGCGGCCAGGACCTACTTCTGACATACTGCCTCTGTACGCCTCTTGCGGGAGGATTCAACCACGTTGCAGACTAAGTTATTTTCAATTTAAGATATTTTATTTTTAAGCTCAGTAACTATATTCGAAGGGTGGTTTGATATCTCATAGGTTAAGGCTTCTCACGAGATCGTAATGTCCCCACTTCGAATCCTGGTCTCGGCTGGGATTTTCAAAGGCTCTTAACGCGACCTTCCCCTCTCGTTTGTCTTGATGTGTAATGAGAAGTACGGCAGTACTCTTCCGTAGTTCGGATTCCACGTAGGTCCTCTATACCCGGTACGATTACCGGTTAGGTTTATTACTCGTGACAAGAGAAGCATTGTGCGGTGAATCGACAACTTTCACTGGGCTGGCGAACAATCCTTTGCGATCTCCCAGCCAACACTGCCATATGATAATTTTGAATATATTCGAGGAATAGCAAGTAATAAGGAAAAATCAATGGCCATGTGGACTAAGTATTACAAATGGTGTATGGCTTATTGTTTGTAAGAAATTTTTTCGTTGTGCCTACATCGTGTGTTATGTATGATTTTTGCCTCCCTTTATAGATAGGAAATGCTACTGGATAGTGCGTAATCAGATCTTTCTACAACAAAGATGTCTACTGAGATGTTCATTTCACCCTGTTCTCTGCACCAGGGGTTTCTTTATTTGCCACTTGTGATCCATTTATCATTCGCCTTGCTCAGTTTAATGGTTTATTCGTAATTCTCTTTTGAGCGACTGTTAACATTGCAGCGGAATAAACATGTATGCTTCATCCATTTACCATCGTAACTGAACATAATCAGTAACACTGCAAGTTCCATTTCTTTCCAATAATCATTTGGTGTTGTAGACTATAATTTAGCGGTCTTTCCCACTGTTCACTATAATCTTTGTCTGAGCCGTACAAATCGATGGATACGACGAGGAGATTGTCCGTTCTTAACAATCAGTGAGGCTATCAAATTCCGAGTGCTATTGTTCTTGAGTCGCGCTGCTTTCTGCACGTCTGAGCGCCGCCTCCCAATCCCGCGCTATCAGATCGGACACACGCATTTCGCACGATCTCATTGTTGCGTGCTAGACAAATTCGTGACGCCCACCCACCTGCCTCTCAAAACAAAAATCACTGGCCCCTGCGCTACTGCAGTCATCATCAGTGTGCCGTAAAGTCTGCAAACAAAACGGCAATAACACTGTATGCAAGGGGCTTACCGACGATCTGGGCCTGGCATTTAGGAAGACGCTGGCTTGAATCCTGTTCCGATCATCCGGAATTCAGTGGTTTCCCAAAATCGCTGCGAGCGAATGCAGGGGTGGTTTCTTCAAAATGCTATGGTCCCATTTGTTTCTGTTCCTTGCTCCCAATATTATTCTCCCGGGCGTAATGACCTAGTCGACGAACCGGAAAAATTTTAGCCTCTGCATGCATACCACCCATTACGATCAACAGACGGTTTTCCCCTATCACCAACAATAATGTCCCTTTTCCACCTCATAAGCACTTCTCTCCTAATCACTACGCCACAAAACATATTAGGTGCTACAGTTCGTTAATAGGGGGCGATATACACTTACTTTTCTTATATTTCTTACTTTATCCTTATTATTGTTTTTCGAGCTTGTTATCATCTGGGTGAATACTGTCGGGGGAACCTCTTATTCTGTCAAAAATTATGCTTTGTGAATGCGTCGGTTGCCTAAGTACTACTAATAGTTTTATGTGATCAACAGGAAGATAGTGCCGCTACTTCCCTTCCAATGATTCTTTTCAATTTGATTAGAGGTGGGAGAAGGGGGTACTGTAGAAACGGAATGGGAAAGAATTCGGCTATGTTCATAATGATCTTGTGATGATGACATTAGATTACGGAAGAAATTGGCAATGCTGGGTATATGACTTCTTCTCATTAGTTCAGTTGAATTGTTATCAAATTTTTCAGTAATATTTTCGTTTTAAACAACTTACGGACACTACTTTAAACAAAACTGGTTGTTTAATAAATTTACTGTACCTGTTACAGTACCAGTGAGGCCTGGAGTTATTTCGGGAAACAATGGAATACGGAAATCTGGTTGGCCGGATGGAACTCTTGACTACCACGCCTCGTTAGCGATCACCTGTCAGACACTTGTTTACCTTCTGAAGGAGAGCATGATAATTAATAACTGTCGACGAGCAAAATCTTCACGTAGTAAAGAATTTATTGTACCCACCGGGACATACATCTACTAAATAAAGAAAAAATGTACGAATGAAATAACGTTTACTGATAAGAAGCATGTGATGTGCTATTTATTCTTCTCGAGTCCTTACTCTCAGGAAGGACTAATTTTCTGCAAAATTCGCGTACTCGGCAAGCTGATGTTGATGGATGCGGAAACCCTGTATCATGAAAAGCATGTTAACTCATTTATAATTTGAAAACTTAAGAACACAATTCGAATCCCCTGCAAGCCCACATTTTTTGGGCCTTCGACGTTTACCTCTGACAAAGTTTGCTTTGTGTAAATGAAGTGCGCTATAGCGGTCCAGGTTCTACGTTAAACAAGTCACAACAAATGCATTATCTCTTGTCTATCGGCAGCTGCACCATACTTTGCAGTGTCTCGTCCGGCAGTACCTGGTAGCATACGCGTTACTTACTCCATGTCATAACGCTTAACCCATTTTTTTTTTTCAGAAGTTCTGGTTTGGCATTGTTAATTGCGTTCATTTTCAGTTTTGCTTTCTGTCTTTGCGAGTATGTTGATTATTATCCTACAACTGGCATTTTTATTATTATTTTAAAAAAGTTTAGAATCAAACAAATACAAGTTTCATCCAATTGGTATCTTGGAAGATAACTTACGAAAGAGAGCAGGCGACATCACAAAAAGATGAAAACATTACTTTCAGACATTTACACAATGTTGTCATTTTGAAGTAATTTTACATTTTGACGATGACAGAAGCTGGTTATCTGTAAATAAGTGATATGAACTTAGTTCAGTAATTCTGTGTAAATTATTATCTGCAGGTACTAACATGAACACAGTTTTCTTTAGTGCAGATCCGAGGCTTATTTATATACAATGAGCAATGTTAGAAAAAGAGTTTTTCCTTAGAATGAAAAGATATGTAAAATATGCGAAATAGTTAATAGTCTTTTATAAAATCAGCACAAACATTTACCATACTGAAGTCTGAAAATAGGATATCAGTTTAAATCTGCACAACAGAACAGAAACAATATTTGATAAGACACGGATCAGTATCACCACTTTTTTAAAAACATTCTCTTGGTAAATACGTGTCTTTTGAAAAACAAACCTTTGGAGATTTGAAATGTAGACGTTATACTCCACCAAGCACATAAAGATCCCCTCCGTGACTGCGCTCTTCAGCCGGGGATGACATGTGGAAAGAGTTAAATCTGTAAACAATCAGTAATAATATTGTTGGCATTATAAAATTTCACACTTTTCGCAGGCGTCATTATCGAAAATAGCACTTACTTGTTTCTTTTCGGGTTTTGCCGAAACGTTGGCGTTATCAGCAAAGAAACGCAGCGCAAAACCCGAAAAGAAACAAGTAAGTGCAATTTTCGATTGTTGGCATTGTTTCCTGTCACTCAAACTCTGTTTAATGACACCTTTAAGAAATGTGTAAGCAGATACAGGAATTTGCCATCGTTTTCATTTGTATTATAAATTATGCAGTTACTGCCTGCTTTTGGAACTTTCTCTTCGTCGGGATGTCAGAAATCGCTTCATTGGTTGGGGCACCGCAGTGCGTGAGAAACGGTATTAGCGCCCGAGACGCTAGAACACAAGGTTTTCCCTTTTTCTTTGCGCGCGTTCGCCACTTCCGCGGTCCGTTCTTGGCAATAACGCGTTAAGCAGGTTATAAGTCAGTCTCTAATTAGCGGAGCGCAGTGGCCGAAGTGAGGGTGTGGCGTTGCGGTCGATGGCTGCCCGACTCCACCAGATAAGCTGGCACTGCGCTGATCAGCCGCGCTGACTCACAGGAACCTATCTCACCTCACGGACTAGCACCCCGGCCTCGCACTCTCAAAGGGTCGCCAGTTCTAGTCCAGCCTCGGGAATGGGTGACTTTAATCGTGTCCGCACTATAGCGCCCAATTATTACAGAAAGATACAGTAGTTAAAACAATATTTAAAAAATTGTAACTGACTAAATGGTCGCAGAGACCGAAGGCCATATTTGACAACTAACGTCACCAGCTCTGCTAGTAATGGTGCTAATGTCATTAGTCACATAATACACACATATACGATACAAGGAACTCAGAATACTTCAAAAGCAGGGGACACAGGTTTAAATATACTGGAAGGATTATTACACCCCATTGCCATCGAAGGACATTATTCCAATCACTAACCGATTAGTTTCTAGTAGCTGTGTTCAAGGGAACACAACAACGAGAAGCATAAAATATAGTTTTTTATATCGCAGGTGACGCTACTTCTACCAAATCATACATAAACAGAAAATATGTTACAGAATAATCCACCTTCTGAGCACGTTTGAGCTTACTGTATAATAAGGTTTCCATGGTACAGGTTTCTAAGTCAATAGGAGCATTAAAACACTTATCGTTCAGCTAAGAAAAGAGAACAAATCTTATCACGTCTTAGCTACGATTGTACTAATCCAAGGAGAATATTACTTGAGACTGAAATGAAAAACATTTTGTAAACTTGTCGAAATACACTTCCTCGAGGAGCATTTTGGCATCTACTCTTTCTTTCACTCCGCTACCTCTTTTTCCTGAACCAAAACTAGTTTTTTTTTTTTTTTTTTTTTTTTAATAGTTGTCAGCATGAAGAATTAAATGGCATTGAATAAACTTCCAGTCTTCCTTTCCCTCCAGTTCTGTTTGTTACCATATTGCAGAGTACTTCTGATCCTGGGTCAGTAGATGTTACCGTTTCAGAAGTTATAAGAGATAAATTAAGCAACAGTAATCACGACGAATATATCATGTTTCAGTTTAAGACCTTTCTACTAAAGGTCGCGGTGAAGTGTGCTGTGAAAAAAACTTAATAATTAAACTTCTTTCAAACAGGGCGTCAAGGTATCGTCCGTAATTGTCACCAAAGTAACAGCGTGAAAAGAAAGATTGTGGTGAAAAGTTTCCTCGGGTTTTGACTTCATAAATTAATTACTAGGAAAACATATTTTCCGAAGTCTTTTTTTTTTAATTAACTTCATTAAGTATTGCTGAGCTGAAACAATTACAAGGGATTGATTTAATTGTAAATTAGAAGATTTGCGGCTCAAACGTTTATACTCAACAGTTCTTGGATTTATGGTTGTGTTTTATAGTCATGGGCGCCGGGAAGGGGGTGTACTTGCAGGATATGTGAAAACTGCGACCAGTGAAATTTGCGGCCAACCTAAAATCTGCGAAATCTGCGGCCAATACCTCTTCTCTTTGTGTCATGCCGCGCCGTCCTAATCACTCTGAACGCCCCTTTAGACGACCCGACCTGGTCTCACTAAATCGTGGCCTGGAAGTTATTACGTGAACAAACATTTTACATTACACACCCGAAACAGCCAAGTTAATTTCTATTTTTTTTTTTTAATAGACACGCAAATGTTTCACAGGTTTCTTAGACTTAGACTTTTTTCGCACTCGTTACTGAAAGCTGAATTTTTTGCTGATCTGCAACACTGTTCGGAAAATCCAGTGCGGTACTAACTAGATCGGAGTGGCCGAGGTCGTCTAGAGGCGGCCATACACGATCGCTCCATCCGTCCAAATGGAGCGATGTCACTCCATTATCGTGTCGTCTGTGGGGAAATTTGATGTGGATGACGTTAACCCACAACTGCTGATGGTAGAATATTTTTTCCAACACTAGTTTCTTATCTGCTTAACGTCTCTAACAGCGAGGTCTTTAGAGACGGGAAAGGATGGGGGGAGTGGGGGGCAAGTAATGGGAAGGAATTCGGCCATGGCCTTTTGAAGGAAACATCCTGGAATTTGCCTGCAGTGATTTGGGAAACCATGGAAAACCCAAATCTGGATGCCCGGACAGGGATTCGAACCAACGTCCTCCCGAATGCGAAGCCTCCTGCACTAGTAATGTGAGGCAAAGGGGAGATTTTGCATGGAATCTACTACGACTCTGTAAGTATCTGCCTCGTTATTACAATTCTTTTCTACGTCTTTTAAGCAAGAATAAAACTTGTATTTTAATAACAGTTATAAACTGTAAAACACTGTACTGTCAACCTGCTGTTTAGAAACATTGGCTACAAACGCAGCAATCCGTTCAGAGCGCCCGCGCCGGTGGGGCGGCTTTTAACAATACAACCAGTTTGATCCTATTCTATAATAAACATGCCGCTACAGCATTGTTGAGAATTCTGGCCGCAGATTTCACTGGCCGCAAATTTCACTGGCCGCAGTTTTCGCGACACCGTACTTGCACCCCCCTGACATTCAGGGTCGCCGTCTGGGCAGTAGTAGAGCTAAGGAAAAAAAAAAAAAGGTCGCCCAGCCCGGAAATTTTTGTGCCGATAGGGGGGGGGGGGCACCAATGCAGCCCTGGTGCACCCCCCTAGAAGCCATCCTGCCGGCGCCCATGTTTATAGTATTTGTTATGTCTGCACAATACCGTTTGCCAGTGAGTGAATTAACTTGGTATACTTATACGTAATTTTTGTGTTTTATGTTACGCGTCCTAGAGTCGAGAGGTCGTGGATCCATTACATACATAATTTGTGTGAGAACTGGTGTGTTGCAATAGCTAGTCTGCAGTCCACAGCAAAAATCATGAGTCTGATGCAACCCATATTTAAATAAACGATCATTAGTAATTTATATGATAGGTCTTCTAATACTGCATTTCAATCGCAATCTGCCATACTAAACTTATAAAATTATTCCTGTTTATTAAAGGATTATTCATACTTTTAAACCGATTGTACTGATGATTTCACCGTCAACGTTGTCATCTATACGGGGACCTTCCCCTGTACTGTCACATTCGAAGTTTGAGTATGTTTTCCATAAACGAGTAAATATATCTTCTTCAGAAAATTAAGGACGACCTCGTGAGATATCTGAATAGCCTTCATCTTAAACGCTTTATCGGCGCCTTATTCTAACTTATTTATACTTGTGTGTTAAAAACATTATATTGGATTAGAAGTTTTTCTAGAATCTCAGATCACTGTACTTGTCTGTCGCATGATTTAACCAAGTCTGTTGGGTGACTGTTAACACTCTGACCTGAAGGACGTGGGTTCAAATATTAGTCCAATAATCCAGATTTGGGTTTTCCGTTATTTCCCAAAATCACACCAGGCGAATGCCGTTATGTTTCCTTCAAAAATAACATAGCCGAATTCCTTCCCGCTGTAGCTTTAATGTTAGTTACATTAATGCAAGAAAATCAAACACGCATTAGAAAAAGGAACTTCTTTTATTTAGCTGCACTTTTCTACTTAAGAATTCGCATTTCAGATTATAAAATTCCTTTGGCTGTGTCAACTTACAAACCAATAAATACATTCTGTCTTTACGTCACAATCCAATAAATCATTGGTCGCCTGACTCGCTATGTTATCTGTATCCGACTGCAGTTCAGTGTGGGTAACCTCTGTGTTATACATCCAAAGATTCTACTTCACCAAATCTGGTACTGCTAGCCTTACTCTCTGGTTTCATAGACTTCGTATGTCTGCCCTCTAAATTAAATCTGTTACACCAAACTTATAAAAATATTCAGTTTAAAATAATAGTTAATATAAGGTGTTACCTTATACGATTCCTTGTCCCCAACCCTCTCCCGTTTTTAATAACCACCACGTCGACAATGCGTGAAGCCCGAAAAATAACGCGTTATTTCGCACGGTTTTCACAGTAGCAGTCCGATTATTCCACTGCTATCTTCAAATCACTGTATATATGACATGTGTGGATAGTTATTTCTGCCGTTGTATACACCGTGTTCTGTTACTCAGTTAGCGGTATCCGCGTTAAATGTTCGTTAAGACCGTCTAAACGGCGGTAGTTAGAACTAAGTTGAAAAGCACAGTACGCGCAGCATGCCGTCCGTGGTTGGCATTCCACGAATTCTTGGTCAGAGAGGACGCACACGGAACGTCGCTGTGGTGTTTGCGTCCCGTTAGAGCGCTGTGTGAGAGATAGCCCGCCCCACCTGGGCGTGTCTGTCGCTCTTGATGCATGGCCAGAGATACGACCAACCTAATTAATGGAACGACGCACCGCGCCGTGTGCGGCCCGATAGCTGTTGCTTCATTTCTCCATCCGCTCAGCGCAAAATGTTCTTCTGCTGCAGCGACGACAAGCTCGATGACTTATGGGCTCTATCCAGCGGTAGCTCGAAAACCACCTGCTGTTAACAGAGCCTGTTCGTATATTGGATGAAGGCCTGAACTTGCATCGGTTAGTGGATGTCTCTCGATGTTTTTTGACACGGCAAAGAAGGTGAATGAACTTAAATGAAATATTGGCAGATCAAGAAAGAGCTAAAAAATCACAATCAACAACAACAAAAGTTCCCAGCTACACACTGGGTCTACTTTGTACACGAGTCTCTCCGTTTTCTTCTTTCCTTCCACCAACTCTCTGCTACCACCTTGGTTCTGTTTTCTTCCGTACACACTCCTCACAATCCTCTCAGCCATTCATCCCTTGTTCTTCCTCTGGGTTCTTTACCATGCATATTCATTTCGTGGAATTTTCTTGTGATTCTCTGCTCCTGCATTCTCTGCACGTGCTCATACCATCTTAGTCTGGCCATCTCTACCATACCGAACGTGGTGGGCGAGTGGTTAACACTCTGGCCTCGCATTCGGGAGGACGCCAGTTCGAATCTGGGTACGGACATCCAGATATGAGTTTTCCATGGTTTCCCCAAATCACTCCAGGTGAAAGTCGTGATACTTCCTTCAAAAAGGCCATGGCTGAATTCCTTCCTGTTCCCATCCTGCTTCTAATGACGTCGACGAGGCGTAAAGCCATAAGTAAAAAAAATCTCTATCATTTCCTGTAGGAGTGTCTAATCATTTCGCTCCTTTTCTAAAAAATCAGAAGTCCAAACCATTAGTAAGATACAATATAATTATGAACTAATAAATGTCTTTGAAATGACGATAGTGATGAGATTAACACTTTTACATTGTTAGTGAGCTTTGACACAATGCTTTAAAGGAGCCGGACGATTTGAATGGTTAAAGCGATGATGAGATTATAATACTTCGAAAGGATCGGTTTGTATTAGAAATTCCGCTGCACAAGACGATTAGGAACTATTTCTGCTGCTTGAACACAATATTTGTTTTAAACATTAATCTTATAGTTAAAATGAGGAATTTTTGGGAACATAAAATATTAATCCAAAATTTGTCCTTCTTTAAAGACAATCCAGAACATTTTTTGGACGTTTAGCGTCTGTAAGTGAAATATGGGCTCATCACTTCACACGTATTGAAAGAAACAGTCCATATCGGAGGAGGAAGGTAGTTCTCATTTCCCAAGGAAGGCTGTTCGTTCTGCTTGGAAAGTGATAGTGTTTTTTTTAAATTAACTTCATTTGTTGTAGTATCTCTTTCTTTGTCTGGTAGGAAGGTTTCTAACCGTTTAAGTGTATGATCTTCCTTGAATATCTTAATTGGAACACATTCTGGATTCGTGAAGTTATGCCTAGTGATAGTTTGTCTTGTACGCCATATCCGTTGTCACACTGGGGGAATTTGGGATTGGCGTTGAAAACAGTCGCTTGGGACAAAAGTCAGATTAATATCTCACGTGAGGATTTTAATGGGTTAATCCTTTTAACGCTGAGGAAGCGCGATTGGTGGCATATATGGTGGTTCCTTGTGATTGAGGCTCCTCCCTAACTTTGAAAAATGGTGATTATTTTTTTCTTTAAGTTCCACGCCTCTCCTACGTCGAGGACTTTAGAGAAAATTGGCAAGGAACAGGAATGAATTCGGCCGTGGCATTTACAAGGAACCATTCCAGCATTTTCCTAGAGTGATTTGGGGAAACCTTGGAAAGCTCAAATCTGGATGACCGGATGGGGGTTCGAATCCGCGTCTTCCCAAATGCGAGGCCAGATGCTTACCGCTCACCCCACCACTTTCGGTATTGTAAAACCATTATGGAAGCATATTAAGCTATCAATAAAAAAGGAAGATGCAAGTTGTCAGATGCGCTGTCTCTTTCGGACACTACTCAAAGTCTCATGAATGTTGGTTTCAGTTGGTACCGCAGTGTACCTATCCTCCTCAGGCTTGTTCCAAACCTTAAAAAGTTTGTCTGGAGCTAAATTCACGTCTTTTCGACAAACTTAAAATATGTTTTGTAGCGGATGGCACAAATTTTTGAAACATCTTGTGCAGCTGATATTGAACAGTGGAAAAAGACCCCTCCTATATGCATCAGTGTCTGGTCATGAACAAATGAGACCACCCTCGTACAAATTTAAATGAGTATTGTGGCATGAGGAATTATCGTAGTCTGTTGGTACTGAAAGGAAATTCCTTTGAGCTGTTTAGTGCGGAGACAGAACATTCTGACTGAGTGTGAATATGAATCGCCTTGACACAGCGCACTAAACATACGATAACCGCGTGACCTTACGATAAGATTCGTCCACACTTCATTCGCGTTCCCCAGAATATCTGGAGGAATGCTGTGATCAACGTGCATGTGGTAAGCACCATATCCGACTAGTAGCTTGTACCGCGTTTCTCAGAAGTGGCGATACCATTTCGGTATTGCCTGTTAAGGTGATATCTCAAACAGAAGGTCAGGCGAGTTAAAAACTTTAATTTCGCTTGTCACGGTGCCAGTCTTAAACAACACATGAGACGTTGAACTGGAGGACTGCTCTAATTGCTGCCCCGGGCAGCGAGGTGAACTGGTTTCTCTCTTAATTGATACCGAGTTCTCCATTAGTCAACTCCCTCGGCTATTGAATGCTGCCTGAAGAAACACAATGCAACCGAATTTAGTTGCGTAACCCACACTCTGAAAGACACAATGAATATCAAGTGACTTTTGAATTGCACTATTTCGGAATGATCCTAAAAAATACACAAATCAAACTGTTTGGTCGCGAATACAAAAAAGTTCCATATACTTCTTTGATTTCCAAAATACTTAAGTTGACGAATAAAGTAAAAATGTAGTAAAATACTTTATAATCACAGTTTGTTTATAAATATTTCGCATATGTTGTTTGTGTGAGTACTGGTAATCCCCAGTGCTTATAAAAATGACAGGAATATTTCCTGGTACTGTCTACTCTGAGATATCTAGACTATTTTACTTTGATAGAAGCCTTTATATTTTGGTGTAACAATGTTAACCATTCCCGCTCATATCTTTTCATTAATACTTGTGCTAAAGTAAAATAAATAATCATACTATAGCAAAAATCTAAAACGCTGTTGAATTTAATAGAAGTCGTTAGAAGGGATGTTTTTGTAACTTCTAACGTGTATACATCTATTTTGGGTCACGGATTGCAGACTGTGTCGTATTGATATTGTTCAGTTTCTGGGCTTGAAATTTAAAAACTAAATTTGTTCTGAATTATGAGTGCTCGGATTAAACTCTCAGAATAAAAGGCAGTATTATCAGGCAATTATCCTATTTTAAATACACTCTCAGAATAAAAGGCAGTATTATCAGGCAATTATCCTATTTTAAATACAGAATGTCTAGCATTGAACAGACTAGAAGACATTTGATAAGTACGAACAAACTCTTTTATCCGATCTGATCTCAGCAAACAACGCAGAATTCACATAATGAGTTGGTGTTTTTTTCTGTTCTCCTATGTGGATGTGAAAGCTGGACTCCGGATGCTAATATCATAAACAGAATTGATATCTTTCGAGTTCATTAGAGGCGAGATGGGACTGGGGGCAAGGAACGGGAAGGAATTCGGCCATGGCCTTCTGAGCACCCTCTGCCACCCACAATTTTGTGAATTGCAGAGTATATTTGTAGATGTAGATGTAGAAGCATCCCGGCATTTGCCTGGAGTGATTTGGGGAAACCATGGAAGACCCAAATCTGGATGCTCGGACGGGGATTCAAATCGGCGTCCTTCCGAATGCGAGACCAGAGCGTTAACCGCTCACCCACCACTCTCGGTCGCCGAAGGTATTTAAATGCCCGTGTATTTTGCATATTGCACTCAAAAGAAATCTCAAGCAAGGAGATTTTTAATCCCACGAAGAAGATAACTGTTTGTACTTATGGTTAAAATGAGGAAGACATAGTATCTCAGACCTATTATCAGACTCTAAAAATACTGTTGCGCCTCATCATCGAAAGGAAAATACAGCCGAAACGATTCGTCTGGAAGACAGGTGCAAGTGGTTAAACTACGTATCCATGTTAATAAAATGCGTTGAACCTGGAGGCTGGACGTTAACTCGGTAACTCGGAAATCTTCGGCCAGTCGATTATACCCGAACTGTTAATTACTCTGGCCGCCACCACGGAGCTACTAGTCTAACCAGGAAATTTCAAATGAATAACTGCACTGACTTTATTTACGCTTATATTGTTAAAATGTAGTGTAAATTTCAAATAAACAATTGAATTTGATCATATTTTCACTTACACTGCTAAAACGAAGTGTAACTGCTAAGCTAGCTAAAAGGAAGTAACTTTTCAAAAATACGATTGACAGAGATAAAAAATTAATGTGAGGCAGAGATGAAGAAAAAAAAAAATAGAGACGTTCGTTTAAATTTCCCTGTTGTTATTTGCTTATTTGCGACAGCTAGATTGAGAAATTCGTTTAAGGAAAACAGATTCCAACGTTTAGGCTACATTGTCTGCAGCAGTAAGCAGGTCACAACACAACCTAATAATTTTTTGACAGATGATAAAAAGCAGGTAAGTTTATTGAAAACTCAGAGAAAGTTAAAAAGAAACATAAATAATCGAGAAATATTTTATTGAACTAAATAATAGATATTCGTTTTTGAAATTGTACATTACGTATAAACTTTTTCATAACAATAAAGATTACCGTTATTTAATGTCGACTGCAGTTATTTAAAACATCCTATTCAAATAATCGGAGAATTTCTTCATAAAAAGTTTACTCATATCAGTAAGAGTGGTTGGTATTCGCTTTTCCTTAGAAGCTTTTCCAGAACAAATTCCTTCTGACACCACAGGTGATACCAGTCATTTGGAAGGATATTTAAACTAGTGGGTACATATTTACCGTTCTGCTGCTTCAAGAACCGTCGTCAACTGCCGTAAGGAGATGGTGTGTGAATGAGATTAGGTGTCTGTATTATTTTGATGGCTGTGCCGTTACCTCTGGACTGTCGGACGTTGAGATATGGCCGCGGCGGCAGCGTGACTGAACATCTGCGGAGGGCAGCTGAAGTTAAGCCCTGCCCGTGCTGTTCGCGCACGCACCACATCTCCCGCCCGGGAAACATTCCGCAAATATTTGTGCTGCTTGTTTCCAGGCCGCGGCAAGAAACGCGCGGCTCTGCTCACATTTCAACAAGTCGGATATAACGCGTATACAGAATTGCTCTTCCGTTAAATTGCGATTTTCTGTGGCGATGAGATGGCGGGAAAGAGGGTGAGCAAGAATTGTGGTGTAATTTAATTTTCTTTGACCGATTCAGATACTCATTTTCCCTGCTCCAGAAAATGCTCACAAGGCGTAGAGGTATTTGAGTTTAATGTTTGACTTGCATTCCTAACAATATGTTTGCACAGTACACTCACTTCGCGTGAATAACTTTAAGAGAAAAGAAAAAAATCAATAGTATGGAAGTGTCTTAAAAGAAAATAGATGAAGTTCATATTTTATATTCAACACAATTAGAAGTGGAATGTGCTAATTGTTTTGTGTTGAGAAATAACCGTCGTATTTTTTTTTTTTACTGTAATCTGTATTTTTTGGTCGTGAAGTTAACTGCCCTGTTTCTTTATTACTGCTGAACTAATTAATTTTTATCAATATTTTTTTAAAAAATCCACGAAAATTAATACATTTCATAGTAACCGTCATCTATACTAGAGCAGCTAATTTTTCTTGCCCGTTAAATCTATTCTAATTATTCCTAAATATGTTTTCACATATATCTGTTCTGAAGAAAAGTGTGAACGTAATAAGGGACGTAATTGACAAATTTTAATGTTAACTGACATTAAAGTCATATTAACAAACAGATCTGGGATACTAAAATACTATAATTTATAGAATTAAAAATATTCCACTGTACTATTACAATGACTATAAATTCTTGAACCCGCAACATTACTCAAATTCTGAACAAATGATTACTTTTTTAGGAGGTTTTCAGTACCCACTTGGGCTAAGGTGCCGCAAGTCCCAGGTTTTCGCCTCGGAAACAACACACAATGACATGTGGTGACTTCAGCGTCTCCATTTAAACTCGGCAGTTATACGTAGAATGCATCCTCTTGAAACACAGACTAGCAGTGAGAGGATTGCACTGTAGTTCCAGTTATTTGTCAGCGAATAAAAGGGCCGCGGTACTGGTGAATGGAATTTATTGTAACTTGTGGAGCAGCTTTTCTCAACTTTTTCCAACCAGAGGACTAGTCAATACTAGAAAGTAATGCTGCTAACCAATAACTCATATGGGCCTTTTTTCACCTATGTTCTATTATTCACATATAGGACATATTTTATTGTACCATTTACAATATAATAAAAAACTAAAATCATGTTTTTAATTCCTATAGAAACTCAGTTATGAAACTGGAAGTTAACTATTAAAAGTTAATTACATATAGATCTTAAACCTAATTTCGTGTACTTCACTACTTTTATGTTTATGGTTTATACTCGCTTATAGGCTTGCACAGGACAAGTACTGTATCGTAAAATATAATGTTCTGCCTGCGAAACACCTGAGGACCATCTTCGCAGACCACAGGCTGAGAAACATCGATTTACAGGTTGTTTTTTTAATTGAAATAGGTCTTGTGAAAGGAGCTGTATTGGCCAAACTGGCAAGACATACTGCTTCAACAGAAAGTAGACGACCTTTGCAGTCTTCTCGCTGCGGCTTAACCGCCTATATCCCAGATATATATATATATATTTAAGCACATATTAAGGTAAATGGCCATATTGGATTCTTAGGCTTTTGTTTGCTTACAAGTGTTTAGGTGGACTAAAGATGAATTCCGTTCATTAACAACTTGTCGACGATTGAAATAATTATGTCCACTCCGACCATCCGCATTGTTTTAAAATCATGTAGTTGTTTTATATTTTGTCAGTTGGAACAAAAAGAAAAAATAGAAAAGAGGACTGAAAAATTTAGTGAGAGATCTATGGAGATATTCCTCTTCTCTCTGCCGTATAGCTGGTTCTGTAATGATATCAAATTATTTATTTCGTTATGGTTTTCAATAATAATAAGCTGTAATTGTATTGACTCATCTTTACCTATTCACATAGAAAACCTATTTCATTGTCATTTTTAAACTAACAGGTAAGAAGTCATTTGATTTCATAATTCAAAACCAGATTCTCTTATCTCCAAGGGTTTATACATGGCAGAGAAATCTTATCAAATGACGTCTTTAATAGGGATGACGGCGATTGATAGGAAACACTGTGCATATAAATCCACGTAACGTCTGCAGAAGCTTTGCCCGCCGGCGAAGTGAGCTGTAATAACGGCTCGAAGGCTGATCCGCAGCCGCCCACTCGTTATGCTGTATGGCTTTAATGAGGGGCAATTCACACAGGCGTTATCTGATACGTCCGGAGGACTGGGTCAACTCGCTGGAATAAAGTACTCGGGGGCCAAGGGTCGCCCACCACGGCGAGTGTCATTCGCAACGCTCACACGAAGGAGATATTTCCCCTGTAGTTTTAACGAGCTTTGAAGTCACGACCGTACTGCACACAGACATACAGAACTGCCGCCATATCGAATCTTTGCAACAGTGTACTAACAATCCTGACCAAGGTTTTTATGCGATTCTTCGTAACAAATAGGCGAGTAGATCTCCACTTTCTACCTTACAAACCACATAAACAGAACAGCACAAAATTACTTGCAAGAAAACGTTTGTGATTAGCGGATAAGAGCACCTACTAACATGTCTGAGATTAGATTGTCCACAAGGCACAAATCTCCGTAAAAGAGATAGCCATTAAAGATTTTCATTACTATTTACAACTGGGTATTTAATTCATTAACATCTCGCTCTAAAATATCCACAGCGCCGTTAGATAATTGTGTAAGCGGAAGCAAAATCTGTGAGACTATAATTACTACACATTTTAATCTAACTAATCTCGAACTCACAGTTTCCACTCACTTTGTCTTTTTACACCTTGTGTCTATAAAATGTCAAAGGAACAAACAACATTGAGTTATCTAAGTAAGCTTTTATAATTCTAGAGCTTTCGACGAAGGATTTACTATTTCCTACTTACAGGAAGTGCAGAATTAATCGCTATTATAATTTTTTTGTGCTCACAATTACTCGAGTAACATTTATTTGGCATGAAACTGTATTGACGGTTTCGCGTGTTGGCGCTATCGCTTGATTTTGATATCTCTCTGAGTGGCTTTGTGGTTGAGATGCCCTGAGTATGGGTTGAGTGATCCCTTTAATCGAGTTCTGGTCTCGCGGCCGGAATTTACTGGTCCTTAAATGACATTCGCCGCTAGCTAAACCTTTCTTTTGTCGTTTGAACTACGCTGGAATTTTCCGTCTTTAGGATTTCATGTAAAACTGTTGGCCTCTTATAACCTTGAAACTCTGTCACTCACGCAAATTAACTTTCATTCGGAATGTCCAAGCTAGAAGTACCATACGCAGTTGCTGTAACTTTTTCTGTTTCATATAATTTCGGTAATATCTAACGTTATGTCCTTCTTAATACCATTATGTATAGTAAATAAGTGTAAATGCTACTAATTTTGCAGTTAAGTATGCTCTAATTACATTATTAAGGTTCTTTTAACAACAAAACTACGAAAAGAGTTTGTCGTTCTGAGACACGCTAACGTTAGATAACATAGTGCGCAAAATTTAACTGGAGTCGTAATATCGTTATCACCGTGTTACTTCGCATTTAATATCCAACCATATCGTGGAAAATAATGCACTAATTAAGTTTCCAGTTTCCCAGTGGCATTTTTTAGTAGTTTTACCGGCTAACACCGGAGGTAACTGAGATAGGTAACTCCCACGTCCTAAAGCCTGTTGAGCACAGCACAATAACTACGCAAGATCAGTGAAGCTTTATTTCTCATGACCACGTGGGATGCAGCTATGAACCATTGTCTTGTGATGAAAACTATTTAGGACCTAGGAGAATTATTGCTATTGGAACTATACGTAGTGAACAGCCCACATAAGCCTAATTTGGCTCTCACGTGAAAATGAATCACGGAAGACTAGAGTTATTTCAGTACAGAACAATATTATTTTTCCTGAAGAAATTATATATATATATATATATAAAAAAAAATCATTTACGCTGCAGAAAGTTCAATAACTGCTATTATACCAAACCAATAAAATTTAGCGTCTTAAATGAGAATTAGGTACCACGAATCTAACATTTAAAATCAAAAGTTTAGATATTAGCATTACAACATGTCACAAGTTTGAGCGATAGTAGGTACATTTCCATATGGTGAGAATATCTGGAATGGAAACCTGTAAACTAGAGGCTGCATACTGTATTAACTTTATATGGAAAACAGGTTCAGCGATTCGAAAAAGTTTTTTCGTCCATAATTTAGTCTCCAAAGGAAGAACAAATAATTTGGAAATCTGATTATAAACATGTTGATATATTTTATTCGTGAAATAAATAATTAATGATCACACACTGATGCTGGATTTTGGGATTCAAATGATCCTATATTTTGTATTTTCTCATTGAATTATATTCCCATGAGATCTTTTATAGAAAGCTGGAGCCTTTTAACATTTGAGTACACAGAAGACTGTTCCAAATCTCATTGATGGAAACAGCAAACAAGATTTTTGGACAAGTGATTAGAGAAGGCTACTCCAGTCGATGACGTACTAGGGGAACGGGTATAAGGTAATCTAGGCTGGTATAACATGTGATTGCTGCAGAACCTTACAGTGTGATTGTGTCCAAAGTACCAGTTCCTTGTTGGGTATAACGTCAAGAAAGGCGAAATTTATATCAAGATGAGGGTCAATGTGTACAAGGCGCAACTAAACAATGAAATGAGAGGAAAATAATTTGTGAATCATACGAAATGTGTATCTTGTATACACTTGCCATCATTCTCCTCGGTTATGTAGTATAGTCCAGCATCAGCCAACCGGTTCAGACTCACGGCGTTCATCAGTTGACAACCTTTAATTTTATTTTATTTTAATGTATACTTTCCTTAGTTTTAACGGAATGTTGATTTATGTTCTGACTTGAGTTTAGAAGTTGAAGTGATTGCCACCGAGCCTGTTATTCTCCGCAGAAATGTCCCTGCGAGATCACACTGGGGTGGTTTGCCCTCGCCTTCTCCTGCGTCAATAGACTTCGTGTTTAGATAACTGTGATGCTATTAATCTACATCATTTTTTGTTCTGTAAATGAGAGTTGGAAGAAGGGACCGGATGAAACGCATCTTCCAAAGGTTGGAAGATTGTTCTGCCTTGGTATCGAACCAGAGGGTTCGAAAGAAGCTTACTGTGGCAACCATTCAGTACGTTGCTTGAAGAACGTGGTGCCCTGCCTCTACAGCTAACGTGCTATAACTTTCCCGTTCTGCTTTCGCCCACTCCCTGTTCGCAGGCACTTTCCTTCGGATACTGAGTGGTGCTGTCCGTGTAAGCCGATAAAGCCTGTCAACAGGGGTAGGCCTATCCAGGGCCGGCGCTAGGAATTTTGGGCCCGCGGTAAAATTGGCGACCTTTTTTTTATTATTTTTTTATTTTTTTTTAGCTCTACAAACTAACCGAGTGACAATGGGTGGATTCTTGGCTTCGAGGCAGGGGGCCCCTGCAGCCGGTGATCGGGGGCCCCCATCAACCGGCGGGCCCGGGTACATTTGACCCGCTTACCCCCCCCCCCCCCCCCCTAACGCCGGCCCTGGGCCTATCACTAGCCTACAGGTGTTATTGAGGGCCACATCCACCTGTTTGGTGTGAGAGTACCAAACTGGACGTACATAATCAGTAATCACTCAGTATCCATTCTCCAAGTAGTTTCATTCACGACTGATTTACAGTCACCTGACTCACCCTGTTAGGTGTTCATTATTAATAGGAACACGTCTAGTACTATTTTTCACTACACGCTATTGGGAACGATTTTCCATACCCGTTGACCGAAGCCCTATTCTCTTTATCTGCCGGCTCCTAAAATAATCTTAGCATCGCCCAGTTGTAAAATTCAGTCAAAGGCACCAGTTCCCGAAGTTTCGGTTAGTTTCCTTTTCTTTCCAATTCTCTTTTTGTTCTATGTACGGAGAGAGTTTGCGAGAGATAATCAGCCGCGTAAGCTCTGAGGGGAGTAGACTCCGGAATCAGATGAGGTCCTAACCAACACTTCCCTCGCCGAGAAAACTTTATCTCGGGCGGGGAGGAAGCAATAATCGGAATTGGAGGCCGGACTTGACGGCTCTACGCACGTAACGCCCTCTTGTAATGAGAGCGTGGCTAGGTCGGGTACGTGCGCCGCATCTCACACTGCGGCAATAAGTCGCGGCCCCAGCTCTCCAAATTAAACGAATTCCCCCGGACCGGCCCTGCCGCGCGCTGCGCTGTCTCAGGAGGCGCGCGCGACCTAAGTGAAAACACGCACCGCCGACATCTGCATATGGGATGCGGATACTCTTCATTCAGATGAAGCTCACCTTCTCTAAACCTTTCCTTTATCATCACAACTTCTTTTCACCCCGTAGAAGAGACAGAAACACGGACAGACATCAGATTTTTTTTTTAATTCTCAATCTTAATGTCTTGAATAAAGTCATTACAGAATAGAAGAAAGAACTGAAAAACCAGAACCACTGGAAACCTACGCAGCTCGGACGGACAAAGGATGATATCAAGGTCATTTACTTAAGTCTTCCAGACGACCTAACGATACCAGCGGACAGTGAAATCTTTGTGATCAAACGGAAGTCCTCAAGGAATGTGCTAAAAAGTTCGCTTAGACATGTCATTCGAGAAAGCTAAGTTCATCTGCACATGATTCAACACTCAGAAATTAAACACGAAATACGGGCAAGTCAAACAAATGAGATTGTGGAGCCAACAAGGCTAGAAAAAGCAGCACAGAGTCCGACTACCGAAAAACGAGAGAGCGTACGAAAGAACACGCGGCGTCTATAACAAAACATGTATGTCAATACCTACAAAGATCCGACTCTAAAATACAGTGATTAACATGAAACTCTGTGCGCTAGTGAAACTCTGATTCTCAACAGAAAAGGCGACCGAGAAAATTGTTGGCCCTAAGAAAACAGAAGACGGAGAAAGACAGCAACCCCAAAAATCACCAGAAAAAGTATCCCAACCTTGCAGCAAACACCAGAAATCGAAGATTAAAATTCCTACTCGTTCAAAGACTCTCAACAACAAGACCTACACACAAGATCATGATATACGCTGAATGCTGAAGAGTATACCGTGGGGTCCAACAAGTCAAAAAGGACCTAGAGAGGACCGAAACAAACACTTCGGAAGTTTTATACAGGAACCAATTCAGTCAAAGGTCAACATATGGGCAGTGCAGTAAAAGAATGAAATTCCAAAGAGACCAGGCACCAAGTGGACTGAAAAACAACGATAGCTCATGGAGAGAAAATGAGCGCTGTTTGGAAAATCAAAAGACTGTAGTGGGTGCCTTAGTGGGCAAACTACGTTAAAATTATCTTTCATACCTTTATGATTAACAAAAGGTGATTTTTAATATTTATGGAGGAGTGAAAATTTATTAATTTTGCAAGAATCTCGATGTTAGTTGGAATTTAGGAAAATTGTCACAATATGACATTTATTTTATTATCATTGGCGATTACAAGTCTGAGCGAATTTACCGTTAACATTAACATAAATTGGTAAAATCATAAAAGCAACTCTCAGAGGTACAATTAGCCGTCATGAGAATGCAAACAATTGTATATTTACTTTTAAATCCATCTCAGAATTAAAATGCAAGAAACAATGAAAAATACAAGTTATGACGACCTCGGACAAAGGTATCATAATACTGTGACTTTACAGTTAAAAGAAAATCATGGGCGCCACGAATGAACAATATATCATTCGAAAATAACTAGTTCTGGCAAATTATGCCGCTAGCTCATGGTTTTTTTCAATTACAAAGTTAGAACATGGATCTATCCTCTCAAAGTCGCTTAAGGGTTCTTTTTCACGGAATGCACAATCAGATGGGTTGGTCGTAATAAGTTACCATTGTAGTTCTACGTCTGATGTCGGCGGTGTTCGGAGATGACCCACGGTATGTTAGACTGTCTCACAAGGCGGCTACAGACACTCCTGTCTGTTAATGCGCATCATCGCATTACTGGCGATGTCGCCGCGATAAGCCTGCTCCAGCAAGCCGGCAGCCAGGAGTCGTACAGCGGCAGTTGGCGAGAGAAGCCAACTTTCCAAGTCCACCTCAGACTAGACTCGTATAGAATCGAATGTCCAGCTCCTCGCTCTTCGGTCTCCGAGGAAAACTTCTGGCTCCTCCCCTTGCAGTCTCGAAGATCACATTTAACAGAAAATTCCCAGGATTTTAAGTTATTTGCTCATTTGGATTGGATCTTCAGGTTGGCACCTAATGCCACGTGATATCCGCGATATCTTATTTGCCCCCCGTATATCACAGAGGTCGGACATATTCGGCTAAGTTCGCCGGGGTGAGAGCGTATTCGGGTGGCGGGTTTTTCGCACCGGGGCAGTGGCCTGTTGTGCGGTGAAAGCTGGCAAAACCCTTTATCCCTGATTTCCTGCCTCCGTGGCTCGGGAAGACCACGATTAGCTTCAAGCCTACACAGCTCAATAATTCTTTATTATTCGCTTTAACAAGGTACACTGAATGTTCACCATTGTATTACATTCCTCACTTCGAATCTTGCGTACTTTAGGAAATTACAACAAAAATCTATTTAGTTGGTCGCCCAAGATTTATGTAAATTACTCTAACATTATGATTTATATAATTAAAAAAAAATGCACATTAGAACGTGGCGACAGCGCGTCACGTTACAAGAGGAATCATAAAAGCACTTCGTGATCCAACTGTTAGTGAGTCATTACTCGCATAATACAAAATAATAATAATAACCTTAAAGAGGATAAATTTAACTGCTTTTCTAAGAAAACAAATTAATGGAATTTTCATAAAAATGAAGTATATTTTTTCTTCGATCCGGCCAGCGAAGGAGGACGTGCCACGTGTACACAGTAAGCCAGTGTGAAAATTTAGGGGTGGGGGGAGGACCAGTCTCTGTCCGTATTCAAACCACGTTTGCTAAATTATGGGAAGGAAGTCTGTGTTGCTATTTGTCTGTGATTACCATGAGCATAAGCATCAAAAACCACAACTCAGGCCAAACGGAATACGATAAATTCAATTATAATACTGCGATAATTATCGTAGGATTTGGTCTCAACGGTGCTATATATACTGTGACTTGTGCAGACATAGCACTGTCGCAGCTCTGTGGAATCAACTTACCTGATTTTATATTAACGTTTCGGCCATTAAAAAAGTTTAACTTTCTGTAGGAAGCCATCTTAGGATTTTTGTGGTTGCATACATTATTTGTTCGATATGTTGTGCAATGATAGATAAGGAAATGGTTGTTCCCGAGTGAGTTGTAGTTATAACTATATCTTTAATTCGGTGGTAGAAAGTTCCTCGCTTGCAATTTGGAAAGGGATGCAGCATATTACTCTAAAGTAATATTGGTCTGCGGATTTTTCATACCTAGATATTCTTGAAGTGCGGTGTATGTATGAAAATTATTAATCGAACCTTTAACTTCATAAATCTTCGTGAATTGAATCTTGTAAGAAACTAGTATCACGCGAACATTCTGGTTTACTGCGACCATCTTTATTTCGCATTACAACTGATCCGCACAAATGTTGCATTATTTGACATACAAGTAGACTTAACAAAAAATTTATTCTTTCTCCTGGAACACATTATCCGTCATTCAAAGAAGTTTGATCACGAGTACATCCGCATGTTATGTTAAAGCGGTATTTACAAACATTTAATGAGAGAGGTAAATGAAGATATCGCGTTAGGAAACTAGCTTGCCTTGCACAAAGATGGCGAAAACGAAAGGCTTCCGCCCAAGGATAACCGGTTGAGAAATGTTGCGGAAAGAGCGTTTGTTATCTTAATCACATTGCTTAGCAAAACGGTTTGCCGTCTTTTGTAAATGGCCAGTATGTTTCGCATTCATGTATCTGTCAGTGGACCCACATTCATACTAAAACAAAACGCATTCTCTGATAATACCATGGTCTTAAAAATGCGTTCTTCCATTGCGTTGGTCTCAGATGCAATTGTTCATCTGAAATTTCAGTTAATGACTTATTTATTGTTTAGCGTTAAGGCAGGTTTTGACGTAGCATGTACTCTAAATATTTTCTATTTTCCGCTATTATTTTCGTCTTGTAATTCAAACAGGGAACAATAAAACAAGCTGAAATAAAAGATTTGCAACCCTAAAAAACATGTATTTGTGTGTGAATCAAGTCTCCCTTCCTTTTTCATCCCTTGACTTTCATATGCGGTCGGAGATTTTCCCATCATAACTCATATTTTATACAGTGTTCGGTCGGGTCACTTGGTTGACGTAGAATGAAATTTCCCTCTTTGACAATAGTTCTTAGATTGACCTTATAATGGCTGCTCAGTTGATGACCGATGTATCATTTTATGTCAATGGAATACCCCCCCCCCCCCCCCACACACACAGAACGCCGCAGAAGTATACAGACCTAAGCTGTTATATTTCCTTTCTTTATGCAGACTTTCAGCAACCTCTGAGAGGGCTGAATGTAGTTTCCCAAGATAGGCAGAGCTATAAGTTAATGGGCAATTAAAGACCTATTACCATAATTGCCTCATAAACTGACAGCACGTTTAACAGGTTTCTTTGCAAACATGAGCTACGGAATATTTTACACGATATGTCCGTTTCCTGACAGCTGCTTTGTTCCCTAAAAGTACAGTCGCTCGTAACTACCTTTGGTGCATTGCAGTTAACGACACTAACAATAAGTCTGAGATTCTTGAGGTCGTATACCGTATCTCAGTCTTATCAGGATTGCATCAGTTTCTTTACTCTTGGAACTTAACATCTCGTCAACTTAGAAATAATTATAGCCGGTGAAATAATTAATAAAAAGTTAGAAAAATGTTTAATTTAAATTAATTATGACTGAAAAATGAATAGCTTCGTGATGAAATATATTCTTGCATTTACAAAAAGCAGTGTTTGAAATTTCACAATTTTTCATTTATTAATAAACAAATAAAAGAAAGCCACTTAATGAAAGATATTTTTTTTAAAACTTTTCACTGATATATGGATATTACTAAGAAAGCAACTAACATAATAAAAGCGAACACATTTTCAAAAGTTAAATTTATGGGTGAAGTATCAGATCCTTTTGAAATAAAAACAGGGGTAAGACAAGGGAATGGACTTCCGCCATTATTGTTTGATTCTGCACTTAGAAAGTGACAAGAGAATGGAATAAGAATATAAAAAGTAAAATAAGACTGGGTTACAAAAAGAAGAATCTAAAAATCAATTGCGTTACCTTTGCGGATGATAAGGCCCTGTTGACTGAAACAATGGAGGAAGCAGAACAAATCCTTGAATTAAAGAAACAAGTAGCTAAAATAGGTCTTAAAATTTCCTTTGAAAAAACAAAAATTATGACAAACGACAAACACCAAAATAAATATTTAAAAGTTCAAGAACAAAAAATAGAAATAGTGAAAGAATTTAAATATCTTGGGGAATGGATTAGTTGGAATCTAAGAGAACACAAGGCAATAGAATCCAGAAAAAATAAACTTGAATTGGCCTTCCAATTGACAAGAGAGATATACAACAAGAAATATGTTTCGTGGGGGTCCAAATTTAAGCATTAGAAAACAGTGATAATGCCGGAAGCATTGTACGCAGCAGAAACTCTGACCATGAATCGCATAGAACAGATAGAACAACTGGAATTAAAAGAAAGATTTTTTTTTTTAGAAAAACCAATGGAACAAAATTTTAAGATAATAAAATAGTATACATCAAGAATGAAACTCTCTACAAAAAAATTGAAAAACTCTCATATACTATGCACAAAAGCAGACTAAATTTCTACGGGCATCTTCTGAGAATGAACTCTGGTAGACTAACCAAACAAATTTTTTATTTTTTCCGGAACCGCATAACTAAGCCTAATTTGTTGACAGAAATTGGAAAAGACCTAACAGAATTAAAAATTACAGAAAAGTAATTAATTGATAGAACAGCGCAGATAAGATTTAAAGATGAAAAGATAAGATTCCAAGAAAAATCTAAAATAAAGTCAAAACCCATCATCTCGGAAGAGAAGAGAAATAGGAGGTCCGAGAGGATGAAGAAATACTGGGCGCAAAGGAAGGAACAGCATGCAAAGAAGTGACTGATTCTTCGTATCCCAAAGAAGGTAAACGGAAGAAGAAGAAGAAAGGGTATTACTACCTTTAACATTGTCAGTTTTAGGTTAGTAGGACTCCGTCTCAGCTAGCAGTTAATAAATGAAATTACTAAGAGCATTGAGAAATCTCTGTATCAATGCAGGTCCCCCTACCAGAGCGTTTCGGGTTCGACCGAAACCGAGGGGCAATGCAGTTCAAATGTTTCTCAACGATATTTAGCATTGGCAGTCAGTGAGCACCACAGCGGCTTCTGTTGACTTACTGCTCACAATTCCGCAAACGAAACGACATAGGAAATTGGGTTCACCGTCCAAAACCATCTATCACAAACAGCTGTACTCGCTGCTTTTCGCCACCGCGGCCAGCGAGCCCAGCCACCGACTTGTACAAGGGGTGATCAAATAAAAAGGTACGAAACGACACGGTGGGTACAAATGCAGACTTTATTCAAAGTATACACTATAGGCCTGAGCACATCGATCCCACTGATGAACAAGCCGCAGGATTCCTTGTTCCCAGAATTCCTGTGGTCGTGACGAGACCCAGTCCTTCACAGCGTCCTTGAGTACGTCGTCCGAGTTGAAGCGCTTCCCTTTCAGATTTTTCTTCAGTGTACCAAACACATGGAAATCGCAGGGCGACATGTCCGGACTGTAGGACGTATGGTCCAACGTCTCCCACTTGAACTTGGCCAGTTCCAAGTGTGTGACTCTGGATACGTGTGGACGCGCGTTATCATGGAGCAGAACCACACCCTCCGTGAGCAGCCCCGGTCTTTTGTTCTTGATGGACCAGCGTAGGCGTCGGAGTGTCTCACAGTACACATCGGAGTTAATGGTTTTTCTGTGCTCGAGGAATTCCACAAGTAGTGGACCTTGAACGTCGAAAAAGACGGTGAGCAACACCTTGCCCGCTGACGGCATGCTCCGATCCCAGTCAGAGACTCCTATCGCATCCCGAGATGTCTCGCTACGTTCTCCCATGGTGGAATATGCAAATGTTTAACTGTAACGTTTTGACGTCGTTTCGTACCTTTTCATTTGATCACCCCTTGTAAAATCCGCAAACTCCGCGACGTGCCTCTCAGAATACTGGCCTCTGCACCGCGTTGGTTTTCGACAAAACAAACACAAAAAAATAACCTCATAAGTTGCTTGTCATTGGTGCCACATCCTAAGAACTCTATGTTGCTGGATTCACCTGACAAGAGTGTTACTTGGCTTTTCTCTTTCCACAAACTGTCCTCGTTAATCTCGTAAAAATATGGCGGCCAGCTTTCGCCTCCATAGTGGCGTCCATGCGCTACGCATAAAACGCCCCTGTTCAGGTCAAACACCCTGCCGTATCAAACACTTAGCTAGAACGGGAACAATGACCTGTTCCGGCATCTTATCTCGGGTCCGTGTCCTGCTGTCGAATTGTTTACGGTACGCCAGACTACCTCAATACAAGACGAAAATACCTTTCACTGCGTACAAACATTTGAGCTGTTATTTCTTGCAGGTATTACGATTACGAAATGATTCGATTTGATCATTTCACTGGGATTGGGTTGGAGACGAAGAACGGGAAGGAATTCGGCGAAGACGTTTTGAAGGAACCATTCCGGCATTCACTTGGAGATATTTCGAGAAACGATGAAAAAATGGAATCTGGATGGCCGGACGGGGATTCGAAACCGGATCCTCCTGACTGTCAGACCCGAGCTTTAGGCACTCATCCAGCTGGCTGACAGTCTGCTTTTGTCACTTTGATCACTTTGCTACACCGCCTAGACTAACCTCGTTGTCGTCGACGACATTGGTAGATGACAGTGTGTCCTGTTCGCTAGCTGATCACTTTGCTACACCGCCGATAGATTGACCTCGTTGTTGTCGACGACGTCGGTAGGTTGAGGCCAACAGTGCTCTGTGGTCATCGACCTGTGACCCGGGGCGTACAGGTAGGCTACCCGCTGTGGAATCTGAAGCCGTCTAATGAGTAGATACGGCCGCCTCTCTCTGACATGCCGAGCGGAACCAGTGTCGGTGGTCTTCTCATCATCTGGAGTTGGCACTAGTGACACCTGTAGAAAAATGTCACACGGAATGTATACGGAGAACCCAAATGTATAGAAAAAGATCGTTAGCTTGGAATGTGAACGATCACAATTTCCGGAAAAAAATATACGTTCAGAGGACAAATATTTAAAAAGTAATACGTTGTAGTTTTTAGTCCTTTTGTGCATATTGAATCCAAAAGTTAGGGTGCCGTATGTGATGTTACGGTTGGTTACCGATGAATCTTAGTATTTAAGCAAATATTAATCAATGATTTACTGTTATACGGAATATCCAATGACATTAAATAAAATGAACGGAAATATTATTACAGCAACGAAATTAAAACAATTTTACAAAAGATTCTACAAAATTTATTAAAGTTTTTGCTAACATCAACAGAAATTGAATGATTAATTTAAATAAGTTTGTAAATGAATCCGTCAAAAACAACTGGTTTGGTGAATTTTGTTTTTTATTTGATTCCCCAGACGCGTTTTGCCCTTGTGGTGTAGGGCATCCTCAGTGGCTGTAAAGTGTTTTTACAAGTGTTTTTACAATAATTATCTACAATAAAACTCCTAATAAATATGTATATACATATGTACACACTGTACTCACAGATATACTGGTATTCCTTTACATGTCGGTCTGGAACAGCACTTCACACGCTTTCACATCACTGTTCATTGCAGTTTTCTTTAGACTATTGTTTCACTAGTTGTTTTTCATGCTGCACTTGTTCTTATTGTGAATATTTTCTGTTGATTCATTTGCAAATTTATTGTTCAACAACTGCGGGAAGATACCCTATCACCATATTAATTTAAATAAGATTTAATATTTGAAATTACTAAATAAAACTCTGCAGCTCAATTGCATTAATCACTAGAGCACGGTAATTAACGTTGCCGTAAGTCAAACAGGGCGTTACTTTTTTGTGGATACAGGTTTTGTTGACAATGAAACAACTCAATGGTAAATATTAGTTTGTATGTGTGTCAGTTTGGGTCAACTAGGACATCGTTAAGCATTCGTTTGGCTTGAATTATGGTTGGATGCGTGTACAGCTAGGATTATTAGCTTTAGAGGGGACCTACAGTTTAACGTGGAATCCTAACCACGGAAGAGTTCTGGCGTACTTCACGTTACACAACAAACTGTCCCAGAGGCGAAGGTAAGGTTAAAAGTCTATGAAAATATCCGCCGAGATAGAGATTCGACCCAGGGACCTTTCCATTTTCAGTCAGACTCAACCACTGAGTCATCAGGTCACTCATATATTATATTACAATAAACAATTTTATTGTTTAGTGATTAGCTAAAAATATCTTACACTCTAGACACAGAGCATCGAACGTATCATCCACATGGTTGCTTATTGGTAAGTGGTGATTTCTGACTTGCCCTGGACCTTGCAGTTTATTGTTGTGTTGGTCAAAATTCCTGCACCCCTGGAGATGTTTCGAACTACAGCTTTTGTCACCTTGTTCTCCAAGTGTTGACCCCTTACCGTTACAATACACGCCATTGTTCCTTCACAGGGCTGCGGAATACCTGCAGTTCTATTAAGGTCCATTGTCCTCCGTCAAGGTCACAAGAAAAAATAACCTCGAGCCTCGTGGCAATTCGGGTGTCCTCAAATATTTACAAAGTGTGAAATATTAATTTATAATGGAGTTTTCAACGGGGGCGGTGCCGCCAACCGACGGGGGTTGAAGCGATCATAATTAACTCGCCGTAGAGAACCAACCAGCACGCCTTACCTTCCAGTATTATATCCGGCTCTAACGGCTACATCAAAAATGTTTTTAATTGCAGTTACGTCATCAACAGGGGATTTAGCTTAATCAGCAATTTATGAGCTAAGAAAGGAAACACATTGTCAATAGTTTACTGTGCCCATTTAAGTTTGCGTATGACAAATAAGGCACCAAATGGCGAAAAATTAGAGCCATTACACCAAGCTGAACTAATTAATATTTTTCATAATATGTACTTGTTAATCAAACTGTGAACAATACACCAAAATTGTCAACATAAAGTAATTTTAGAAATTTGTTTTTGTTCTTCTATAGATGAAATTGTTTATTTCATCTAAGAGGAGCGGCAACGAATCACTGTTTCAAAAAGTGGGTTACCAGCCAAAAACGTTGGAGCACTATGGGTTACATTATTTATTACAAGAAGCGATACTTTTTTTCGAAAGGGGGAGTTGGGTAATTTTTTTTTCGAAAATGGAGCGGAGATTTAAAAAAAAAAAAAAAAAAAAGGAGGCCGAAGACCAAAAAAGGTTATAAACCTATTATTTATAATATTACTGTTAGTAAAATTACATTATTATTCACATGGAATATCTATATTCCAGCGTCATATAACAACCTCCTTTGTGATGGTTAAGTAATCCTAACCAGTAAGCTGCGTAAAGAAAAGCGTTGCAAGTATGGAAGATGAAACGTGTTGAGGTCGCCGGCTGCTGGGAACGCAGGGCACAGACGCGCTCTACGGTAAACACGCCTCGCTCTCTCTCTCTCTCTCTCCCTCGCATTCCCTCTGAGCTAAGCTCGGCTCAGCTCTCTTTCTGTTGGCAAACACGGATTTATTTGCCCGTTGATATCCCGTTAGATGAAATGTTGCCTTCGCGAGGTAGCGCGCTTTTCGGAGCGGTAATTTTCGCGTCAGACTCGTTTTAATATCGCCGAGAGGAGAGCGCCGTGTTGCGGCTCCTTTTGAGGGGGAGTGGACGCTTTGTGCGTCGCCAAACTCACTACCCTCTAAAATGGAATTTAGCGCTTGCGACCGCCGCCGTGTTCGGCCGTCACGCACTTGTACGAATGCGTGTCCCTGCCTCCTTACTCGACAAGACTGCTCCGCCGGCCGTCATGTTCCTTCTGCCAAAGGGTCAAATTCGTTGTGAATGAGGATATTTTTAATTTTTATTGCAGTTTATTGAGTCGTCAGCTCACGGACAGTAAGTTAAACTGTGAATTTAAAAACGTTGTAATTTTCTGCTAGCATGCAACGACTGCTAAACCTAAACTCTTTTCTAGTCTTTGATGCAGATTCACGTCAACTGAAACGTCAATTTTATATTCGTACAATATCTTCCCGATGTATAATAATCCCTCTAAACTATATTTTACAGAAACTGTATATTGACTTTTTTTTATTGAAAAAAGTCACTTTACCGTTACTTAATACGAGTGCATTTACTATTTTTTTAAATTAATTTTTCGAATTACAAAATATAACACTTTGGAATTTAGAAAATAAGTAACAAGTTAAATAATTGATAGTTTACTTTCAATATAGAAGAAATTGATATTACAGCCATAAAAGAACTATTTTTATCACATTTCACGATATTCAGAAATTCATTCACCAACTCACTCATCCTTCTGACCTTGGCTGTTTATATGTTATGTGTTCAGTAAAACCTATGTAAAATTCTTTTGGTTAGGTACTTAAACATTTAAAGTAAGAAATTACTCCTTTGAAACAAAATATTTCCTAAATTAGAATATTGTTTGTCTCAATCAATTACCGATATCTTTCAAGACGTGTTCGGTGCAAATTCCCACATTAATATGATGCAAGTACTGCATGTAAACTTGCTCAAATGAGCTGCCATTAATTGTTCTTTATTCTGTCAACTCCGTAGTTATCAAGATTCCAACACAATATCGTAAGTTCAAGAGAGATGTCAGAATATACCCGGACGAAAAAAAAAAAAAAATATGTAATGTGTGAATTTTAAATTATATGCGACACCGTCCTGTGTCAATGATAACAGGCATGTGCCATTTGCAGATAAACATAAACGTGACGAAACATCTGGTAATTTTCACATTCTGAATTATACTGGAATTATCTTCGATATTTTTATGACCATACTGGTACAGTCATTGGTTTTAATGAGATGTAGATAAATTTGAGTACTCTTAAACTATTAAAACATTTTAAATATATCCTTTAGTTAGCTGAATATATACGATAGAAGTCTGTATTATTCCATTTTCCAGCAATACAAAGGTAAAACTTCTCTTCCCAGGCACATTCAGTCTTTTCCAGTCTTACTGAAAGCCAACAAGATTTCTTTTACTTGCTTCCGAAATAGTAGTTAAATTAATTGTATTGTTTTTCGGAAAGTTTAAAAACTTGGATTCGTAGTATAATTTCCATCTGTAATATAATGTACTGAAACAAAAAGAAGCAAAGATAAACTTGTAAGCTGTCACGTGATAACAGAAGGAAATTAGGCAGGACAGCAGAGAGATTATACAGCTCATCTGTTCAACAAATTATCCGGTTTCGGAACTGTCATTTATTCGTTGCTCCGCAGCAAATAATTCAGCGGATAAATGGCATTTATAACTATTTTTATGGGGAATCTGAATGTGTTATTCAAAACGTTTTACCCACGCAAAATATTTGTGGAATAATGCGACCAGAGATACAGTTTTAAATCATTTGAAATTAGTGTGTCGCACAGAAACATGTTAACCAGCTGTTACAACAAGCGCGTTGAAGAAAAACGGTTGGCAGCATTTAAAAGCTGCATTAATGCGGGTGCGACATCCGCACATGTTATTCTAAAATATTATATCACGGCCTCTGTTTTTGTAGCCCGTACGGGGCATACATTATGTTTTAAGGCCTCTTTGCAATAAATTCTCCACTGTATACAGTTCAACGCTTTCTCTCATAACTGTCCACTTACATTCCCGTGTTGATTAAAAACGAGTTTTTACATGGCGGGCCGTTGCGTGTCGCTCCGAGGAGCTCAAGTATTTATTCACAACTGTCATGGCAAGTAGTTTTATTTTCGGTGGGTTGGGTGCGGCCTCAGGAGCTTACCCCGAGGAACGTCGACTAACGAATCACAAATTCGTGTCTACAGCGGATTCCGGGCGCTACCAACCTAAACAAAATGTTACCTTGCTTGTACGTTTTAAAATATAAGGCGGTGGCATGAAGCAAGCAGCAATCGAGTCACGGAATGTTGGTTCCCGTGGGGGTTCCAGCACTCCACTACAAAGGGAGCGGTGCGCATTTGTTCCCGTCGAGTGCACTGGAGGTAAGAACAAATCAAGGGGAAAATTTCCACGTGGGAGTAGTTACACGCACAGTCAGCGGTACACATGTGATCAAACTTTGGTCTTATCACTGAACCTCCTAATTTATCGACAAAGATACAACGAAAATGGCGATTACATAGATTAAAAATATCTTCTTTGGATATTGCTTCGGAGAAAGTTTCACTATTTGTGTCTTCGTATAAGATAATGGCAAGATTCCTACCATTAATTTGACATTAATGTTTGGTCAAAAATGCGGTAAAGAATTAACAGATGATGTACTTCAACTTATGTAATCAATAAGCGATATTAATTGACTCTTGCTGAACATGTGACAGGTAAAGGTGGCGGCGAAATTTCAGTGTTTCAGCTGTGTTTACTAGAGCTTACAACGTAAAGTGATTTTATAAAAAAAATCTGTCAACCTACACGACAGTATTAGCTACATTAACAATTAGTAATAGGATAATAGAAGAGTAAATATTAAAAAATCTTTGAAATTGTTTTTTGTGATTCGACATTGTTTCTTTTCACAAGGGATTCTGCTTTCAGGTATTCCTTCAATAGACATCGAGTGGGATTTGATCCTCACAATCTTAATTTTTTTGCGAATTGTAGGTGCTCACAATTATTCCCTTGATTTAGTGAAAACGAAAATTACTCATTTTGGAACTACGCATCAGCTAACTGTGTGGTAAATAATGTTCTAAATTTTTTTTAGCATTAACGTCTTTCCGTAAATAGTGAAATCTTTTAATTTTTAATACTGACCGACGACTCAGAAATAACTTTAAAAAAAACCTATGTGTGCAGCACGGAGTTTTATAAAGCTGGGAAGAGAAAAACTGAAACATTTGTAATGTGAAGCTATAGAAGGAAGATTAATATTAACTGGACAAATATAATACGAAATAAACGTTTTTTAGAAATTATTGGCCAAGATATACATTCGTGGAAGAGTCTCACAGATAACAAGAGAAGTATAAAGGTAGAAAAAGATTAGAATATATGAAGCAGATAATTGAGGACGTATGTTATAAGCTGTATGTTTAGATAAAGAGATTACCGAAAGATAGGAAGAACGAAGGATTGCATCATATCAGTCGAGAGACTGATTGTAGATAAAGCAGAAATTGTATCAACGCTTAACTAGTTTGTAAAAATATAACAATGAATACCAAAAGTTACGGCAGATTTCGGAAGTGATAGGTTTGTTTTGGACACTGTGGGGCAAGTAAATTCATACTCTAGCACAGTTTCAGTTTTCCTTCCGTTAACATTGTTTAGTTCTGTGTCGTGATTTCCTTTTCTTTTACAGTTTTCCCTAGTTTTCACCACGGGTCTGTTCCCCAGCCGGAGTTCTTTTGGTGAGTCATACCACAGTGTTCCAACATTCCAGTGCAATGTGCTGTCAGGGGGCTGATTCATAAGCCAACCCCTCAAGAACGGAAATTAAAATACGAGGAAATGGTATCTAATACATACGAAAGATGGATTTTTAGGAACTGTTAACGTGCCCCAACAGTTAGCTTATTAAATGAAGTTAAGCGCGCGTTATACCTTGGTTGTGCATGAGCAATGAGAAACAATTATATGTACTGTATAGGCGTAGACAGGTAAAATGATATAAATTATGAGAAACTGACAACTTGCCTGAATATTATTTGTATGTCGTATTACCGATCTTTTACGCTTTGCTGCGGCGTCGTCCAGGCCAGGTAGTGTCCTTGGACCTCGATTTTATCGCAATCATTCAGTACGCTAAGTGTTCATACGACGCCAATTCCACGCGACTGGGTGCACATTGAACTGTCCGCTTCTCTCTCCTTTTTATGTTGCCAAGAGCTTCCGTCTTCGCTCAGCGGCAATATTGGACACAGACATTTTTTATATTACTTTAATATCATATATATGTGAGACTGACGTGCTTGTCTGAAAAGTCAAGTCACTTCTTCACGGGTAATGCATTGAATGATTGTATCATGACTTTTACGTTCACTATTCCAGATTATTCATATGAATTGGCTTTCCCCAATCGTGTTAATTTGTCTAGTTTAGCCCTGTCTTACTGACCGAGTACTTTTCTACTTTGGAACGCGGAAGTAGGGCATCCATAGGTGTGGTATGGCCACGCCACCTAGGGGAGCATTGCCGTCGGGCCTTATTACGACCAGTCGTCTCGACGTAGCGCGTCACCTAACGGCTCTTTCGCTACCCCACGCTCGCTCCTGCTTTAGGAAGCAGCCATGCCGTAAAATTTCATTCATATTCTTTTACACAATTGTACTTAGTGATTTTTGTTAAATAAATATTACAATTATTGTCATGGGCGCCGGCAGCATTACTTTAAGGGGGCTGCATCTGTATCTTTTTTATACATGATATATAACACTTATTAACTAAGAATACTGAATTTATTGACGGTGTGAACAAATTTGTACAACAATCTAGGCCTAGGCACCGAGAGTGGTGGTGTAACGGTTAGCGATCTGGCCTCGCATTCGGGAGGTCGGTGGTTCGAATCCCTGTCCGGGCATCCAGATTTGGGTTTTCCATGGTTTCCCAAATCACTCCAGGCAAATGCCGGGATGCTTCCTTCAAAAGGCCATGGCCGAATTCCTTCCCATTCCTTGCCCACCATCCTTTCGCGTCTCTAAAGACCTCGCTGTTAATAGACGTTAAGCAGTTAAAAAAAAAAATAGGCCTAGGCGCCTTAAATTAATATTCAAGCAGTGAATAATAATATTAAAAAAATGTTTTTTGTGCGTATTTTCTTTCATAGCAGGGGGGCCCCAGCACCCATGATTATTGTACACGCAGTTAATTTCCCTTCTGAAATAAACTTCTTCTTCTTCACATTTTACCAAAAAAAGGGGTTGGACGCCGTTGATGAGTTTTTACTTATCACAGTCAAATTTGGAGTATGTATTTTATGACCTCATGTTCTTGCTGAAACCAAGCGTTTTGTACCGACTGCCAAGTCGTACTACGAACTAATGGAGAAAGTGAAGTGTTGCCATCTATCTGCGAAATGTGTAACTATGTTATAATTAGCGTATTTTTTGTTTGTTAAATATGGGGGGGGGGCGGGGAGATCGGGAACCGTCCCGGTATTCGCCTTGACAGCTGCCTAAAAACCGTCGTCGGGACGGCCGGTACGGGGAGACGTGGGCTCGTGCCCGGACACGTTGTACCTACCCGAACAAGAGTGGCCCCTCAGGGCACTGAGCCACGCTGGCGGTCCTCATATAAACTATACACTCATAGTAATTTTGTAAAATAATTTAGTTAAAATGATTACTGCTTTTTAACTAATTTTATCATCGTGCTTGGGAATAGCCCTTCCACAACGTGAATGTAAAGATAGTGTGCGTTATACTTATTTTTTATATATTTACGATTATTTAACTTCTAAAGAAATTCCCTTTTGCACTAACAGTGATAATCCGACTTCCGAGTTGTGGTGAGGATTTTCAGATGTGTGTGGATCGTTATCAGAGAGACGACGGCGTAGAGCGATAACAGTGTCCCCTGCCACGGACAACGCCTGTATTAATTTGTTTGAAGTTAAATCATTATCTTGAATAGTTTTAATAGTAGTTAATATTTAGCGAGTATTGTTTTCATTTTCTTAGTCACTATCTCCCTTTTTTCACTTAACTCTTACGCATCATTACTTAAAAAAATTTACTATCAGTTTACAATGTAAAGAATTTAAAATATTTGTTTCGAAATTTTAGTAACAATTTTGTAGTATTAACTTTGGATTCAAGAGGTTTTAACTGCATAGAACGCTTAAAATTCTTACATTAACATAGTTTTCTATGTCTTTTATAAAAAAGAAACTTGCACTACACGTTGATGTGGAATGTAACATGAATGCACAGATGTTGCAGGATTTCCGTTTCATGTCGGACGATAAATTTCTCTATATTTGAAATTTTTACATGGATTTCCACTTTTCGTATTAACCTGTTTAATTTTGTATTGAATCCATTAACAGAGCTTTACAAATAAATCGTTTAATTGCTTTGCCTTTGTAAATTTTCGGTGTTTCCAAAATAACATATACATATTTCGTAATCATTTCTTTTTCAACGACATTAAGGCTCATTGCTTTTGGCATTTACAATTACTATAGCCCAGTAATTACTCAGTAACTTGCTGTGCAGATATTACGTGGAAAATAAGAAACTTTTAAAAAATTCTATAAATTTCCCTATTTGTATAGCGATCAATCTAGCTAATTATTTGTGCTTGTTACTTTTGGAAGCACAGCTCTGATAAGAAACATTATCAGGTGAAACTCCCCCATCTAATTTTCACAGTTGTGACTAGTACATGCTGGGTACTTGGTAACTTGTTTTCGAAGGAAATATTACCACTATACTTTTACGTTGGATAAACCACAGAAGATGCGATAACGCAGTTGGCCACAAAATTATTTATTGGTCATCTGAAGTAATTTTGCTATAAATGTGATTGGATTAAATCTGTACACCGGATGAAGAAGTTGTTATATCGTATTCTAGACAATACCATGGAGCATGTATGTTAGAGGGACCTTCAGTGGATTTAACATGTACTCGTTGACTGTCCTAACAGTCGCCAAATGCAAAGAGCATCTGAAAATTGTCATTACTATTACTATTTTAGATTTTGTAGTTGATGTTGATACCAGATTTCAGATATCTGCACTGATTGATATTAAAGGGTAAACTGAAGTTGACCTGAAATTTTAAAGATATACCACATATATATTCACGTCACCACGTGCGCTCGAAAATTGCTTGTTTGCCAGCTTTTTTAATAATGTTTCCTACATTTTCCGGGATTTCGGCTGTTTTTCGATTGTGATCGTGTTGGTCTATTAGGAACGCTGCTGTCGTTGTTACATTTGTTGAACTTCGTAACTTCTTTATCAATTTGATTCTATGTCACAAAGTTTTGAGCCAATAGCTCTGCCTTCGACGGTAACACCGTTACAACATTCGTCTGCGTGATCTCACCTCTCCAGTACTCGTCTACTGATTTTCAACTTTAGCCGTCACGCCTAGTTAGCGTCACGTTCCGAGGGTCTCCGGCTCGATTCCGGTCCCAGGCTTGAGTGATTTTAATTAAGTGTTGTGTTCGTCTTATCATCAGTATAGTGTTGCATATTTTCATTAGCGAAACTTGATACAGCAATTAGTAAAATGTAAACACTAGGAGTTGCAAAGACCAAAGAAATTCTATGCCTTCATTATTTTTTCTTAATATAAGAATCAAGTGGCTGTAATAAAAGTAGAGAATCACGAGAGACATGCATCAGTTAAATAGGGTGCGAGACAATGTTGTAGTTTATCCCCGTTAATATTCAACTTGTATGTAGAAGAAGCAATGAAAAAAGTCAAAGAAAAATTTCCATGTGGCATAAGTTTTCAGGGAGAAAAAATCAGTATGCTACGATTTGCTGATGACATTGTCTTGTGAGCAGAGAGAGCTGAGGATATTGAGAAGTTACTGAATGGCATGAACAAAATACTGAAGGAAGATTTTGGACTGAATATAAATCAAAGCAAAACAAAAGTGATTAAATGTAGCAGAAATGATACCAATACTAGTAGATTAAATATAAAAATAGGATCGGATGCAATAGGAGAAGTAAGTGAGTTCTGTTACTTGGGAAGCAAAATTACAACCGATGGCCGAAGCAAGAATGATATTAAAAGCAGAATAGCACTAGCAAAAAGAGCCTTCATGAAAATGAGAAATCTATTAGTTTCAAATAATGATCTAGGAATTAGAAAGAATTTTTTAACACTCTATGTGTCGAGCGCAGCACTTTACGGTAGCGAAACATGGACTTTAGGAATACCGGAAATAAAGAAACTTGAAGCATTTGAAATGTGGTGCTACAGAAGAATGCTGATAATTAGCTGGACAGACAAAGTAAGAAATGAACGAATGAATGGGTGAGGAAAGAAGTTTGTGGAAGAAGCTTACAGAAAGAAGAGTCAGATTGGTAGGTCATATTTTGAGACATGCTGGATTGGTTAATTTGTTAGTGGAGGGAACAGTCGAAGGTAAGAACTGTAGAGGAAGACAGAGATTAGAATATATGAAACAGATAATTGAGGACGTGGGTTGTAACTTAAGGGTTATGTAGAAATGAAAGGTTAGCACAGGATAGGAAAGGATGGAGGATTGCATCAAACCAGTCGAAAGACTGACGACAGCAAAACAAAAAGAAATACGATTTAGTATGAGAATAATTTCGGACAAGAAAACCACATCACATAAACTGGATGCAACTCGTACATTTGCTGTCTTTTTCATTCGAAGAATGTGTGCGTTTTCTCGCAGTCGTAATAAACTTCTTTTGTTCCGAAATAATTATGCTAGCGAGAAAGCTTCGATTGAATAATGGTATAATTGGAAAAAGGTTTATGGAGTAAATGCATGCAAGTTGATGACAAACGTTCAAACATTAAGTTGGGTGATTTAAGTATTTCAGTACTTATGCCGTACTTTCTTTGTGAAAAATGAAGCAGTGAAACAAAGTAATGACATCTATATACACATTCTCCAGGTAAACAACCACTGAAGATGATTCTGAGAACTGACTGAAACACGTTTGGTAAATAAACAAACGAAGGAAACAATCAATTCCGTTGGCTGTCGTAATTCATTACATATTCATAAGGAGGGAGCGTGCATAAACCACGTAGCTCCATTTTGGCCTCCTGTGAAACCCCCTCCCCCCCACGTAGCCCTACGTGGCTTTTATCTCTACCCCTCCCCCCCTCCCACGTAGCACGTAGCTTTATTCCCTTTTGATTCCAGGACATTTTGTACTGTTTTCTATTGTCAGACTATTGTAAATTACATACGGAGATAATTAACTGAGGGAAATAAATATTCACATGCTGTTGTGAATTCAGTTCCTCATTTTAAATGTGAAAAATGTTATGAAAGGAAAGCTACGTGGCCTGGCTCGGAACCACCACCCCTACCCCCACGTAGCCCCAGCCTAGCCTTCCAGCTAACCCCTCCCCCACCGGGACCGAGCCACTTAGTTTGTGATTCATGTTCGTTCAGTAATACTATGAAGTAAAACAAAGATTCATACTTCCCGTAAACCACACACACACACACACAATTGTCAGTTATATTGTCGTGTCGTTGACAGTGTTACCAAATAATAAAATTAGCGCCTAATTACTAAGTTTAAATGTGTTCAAAATCCCCTAAACGTCAATTAAAATGCCCGAAACTATTTTGTTGAAGACAGAAAAGACATTTCATTCAATAGTCAGGCAGTTAAAAACCTATCTTGGAAGGTGATCAAAGAACTAAATAAAAATAATACTAAATTTATCGCTCTTGTAGTCCTTATAGCGCTTCTCTATCTTTTGTTCTGACAAATTTGTCTGTCTGTAATCATCGTAATCAACACTACATTTCAATTAATCAAATTAACCACCTATCTCTAACGGTTTTATTCCATTATAAAGCGAATAAAATATATCGATTTATGTCGATACTTCAGGATTTGACAATATATAGATTCGATATATCGTATTAACATGCATCCATGTTTCCGATGTATCGATGCAATCGAACACTTCCAAACCTGAAACAGAATTAGTTCCGTGCCTTTCGATAGTAAATATGCATGATTCCAATGTATCGACGTAATGAAACAACCCCCCAACCAACATTTTTGTCTTATATATATTGAAAGTCTTCAGCATTGGGCAGAAGGATGCGTTTTTCTTTTCTTCTTTGGCACCGAGCGTGGTGAGTGAGCGTTAAACGCTGTGGTCTCGCATTAGGGAGGACGCATGTTCCAAACCCTTTCTGGGCATCCAGATTTGGGTTTTCCATGGGACCGAGCGTGGTGGGTGAACGGTTAACGTTCTGGCCTCGCATTCGGGAGGACGCGGGTTCGAATCCCCATCCGGGCATCAGGATTTGGGTTTTCCATGGTTTCCCCAAATCACTCCAGGCGAATGCTTCCTTCAAAAATGCCGTGGCCGAATTCCTTCCTGTTCCTTGTCCCCAGTCCCATCCCACCTCTAATGACCTTAGCCGTCGACGAGGCGTATAGCCGTAAGGGAAAAAAAATTTCATGGTTTTCTCAAATCACTCCAGACGAATGCCGGGATGCTTCCTTCAAAAGGCCGTGGTCGAATTCCTTCCCGTTCCTTGTCCACAGTTCTTTCTCATGACGTCGATGAGGCGTAAATCCATAAGAATTTTTTTTTTTTTTTACTTTACGCCTCGTTGACATTTAGATCATTATAGGCGTGAAAGGACTGGGGACAAGGAATGGGAAGAAATTCGGCAACGGCCTTTTGAATTAACCATTTCGTCATTGGTCTGGAATAAATTTGGGAAAAGCGTAGAAAACCCAAATCTGGACGGTCGGACGAGGATTCGAACGACCGTCCACCCGTGACCAAAGCGTTACCGCTCGCCCACTACTCTCGGTCAGGAAACGTTGAGACGTTATACCTGTAAGGAATGTCCTGCTCTCAGTCGATACGCAGAAAACAAGATACACTGTGATATGTACAGTTTCATATTTCATTTTTAATCTAACGAGCCAATGTTTCTTCCTCTAAGTAATGTATCTCTGTGGCGAGCTTACAGACTACTACTGGTGATTTCCCCCCAACCCCCCCCCCCCCCCAAAGCGAATGGCTCATTTGACCAGACTACACTGGAGTGAGTTGTTCGGTCGTCCGGTGGTGTTGTTTTTATTTGCAGCATAATCCGCCTATGCCTTACTACTGTAGGAAATGAAGTGTCGCTATGTGTTTGAGTAACCTATGGTCTTTATGCCAATTTTTTTTTGTGAAATGTGCGTTCTTCTAGGTGATTACTGCACAGCGTAGTCTGGACTGCCTGTGCGCCGAGACCCCCTTATGAACTGCCCCCTCGGTGCAGTACGGCCACACTGGCGCTGTTGACGCTCTTCGCTGCGAATGTCAACCCGCTTCCGCGTTTTTCCCTCAGAAACACAATCTGAACAAGCAGGAACGTGTCGGCGGTCCACCGCACATGCAGCTGGGGATGAGATGCCTGAAATTGCTGCCGGCGAGTGGTCCGGCGCGGGGTGCGATTTGCAATTCAATGCCACCGCACAGCACCGCCTCTGGCGAGGGAACCCCGATAAAAAAAATTTTTACACTTTTTTCTTTTCAGTTGCCTGTGGCTTCTTTCGCTTTTAAACGTTATGCTGTTAAATTATGGTAAGGCGCCGGGATAGAGATTCGGAAGAGGCTCACCTTGTTCTTTTCGCACGGGATAAGACGATGCAGCTGCTTATCTTTACAGCCATTCTCTCTCGAATTCGCTTCTCCTCTGAGACGAGTGACAGCCAGAGCTGGACTGTTCGGCACCATTTACTCTGCAGTCACGGATGATATTACCAAAGTAGCTTATCTGTCACACTGTGTTAATTTGGTATTAATTTCCACATATGTATTGCTCGAAAAACATCGTGGTATTTAAATAACGAATATTGTTTACAAAACACTACTGTGTATTACAAAATTAGGCCTCTCAATATAACCATACTGATTTTATTACCACCAAGTAAAGTAGTTACTCTATCCCTGAGCTCAGATTTCTTCTCCACAGATGAGTTTGACTGAATTAATATGTAATATTATCATGCGCTGCTGATAATACTTGGAAAAACACGTATGCCGAAAAGCTTTCTTCGATACAAGATAATTATTTTCTACTAATTTTAAGTGTATTTTCAGACATGCACCTACAAACGTTTTGACTGTGTACAATCTGTAGATATTTCGTAATTAAAAACCAGGGAGCTCTAGGCCTGCAGACGAAAGAACACATTGATTATTTATTTAGGTCGTGTCAAAATACACTATGTATACAGTTCCAGAGAATAAATAACAATGTGTCATTCTAAATCAATCAAATCATCAAGGCGTCTGAAACAAAAGTCCGTATTGTCCAGTCACTGTATAGCAGCTCTAGATAGATGCTTCAGCAAAATCTTTGACCGAACTTAGGCACGCCGTCTTGCTACCTTGAGTGACGATAGCCTTAGTGCACCACAGTCACAGTTGGGTCAGGTTCTCACACCCACTTCATCAGGGAGTCATATGGTTGCATCGTATCCTGTTTCCTTATCATGCTTTACGTGGCAAGTCAAATCCTGCAGGTGGACGTTGCGCAATAAATACTGACTGCTATTCCTTAGGAACTACATTGTTCCATTCCTGCAGCCATTCTGCTGTAGGATTAAACCCCTTGTCAATCAGCTCTTTTGCTTTTAGTACGGGTTGAGAAGGTGATTTCTGACACCAAAATTTATGCAGCATGTCTATGTTACATATGCCATTTTAGTACAAATGATAAATTGATACTATTAGTTACTGATGATGGTTAAAGTTGATATTTTACCGTTAAGGAAGAGAAAAATAACTTGAAAATATTTGATTCCACTAGAAACTGTTTAGCATAAATATAAACTGATTTACTCTAAACTCACATTAAGCGTCGTGTCATAGTTATCCTCTATTGAGATTATCGTTCAGGAGGCAGGTAACAAAATTCCGAATCCATTGTGCTTCCGTTTTCATCTGTGCTCTTCTGGGACCGCAACAAATAGAACGGGAATCATCTACTCGACAAAGTTCTCGTTTTTCATGTCGGAACTTTCTCTACCGGCGCAGATTTGCAGCGGCCTATTCACAATCGACTGTGTAGAGACAATTACGCGTCTTTGATCTTAACTTAATCCCACTTGTAATTCCAGAATGTCATCCAGAATTGTTTGCAAACCCCGCGTACCGTATTTGCTTAACGAATTCTCCACAATCTCTTTGTTGTTTTATTCGGAGCGCCGGCGTGTTTGCAGGTGCTGATTTCATTGAATTAATTTCTTTACATTTCCCGAAAGAGAGTGACGTAGCATTAGAAAAAGTTTATCGCAGGATTTACTGAAACATCAGGCTCAAGGGCCGTTATTTGTTCCACGTTTAATCATACAATATTTTTACATAAAAACAATTCTTATTACTTTTTGCTAACTTATCTCTTGATACAGATGACAATATTTAAGTATAACAGGCCGTGATGATGCCATAAGAGATATATACTGTAGAGAAATAAGTGTCAATACTATATTGAGCTTATTTGGACTCGTACTTCCTCATTTTAAGAAACTTGTTACTTTAATTGTTGGTAACAGCTGTTAAATCTGAGTAGTCGATGAGAAACGTTAAGCATCTTAAATTTCATGTGTCAAGCCCTTCATACTGTCGAAACCTTATCCCATCTCTGCTAATTTGCTGAATCAGCACCCCAGTTAACTAAAAACAAATCTTTACTATATCATGTTCTCTATTTTCTTGCCCTATTTTCTACTCTCTGCATATTTCGTATGCTTTCCTTTACCCATAAACATTTAGGAATGTAAATTATTTATTAAAAAGATAAAACACTCTTTGACGCAAGGTTTCACAGTTACATGGAGTTTCACTTGCGTCACTTTTACACTTACAGAACATTGTAAGCACAGGTTTGACAGACATTGTACACACATTAAAGCAGCCATGAAATAAGTCGTCTGGACACTGACTTCTTACCCACTTGGCGATTGCATTGTCCTGTGTTTCTTTATAATTACAGTAATAAAATTTACTCCAAATATTTCTCTGCTTACTAGAGATACCCTCGTGAAAGATGTTAACGTGACAATTAATGTTAGATCAGAAGTGGGAATATATAGATACTGATCATGTATCCTGCTTGATTCCACATTGTCAAAGCAAACACAACCAGTTATCCCCTGCACAAGCATTTTACTGCTCCTCGATCAGAATGAAATAAAGGTTTCGAATGGTCTTAACAATATATCCTCCAGATCAGTGAATTTTGTAATTTCTCTAAAATACATATATTTCCGTATTTGATATCAGGTCGAACTTTTTGCGATATACACCTCGCTATCCCAGCTTTCTCTTGGAAATAAACAGTACAGGCTGATAAGTGCGGGGGAGAACTGTCAGTGTCGGGGCAGCAGACGTCTTTTTTGGCGATCGCTTTTATGACCCCCGGTTGTGCCGTTCCTGTGATTTCTTATCACGCCGGTGGCTGTTACTAGCATCTAGCGTCAGCGCTGCTCGTAAAACTCCACGCAGCTCTTTCCCTCCGATCAGCCAATCGCAAACATTGCCCGTAAGCAGGTACTCAGACCAGAATAAGAAAACAACCGATAATGCTGCATCTATCATTTGATGTGTGTATCACAATCGGCTTTTATTCAATATTTTATCTGTGCAGATGTTATAATCACTCTTGTATTTTGCTGTGCAAGAGAAACGTTAATTCTTGCGTCAGTGTAAACAAAATAAATTTTTGAGAAGTATAGAATATTTATCACAAGTTTAGTGAACGGTTTTAAGTTCTGAGAAAATTGTTTTCAAAGTAACGTTTGAGGGACATGTCACAATTTAAAATATTTAATGAACAGTGTAAATGGGGATCCTTCTACGATATAGAGAGCAGATAAACTTTACAAAAAAGTGTGTTGTATATATTCATTTCTTATTCATATGTTAAAACACTGCATGTTTTGTTCTGTTGGTGCTGTAATAACTATTGCTACAATGGTTTTTACGCATAATACTCTCACGGATAAATTTATACATAAATGTTCTGTGTGTTTTCCTGTCTGTGATTAGGCTGTGAGTATAGAGGAGAAGTCGAAAATATCTCTAAAACATTCACTGCATAATAATTAGTCTTCAGTGACGTAGTTATTATTTTGGAATGAGATCGAATCGTTTTATTAAATTTTTTAAATTCCAGTCGTTTCTGTATTTTATTGTATCTGAGAATCTTAACTCTTAGACCTGTAAATACCAGTGTGGTACCATCTAGAGAGGGGTGGCAAATGAAGCGAGAAATTTTTTTGTTAAGATGTCTGAATACGTTTGCTCAATTTTTGGAAATAAATTTGTCCTGAAAGAGTTAAGTATGAGAGTACCTCAAAAACTGAAGATGGATCTGATTCAAGCTTATTTACTAAAACATTTATTTTTATTGGGTTCGGTTTTCAACTCGTTGTTAAACGAAAGAGCAGTCTAATCTGTTGTAGTGTTGTTGAGTACATTCATTCCACGCATTTGAAGTTAGGCTTATTACCAGCTTGCTGCAGCACCAGTGTTACAAACACTTTGCTTTCGACAATATACCTCCTAGTTACCAGTGTTGCTTCCTCAGCGGTTCTAACTGCAAATCCACTTCAGGTCTAGCCAGTGCAGTGGAACGAAGTAAAAGAATAGTAGGAGCGGTGGTAAGCCGACTTGTGCCTTGGACACTGCGTCGTGTTAGGTTTCAGGGGGCACACACTGGCACTCTAAGCATGAATTCGTCTTTCTGAGCACAGCCAAACGAGATGCAGTACGCGAATTCTGAGGACAATCATAACGTCTGACAGAAAGCTTATTTCACTCTCACAAATGTATTTAAAATCTCGTTCGACACATACGCAAGGACAAGTAAAGCGAAATTCTGTCTTTCCGTCACCAAAACAAATTACCAAATCATGTGAATGTATTTTATTGTACAATTATTCTTATACCTTATTCAAAAATTATTGTTCAATACAGCTTTGTATTATTAACTAGCATAGCGTATTGATATCACTGATTTTGTTAGGTTAGCACTAGCAGAACTGATGCTTAGAAGAAGAAAGTTGTCGGTCGAAAGAGTACTCTCAAATTTTCGCTGTAATTTTCTAAAGATGTACGCCATTATCTGCTTCATAATTGAGATGTTCATGCTGATGCTGATTGACTGCTTTTGTTTGAACATAGAAAAATAACATCATTTGGTGAAAGACTACGTCTCCGACTTTTTAGAAAATAATTGAGTGTAGGGAATTTTAAACTGACCAAAACTCACGTACCACGGCATCGATTTATTAAAATTTACCTGCGGTTTAACTATAATACATATATAGATAATTTAAATACCCGAATTACAATTGCTTCATTTTCAGATCTTGTTTTAGTCCTTTGTTTACAATTGACCGTCTTTTTAAGTCGACATGGAAATGGACAGGCATATTTAATGGACCATACACCGGCAAGCCAAAAGCTTTGTCTACCAACACTAGCTGAACTCAGTAATTAAAAGCTAGCATAATGAATGCTGTGGAACTTACTAAGTGAACGAGCTATGTTTTATGATATTGATAATTTTAGTTTTATACGGGTCATACTTGTCACCTGAATACTGCAAAGTTAGTGATTTAGAAGTTTCATTTATAGGTTCACATTACTTGTGAGTTATCCTCTTTTAATCCCGCTTCTTATTCCATCAAATTGAATATCCAAGAGCAAAACATGAAATTCAGCTATAATTCAACTTTTTGTTGTTTGCTGACTCTCCAGTTAACTCAGATCTATATTTTTTATCAATTAAATTGAGAAGTGTTAATTTATTTAACAACAAACATCCAATGCAATGAAAAATTGAATAATGCTTCGTATAATTTTGTTACTTAAACATTTTAACAAAATAAGTTTATATATAATTTGCTTATGGCTTTACGCATCGTGGACTTCGAGGTCATTAGAAGCAGGAACGGACTTGGACAAGGAACGGGAAAGAAGTTTTCCATGGAGTTTTTGAAGGAACCACCCGACATCCGCCTGGAGTGTTCATAAAACCATGGGAAACAGAAATCTGGATGGTTGAACGGAGATTCGAACCGGCGTTCTTCCGAATGCGAAACCAGAGCGTTACCACTCACCCATCGCGCTCGATTTTATATCCCTTCACGATATTGTACGCTGTATTTGACACTCTCACATTAGACTGGCCTCTCTCTGTCTTCGCAGTTCCAAACCATCTTACGTTCTCCACCTTTAGCCAGCAACCAGAGTAGCGTCTTACCTCTGCTATGCCAATATTAGTCTTTGATTGTAAATAAATATCGCGTACTTCTTTTAATTTTATAAAACAGGTATAACGTAGACATTATTATAAAAATTTACAAAACCCGCCAATGTGGCTGCGCGCATTAAAGCATCACCATCTTTGATCGAGGACGTACAACGGGATCCGGATCGAGTCCTGGTACTGCCCGTCGTGATTGCGGAGGTGGGCGGCTTCCCCAGTCAAGGTGAATGATAGGTCGATCCCCGAACTATACATTTCACTAACAGAAATACACTCATCACACACAGAATATAGTTACACATTTCGCAGGCAGATGGCAACACAACATTCCTCCAATAGACTAAACCGCTCCGGATCTGACCCTGTGCACAGATGCCGGTGTCGCGTGGTCGCCAGGGCCGATAAGGAGAAAAAATAAAATTAAGGGACATACTAGTGTCCCACAGTACAATTACGCAGTCCGAACTAGCTGTTGGCTTACATCTGAACAGCAATACTCTTTAAATAAACTCTTCTCGAGCTTCCAGCCGCGTTAAGATGTCACACTTGTGGGACGTTTAAAAGGTATCTATCTCAGCCCTCATTTTAAACGAAATGTTAATGATAAACTGTGACAAGTGTGAGTTTTTTACGCGACTGGAAGCCCGAGAAGAGTTTATTTATATACGACGCCGTGAAAAACTTCGATCTTACAACAATACTCTTTCATAGACTATGTGTATGGTGGAGCAATAAACTCGTTTTTTGTATGTGTGTGTGTGTGTGTTTTTTATTATTATTATTTTACTTATTGCTTTACGCCTTGTCGACGGCTAAGGTCATTAGAGGCGGGAATAAACTCGGATGAGTGGACATAGACGTTATTTTCTTTCAATAAATTACCCCACATTTGTCTATGTGAGTTCTTGGCTAGGTGTGACTCTCTTATTCTTCTTTTTGATTATAAAGGGTTTTATGACATTACAGGCGGGAGAAGATTCGAAACTAGTGACGAGAAGGAATTGGGACATGGAATTCACATGGTGTGATTGTGAGAAATCATAGAACCCCCGGGTATTTGAACCAGGGTCCGCAGGACTATCCGGCCCGAGCGTTACCGCTTAGCCGCAGTCTGGGTTGTCTCTTTGTTCGATCCATTAGTAGCGACACGATACCCGCGATCGCCGTCTTTACAGCGTTCACACTATTGTGAAGTAGCGCTCGCGCTGTGAGAGAGCCGTGTTTTTATTGGCTCGTTTCGTTGCGTTGCGCGCTGGTGTGTACAGCTGCCGCCGTTCCGACTGAGCAGTCATTTCGGTTGAAACAGCGAAAACAGTTGCGGCAAAATATTGATGTAGCGTCCAGAGCGACAGCTGCATGGAGCCCGATTTGTGTTTACGGCTTTCCAAACCTTTTTTTCTATTTTTTGAGCAAATATTATTGATGTGAAATACATAAAACAAGCTACTACACCACCGAGATACTTTTTTGTGTTTTAGCTCTTTTGCAGTATTGGCACAATACAGGTATATTTACGAGAGCAAACAAGTAAAATTTTTTTAGGAATCATCGTTTTAACGTTTCATACCACTGAATTGCAGCAACTGTGAACTAGCTGCTTTAGATTTTTGATTCTACATTGCGCATGTATCGACTTTTAGAGGAATTTATAGACAATACTTAAAAGGTACTTAACTGCAATAGTTTCAGTGTATCCGGCTGAATCACACCGTAAACCATTGAACGTCGTTAAAATTCAAATATACTCCGCTTTCCTATGTGCTATTACCAATAATTTACTACTAGGTCTACCTTAATTACGGTTTAATTCGTAAGAAGCGCTTGCAATTCCTGGTCTGCCAAGAGTTAGAATACCTGTAGCAAATGCAGGGCAAATAAGGCGAGATGGTTTTCCGTTACGTTCTCTACAATGTTTAGTATTATTGTACTAGCATTTAAGCCTGTCAGAAATAACGGTTTGAAAGCACTGTTCTGCCAATTAATTGCTTGATTAAACTGAATTGTTATTAAATAACGTTCATCGTGTGGTATTTTAATGGTATACTGTTGCTTACATTTCGGGACAGTCATGTTGCATTCTACAATCCTCATAATAATTTGTGGTTTGTTTGTAATTTTAATTCAAACATCAAGCGTATTAAACCATTCTTGCTTACTATAACAGCCGTATCTATGCACAGAAAATGTAGCGAAAACGTCCCAAGATGGCCGAAAAACTAAGTAATTAACGTGTAGATTTAAACGAAATATGTAAATTTCTTAATAGTTGGTTTGCAGATTTACATTAAACGTAAAGCATATGAAACCAGAACACATAGTAGATAATCTTCCTCCTTAGTCTGCAATAACAGTCACATTTATGGTCCAACTGAAAACAACTCCGGCTACAAATACGGGCAGCGTGTAACGCTAACATACATTATACCCAAACAGGCCTTCTTTATGGTTGATGACTGATGGATGTGCATGTTCTGAATAGCGCGTCATTCATGTGCGTAAGATGAGCGAAGAAGGCACCCGATGCCGGCCTATTAAGGACTACTCTTTCTAAAGACAGCAAGGTCATCGTGAAATTTAATGTCTCCATCCGGCGATTCACCATCAACAGTGACCTAAGCCCTTATTCTATACGCACGGCGCAAAAGTTTGGATGTAGTGTGGGACTCCGGCCCACAGCTGGTGATTAGCAGTCACCTTTCATCATCGCCACTACATGCTGGCCAATAAGAGGAGGGGAAGACTTATTCCAACCCTGGGAATGACCTCAATCTCTTCTGCGTCCTACCGACCTCGGCACCCGGCGTACGTGCTATCTGTAACAACATCACTATTCAATTCTGTCTTCCCTGCTGTTGGACCTTACCTTATCACACATACTATTTCTAAAAGGCATTTTTTCTACAGGACCGTCATTACACGTATTACAGCCAGATAGCAGCACGACATTATCACAGAGATATGGATAAACCGTGTGTGTTTTCTGTAGTAAAGAGCTATTCCGATAGTTTTGTTTCTGTTTAGGAAACATTTTATCATTTCTAATTGTTTCATAGAACGTTGTATGAGTTTTAATAGACACCAGTTTCAGGTGACAAATAAACAATTACTACAAATGAGCCGGTTTTTATTTGATCCTGCTGCAAACCACCAGTCTCGCTATTCATTCGCGAAATTTGCCACCTAGTTTTAATTTATGGAACTAAATAAATACTCTCCTTGTACATTGATAGTGCGTCGAAATCAAACTTTTTTTTTTTGCTTTCACCAATCTTTGGACTGGTTTGATGCAATCCTCCATCCCTTCCCATCTTGTGCTAACTTACCCCTTACAACACACGTTCTCAATTATCTACTTCATATATTCTAATTTCTGTCTTGCTCTACAGTTTATACCTTCGCCTGTTCCCTCCACTAACAAATTAAACCAATCTAACAAGTCTCAAAATATGACCTACCAACATGTATCTTCTTTCTGTAAGCTTCTTCCACAAACTTTTTTTCTCACCCATCATTTCCAAAACCTCGTTCATTTCGTACTTTATCTTTCCACTTGATTTTCAGCATTCTTCTGTAGCACCACATTTCAAATGCTTCAATTTTCCTTCTTTCCGGTATTCCTAAAGTCCACGTTTCGCTACCATACAGTGCTGCGCTTCACACATAGTTTTAAAAAGTTCTTTCTAAGTCCTAGATAAATATTTGGAACTAAAAGATTTCTCTTTTTTCTTAAATCTCTTTTTGGAGTGCTATTCTGCTTTTAATATTATTCCTGCTTCAGCCATCGGTCGTAATTTTGCTTCCCAAGTAGCAAAATTCGCTAACTTCTCCTATCGCATCCAACCCTATTTTTATATTTAATCTAATATTACTGGTATCAAGTAATCACTTTTGTCTTGCTTTGGTTTATATTTAGTCCAGTATTTTGTTCATGTCATTCAGTAACTTGTCAATATCCGCAGCCTGTTCTGCTAACAAGACAATGTCGTCAGCAAATCCTTGCATAATGATTTTTTCTCCATTAATACCTATGCCACATGAAAATGTTTCTCTCACTTCCTTTATTGCATCCTCTACAAACATGTTTATTAACGGGGATAGACTACAACCTTGTCTCAGATCCTTTTTGACAGATGCATGTCTCTCATGATTCTCTACTTTTATTACAGACACTTCATTCTTATATAGTTTATAGAGTATGCTTCTATCTCGTAATTTTAGATCTGACTTCATTAAAATTTTGAACATTTTGTCCCACCTAACATTATCAAAATCTTTTTCTAAATCAACAAACGCTATAAAAGTATCTTTGTTTTTCTTGATTCGCCCTTCGACTATAAATCTTAAAGTCAGAATTGCTTCGCTTGTACCGCGGCTATTGCTAAACCCAAACGGATCTTCACCCACTATCTCCGCTACTACCCTTTCCAAAATTCCGTATACTATTCCGGTCAGTAATTTTGAAGCATGTGATGTTAGATTAATGGTGCGATAATTCTCACATTTGTCGGCTTGTGCTTTCTTCGGGAGGATGAAGACGGTACTTTTATTAAAATCAGTTGGAATTTCTCCTGTTTCATAACTTTTTGATATTGTAGTACAAGACTGTATTCCTAAGAACAATAATAGAATACCGGTAAGTATTACAATATCAGGTTGAATACTCTTTTGATTTCTTCTTCTCCTAGGGATTTAAGAAAGTTCTCATCAATTCCGTCTGTCTTATTTGATTTCAAGTCATTTAGAGCTCTGTCAAATTCTGTCATCAAAACAGGATCCCCTAAGTCATCAATGTCGATATCGCCTCCCATTACGCTATTGTTAAAGTCGTCGCCATCATAGTTTCTCAATGTATTCCTTCCATCTTGTAGATCTGTCGTCTGAGCATCAAAAGAGGTTTCCCATTGGCAGATCTCTCCAAAATTTTGTTCGATCTTCCTATATGCAACATCTTCTTTTCCTACAACCATTTGCTTTTCTACTTCATCACACTTTTCTTGCAGCCATTTTTCTTTTGCTTTTTTGCATTTCCTGTTTATTTGATATCTACATTGCCTGTATTGCTCTCTTCCTGCTTCATCGTGAGCATTTTTATGTCTTCTCCTCTGATCCATCAGCTCCAAAATTTCTTCTGTGATCCAAGGTTTTCGTGTGGCCTGTTTCCTAAAGCTTAATGTTTCTTTACCAACTTTCATTATTTCGGTCTTTAGTGCATTCCATTCGTCCTCAGTTGAGCTCCTTTCAGAGTTACATCTTAGACCCAAGTCCACCATTTCTACAAATTTTTCTCTGGTGTTAGATTGTTTCACTTTATTCACTTCCAGTCTTTTCTGCTTATATTGCTTCCCTATTCGCTTGAATTTCAGCCTGCACTTCATAACTATCAAATTATAGTCATAGTCAATGTCTTCTCCTGGGTACGCTTTACAGGCCAGAATATAGTGCCTACTTAAATCTGTCTACTTGTTTGTAGCTCATATTATGTAATATTACAAATGAGTTTACACGCTGATGTCTGTTTAGCGAATATCGCCTAACCACCATGCAGATACTAACTGCAATCCACATTTAGAAATGAAATTCTTCAGTTACATTTTAGGACAGAAAAAGTTATCATACATCTAACAGATAATTTACAAGGCTGTAAGTGGACACAACTGACAATTAATAGTCCACATGTAGGTATATGGAAGTAGTACGCACGATGTATTTCTCATTCATCAAGCAATTTAATTGGCTGGTAACCAGAAATCTTTACATGAAACCGAAATGAAGAAGCTTTCATCCATTTTAAGCTTCCTTATGAGGAACTATGAGACTATGATCAGGATGAGTATTTGATGTACATTTTTTCAAATTACCGTTCAGCCATCCTGTTTCAATTTGCCATGCTTTCCTGAAATCACAATTGCGGATAGTTCCTTCTAAAGGGTATGGCCGAATTCCGTTCCATGCCCCGGATTTCCTCCTGGATCTAATGAACTCGATGTCGAACAGCCAAAAAGACCAAAGAGATAGTATAATTTTTTCGATTTATTAGCAGGAGACATAATCTCTACAGGATAAGAGTTAAAGGTCCGCTAGATATGTATGCGCCTAGCCTTAGTTACATTCCGCTTTCGGCATCAGCCGGCAAACGAAATTAGGAGCGCGTACTGTATCGGAAATCAAACCGCGATAATGGGATTGAGGTTACAGCCACTGCGGCTGCGGCGAATTTCCATTTCTGTTTGGAAGAGAGCGCGGCATGTCATCGGCTTTGACCCAGCCGAGAGGAGAGGCAGCTTTATTTGACTGTCACAGTTCAGATTTGCGTCGACGCCATTTTAAGTTACCCAAATACAGGATGTTATGTGCGCACCTTGTGTAAAAATGAACGAAATGGGTAGAATGAATGTGTCGCAACGAAGACTCAGAGGGGAAACTATTTGTGGTGATTGATTGCCGGTGATTGTTAACCGATATTGGTAAAGAAACTAACCTGTCAGCGTTCTTATCTTTGTTTAGGCTGTAGTCTTGGGCGGCCACGAAGCTCAGGTGGAATAGCATCTGACTGTGGCTCGGACAAACGGGGTTCGATCCCCGACGAGGCCAAGGATTAACATCAAAGTTGAACGTCCGGAACGGATCCCCACCCTGCCACCTCCATGTCTAGTGCCAAATGTGAATCGAGAGTGCGGAGTTCTACGTCCGTGAACCCAGCGGGGAAATGGCAATAAGCCGATTAAACCCCGTAGGAATCAGGTATTGCGCAGATAATTTTGTAACAAATTCACTTTAGCTTCTTTTGCTTATGCATTTTATTGTTGTTTTTTGTTTCGTGTTTTTTGTGTTGTTCTTTTTTAATAATGACTTTACGCCTTGTTGAGGTCATTAGAGGCGGGATGGGATTGAGGACAAGGAACGGGAGGGAATTCGGTCAAGGCCTTTTGAAGGAAGCATCCAGGCATTCGTCTGGAGTGATTTTGGAAACCATGGAAAACCCAAATCTGGATGCCCGGATGGGGATTCGAACCGCCGTCCTCCCGAATGCGACGCAGAGCATTAACCGCTCACGCACCACTTGTGAGTGGTAAAGGTCGCGATATTTGTTTAAAAAACCAAAGCAGGTTTCTACCGTCACCGCAGTTTCTAGAAACCCAACTGTAATGACGTTGACGCTGCTGGGTGTGCCACTAACCGAGCCGCGCTGAATCAACGATATTCCTGTTATTAGTTTGTTAATGTGGACAGCTTTTGATGCGAATTTGTTTCTAAGAACGTTGGAAGCGTCCAGAAATTATTGGTACATATCTGTATCTACCTCCCTCCGCCCCCCTCCCTCCCCGCTCTCCCCAAAAAAGCTAAACTTAAAACCCTCGATCTAAAGAAGATATAATGATGATAAGAAGATATTCAGAGCAAGAGAAATGACTAATTAGTTCTGACTTCCGTTCTAATGTCAGGTAATAACTAAAAGATTTTATTGCACAACGACTTTTTTGTTTTACAACGCCGAGATAAACTTGGTTTATTTAGGATTTTTATTGTTAGATACACAGTCGGACAGACAGCCTTGAATTTCTAAACATCCATTTACATTACATATTAATTTTGTTTCTTTGCAAACTTGTACATTTATAGATCGTTGACATCTAGACCATTAGAATCGGGAGAGAACTGGGATAAGGAACGGAAAGGAACTGGGCCGTGGCCATTTGAAGGAACCATCCCTGCTCTGGTCAGGGGTGATTTCAGGAACCTTGGAAAATCGAAATCAATATGTTCGGACCGGGGATCAAACCCATGTCCTCCCAAATGCCAAGCCAGAACGTTATCAGCTAACACACTGGCTTCAGTAAATTTAGGATAGTTTGTTGTTTTAGACTTAATTGAAGTCAGCATTCGTTTACTGATTACACACATTTTCCATCTCTATTTAAAATAAACATATTCTTCTTCATATTGAGCAGCTTCCAGCCGCTGGCCGGGTCAAAGTGTCTCCAGCGCTTCTTTTCCATCCCATCCACCATCTCTCTACTTCTAATGTCAGCCAATTCCCTCCTCTTTCCTTAACATACGTTTTTAACACCTTTCACCAACCTGTCCCTTTCAGTTCCACGTCCAGCATCTTCTCCTCTCCCATTATCTTCACATGACCATACCACTGCAAACATGATTTCTCTATTCTTTGTTGTAACGGTTCCTCCTCGATCATATCCCTGATTTTCTAATTCCTCATTCTGTCTCTTTTCGTTATTCCTACTCCTCTGAAACTTCATTTCTATAGCTTGTACTTTCCTTTTATCCCTCTACTTCATCACCCATGTTTATCGGTAGAAAGTAGGTCTTATAGGGTTGACCCCTTACTTTCTACTGGCACGTCTCTACTCCATACCAGGCCTTGAATACTCTTAAAAAAAAAAAAAAATCCATCTTCTCATCTTCCTCTGTCATTTATCTCGATCCTGTTTACCCAATTTTCTTCAATCCAGCTTCCAGAATATTTAAAACATTCAATTTTCTTCAATTGTTCTGCTCCATATGATATGTCTATGTCCGTCTGTCCTGCTCTTATCTTTTGTTGTGATTACTACTTCACTCTTTCTTGCAGAGAACTTCGTGCGACATGACCCAAATACCCTCTCCCAGGCATCCAGTTGCTCCTGCACCACTCTTTCATCTTCTCCCCAAACTAGTAAGTCATCAGCAAATAACAATGCTTTCATTCTTCTTTCCCCACTGCTCTTCACCACACTCTTCAATACTTCATCCATAACCACTACAAATAACAGGGGCGAGAGAGCACTCGCTTGTATTAATCCATTTTTCAACTAACAAGGAAGTGCCCTCATGACATACAATCCGATCTCTATTTAAATTAAAAATAGATTCTGATAGTTAATTCGTTATTTTCGTAATGATTTTGTGAAATATTATTTGTTATAAGGATTGAAACTAACCCATATTATACCACGGTGTGAGTTGAGTCCAGCGATTAATTATATAAGCTGTTTGCGGATCTGTAGAAAGGTCTAAGTTGGTTGAGCGTTTTGCTCAGCGTCCCTGGTAATGTGATTGGCTGGGTGTGAGTGGCCGGGGACAGCCAGGTACAGCGGACCCACAAAAGACGTTTTACTTAATTGGCGGCAGGGCAGCCGCGGGCGGCACGCACGCCGTGCAAGGGAAGGAAGCCCTTCTTTGTTCCAGCGCAGCTCCGCCGCTCGGAATGCGCCCAGTTAACCTTTCAGCAGCGAAATATTATACGGCCTTTACATAGCGGAATGTTAATCTGCTGGAACAGTTCGGTGTTCTCCCGAGGAATACACTTAAATAGGAGCACCTTAGTTTTTAAAATCCTGATAGTTCCCTAGACTCCTCCTTTGGTTTGACTTTCATTTTAAAACTTTGTGAATACTTTATCAGTATTTACTAATGAAGCAGTATCCGATGCAGCAGGTGAAGAGTTTATTTATTTCTCTGCTCCATACTACTGACGACGACGAACTTCCGCTGCAAGACATCAGTATTGTGAAATTCTCTCTTACATTCAGTTAATAAGTCGTATCTAAGAAGCTAACATCAATCTCCAAAATAATGTAACTAATTATACTGCCCGCCCCATTGGCTTACCTGGTTGCGGCACTTGGTTAGCTGGTTAGAGTCCTGGTTGTGGAGGAAATTTTCATCTCCAGGTCTTGGTGGTACACAATTCCTACCAAAGTATGCACCAAAGTCCTGGATTAAGCCCCGTATCTCTCCACAGTGCGTATAGTATGCGGACGTTAAGCTTTGCGTCTCCTTCATGTCTTTCGAAAGAGTGGACCTGAATGGGCCGGCACAGAGTTCCACCCTCCCCCTTCTTTCATCTCTCCTCTACAACACACCATCAGTCATACATGTTTCACATCCCAGAGGTACTTCCTCAGCAGGGATCCATGGAACAAGATTGATAAATAAAATAAAATAAAATAAAAAATGCTTACAATAACTCTTAAGGACACTGGCTAAGACTAGGAGAAACCGAGCCAGTTCATCTTCCCAGGGACATTTCCATCGAGAGATAAAACCTCCCGCATGGTAACCGCCTACACGCTGATACGGTTGGGGGGCGTCCATAAATTACGTGAGGTGAAAAGGGGGGTCAACGGAAATCTCACGTGAGGAAATTAATATAAAAAAAGTTCTACAATTGACGGATTTTAGGGGGGTATTTCGTCGAACAGTGAGGGTGTAACCGGCTTTGGAAGGGTGAGACCTAAGAAAAGATCACACCAGAAAAGGGGGGGGGAGGTTCGGACCAGATCTCACGAAGTCTCACTAGAGGGGGTGGGGGTGGTCTAGAAATCCGGAAAAACACCTCACGTAATTTATGGAAGCCCCCTTAGTGGGACAATAATTCATGAAATTTAACACAAAGAAAAGTGAATACGCCTATACGATCGCAACCAGAAATGAGAGGCTAACCAGTGAAATAATGACACCAGGAGAACTTCTGAAAAAGGTGATTATTTTTAAAATAACCTGGGAGAGTTTGCGGGAAGAAGTTGAGAGAACGACGGAGGTACAAGTGAATGAGAGAGGCAAGCAGAAGCATTTCTAAGAAGTGTCAACGACTGACACAAAACACGGATGTTCCAAAGAGAAGGAAGGAAATAATTTAATTGACATACTGTGTTCCTGTCCTCTCGTTTACTGATGAAGCGGGCGATAAGTAAGGTACTGCAGAGAAAAATAAAAATTTCTCAAGAGCAGAATAGGTTTAACAAAACGGGACACAATAAGTATTAAGAAGGTTGAGTACACTATTAAAGAGAAACACCTGCAGGAAGCGATAGAGAAGGCAGTACTCAAATGGTGCAGACATGATGAGAGGAAGGGGGGGATAAGTGATACCAAACGCCCCTGAGGAAGGTCAAACAAAGGATAGATGGCTAAAAGCAGTGGCGGAGTGTGTGCTAAAGAAAGGAGAGGAATAGACCATTTCTGTGACAGAGCATTGGTGGGAAGAGAGAGGAAAACAGAGGCTAGTTTCCAAAATCACTCTTCCACAGCCTTGTAGTTGCAGCATTTATGTCACTGCAATGAAACCCGTCACAGTAACCATAACTTACTGCTTGAATACTGAATGCTGGACCGATATAATATGGAGTCAGTAAGAACGAGTCAGCCGGCACAAACAAGTCTCACTGTCGGAAGCCATGAGTAAGTCCAGTGTTTCTGCCGTGATCACTTTTGTACGAATTCAGTTGAATTTTATCCAATTAGACTTGTTTGAAAACTGCGCACATGGGTTTTAGTGTTTATCTCTTCTCATGTTTCACGAAGAGATGACCCCAGTCATCCTCCTCGAAAACCAAAGAGGGATGGCATGCAGAAAGTCCCCCGTTAATCTCCCTTCTTTGGGTTGGACATAGGTATCTCGCAAACAAAAGATTCCCTAGAGACGGGGGTAGGCTCTACCTGTCCCGTTCCTTTCCCACGCACACTCTCGAAAGTCTCCAGGCTTTCTTAAGCTGGACATAACACATCATTTACCGGTTTCGTTTTCAAAAAGTGAGAAACCATTTAAAAAATTGCAAAGGACTTAACAGACAGTTTGCTAGACGTAAATATCTGCATTTGGAATAGAGATTTGAAACGTGGAGGAGAAGTTTTCGATAACTCCAGAAAAACGCTATTAAAACTGGTTGATCCCACTGCCAAAGAATTCGTATATACACTATCAAAATAATTATCGAATACAGTGAAACCATAGAGTAACTTATGTACCATTACATGTCATTATCCGTATTGGGCGTGGCTAAACTAAATAATCGACAAATATTTTGCTTTCATTAAAATCTAAGCTACATTCAGTGAGCACAACAGCACACATTTAAATTGTCGCTGGTGCTGAAACCGTCGCCATTTGCGGCTGTATGGGGTAATGAGCAGCCGGAATGGCGTATCCGCTGTCATCTGTTTATATGGTTTTAGGATATCCAGTACTTGAATGCTCGTATGGGGTGAAAACTCATATCCGCTTCAAAAACACAGCACTAAAACTTACATTGACCATTATTTATGGTTTTGAATCTACAATGTGACACATCAATCTTTATTTCGAATCGGCTTCGGAGCAATACTTTGGGGAATATTGAACAACGGAACTTAAGAGCCAATGGGAACAGATTTCCTTAACGTGAAGAAGGTGGTTGGCCTGGTCGTATGATTAAATAAATATCTGCTCGAGAGCAATATCGATTAAATCTTATAGCAAGCAAAAATACATCGACTCGTAGTTAGTATTCACTCGCTGTTCAGACTCTTCAGTTCAGATTAGTCAGTCTTCATTCTCGTTTTTAGCGTTATGCACAGTTCGACGATAAAATACAATTATTTCCTTAAAACTACTGGACTAGAAAAATCAGCAAATATTTGCAACTTATTTTTTATATTTTTTCCGTAACTACTAAAAGTTTAAAACTCACTAACAGAGCAACAGCACTCTTTCAAACAAAATTTTATTTGCTTAGATATTCGTTTCATCTGTATGACGTTTGCCTCGTATTAAATGCGTGACAGAAAATCTATCGTTGTTATGTTACACACATCTGCATCTGTGCTGCTGATAAAAATGTTTCAGTAATTTAATGAAGTGATTTGAAAGAAGTAACATAGTATTTCAATTCGGTTAACTTGGTAAAATAGTAATCTACATCGCCATCTTGATGACATTTTATATTTTCTGTTTCTCTGATATTTGATGCATCAAACAATTTGCAATTCATGACATGCAATCTTATTAATCAAGAATATAGTTTGTATGATAAATCATTTTTATCGCTCTACGAAGCGGAACAAACTTTGAATATTTTATTTGAAATTGAAATGAAACTTGGACATTATATTTGGGCACTAACTAAATTTGTTCATATACTTCTACAAACAGGTATACATTTTATGGATCGTTCAGTAATTATCACTGTACTTTCTCTATAGTTAACGTTAATTTGAACGTTTCGTTCTATTTTCAGCTATACGGAAAGGTAGAGATGATAATTACTGTTAGCTTCAAAAATTTCAGAATCACTGTTTACTAATCCTATTACCACTAGTGCCGTCAGTTGAATAAAAAAAAACTGTATGTCACTTATTAGCAGGGTGATACAAGAAAATGTGTGTTTTAATTTTATTTTATGTTTTTCGCTCTTTAAGTTTCATCGACGTTAATATCATTAGAGCCTGGAGAGGACGGAGGGAAAATGAACGGGAAGGAATTAAGCCATGGCCTTTTGAATGAACCATCCCGGCATTCGTCTGGAATGATTTCGGGAAACCTTGGATAAATTAAATATGGATGGCCGGACGGAATTCGAACCTACGTCTTCTAGAATACTAGACCCGGGAGTTGCCGCTCTCCAACCAGATTAGGTGAAAATGTATTAAAAAGAAAGTGTTTTAGAGGTAATTAAAGAGATTGGGGCTCCTGTTAGTTGAAAACCAGTCGCATGTACACGACTTACTGTGTTTTCAAAGCGTAAAACAGTGACCGTCTACGGCCAAACTGATGTAATTTCTGCAAAAACGTTACCGTCTCCTAATTTTTCGAGGTTACTACAGTCTCTATATGTAGTCGTACATCATAAATTACGAAGTAAGCAGACGACATTATATTAAGTAACTGATCCCTGCTATTGGAAAGACTTTCCAGAGGAACTTTCCATTAGTGATGGTGCGAGAAAGCCTCGGTAACCGACAGTGAGGCATCCACTTCACTACCCATACCGAAAAAGAAGTAATCCAGCAAAGCTTTTAATCGAAGACGTCTCAGAAAATGCCGTGTAATATTATGGGTACCCTTCTTAATTAAATGAGGCATATATTTTAAACACAATTCGGCTTCACACTGCGGTTTGCGAATAGGTGTGAATGATTGGTTTTACGGCTGAAACACGATTGTCTTAAAAGACCTGTACTCCGGCTGGAGATCTGCGACAGTAACAGGTTGTGGCTGTATCGATTGTAAATTGTCCTTTTCGATCTTCGATCGTCTGTACAGTTGTTACCCCGGGATCACACGTAGGTACTTGGGGAACGTGCACAAACTACGTGGCTCGGTTAAAGGGAGGGGGGGGAGAGGTTGGGTGGAAGGCTACGTTGGGCTACGTGGGGGGAGGGAGGTTACCGAGCCAGGCCACGTAGCTTTCCTTTCATAACATTTTTCACAGTTAAAATGAGGAACAGAACACACAACAGCATGTGAATATTTATTTCACTCAATTATCTCGTTATGTAATTTACAATAGTCTGACAAGAGAGAACAGTACAAAATGTCTTCTGTAATCATAAGGGAAAAATGCTACGTGCTAAGTCGGGGGGGGGGGGGGGGGAGGCAAAAGCTACGTAGGGCTACGTGGGAGGAGGGGGGGTGGGGTTCACAGGAGGCCAAAATGGAGCTACGTGGTTTATGCACGCTCCTTTCCCACAAACTCCAAGCCTCTACAAACGCGAGGTTAATTTAGGGGAGCCAAACATGGTCATCCACACGCTTGCGTGTGCGCTTGTATGTTTTGGAGAAGCAAGCATGACGGACGTCGAGGTTGTATCGGACATAACTTTTAGCCTATCCTATGAGAAAGACGATTGTGGATGTTACAAACCCTTGGAAACAGTACCAAGTAATTATTATAATTTCATTCATGTAACTGTGATTACTATATAGCTTCATGTATGCATTTGATTTAATATAAGCGTATGGTTTTATAATGAGAAGTGTACAATAATTATTGTTTTAACTGCATTATAACGTCTGTATCAATTATTTTGAGATTGCAGAGAATTTATGAAAGAAACATTTAATGAGCTTCTTTTGGCGCCATTTGGGTAGTTTGATAACTTCTTCCGGATGAGCTATGCTGATTCTGAATATTCGCTGAATAAAATTTCACCTATGATTTCTAAAGAGAATACAGACTTCAGGGAAGCTATACTATACCAGCTAAATTAATAAATTTATTCCTGAGCCAGAGCGAATAGAATCTTGTTTTTTCTTTAAATGTTTACGAAATGTGACAATAAGATTCTTAATCTCAATGACGGGTTTATTTAAAACTTCACTAAGACGACTTCAAGCATCAGCAATTTTTCCCCTTTATGGTCTTAATTCTTCTGGTCCCAAATGCAGGGTACTACTTGGTAACATTCGGGAAGTTTTAAAATATGCTTGTTGGGCCATTTATTCATTTTTCCTGCAGTACCTCTATCACAACAAAGAGTAACGCATGTTTGTCCGCCGTCAGTGCACAACCTATACTAAGTCCGCACAAACGTGTAGACGCTTCGCAAGCGCTTGCCGCAAACTTCCTTTGATTTGTGCCAAAAAACCGACACTCGATCGGATCAGACGTAATCCCACGCAAGCCAAGCCCAACGCCGTGTCCACATGTTTCAATTTGTGACGGCTTGTCGAGGTTTGGCAAGCGTGTTGTCCCGCCTTTGCTTTTCTAAACTGCCAAATGTTTAAGTGACAATAGACGTTAATCTCAATCTAAGATCTGTGACAACCATGAAAATTTTGGTAGAAATCCACTAATCAGAATTTACTGTTTCCTCTGTCTGACTGCTGTTAGGTAAAGTTACTTTCTGAACAATACTGATACAAAGTGAGCGATATTTTGGGTATCAAATACAGAAGTTGGCTTGGAGGGATATTGGTCGAAAAATTAGGAATAGTGCGTGGAAAGGAAAAGATGACCATGGGCACGAGCTGGCACTAGATTTCATTCAAAGGGAATAAAAATTTTCTTTTGTAGGTAAGGTTGTCAGGGATTGGAATAAATTTCCAAGGTACGTGATGAATAATTCAACAAAAACGCTGAAGGAATTTAAAATTAGTATTGCATATTGTAAAAGTAGATAATTGGAGAAATTTAACACTTTTTAAGGTATATTAAATAATAAAAAAATATAAGAAAGGGATAGTTAGGGAAATTGCCATCGGAGCGTGCGCTTCTTGGTAATTCAATTCAGTTATACATAATAGAGCATGACGAATGTTCGGTACATAAAATTTTGAACCTACCACGTTAGTATACATTTGTTCTCACGTTAGTAAGATCAGAAATGTAATTTTTTCATAATGAGTTGAAAAGTGTAGTTATGTATTAACAGTTCTATTTTTTAAATTTATTCACTTTATCTTCGTTGAACTAAAAATATCAAAACGAAGAGACGGAACAAGGAGGTGTTTGCGTGGGTGTGACGTTCGATGTTCTGTGAGCCAACGTGGAATGAAAATCAGTGTAGAGGCTTCTGTGTGGCCGCCTTGTCTCTCCGACGCCTCTCTGCTTGTCCCCGCACCCAGCACGGGCAATCGGGTAAACGCGGCGGGCAGGGCGGATTGCTACTCCGTAATGGAGCCAACTCCTGGATGAGCTACCGGACTAAACTTCCACGCCCGGCCTAACCACACAGCCCTGCACTCTTCATTAAGTGCGAATGTTATGAAACTTGCGCACACACTTTTTACGACTTCGGGTAGTCAACACTTTACAGCTAGCGCCGAGACAGCTGCTCATTTTAAATTTTCACTGCCGGGAACAAGCCTGTGACCTTTAAAACGAAGTCTCCCTGCCAACTTACCTGCACTGCTGTGCCTGAACTTCTCTCTTCATCTTTTTATCAAACAATTTACACGTAATTGCTACAGCGTCGAATACCTCTCTTTGAAACAAAACATTTTCTAAGAAATCAATTGTTTAGTTATCATGCAACTTAGTTAACCTGGAGTAACGCATTAGGTCTGTGGGCAGGCAGGTTGGCTTGAACATGTTTAAATCAAGGTGGAGGTGAGACGTTACGATAGTGATTTTTTAAATTTCATAACGCTACTCTACACATTAACAGTGTACTTAGCAAAAAAAAAAAAAAAAATCTATGTTATCTTCTTTTTCCCTTTTCCCAACATGTCTTTTTACCGATAGTGGTGGTTGAAACGGTTAGCGTTCTGGCCTCGCATTCGGGAGGACGTGGGTTTAAATACCTGTCCGGCCATCCAGATTTGGGTTTTCCATGGTTTCCCAAAATCACTCCAACTGAATGTCGGGATGGTTCCTTTAAAAGGCCGTGGCCGAATTCCTTCCAATTCCTTGTCCTAGCCCCTTCCCGCCTCTAATGACCTCGACGTCGACGAGGCGTAAAGCCACAAGCAAAAAAAAAGTCTCTTTGATGGGTTTTCTTCATCGTTTGGCAGTTTTGTTTTTACAGCCGTATGCCCTTGCTGTCGCCAAGCATTTTAATCCTACTGCCTGGTCGTGCTACGTGGTGAAGTGTTGCCATCTGTCTGTGATATGTCTAACTATATTCTGTGTGTGATAAGAGTACTTTTTGTTTGTGTAATATGTAGCTAATTATACAACAAATATTAACATTCCAATAAGCATAATAAAATTATGGATTTTATTTTACGATAAATGTTTCAAATTTTTACGTTTTGCTTCTAGAACAATAACACAAGCCACACCGGTTACTACGCACATCAGTGGGTGAAGCCATCACTAAAGGCACAGAGAAAGAAACAACTTGGTCATATTTTTTTAGTGAACAAATAGGCGAAATGTCTCATAACTATGTGATATTAATTAAATAGTATTGCAGTGGAGATGGAGGAACAAGAAAAATTGTATTATTAATGGCAATGGTGGAAATATAACTGCATCTTCAGAAATTGGGCTTATGGGGAAGGGATGGGGGGGGAGGAAGTGAGTGACGTGTTCATTTTCATTTTCTCAGTTATGTGGTACTTAGTCCGGTCGGAAAAATTCGACCCGATGAAGCAGAGGATTTTTCCTCGAAGCTGAACGTCCGAAACGGTTTTGAACCCACTCGGCCTGCTATCCAATTAGTTCCATGGAAGAAACTCCGAGCGAAGATAAAGAATGTCCGGAACTTGGCGCTGACCCCGTCACGTCCTTCTAGTACCAGTGGTTATGAGTGAGAGCTCCACCTCCGCGAATACTAGCGAAAGCGGCAACTATGCAGAAACCCCGTGACCTTCACCTTACTTCGATCATAACATGTAGACTGCAGTGCACTACAATCTCTTCAACTCCCAGGGGCATCGTTTCATTCAGAAAATATCCGCAGTTTTATCATATATGAAACCCACGTTACCACTTATTAATCGCTGCTATCTGAATGGAAGATATCTATTCGATTGGCTTGTTTATCATAACGCAACTTGCTTTTACACAGGTTATGAAGCATTTTTAGGTTTGCTAGAGAATACTATTAGCCATCTACTAAGTTTTATAAAATGTTACTAAGTGAGATTTGTAAAAAACTTTCCAAATCTGTGTAAGAAATTTATTCATTACAGACTTAAATCGAGATCTTTTAGTATCGTTGTTTCATATTATTAAAGTAGATAATAAGTTTGTTAAAAAGAAAAGTATTTTGTAAATGTGAAATTTGCTCAGTGTTCTTCTTCACAAGTTATCTTGCACCTGTTATTGACAGCACGAGTAATCTTAGTTATTTGTTTGATGATTACTTTAAATTGAAAGTAATTTCCGGAATTTTTTATGGAGCTCGGTAAATATGTATAAGTCATTCATTATTTCGACAAAACATTGATTGTTAACGTTTCTTTTGTACAATTTACAATACCTTTATTTATTTTTTGAAACAAATAAATAATTAATGAACATCCAAAAGAGAATTTCTCCTTGTGATCCACTAATACTCGCTGTTATATATTCTACAATAAGTTATTTGTTAGTTTAAACAACGAGTGTTAAGACTGGAAAACCTTTCTATAAGGAGTATAGTACTGGAATACATACTGCGGCGCGGTCTGTCAAGATTTTTATCTTATATGTATTCTGAATATTCATTTCATTTATTAAAATCAGTATCAAAATGCAGTAATTTTTATGTATCTTATCACGGGGTATAAATCTATTTCTGAATCATTAACCAAAATGAGATACTGTGGAGTATTTAGAGGGAAGTGATTTTTCCTCATGCTCGTTACTTCTCAATCAGTTCTTGAAGTAACTCGTGAATAATGTTATTATTTACATCAAATAAGTGAGGAAATAGAGGGTATAATAGTGCTTCAACGCCTTTATCTTTACGCTTTTCTCCATAATGAATGTGTAACTGTTAGGAAACTAATTATTTTAAGACTTTCCACTATATTTTATTCATAACGTGCCAAGTACAATTCACATATTCATCTTTTGACTTTATCTTTGGGCAATGAGGGGCGCATAAAGAAGGGAAAAAACAACATAAATCATAATCGAAAGTAGTTTTAAAAGAAGCTATCACATAAGTGAACTTGGACATGTCGTCCACAAAGATCACAGTGTTCGGTGTCTTGGCCTCGCCATATTAATCTCACTGATTCAGTGAAACAGGTAACTGTGATTCGATAGCCCTCTCGACTTAACTCGAAGACACGAAAATAAATACCAGTTTGATGGCCAAAAGCTTTCATAAAATACCAAGGTTTGCCTTCACATGTAGACACAAAGCACTGCCCTCCCCTCCGCAGGAACACTACACACTTTGTTTTGTCCCTCTCACTCTACGAGATTAGTCCTCCATTGTTAGCTGCATAATTACCCTTCAACAGCGAACAAAAACTCATCAGAACAGCAGCGGTACTCGACAGTTCAACTCGTTTTATGCGCGCAGTTTGAACAGAGCAGAACTCCAAAGCGGATTAAGAGAAGGCTAATCAGGGCTCGCTGAATAACAATCGGCGGCAGTGGGTTCAGACGAGCCGAGGAAGTGCTCTTCTGCTAAAAAAAAATAAAAATATTTAACACCAGAGTAATGTCTTGGCGAGACGGCAAAAACTGTTACTGTACCTTCTAATATCTTCTGTAATAGTTCTTGAGGCATATTACGTTGAGATTATCGACTTAACGTGCTTCTCCTCCCTGTCTGATATATTCGTAGCAGACTATCTTAACTATGCGTTCATTATAGCAATAAATATTATGTAGGTAAAACCCGGGCACAACAGGGTTCCAGAGAGGAATGAAGTTTGATTTTATTCCTTGAAAAGCTCACATCGACGTCTTCTTCCTTCCGAGACCTCAATATGACACCAGCTGTAGAAGAGCTTAACAGATCGATGGAATAATTTCAGGATGAAATAAGAGACAACGTATTGCAGAAATCATATTCCGCGATACTCCATTGATGCTGAACGGTTGGAAGTCCTGATTCAGTTTCTTCTACTCTGCTACTGGAACAATCGGTCTGGAGACTCACCCTGTTGTCTCTGCCTTTACATCAAACGAAAACCGTCCCACTGCTACGCGTGGTGGTCCTCCACACGGTAACGAGGATCATTTCGGACAGTCACGTACTGACGGATCCGCCGTTCTTCTTGCCTTGAGCACACGTGCCGTGTTAACATGGCCGCTACGGGGGATGCTAACTGGGCGCTGCCGTATGAATATACATATTGAGGAGCCGGTCTACTGCTGCGGGATAGGTGACTAATTTACATACAATTGTGGTCTGTGGACATTACTCCGTCCACAGAAACTATTACGAGGAGCCCAAGATGTGACTGTCATCCAACTCTGAATTGCCGGGACTGCGTTGGAGTTGTTATTCATTCATTAGTGACCCATTAAAACTGAAGTTACAGCATCTGGCAATTGCGGCTTGTACTACGGTAGCAGTGCAGGAGAACATTGAATTTCAGCAACGTGATTGTTTGCATTCATAATGTACTGTATTCACAAGTTATATCGGAGTTATTTTTCGTGGTACCATACATAATAACCAGCCTCGAATATTGAAGAGCAATCACCTCATTTTTCAAAATTCCCCTCTTTTTAAAACGTCGTTATCTGTTCCTCAAATAACTTCAAATCCAAAGAATTATTCAAAGACAATTAGTGGAAGAGAAAAATATTCAAGTGAACCAAAAATACAGAATAGTCTGCTTAATCCACGGAATTTTTTCGATTGTTTTTGTTGTTTTAGGACACGTCATCGTCTGGTTTTTTAGCGAGTTTTTTTTTTTTTTAGACCTTTTTGTCGGAGAGCAATAAAAACTGCATGGTGGCAATTAATATTCGTACCTGGTCTGACCTCACTCTTCTTGACTCCTTAACATCACAATCCCAGGTTCCAATTCTGATCCCCGCGTACTATCAGTCCCGATTAAGGTTTCTAGGCAGGGGCGATCCCCAATCTCCGCCTCATAAATTACACATTTCACAAACAAAAATACATTTATCATAGAGAACATAAGTTACACAAATCTTAGTAAGATGGCAACACTTCAGCTTCTCCCATTGCTCTGTTTCTAACTACCCAGTGGAAATATTGGATGAATTCTTAAACACAAGCTTCGATGGGAATCGAAACTTTGCGTGTTCCGATAGGGCCCATTCACCAGCAATAATAAGAAATGTAAAATTTATATTTGATTGAACACCTAAGTCCAGTGTGTTAAAAATGACATGTCGTGATTATTAGACGACAGTAAATGAGTATGACAGTGGAAAATACCTGAATATTGCTCGAAATAGGCAGGGGGGAGCAGTAATTCCCATTTTCCATATATCACTAAAGTTTCTCTCTCATTCAGGAATATTGAAGTGATTTAATCACTGAATTTCGCATAAGCAATCTGAACAGTTACATTAAGAAAAGATCTGAAACAAAATATCTTAAATCGTGCTCACAAATATCAGTACCCATGTTGCAAAATCACCAATTCTCTGTAGTCGAAGGCTGAATTTTGTTTTAATCACATAATTAGTGGTAGAACTACCTAGCTCATAACAAACAACAGGCTTTTTTTTTTAAAAAAAAAAAAAGAAACCGAAAGAAGCCGAGTCTCGCTTTATGAAGTAGAGAGAGAAATGCTGCGCGATTTTTAGCACACCGTGTTTGGGATATCTTTTGAGAAGGGGGCAGCATCCGGTTTGTATGAGTTAATCCTGCCCAGGCTAGTTGCGAGCTCAATAGCTGCAAACACTGCCTGGCCGGCCCCTCACACCTGGCTCCCTCCCAGAGGCACCCTCCCGCCGTCACCTTTCTCGGATATCTGCTAAATGCGACCGCCTGCTACACAATAACACGGATATGGCGCGTGAAATTGTGCAAGCACGGCTAATGGCTCGTTTATAATCTCGTCCGCCGTGGATGGAAATGCCACAAGAAGCGCACAGTCGCCTTCACCCATCTCCCCGGGGACGCCAAGACTGGTGTCAACAGGTAGTGCATCGGCGACAGAGCATAACAAAACCACATCTAATAAAGTGAACCTGTAAATTTAACACTGGATTACTTTTTAGGAAAAATCATCAGTAACTAACATGGTATTCTGAAAACTTTTTCTTTGGTAACTGTGATATATAATGTGGAGATAACAACTGAGTCGTCAGTTATAATCGGCTGCGTTTCTAGCAACTGGCCTAGGATTTCGATTTTGGACCTTCAGTCGCACTGTTACTCTGAGCTCCACTTGTCCCACCAGTGTACTTGGGTCACAGTGACAGGATACATAAGATCAGGGAAATACAGTTAAGTGAGACACGTCACGGGATACCTCCTAAGGGGGCATCCATTAATGACGTGACGTGTTTTTCTGGAGTTCTGGACTCCCCACTCCCTCTGGCGAGACTTCGTGAGATCTGGTCGGACGCCCGCTCTAAAATGATCTGAGATTTTGACGGAGAGCCCCCCCCCCCTTCTAATAACCGACCTTGTAACTTTTAGATACTTTTTTTTTTAGGTCTCATGCTTCCAATGGCGGTTATACCCCCACTTTTGGACGAAATACCCTACCGAAATTCGACTTTCGCGTCATTTGTAGAATTTTTTTTTTTTTTTAATGTCCTGTGCTCCTTAAGGTCACTGTGACACACTCGTTTTACCGGTGAATTCAACAAACCGACTCATCGCAAGTCACTTGAAGAAATATTCGGCCATGCTTCCTCTACAGCTATCAATAATATTGCCGCCGGAAGACGTTGTGCACGAAATGACTTTTCGATCATTTCCCATATATGTTCCATTGAATTCGTAATTATATAGCGATCTAGGTGACGAAATCATTCGCCGGAATTTCCCAGAAAGTTCCGCAAAAAAATCGTGAACCATTTTTGCCCGGTGACAAGGCGATTGTCGTTCTGTAAAAGTCCATAGTTGTTTGGAAAGATCAATGGCTGTAAATGGACTCCACGTAGGTGAACAACTAGCTCTGGTCAGTGGTTGCTATAGTTTAATCAGAGGTTCCAGTCCAAGCCTGGATGGAGCCACCACCAACTTGCAAGGAGCCTTCATGACGAACTTGGCCCATGGCCTCGTGGGTTCTGCACCTCACTCGAACCCTACCATCAGCTTTTACCAACTGGAATCGTGACTCATCTGACCGCAATCCTGTTTCCAGTTACCCAGGTTCCAGCCGATATGTTCACGAGTCCAGAAGAGATGCAGCAGCCGATGGCGTTTTGGTAGCAGAGGCACTGGCGTCGGTCTTCTGCTGCCATATCCTAATAAAGTGGAATTTCGCTGCACTGCCCGCATGTCCACATTGAGTGTTGCTGTTATTTGACGAAGCGTCGCCTTTCAACACTGTCACCTCAACGCAGACGTCGCTGATCTCGGTAATTAAGCGGACGTGGTCGGCCCCTGCGTTTACCATGGAAGAAAGTCGTGTCGGATGTTACATATTCACAAAACGTTCTTGAATCTGTGGATCGAGTAATTTTGAACCCACGAACACTTTCCGAAATAGAATTGCGCATACGTCTAGAGCCAAATACCATTCCGCGATCAAGTCTGTTAATTAATGTCGTGCAGTCATACGACTTACGAGAGTAGAAATGAAACCCCGACACTTCACGGCACTACGTTTCTTCCGCGGTGCTACCGCCATCTGGATATTTGCATCTTGCCACCCCAAGTCTTTTGGTAAGGCCACATTTACACGATGCGGACTGACTGGAACGATAGTAGGCAGGATGGTGGGGATAAGCAGAGTCAACTAACATGCTAGTAATAATTGGAGGACAGTCCACTGCCAGGATAGTTGTCTACTCGTACGTTATAATCTTCTTGAAAGTATATTCATATTACAAGACGGAATTAATATTGTAGCTGATTTGTTAATTACAACGTTCAATGATATGAAGAATAATAAAAGAAATTACCGAAAATGGGTAAGAGACTGGATATCAAAAAGAAACGCTTTAAGTGCGACTTTTTTGATTAAACTTGCAATTGAAGATGTAGAGTGACATAAATCATTTAAGACTAACTGTACCTCAATTTGAAGAGTTGCTGGCATATATAAAAAACAAACATGATACCGAGGCAGTTTTTTTACAAAATAGCAGCATCTCTAATCCTTGTTCTTATAACTTTTATTCTCAAAAATCCAGAAAATTTCTTCACTTTCATGCAGTTGTGAATATTTTAATGCCTCTGCTTCACCGGTTACTCGACTTGTTAGTTGTCGCCATCTTGTTTGTTCCGCACGCCAAAAGTTGGTCGTGAACCGAGTCCACTATCCTCAGTCAACTAACTGCCTTGAACGTGTTGACACGAGGAGAGTTGACTGTTTTCACATGTCAGTCTATCGTAAATTACATATGGAGATAGTTAAATGATGGAAAAAAATATTTACATGCTGTTGTGTGTTCTGTACCTCATTTTAACTGTGACAATAAAAGCTACGTGGCCTAGCTCGGAACCCCCCCCCCCCCCTTTCCACGTAGCACAATCTCCTTCCCTAGACAGAACCACGTAGTTTATGGACGCTCCCATAAGATGGGCCGGCAGGTGTGGCCTAGGGTCCGGCGCTGTTCCGTGAAATGGGCCAGCACATGACAAATTGGCCGTCTCTGGCCGCCGCGCCGCGCGAGGCATTGTGGCCGGGCTGCGACAGGGCGCCGTCGGCCCGCCGCCTTTTTTTGTCGATGTCCGCGCTATGTACGCAGGGAATGCCGGAAGCGCTGTTCCGCTCGGCCACGTTATGTTCAGGTGGAACTAACTGATTGGGCCGCTAGCACACGGTGCTGTGGCAAGGCCACGCTCAGACGTGTCGCTGACACGAACCACCCCAGATTACCCGCAAACAGTGGCACAAAATTGGATGTGAAAGTTTCTATGCGTTATTGTCGTCAACTGGAGTAATTTTTTTTTTTTAAGTGAAACTTGTCTGAGAGCCGTGGGGAGAAATTTGTTAACGTTACGCGTTACGAGCTATGCGTAAAGTGCGCATGCATCGCAACTTTCTGCACTTGAGCAAATAAAATGTTGGAACTTAAATTGCTTTAATACACACTGCAAATCAGGTGCTGAGATCAGACGGTATATTTACATCTGGAGGAGTCGCCATTGTTACACACTGATACATTCACTTGTATCAAACTCCTTTTTTGTTTATTTACATTCGTTCGATCTAAATGGTTTCATTAGACGCTGAAGAGCCAAAGAAACTGGTAAAGGCATGCGTATACAAATACAGAGATACGTAAACACTCAGAATACGGTACCGTGGTCAGCAACGCCTATACAATACACCAGGTGTCTGGTGCAGGCGTTAGATCGGTTACTGCTGCTACAATGGCAGGTTATCATGATTTAAGTGAGTTTGAACATGGTGTTACAGTCGGCGCATTTGTATTCACAGCTGTGCGAATGAGACACTTATATATATATATATATATATACAAACCAATTAGAAGAAACAAGCCGCTTTTAGATCACCGGTTGACATAAAAATCAAGGATGCTTTTGATATACTTTAATTGTATGCGGCAATATTAACAGCATAATTACAAAAACCTTTACTGGCTTACTAGCTTTCCAAAAGGAACTGCCCTTTAAAAGTTGTCTATTTTGACATGCGAAATATTAATAGCTGAAGTGGTAAATATACTAATCCTGTTCTTGTTATTGAATAATTGCGACCTATAATCGTTGATTTTTACTGTGCTTTGTTGCAGGTAAGTGAAAGTAAGAGCGGATCCTGGTCGGTAAACTGAATATCGAGTCTATTGCATAAACAGTCGGCGATAGATACGCTTTCCTGAGAAGGTAAGTTGAAAATTCTGACAAACATTTCTGGCTGCATTAACAATAGTATTTCGTGAACATTTTATATCATTTACATATCAAAACAGTGCTGCAGTCCCGTACCAGCCGTCCATGTGATTATTACAACAATAACTTAGCTAGGCGTGACTTAATTTTAAAGCCAAATACGAATTGTACCAAACAATTTGTGAAACTGCTGGCGTTAGAACTGAAACTAACTCGCAATAAAACTTAAATGTATCATATTGTACATTTATAATATTCATTAAAAGTAAAATATGCCAGATTAAATCTTTAAAAAAAAAAAAAAAAAAAAAAAAAAAAAAAAAAAAAAAAAAAAAAAAAAAACCGTGTTGAAGCAATTGAAATAATGTTCTTGATTGTGATACCTCGAGCGTACAAGCGTTTGGTAGTATTGTTTACAGTGGTCTAGAACTGTTCGGAAACAGAGTTTCGAAGTTTATAGGGCGTACGGTGAGTAAAGAGGGGAAGCAGTGTGGGCTGTGAACAGAGCTTTCGGGTCGCGGTGTGCAGAGCCGGGCCAGGTAGGGCCTACAAAGAGCAACGGGAGCTGTTTGCGCGCTGTGACGTTTAGTAGGTTTTCAGCAACAGATTAAGCAGCAGGCAGAAAGCGGAGGCGTGAAGCACAATGGCAACTTTTACGGTGTCCCGCAAGTCTGCTGACACCGAATCAATCTCTTCCGCACGGAGAAGAAATCACCAGTGTATCAATCTTGACGCAACCACAAATTATCAGTTTGTCAGAAAAAGAATGATTAATGTTCTAGTTTAGAGCCCACAAACAATGAATAATTTCCTATATCTGCATGAAATTAACGTTAAGGGTACTATTGCGGACCCTAGAGTAAACTTTACGGGACAATAACGTCCTGAATTTCAATCCTCTATGTGACATACGTGTTACTCTGTTTACATAATGACATCAAAGGAAGATCCTTGAAGCAAAGATTTCCGAAATATGAAAGTATCAAAACTGGTTCTGTAAGTCATTAATTACAACCGACAGTCTGTCTGTCTGTCTGTCAATGAAGGTCTTAAGTAAATGAAAAGGTAGTATATAAATGAAAGAGTTTGATATGCATGGTACACAATTACTAAAACTTTGTTAGTATCTTCCTGCCAAAGCCAGATACCAGTCACTTTATCAGGCTTCGATTTCTAGTTGGAAAACTGACACAGATCAAAAAGTTTTGGGATATGTTATCACAACATAACTCACATGCTGCCATTGATGGTCGATATTGGCAGAAACGCGACGTAAGCTGAACTAATTTATCACTCAGCGGATATCTAAATAGTTCTTCTTAGTAGATAAGTAATGGTACTAATTCACATATTTCTTTTCTGCATGGACGGCTTGCCATGGCAAACGATTTTACCAGGTTCGTACATCTTACACCTACGAATGTTTCTACTAGACTATCGACGCCACACGATACCATAACCACGCTAACTAGGCTTACCTTGAACTGAACCAACCAATCAAGAAAGATCCGACAAATATTAATAAATTATAAATTGAATCAAGACCAATTCTTCCATCACTATAACGATACTTAACGAACAGAACTACATTAACTGAAACCACATGTAGGGCTTAAAGGCTTCACAACAAATTAGAGACAGTTATTTCTCAAGATAGACTACGCGCTCCTATCACCCAATAGCGTCGTTCCTTAATCACGCCTTCGACAAAACCCAAAAAGTATCGATTTCGCCTGGAACAAATTACCATCAGACCTAAGTGAAGTACTTATAATTGTGAAATCAAACCATCGGATATAGAAATGAAATCATGTATTTAAAATTCACGAAATAGTTAATGAAAGCTGTCAGTGCTTTGCTTGGTCCTGTCTAAAGAAGTGCGGCAAAACCTATTGTACGGTTCTGCTGCAAAGTGATAAAATGAGGAAAGCAGCGTATACAGATTTCTATATCACTACAAACAGCGTCTGAAACTTTTAAATATTAATTTCAAAAATTATTAATTTCCCTTTGTTTTGTTGAATAGTTCAAAACTACTCATCCATTCAGAATATGCAATTTTGCAATAATTTTACCTGTTAAATCGATTAAAGTGTGGAGGAATGTTGGCAACTACCTGAATCTCCGGCGCTGGCAATGTAGTGGCTAGCACGCTGGCATCGATTCTCACGGGTCACCACTTCGAGTCTGGCCTTGGGCATGTGTGTAGTTTCATATTGTTTTGTCCCCACTATAGTGCCCCAATCACATGAGCCTGATGCAACAGTAGATCAAAAGCCATATTTGAAAAAAAAAATAAAAAAACTACGTTACTTGTAGTTGCTTAAATCTATAATAGTACACATAAACACATTGGCCTACCCCATAGAAATATGAATAAATAGTTTTGTCTTCCGCTAATCGTTTCATTCAGTGAGATTTGCAAACATTTCTGCGAAACCAAACTTCTTTGTCTAGAGACATTTGCTTTTCGAGACTTAAATGAGCCTAGAGTTATTGTTTTCCCAATTCAATCGCAAGCAAATGCGAAAAAGAAATAATTATTTGTATAAGCTGTAAACCGAGTTTATGATGCAGTAAAACGGCGGTTATGTATTCGGGTGGAGCTGACAGGAGCTTTCCGAGAAAGGCCATCCCATCAGACATTCAAGTAATCCCAGAGACAGTAAAAAGCAGTTCCCAGCGGATGCGGTTATACATAGCAAATTACCATCGTTTTCTTTTCGTTTTGCCGGTGCCTTGTCCGCCTGTGACTGCGACTGCTTGCCAATTTTCCGCGCTGTGGATTCGTCTCACGCAGCTCTGAAAGCCGGATGGGCTCTTCTGGAATTAAATCACAGCGGCGACGTGATTTATAGCGCACACTGAGTAGCTTTAATTCATCCTGGCCGGGAAACAGAAACAACAAGGAGTGCAGGCAGCAAGCTGGTCATTAGCAGCGACAGTATGAAAGTTCCCATCAAATGGAATTTACCGACAGGCAAAAAGGGCCACCTCGGTGACGTGTCTATTCATCTCGTGAAGTGCACGTGCAAACAGACTGGGAGTGTCCAGTCGAGAAGACTCGCATTAATCGAATAACATGTTCAACGGCCAATAATTAAATCTAAATCATTGCATATATTAGCTACGCATTTGAATACTGGTCACGTATTATTTTGAAGCAGTGTGACTAAAACGAGTGGTCTGCTGGCTCGTTGGGGAAAGCAGTATTCAGCGTGTTGGGATCGAATCCCGGTGCGGTCCGGAATTTTTGCGAGCTTTGTCGTATACCCCAGGGCGCTCCGTGGTTTGAACCCCAAATTAAACTGTAGGTCTGTTAGGAAACGAATTAACTGTACTGCTTTTCACATACTAGTTTAGTTCGCCTATTTTGGTTGAATCCGATCAAATTTACTGTTGTGGGCTAACAGATATCTATGGGTCCGAATTGGAGTAATTTAAATCCGTCGAAAAATGGATCGAAAACTTTTAATAACCAGAACTATCATAATATCTACTATTCCCGTGTTTACTATTCTCTGACATTGTGGCTCTTCTTCTTTGTCACCAATTCCCAACATGTTATGGCCTGCTGCCTTTGATGAATTGTAGTCAACAATGACGTGGTCGAATTTGGAGCTTTGGTTTTACGGTTGTATGTATACCCTTGTTGATGACAAGCATTTTATACCTAAGTACTATTGTGCTATCAGTGTTCAGGGAGAAAAAATCAGTATGCTACGATTTGTTGATAACATTGTCTTGCTAGCAGAACGGGCTGAGGATATTGAGAAGTTACTGAATGGAATGAACAAAATACTGAAGGAAGATTTTGGACTGAATGTAAATCAAAACAAGACAAAAGTGATGAAATGTAGCAGAAATTATACCAATACTAGTAGATTAAATAAAAAAATAGAATCGGATGCAATAGGAGAAGTAAGCGAATTGTGTTACTTGGGAAGTAAAATTACAACCGATGTTCGAAGCAAGAATGGTGTTAAAAGCAGAATAGCACTAACAAAAAGAGCCTTAATGAAAAACATTGATCTAGGAATTAGAAAGAACTTTTTAAAACTGTATGTGTGAAGCGCAGCACTGTATGGTAGCGAAACGTGGACTTTAGGAATACCGGAAAGAAGGAAAATTGAAGCATTTGAAATGTGGTGCTACAGAAGAATGCTGAAAATCAAGTGGTAAAAATGAACGAGTTTTGGAAATAATGGATGAGAAAAGAAGTTTGTGGAAGAAGCTTACTAAAAGAAGAGACAGGCTGGTAGGTCATATTTTGAGACATGCTGGATTGGTTAATTTGTTAGTGAAGGGAACAGTCGAAGGTAAGAACTGTAGAGGAAGACAGAGATTAGAATATATGAAGCAGATAATTGAGGACGTGGGTTGTAAGGGATATGTAGATATGAAGAGGTTAGCACAACATAGGAAAGGATGGAGGATTGCATCAAACCAGTCGAAAGACTGACGAAAGGGGGGGGGGGGGAGGAACTAGTAGGAGAAATGTGGCCATCTGTATGTGAAACGTGTAGCCATGTTCCGTGTGTGATAAGTATTTTTTGTTTGTGAAATGTGTAGCTTATGAGGCGGAGATTAGGAACTGTCTCAGCATTCGCCCTGATGGCTGCAGAAGACCATTTAAAAACCTCAGTGAGGGTGGCAGGTATGCGGGGGATCTAGGCTCGTGCCCGGTACGTTGTACCTCCCAGATTGAGTGTGCGATGCCTAAGCGCACTCAGTCACACAGGCGGGTCAATCTCTAATATAATGGCTGTTGTATAGATATTTACGTTTGTATGTTTTTCTTGTTTCATTCATTAACTAAAAAATTATAGGAATTTATGATTACATGTTCTCTCACTCTCTCTCCTTCTGACAACAAAAATAATAGTTCAGACATTATTTTTAACTGTTTCTATGAAAATGATATCCTCTTGATATTTTAATGATTTAACTTGATTTTTTGCAGTTTTTAGCACTCTAGTACAAATTTTCAAAATTTACTTCTATGAATATAGAACATGTGAAGCTGTCAAATAATCGCGACAACATTTACGTAACATAGTTTGAAATACATTGTTTTTCTAAATGATGTATTAATTTTAGTTAGCGAAAAGTTGTCATTAATTTAATTCAAATAATTTGTATAGGGGGCGTCCATTAATTACGTTAGGTGTTTTTCTTGAATTCCGACCCCCCACCCCCTCTGGTGAGAATTCGTGAGATCTGGTCGGACTCCCCCCCCCCCCTTATAATAAGGACCTGAGATTTTGACGGAGCCCCCTCCCCCCTACTAATCGACCTCGTAACTTTTTGATACCTTTTTTAAGTCTCATGATTCCATGGGCGGTTATACTCCTCTAAGGTCGGTTTTTGGACCCAAATACCCTCCCCCCCTAAAGTCGACTTTCGCGCCATTGCTGGTACATGTAAACCAACTACATTCATCCAATGTCTGCATGATGGAAAAGGATTACGTTTCATTGTGTAACAAGCTAATCTTATATTCACTTATTAACCTTCGAAACAATTAAAAATTTTAAATTTAATTCCTTAAATTATAAAAGATTTAAAAAAATTGGACTGCATTTATTCGGTCCCGATCAATTTATTTATAGCTTTCACGAACTCATTCAGCAGTGAATATATTGAGGCAGGCACTAGGAACTGTAACTTATTAATCAGCAGCTGTTTATTTTAGCGCAGCTGTAAGTTCCTTCATGAAACATGTGACTAAGCATCATTATACTCCCATTACAGACAGGTGAAGGTTTCAGTGATTATACGTAGATGTTTTTTTTTGCATTCGTTGATATAACACGTACGTAGTGCTAATAGTCCGTGTTAATACGAAATGCGATCATGACAGCCAGGCGAAATTTCTTTATTTATAACTAGTTGCTACCCGCGACTTAGTACGCGTGGACTTAGAATGTTATTGCTAGAATTATATATAGAAAGTTGTAAGTTACGTAGAAGATATTCCACAAAAGGACTGCGAGAGGAACAAAGCATGAGCTATCAATATAAAATTACGGAGACTTAAACACGCGATCCATTTGCCTGTCACTGCTCGGTTAGTTTTCAGAATTTCATGACAAAATTTGTTGTTTTATCCCGAATAAAGTTTTCTCAGTCCTTCCTAATGAAACATAGTATTTCCTCGTCAAATTTCATCAAGATTGGCTCAGCTGTTTAGTCGTGAAAACATAACTAACAGAAAGTTACTTTCGCATGTAGACTAGTGTAGATACACTTACGTCTCGGGTGACTGGCACGTGGAAGCTTGGGTTGTGATTTCTGCAAACATCTGTTCAGGAAGGCGCCTCCGCATGCCTGCTGCTCTGCAAACACCTGGCACCCCTGCAAGCTGGTTGAAGGAATAACGTTACTCCGGGTGAGGACTAACTGACCTGCGTTGTCGACCATCTGAACGTTTTAGTATTTGACGCAAACTGTGTTATCCATGTTTGAGTCGATAGAGAATATCAAGTTTTTAAGTCTATGTATCAGTTAATAATTGTTTAAAGGTTAATAGTCTCGTCTCATACAATATTTCTAAAATAACGAATTTCATATTCGAATTATTTTTATTTGTCTAGGGCATGACGAGAAACCGATACTACTATACTATACTTATAGTACCACTTTTAATACGAAGATAATTTGTCAAATAGAAACTGGCACAAAGACAGTATAACCGAAAAAATATCGATGTTTATAGAATAAATATCATTTAGTCTAGAACTGAACAGATAAATCTAATTGTTTCTCTACACATGCGGTTTGAAATGTGTGGTTGCTAATGGTTTAGATGTCATTTAACTGCCAATACTACAGATATCAGATAACTGCAATTCAATTATTTCTTGGTCGTTTTTAGTTCAATTTCTATACTAGATTGTTAAAGTTTGTAGCACAAAAAGAAATTTTTGTCAAGCTTAGATTAATTCGTATGTACGCACATTCAGATTCAAATGTCGATTCAGTAACATGAAATGTAATCTTGCACGTAGTTACCTGACAAGAAAATTTTAGGGAGTGTTTCTCAAAATTTATCACAACATTCGAAATGGCATATTCTTACAAAGCTTGATTTTAATTTAATTGCAATGGAGTCAAAGCTCCGCTGGCAACATCCCTGCACGTTTATTTTCCATTTTCTTACTGATTTTTATCTTAAATTCTTTCTCACCACACAAACTTTTGCCCTTTACGAATTTCAATTTTAAATTCTTTTTGTGTGTTTGGAAAAATATTAGGCATTTGGTAATTTATGCCAGCCCTTGACTCTGTTCCATTCAAAATAAAATTTTCCTACTGCCTTATGCCAGCTTGTGGTCATGGTCAAAGTTTTCCTTCCATTCACTACTTTTAATTCTTCTACCAATATCTTTTGACGCATTGTCACCAGTTTTCGCCTTGTACGCTTCAAGCATTCTCATCATCGTCCTGTCTTCTAATGAATCTCATTCGATGTCATTTTACAATAACAGATACAGATTTCGTAATTTCCACAAACAAATATAGCTGCACTAATTAGCACCTTTCACAACTACTGATTTTATACCCAAACTGTTGGTCTAAACTACACCACCATATTCAAGCAATGATCTAATCAAAGTTTTGTAGCCGAATTTGATACAAACTCTCTTCATCTTTCCAGTAAATGGAGGACTTGTTCCTGCCAACTGAAAATTGAGTTCTGCCCAGTTGAGTTTACTATAAAATGTTTTTATAAGATATTTACACTTCAGGCGTACAACCAACAATTCCGTTTGCATCCTATAATCATAAACAGCTTTCAGTTGTCTTAACCTTGTATCTAACAAGTTGTCTCTTCTTGGTATTTACCTTCAGTCCATGTTGACCTTCCCTCCCAGAAATCCTGTCAAGATCAACTTCCAGTGGTTTTTAACCTTTTTAACACCATTTTATCAAATTCCTTAGAAATATGTATTGCAACAATATGAACTCCCTTGTCCATTACGTCCAAAATATATTGCAAATAGCCCACTAAATGAGATTCACATGAATATCCTTGCTTGAAGGCATGTTGCCGATTTGCAAAGCAGTTCCTTTTCTCACAGATATTTCTGATGTGCTTGCATATAATTCTCTACATCAATTTACCTACCACTGATGTCAAACTAATCGGCCTGTAATTTTCAATTGACAGGTAGTAATCAATGAATCTGGTGGACGTTTTTAATTACTCCGTACCGGTTGAACTTCACAGAAACCAACGAGTTTTTTATCTGTTAGATTTCACCTTAGCTGCACCGAAACCTTTGGAAGAAAATTTTTTAGATTTAAAATATTATGATGCCGTAATATCAGAACTTTTACTGACCTGTTATGACGGCATAGTGACAGAAGTATCAAAACCTTCTTCAAACTGTATAAATTGATTCCTACCTTGAAAATAAGAGACAATTGCTAAGATCTTGGCATTCGAGTATTTTTCAGTCAGTGAGAAGTATCGTACTCGTCTCTTTTGAGGCAGGTGGGTCTGATAAGACTTCGGGAATTGGAATGGAACACATCCCAGGAATAATATGGGATGGGAGTGTTCTGAGCAGGAGTTCAGTCTCTTGTAACAGTGGACAAAAAATTTTCAAAGCAGCCTCGATTAGCAAAAGAAATGGTCATTGAAATACGAGAATTATAACTCGACGTATCAGATACAATTCTGCACACGCAAAATGTATCATTTTACGATCATATTTCAAATATGCATATCAAAATTTTGCTCCTAACTAAAACTAGTACCTTTATGTTCACAATAGATAACAGATATGCGAGCAAAAGTTGATTCAGGAAACTAAAAATTTTACGCACTCAAAATTATAAACGGATGTGACTTAGCTTCTCATATTGATTTCAATCACTAATTAATTTAGCGGCCAGATTATGCTGCCATTTAACGAACAGCGGTGGTTTTGCGTTTCAAATGCTCTGGACAAACTGCTAATGGGCTTGAATTTCATCCCTTTTTTCCTGATCTGCTGGCTATAAAAATTACTCAACAGGAGTAGTTGTTTCACACACTTTGCTTTTAAGCTTTTTATATAGCCTATTTTCCCTAAGAGCTAGTTTGATCTTTGTTTCCCTTCAAACCGCCGTTCTCTGGATTATTATTTCAGACCATCGATGTCAAATGAGCAGAACTCACGTGTACAAAAAAATCACTTTTTTATAGACGTATCCTGAAGCACCATCATGTTATTTCATATTACTGAGAGCAATAGTGTTCATTTTATATATATAATTCAGCCCATCAAAACCATCTCAGTGTGAATGAGAAGTGAAATTTTAGTAGTACCAACTGGGACTGGATCTCATGCGATTGCGGTTTCTCCCTTACACACACCTGATCAAATACATCCTCCCTTCCAGCATGCGCAGGGCAAGAAGACTCAGAGAAAAGATGCAACGGTCTTACCTCTGCAAACAGAGGGTTGACGGGCCAACACAGCTGCCTGCATCTCGGAGGAACTCCAGGCTCAAAATACGCGACACATAGATTAATGCTGTCATAAATCTCACAGACGTCAAAAATAAGAATTTTCTGTGAACAGAAAAAGAAGTATAAGTAAGTTTACGGGCCCCTGCTTTTCATACTAGTCAGAAAAGTGTTTTGAGGTAGGTAAAATATCATGTAATTCCTTCCCAATTGTTGGTTATTGTTACAAAATAAAAACCACAAGAATGTTCATGAAATATGTTAAACCGATAAACAAACTCGGTTTCTATCCGGCCCACCATGAACAAGTAATCCTGATTGAGGAATAGAGATAATGACGAATCTTTAGACAAAGAACTTGTAAAATGATAAACACACAAACTAGCAAAATGAATATGGTTTTCTAATTTCTCAAATCAGCAGGAAGGAAATGTCAAACGATCGTCACTGTTACCATTGATAAAGATTGAAAATTAGGATTCTATCAAGCATGTATGTTCCCTAAGTATTGGAAGATCCTGACATGTTGGGGGGGGAGGGTAGAGGGGGAGTGTTCGAGGTAGCTTTGCCGCCCATGTGGACGATGTCCTGGTACAAATCCATCGGGAGTTCTATATCTCCTTCACCCCCTTTATTCTAACGTCACATACTTAGTGAGTTTTCTCTGAGATGTCATTGTTAGTAGTGAGAAGCGGGCATTTACACTTTTAATGGGGAGGTGTGCGCGGAAAATTTTATATTGGTGGAAGGTGGGACATGAGAAATTTCTTTTGACGGAAGGATAGTGTTATAAGAAAAATTTTGGGAACCTCTAAACTAGTAACAGGGATTGTGTGTTTTTAATATCTCAGTTAAATGCTACCCAGAAAGCTATAGATTCTAGTCTTCGTTAATGATATGTTTTCAAACAAGAGGTATTATGTATACTTTATAGTTTTGTTAACTTACCTCTCTGTTTCCGTATCCTATTACCGAGCGTGGGGGGTGAGAGGATCAGTAAGACCTCAATCATAATTTTGTAACAGACAATTCAGTGGGATAGATAATGTCATTACGCTTGTGACACGTATGACTAAAATTTACACATCCTTCCGAAAAAATTAATACAGCAAAATGTTACGATCTTTCCTGCTCAAATATTTACATATCAGTTTTAATTCTCTCTAAAGATGAATCAGTATTTCGTTTAGCTATGAAATATTTCAACTCTTAGAAGGAGGAGTTTAAATTAATACAAATACAGGGACATGGATTATGCTTCACAGATACACTAGGGAAAAAAATCTGTTTGGTTGGTTCCTGAGCTGAACCACAAGCTTATGAATAAATTGAGAATTGGATGAAAGGGTTTCAGATGTTTTCTTTCGTAGAATAATTGTCATAGATATCCCACAACACAACTGAGAAGTAGAGCAGCGAAACTGAGTATAACCGGTGTAAACCTTTGATGATGGTTTTGGGAGTGTTGGAAATGACTCCGTCCTCCTGCTCGACATTATCGAGCGGTGGTCGGCTGTTATCGCGGCATCAGCAATCTGTCAGGGACACTGCGCTCGTTACCTGCTGAAAGCCAGCGCGTCCTCGCCACGTATCCTGCTTTCATACCTGACCCAAAACCTCACTCTCAAACTACCTTGTTCCGTGTGTGCTTCAAAAATACTGCACTTCCTTCTGAGCTGCTAAATCTTTCAAGTCTTTGAGACGATTGCTGTAAGAGTTTTTTTTTTTCCCGACACAAATACACTCTGCCGAGGAATATTAATACAAAACATTTCATATAAAAAAAATTAAACACATGTCCTGAGCCCCAATAAAGACAGCTGAACACTTGTTTCCAGATATTCGTGGTTAAGCTAACATTTCGTTTTTAAAAGGAAGTAACATTTTCCTGCCCTCTGAGACTGTGGCTAACGCAAATGGCACGAGCTAGTCAACTGTCTAAAATCTATGAAAATGAGAGGAATTTTAATAGTCTACAATCAAAGTCAGAGGTACGGGAGAGATATAAACAGACTTCCATTAAAGTGTTGCCTCCACAGGGCAGAACAAAGCAAAACCTGAAAATTATTGAAGTTAGGGCGCCTTTCGTTTGATATCACATGTATTATTCCAAGTAACATACAGAGGAGAAAATAAGATTTATTAGATAAATATAAAATCGTGATTAACGGGAGGAAAAACAGGGTACTTTTGTAAGTACTGACATTAAAGTACTGTACTAACGAATAAGACTTTTGTGGCGTTTGTGAATTTTTAAAATGCTTTTCATATCATTAAATGAAACAAAATACAAAAGTGAAAAACAAAGATGAAAGAATTAATATAACCGATAATATTGTAAGAGTAGGCAATCATGAGAGGCTAGAACCACTTGAGAAGTTAAGACTGCAGCATCTTCTACTGACATTTAACTTTGATGTGAAAGAACTGAATGAATATTTGAGTATGTGATAAGGCTCGGACGAGAAGAATGTCAGATTGTCAGTGATGATACTTCCTACTTAGTTTTTAATACCTGACATACAGAAAAATCAATTGCTGGAGGAAAATACTGGAGGAGGTACTTGTAGCAAGTAAACCAGATAACAACATTCAAGAATTGGTTCAGGAATGACAGCGATAAGTATGAAGCACTTTTTCCTGAGACTAGTGATGAAGGTATTACGACGCGTTAATAGCGAGATCATTAGTCGGAATTGGGTTCGAAATGTCGCTGTATGAATAAATGAATTGCCCGATGTGTTTATGGAAAACCATCGAAAACCGGAATGAGTAAACCGGACCGGGAATCGCGCCGGGTCCTGTGAATTGCTAGGTCCGATCAATACTACTCACCCACCAGTCAGTGACGTTGGCTGGATAAGCCAACATGTGGAATGTTTCATCGGTGGAAGTTGGTTGCATGTTGTAAGTAAGACTTATCAGATCTCTTCTCAAGAACAGCAATGTCTCAGACATTGGGAGCTGGGTATACCAACGTATCACTAGATCGTTACCTTCAAATCTACGTCGGGTTCTCTTGTTATTCTAGTTAATATCTATGGACAAAGTTCTCCCAGCACCGCAATAGATCTTATTTGGCATTTATCAATTCAATTTAAGAACGTTGCACCACAGAGACCTTACGGATGAAGGATCCGGTCAATTTTTTTTTTTTTTTTGTGTCGTGACTAGGGCTCAGGATCTATAGGACGAGCCATATTTTTTTCCCTTCTGAATTAAACACTGATTCAACACTTCTGATTGCATTTAAAGGTGTTTTATGTAGCATATAAATGCAGATTCAGACCATTTTTCTATTTTTGGTCATATTTCGATAGTATCTATGGTCATTTTTTGAGGAAAAATCTGGTACTTCTCTAGTTATAGATGAGAAGAACTTAAGATAATTACTCACAGAACTGTACTTCTGCTTTACAGGTGGGTAGAAAACTAATTTTCACTGTGGTCAGAATTCACCAGTCAAGAATTAAAGTTATACATTATTGTCACTCTCTAAACGTTATTTTCCGCCCGCATTTTAATCTCGACAATGCAGCAGAAGCATGCCTGTGTCGATCCGCGTCAATCAATATCTCAATGAAATGTCCTCAATCATCGTTAAATCAGCGGTAGATCAGTGAGTAGACCTACCGCCAAGCCGAAAGTAAAATTTTCTGGAAGTGCGGAGTTACGTAAGGGAATTTAGAGAGGAGTATTTTAGTACGGATGAAACAGTTCTATTCTGCAAATTTTCTGAAATTAAAGTGACTTCAACAAATTGATTTAAAATTTAAATTCCCGATGGTGCAGCGAGTGCACGGAAGCAAATTATTCTGTGTACATGAGAGCGAGACTACTAGATAAAATAAATGAAGTATAATTGAGCATGTTTTGATGTATAGTAAATTTAAATGTTTGTTCAGATTTGGTCATTTTTAGGTCATATTTACCCATTTTTAAGGCAATATTTCTCTATGTTTTTGGTCATAAAGATCAGAACTCTAGTCATGACGCGTCTGTTTGTGTCCTGATCGTAGCTACGCTAGCAAGCGTAATTTTCTTCCTGTGTAACCATCTACGGAAATTTGTTTTAAATTCTAGCGAGTATCTCTATCCGACATTTGCCGTTTTTAATTACACGAAACAGTTTCAGAGTAATAGACAGGTATTGAATGGCCTACGTCAATGATTATCTCCTTTAATAAACTAACAAGACTATCCACGACAGTTTTGTGTAGTGTAACATTAGTTCCAGTTAACCATTAAAATCGGGATTGGTAATTGTAGTGTCAGAATTTTGTTAGTACCGCTTTCCATTCAAAAAAAGGGACCAAACTCACTAAAAGACAGACAGCTGTGCAAAGGCAGCCGACTGTTGCCGTTCGCAAGCTTCTCGCGGATAGATCGGAATCCTGCAGCCCATAGCTCATCTGCGGCTGTGTGGAGGCGTTGAAGTTCACGGGTTATCGGCAGGCGGGCCAATCGACGCGCCACATTTAGCGAGCGCCGTCTCCAAGAATGTAATAATTCGACGGCTCGCTGGAAGAAGGCAATTTTGCTCCCCATTGAGCATTAAGAGCGAGCGAGGCAGAGTTCCAGCACTCCTCCAGAGGATACCATTCAAAAGAACCGGCGGAATCTCAAAAAAGCCCCAAGAGTCACTGGGCGTGAGGCGAGCTATTATCTCCTATCCGTTCGCTCAACTTTTCTAGTCTCTCCTTCTTTATTTATGCAACTAAGTTTCCACCGACAAATATTCCAGCAACTGAGAAATATATTGAGACTCTTACTGCAATAAACAGTACCACTGTCAGGGAATTAGTTGTTTAATGAATTGGGATTTTGTATAAGACTATCGATAATATTGGTCCCAACCTTATAAACCTCATACTGTCAAAATAACAACACTGATCCCAATGATCCCCTCCACATTTTCCAGCAGCGTCCATACCACTGAAGTAGCTCATATCCCATCGCCGAGCTTCTGGTAAATCCGGTTACGCTTTTTTAGGATTTCCTTTAAAAATTCAACGAATTTTGACATGGTCGATAATCTTTCAAACAGAATAATTCAACACACATTACATTTTTTCGAATATTTCCTCTGTTGATTTTAATTTCCTCGAAACCTTTGGGACTTAAGCCTTAATAACCAAACGACGTAACAATTAAGTAGTAGTACCTTCTGTTCTATTTTTTTTCACTCTATCTTAGCACTGAGTGATAATAAATCGTTTAATTACGCAATGTTGTATTGAAATATGTTGAATATCCACGTGAAATTGCACTTTAACTGTAAAACGCAGTTATGACATGCGAATTATCTTGAATAGAAGACTTACGTCCTGTTTACAGAATTGTCTTCGGATTTAATTTTTTTCAGATTTACCTTTCCTTAAATTCTTTTAACCTCTTTAATCACTTGAATACATACACAAAATACAAACTGCTTAAAAGTTTCGCAACATTCTACGAGTTAACAGACTCTTGAATAACACACTGAACTACCAAAACGTATGGGATACCTCCTAATATAGTGCGGGATCCTCTTTTGCCCTGCGAAGTAGAGCAACCTGACGTAGCAACTCTCCTGAACGAATATTCAGTCATCCTTCCTCTACAGCCGTCCACAACCACGAAAGTATTGCTAGTGCAGCACATTATGTACGAACTGACCTTTCGGTCATGTCCCAGATAAGCGTATGATTGATTAGATTCATGTTTGGCGATCTACTTGGCCAAATCATTCGCTGGAACTGCCCAGAATGTTCCTCAAACCAATCGTGAACTATCAATACTTTGCCTCGGTGACATAGGCACTGTTGTCCTGGGAAAAACAATCATTGTGTGCGAACATGAATGCCATGAAAGGGAAATGGTTTCCAAGTAGCTGAACATAAAGATTTCCGGTCAATGGTAGGCCAGAGGCCAGAGGTTCCGGTCTATTTCATGTAAACATAGCCCATACCAGGACAGAGTCACGACCTGGTTCCACAGTTGCATAGCCTCGTGGGATATATACTACACTCACACCCTACCAACTGGAACCATGACTCATTTGGCTGTACAACCTTTTTGCAGTCATCTAGGGTTCAACCGATATTTTAATCAGCCCAGGAGGGGCGCTGCAGCCGAAGGTGTTTTGTTAGCAGAGGCTGTCACGTCAGTCGCCCGCTCCCTTAGGGGCCGTCCATTAATTACGTGAGGTGTTCTTCTGGAATTCCGGATCCCCCCCCCCCCTCCCCTCTTGTGGAGAGATTTGGTGAGATCTGGTCGATCGTGAGATTTTGACGGACCTCCCCTGCTGATCGACCTCGTAGTTTTTTTAGACCCTTTTTTTAGTTTTCCTGTTTCCGAGGGCAGTTATAACCCCCCTAGGGTCGGTATCCGCGTCGTTTCTAGACCTTATACCCCTTCCCCTCAAGTCAACATCCGCGTCGTTTGTAGTCCTTGTTTGTTTTAGCTCTACTGTTCTTGAAGAATTTCGAAAGCTCACGTGAGATTTCCGTCGACTCTCCTCGATAACCCCCCCTCCCCCCTTGGTGAGATTTCGCCGGACCCCCGCCCCCTATTTGACCTCACGTAATTAATGTACGCCCCTTTATCCCATCGACGCCAAATTTCGCTGCACTGTCCGCACAGACACGTCTGTCGTACGTCCACATTGCTATTCTTTGACACAGTGTTGACTATCTGCTAAAACCGACACATAGACGGAGACGTCGCTGGTTTCTGGCATTAAGTAGACTCTGTAGTACATAACGGGAGGTATGCCGGAAATTATTCAGCGAGCACTCTTGACAATCGAGCGAGGAGTATTGAACTCACGAACTATTTCCGAAATGGTCTGCCGCGTGCATATATCGCCGACTAACATTTCGTGTACAAAGTCTTTTATTTCATGTTGTAGTGGGTGCCTTGGTGGGCAAACTACGTTACAATTATCTTTCATACCTTTATGATTAATGAAAGGGGATTTTTTAATTTTTATGAAGGAGTGAAAATTATTTAATTTTGCAAGAATCTCGATGTTAGTTGGAATTTAAGAAAATTGTCACAATATGACATTTATTTTCTTATCATTGGCCATTACAAGTTTTAGCGAATTTACCGTTAATATTAACACAAATTGGCAAAATCATAAAAGCAACGCTCAGAGGTACAATTAGCCGTCATGAGCAAGCAAACAATTGTATATTTACTTTTAAATATATCTCAGAATCAAAATGCAAGAAATAATGACAATTGCAAACAATGAAAAATACAAGTTATGACGACCTCAGACAAAGGTATCATAATACTGTGACTTTACAGTTAAAAAGAAAATCATGGGCGCCACGAATGAACAATATATCATTCAAAAAAAACTAGTTCTGGCAAATTATGCCGCTAGCTCAGGGGTTTTTACAATTACAAAGTGAGAACATGGATCTATCCTCTCAAAGTCGTTTAAGGGTTCTGTTTCACGGAATGCACAATCAGATGGCTTGGTCGTAATAAGTTACCATTGTAGTTCTGCGTCTGATGTCTGCGGTGACCGGAGATGACCCACGGTATGTGAGATTATCTCACACGGCGGCTACAGACACATCCTGTCTGTTAATGCGCATCATCGCATTACTGACGGTGTCGCCGTGATAAGTCTGCTCCAGCAAGGCAAGCCGGCAGCCAGAAATCGTACAACGGCAGTTGGCGAGAGAGGCCAACTTTTCAAGTCCACCTCAGACTAGACTCGACTAGCATGGACTCGAAGATCGAATTGAATTTCGTCACTCTTCTTCCTCGTGAGGAAACTTCTCGCTCCGCCCCTTGTAGTCTCGAAGCTCACATATAACAGAAATTCCCAGGATTTTAACTTATACGCTCATTTGGATTGGATCTTCAGGTCGGCACCTAATGTCACGTGATATCCCCGATATCTGATTTGCCCTGCTCATATCACAGAGTGTAGCATAACCGATAGTAATAACATCCTTGAGGTAGGCGTTCCTTGCCACGGGCCAGTTAGTACTCTTAAAGAAGTTTCCATAGCAACGAGAGACACACACAGAGACGGAGAGATTACTTAGCAGCAGCTAAGGAGAGCTTGTTAGGAAAAGTTCGATAATGTATTTAATGAATGTATTTAATTTAAAATAAAAGTTGTGATTCATATTGTGGAGAAAAGGACTAACAAACTAATTATTTGATTAAACTGCACAAAAGATATCTTCCGAAATAATATAAATAGAAGTACATTCTTAAATACAACACGGCGTATTTCTTAATAAGTAATACCAAGCAACTGCTTATAAGAAATGCGACATGGCGACCCTGCCAGGATAAAAAATAACAACTAAGTTACAATTCGACAACAAGAATTCATCGAGAAAAGAACCTAGAAACGACTAACAACAAATTGACGGCAGCGCCTCCAGCGGACGATCAGGAACTATTAAGAAAAACATCGCAGTCGGGAACAGCTGATCTTGGATACATTCCATCTGTGCTGATATTTACTACGTCGCATATGGAGGTGGTTTGAACGGCTACAGCGACTGAACCACTCGTATATACAGCTAAGTGATTTTTCTAAAGAGTACTAAAGTGTAATAGTCTACCATACACTTTAAATTTTCAAATAATTCACTGTTCATAACCTTACGGAGTGTAAATTATTTTCTTGACCTTTTAACTTGCAAATTAATTTCACGAAGAACAAGACGTTACCTGTAAAGTTAGATTTTAGTAATTTCAAGTGTACTTGATTTTAATTTGCGTAAAGTAGAACATGTACACATGGCATAAATTTCGCAAGCTTTCCAGATATTTATGTTAACAAACAATTTCTTGAAGATATAGGTAGATTAAGGAATAATTTTTACGAGTTGAAAAGTTGCCGACTTTGGTCCAATTTTGACTGAATCTTTATATAATATTAATTTGTTGTAAGAACAGTTTGATTGTTTTTTGGAACTTTCTGTTCCCAATCAGGATTTTTTTTTTTAGAAAAAAAAATAAAATATTTTAATATTATGCAAGAACCTGTTGGTTGTAGTGAAGAAAGGCCATTGACTTCCTCTAACGATAGAACTACATCCACTACTGATACTTCAGAGGATTTTTATGGGTTTCCCGAGACTGAGTCCCCGATTAATGACAGGAGTTTTAACAATGTTACTCTGTCCGATTGTGAAGCTACTTTTTCTAATATAGGACTATCTGCTACGGAAAACTTACTAGATCACATTCCCTTAGAAGTAACTGAAGGGACAACACTTGATGACCCCGAAATGGTTTCTCCCAAGCACTCAAATATGACAACACTTATAGAAGGCATCACTAATGATGAACCACAGACACTGAGTGGTACTAACAAAAACACTCAACTACCTTCAGACACGATTTCAGACTTAAAACAGTTTATGTTCAGTTTGTTTTTACAATCTCAAAAGGCACTGGTTGGACAGTCTGAACAATTTCAAAATGCACTGGTTGAACAGTCTGAACAATTTCAAAATGCACTGGTTGAACAGAAAAGAGAGTTGTCGGAACACTTTACTAAATCTCATGAGGGCTTATGCAATAAATTCAGTTTGCAGTTCCAAACTGTTAGCAATCAACTTGACAGCATTACAAAGGAGGTTGCATCTAACAAAAAGATTTGTGAAAAATATATAGGTGAATTGAATGACAAAATTGACATTATCAAGACACAAACTGACAACACTGATTTAGCCATTGAGGAGTTGACATTTAAGGTGAAGGGTTCAGAAGAGAAAATCTGGGCAATTGAACAGAATAATACGAGAATGAGGGGTCAGGTAGAGACTATAGTAACAGACCTCCAGGCATTAAGCATACAACATCATGAAACTTGTAAAGAGGTTACACGACAAAAGCAGGATAGCACCTCTTTGGTTCAGCACTTTGATTCAGTAGTAGACAAACTCAGTACCATGCAAACTGAAGTAAACACCATTCACCAAAAGTTACAGTTCCATGACATGAAGCTATCAGAGATACAGACAAAAGGTAAAGAGGCACAAACCTCAAATCCTTGGGGTAACCTGAACACAATAACCTTTACTTCCAGTGATAAAGTTGCAATTACAAAATTTTGGGACGATGGGTCCATCCACCCTGTTACTTTTATAAAAAGTTTTGAATCCTACAGGACTTTTGAGAATTATAATGACACAGAGAAAATAAATTGTATTTATCAACATCTCCGAGGTAGAGCTCAAGTATGGGGAGAGCGACAAATCCAAAGATGCAGTACTTATTATGAATTGAAATCCAATTTTCTAAATTATTTCTGGTCCCAGGAGAGGCAGTACCATGAGAAAAGAGAACTGTGCAAGGGAAGAAGATTTCAGGAAGGGCGAGATTTATATTTAGATTTTTTTGCTGGAGAGGCAGCAAAGAATAATTTCTTTACAAGAGGTCAGACATATTCGGCTAAGTTCGCCGGGGTGAGAGCACATTCGGGTGTCGGGCGGCAGGCATTTCCCGCCAGGTGAGTGACCCTGTTGACCACCTATCCCCAGCGAGCAGAATGTGTTGTCCGGCAAAACCCCAGATCCACGACGTCCTGTCGCCATGGTTCGGGAAGACCACGATTAGCTTCAAGCCTACGCAGCTCAATAACTCTTTAATATTCGCTTTACCAAGATACACTGTATGTTCACCATTTCATTACAGTCCTCACTTGGAATCTTGCGTACTTTATAAAATTACAACAAAAATCTATTTAGGTGGTCGCCCAAGATTTATGTAAATTACTCTAACATTATGACATATATAATAAAAATGCAACTTGTAACGTGGTGACAGCGCGTCATGTTACAATGTCGACTTCCAAAAACCTTTCTCACGACACACGAGAGTACAAATGAAAGCCCAAACACTGCTCGGCGTATTTATACGTTTCTTCCGTGGTGCTACCGCCATCTGGATACTTGCATCTTCCTCTTCCGTTTCTTTCACACTTCGGTGTATTTCAGCATGTCTCTGAGTACGAATACCAAGGTTCCGTAACATCCTTGAGTCATGGAGAATCAGATTTAATCAAAGAGAAAACTAATTTTTTGTTTCTTATTAGATGATCCGTTCATTTCCATACGAATAATATCAAAGGAAAAACGAAACATAATATGCCTTACATGTTTCTAGGAGATACACTTCATCGAAACAGGTATCCCTTTAGAGATTTCATTTAGCATGAAACTCCACTTTATTTAGAAAATCATTTATTACTATTGATCGAGCGTGGTGGATGAGCGATAACGCTCAGGCCTCGCAATCAGGAGGATGCTAATTCCAATCCCCGTCCGACCATCCAGTTTTCGGTTTTCCCGAAATCACTCCCAGTGAAAACCGAGATGGTTCCCTCGAAAGACCATTTCTGAATTCATTTCAGTTCCTTGCCCCCAGTCCTTTCAATCCTCTAATTACCTCGTTATGGACGAGGCTTACGCCATAAGAAAAAATATTATTAATGGATCTGTGAATTGATCATCAGATTGTGTTTACCTAGCTATTCGATCTATTTATTCTATTATCGATTGTATTTCAAAACATATGTGCACGCCCGCTGCCCTTTTAAATACAGTAGATTCCGGAAGCTAGTTTCAATAAAATTCTAGAGTCAGTATCATGGTGTTTAAATATTATAAATCGTTGCTGAAAAATAATTTTTATGGCGATTTGTGTTTTTATTTAATTGAAATTTTTGTTGACGAAAAAAAACCAGTTTCTGTGGAGCGTATTTCACGACAGTAGATATTGGAAGTAGCAGACTTCCAGTAAATCAATAAATTCGCCTGTAAACGACGACTTCACGTTGATGGGTTGCCTCAGTTTACCATTGTATGAACCGCGTGATTGGCATTTTCTTTGAGCGTTTTCTGTATTGCTACTAAACAGTCTGTAAGCGAGCTGCACCTCGAAGCCCTGGGGCGCGGTTGTGACGTGGTTGGTTAACATGCCTTCATTACAACGTTCCAGAGACAATATTTAACGCCCCGCTTCCCTAAATGGCCGCCAGCGATGTTTATCTCTGGTTGACTGGCGGTTGACGTATGTTATGACTGTCCTCTCACCGGAAAACGGCCTCCGGTCTCAGTTTGCTGCCTTCTTCAGACACCTTTCTCTAGACGTGTCGTGTGTCTGGTTCATTATCTGTGCCACCAAGACAAAGATCTGCTTGTAGCAATTATCCACTACTGTCACAGTTATGCTTCCCCCCCTGAAGCGTCTAGAAACCAAAAATTCATTCCGCTCGGCATATCGTCCATTATTGTTCTCAGGATATATCCGTTCCAGCATTTAGACATGACACAAAAGCTGAGTCGTATTGGAAAGTTTGTAACTAAATTTTAAAACCATCCAGCAGATTATACCAACATGAAAAAAAATCACAGTTGAAAAGCAAAAACAGGGTGAAATAAAGAAACTATCATTAAAAAACGTATCAAAAAGTATAGGTATTAGAAAATAATTCTTAGTTTGATGTTGAATTATTCTTATATGATTTAAGGAATCTCTTTTTACATTATTTGATTGTGCCAATTCAAAATGAAATTTGACGTTTTTAAGTCTGATATCTCCGATGCTAGCAGATAATATACTTGAACGTAAATAGAATGAGTTGGTAGGAAACGTCGGTATTCTTTGAGATGGTACTGAGAACAAAAAAAGTTCAAATGAACTTGTGTTACCCAACTAACAGCTATAGAAATATTATCAAAAGGTAATTGTTTCAATATTTACTTACCTGTTTATTCAATGCGCTACTGTAATATGTGAAACATTAGTAAATATTTCATGTTCAACGAAAAAGATTTCACAATAAGTTCTCAAAACTGCTATCACCAACATCAGAGAATTTATGAACTGATACTGCTCAACGTAGAAAGTGAATATCATTACGACGTTCCTGTGTACCGACGACATCATTCCGTAAGCTAGCAGGCAGTTCGCGTTGTATATTCACGTTCGTTGTTTAGAGCTTACCCTTCACCCAGCTCCACAACCTCCTCCAAATTGAGTCAGCCGTTTCAGTAACAGTGGTCACTTTAAATCAGTAATTTATGAACATTCTGACCACGGTTCTTAGATTGTGGAAGATTTTCTTGAGAATGTATTGAGAACCAAGTAGTGGGGGGAGTAAGGAATAAAACAAAGGCTTATGTTGTAACAAATTATTCTATCTACTTACAAAACGGAGAAACCGAAATGAAACCGAACAGTATAGTAAATAAAGAAGAATCCCTAAAACAAGACGTCATATTACTTGCACTTTAAATAAAAAATAAAGTTCAAACTTTCACCGATCGAAAAGTTGCACTAACTTCTTCAAATCATTACAAAATCTGTAACTAGATAGGCATGTTTCAAGCTGTAAATGTGCGTAAAGCCATCTAAAAAATAACTGTAACATAATGTCAAAATGCATGGGCGCCATAACACTAATTTTGTTGGAATGTGATCAGGCTTATGATCGTCAACATCTTCTTCCTATCCAGTGTTAGGCCTGGTGGCCTGTTACGATCTTAGTCCATCTTCTTGATGGTCTTCCTTCATCTCTCCTGCCTTTGGGATGGCATTTGAGTATTTTCCGTGGGAGCCGGTCGGTCATCATCCTTAGGTAGGTTTGCACAGTTTGGAGAACTGGTTTGACTTCGAGTTCTAAGGATTTCATCAGATCTCGTAACTTACCTGACTAAATTGTTTGACAATTTTGGATACTGCCTGTTTCAGCTGTTGTGGTTAAGTTTAAATTCCGCATGGTCCAGAATTCACCTCGGAGCTACCTATTATCAGTACCGGATTAACCACGTAGGAGGAGTTATCAAATGCTATGGGCCCCGCGCCTTCTGTAGGGGGAGCCTCCACGTCAGGCCAGATGAGCGACCTTTTTATATATATATAACTCCACTACTGATCCGGACGGTTAAAACTAAGGGCCTCTTCTTCACATTTGCTACTGGCCCCGCGCTGGCTTAATCCGGCCCTGCCTATTATTCACTCCTGTATGGGAATGTGCCACGTGTTATAAAACATTTGAATTATGCCTGGATGTTGTTGTCAAATTGTTCGCTACTCACACCTTGCTTTATTTGCATTCTGATCAGAGAGTCAGCTTCGGTATCACTCGTAACCGACATAAATTTTACTTCAGATATTTATTAATTTGCACTGTTTGAACACTGAATAATACTAAATACACCGAGCGTGTTGGGTGAACGGTTAACGCTCTGGCCTCGCGTTCGGGAGCACACCGGTTCGAATCCTCGTCTGGGCATCCAGATTTGGGTTTTCCATGATTTCCACAAATCACTCCATGCGAATGTCGGGATGCTTCCTTCAAAAGGCCATGACCGAATTCCTTCCCGTTCCTTGTCCCCAGTCACATCCCGCCTCTAAAGACCTCAATGTCGACGAGGCGTAAAGCCATAATAAAAAAAATACTATTTACAAAATATCGTATCTGATTACCCACCAAGGTTCTTTGCTCAATTTGGGTTTGTGTATCGACAACAACTTTTGACTGGAAATATGCTGTATGTTCGTTTAGTTTCTTATTACCGCTAGTAACCTAAATAATTTATTATTCATTGAACTTTTCATGTCATAGGTGTTATGGACTGTATAATGTGAATTTATATGGTTGCATATTAAACCTTATTTAATGAAAACAACAGTTATTTCTGTACTTTCCACTTGTTAAAGTTGTGACTCCTCTAAAATATATTTTTCTTTATGTTTCACTTATATCTATAAATTTAATTTCCTATTATTTTTTCCAGAGAGAATATATTGCTTGTGATTTGGTCTAAGAAATTTCGTAGTTGGTTGGTCCGGTGTCCGGTAAAATAACAATATCTAGTTATATTACTGGATTTTTCTTTTGTGTGTTTCGGTATGTTTACACACATAAAATATAAAGATACGCACTCCGACAATACAGACTACAATGAGTCATAGCTTTAATCTTGGCTATCATATATATTATTTCTGAAAGGTATCTTTTTTTTGTGACGATCCATCTTTCTCCCTTCATACTTAACCAAAATCTATAAATTAGGTACGATTTTAAAACTTAAGTTCTCTGCTTTGTTAACATTATTAATTAAGAAAGGAATTTTTAGAAACTTTGCCAGTAAATGACAAAATTATTAGCAATCAAGGATATGAGATAGTTGAGAGTCAAGCTGTTAGGCTTCAGTGGCGTCGATAAGGAGAGATCGCATACCGGTAAATACCAGTATCACATATCACAGAGATATTAATAAATTATCTTTAGGGCGCTAATGATTCCGCTGTGGACGCGCCCTCCAGCCTCAATAATAACAACAACATAAACTGTGTTTGTTTTCTAGAATGAGGAAGGAAGGGAAATATTTCATCATTTCTAACTGTTTCTTAAGTGTTTTGCTACGTACCTGCAGTTAACAAACAATTAGGTCAAAGCCACACGAATTTCGTTCGCCACCTCCTCAAACATGATTTTGCCACCTCCATCATAGATCCGGCACTGCAATTCAATGTATATCATTCGCTAAATTTTCGCACGCGCACGTAGTATAGTTAAAACGAACATTGCAATAGAACTACAATAGAAAATTTGCATCTTTGATTATTTGTATTTGTTTAAATGTTCGAACATTTGACAGAAAACATCTCGCCGTGCTCTCGTATCACAATCCATAAATCGAGCTTCGTAACGACTCCATCGCGTGGAGCGGTGCGGCGCGGCTTTCGATTCTCGCTGTTAAAGACCATTAGCCGCACCTCAGTACGCAATACGTGCAGTCGCTCTACCATAAAGCGGACACAACGCGATTCCGCGTGCCCACCGAGCCCGCTGTGCGACGCTAACACCGCGCCGCATACGTTTATCAGCGCGACGCAAAATTCGGTGTAATCAAACAGCTTTGGGCGCCGTTACTACTTAATGCGGGGCGCGCCGGTATTAATGAGTCATCGAGTAAAAATAATCTCATTAGCTGGTGGCGGCGGCGATAAAAGCTGTCCGAGCGGTGTCGCCCGTGGCGCGCGCAGTTTATTTGCGTAATCCGCGCTCCGGCGCTCATTACCGAATTTAACGCTACCGGTCGGTCGGTCGGTCGTTATGGCGACTGGTGTCCCACAGTGGCCGGCCAGCTCCTTGCTGGACCTGTTCTCTTTATTCGAGCGGGACAAACAAAAATGGAATAACAAGGCAGGCACAACTCGAGAACAAAAGGCGTCATTACATTACGTTGCGCCACGCACCGGGCACAAAGACCGCGCAAAGTGGCTGCGGCCACGGTTCTGATTAAGTCTACTCCAGCGCACCGCCAGAAAGGCGACATTCGGCCCGCGAATGTCTACCAACCACCTTCTCCTATCCCACTGATCCGATAGTTTCCTTTCGGCGTATTCGCCCCCAACTCAGTTCTTGTTTCTGGCTTTACACCGCATCGACGTTCAGGCCGCGTTTACACGATGCTAGTAGACCGGAACTACTTTTTTGGGTGCGCGCGCAACACTTCGCTTGGGGAGCGTCCGTAAACTACGTCGATCCGTCTAGGGAAGGAGGGGTTGGGTAGAAAGCTACGCTGGGCTACTTGGGGGGGGGGGGGGAGAATTCAGAACCATGCCGCGCATATTATTTGTCTCTGTTAAAATAAAGTACAGTACACACAAGAGCATATAATATCTATTTTCGACTTTTAATTAACTCTCTACGTAATTTAGGATAGTCTAACACAGTACAAAATGTTTTCTGGAATCAATAGAGAGAAAAACTATGTGCCACACCGGGGTGTGGGGGAGGTGGTTTGTAGATTCAAAACCCACGTCAGGATACTTGGGGGGGAGGGGGAGAGACGTTTAGAGAGTTTAAAAATGAGGCTGCGTAGTTTATGGACGCTCCAGTATCAGTCTCCTCAGGACAGTCAGCTGGTTGAAGATAGTGGACTCGGTTCATGACCAACATTTGGATTGCGAGTTCAACACGAAATTGCGACTTTTAGTAACTCGAATAAGTGGAGTGAAGCGAAGGCATTAAAATTTTTAAGTTCAAGATCGGGAAGAAATTCTGTGCAATTTTTAGAATAAAATTTTAAGGATTTTAGAAATGCAGCTATTCAAAATATTACTTCATACCGGTGTCATTAAAAAAAAAAAAAGAAAAAAAAAAAAACATTTGACAGCAGCTCTTCAAATTGAAATACAGTTACTCCTAAATGATATCTGTTGCTCTCTACATCTTCAATCGCAACTTCATTCCAAAAAGTCGCTGAGGCCCTTAAAGCGCTTCTTCTTGATATCCATTCTCTACCCACTTTCGACGTTTTCTTTTGTTATTCTTCATATCATTCGATGTTATGAGTAACAAGTCAGCTACAATTTCTTCTTGAAATATGGACGTACTTCCAAGAACATCACTTCTTAGGACTACTGTCCTAACAGTGCACTGTCTTCAAATTATCACTAATATGCTGGTTCTCTCTCCTGCCCCCACCACCGACGCTGCTGCCTACTGAAGTTCCAGTCAACTCGCAGCCTGGGTCATTAGATAGATAGATAGATAGATATGTTCACTTTGATCCCATGTGAGAATAATCTCGGGGATGTGGAACAGTAAATACACTTATTTGTAATGTCAATATTACTATATAATTGATAATGTTATTATATATTGACAACAAGTTAGCTACAACCCATTAGTATAACCAATATCTCCTGTTATCTACAAATACAATCCCGAGTTAATTAATACTTATTATGTGGAAGTGTATACACTTGTTACCAGCATCTAATAATCAGTTATTTTCTTACAACCAGTAACCATGATAAGTTTCACTGTAATTTGCGACTACATATTATATCATGTTAGTTGCTATTTATGTGGAACAGTACACACACTTATTAACAATATCAATTATATTACCAACAACTCATAAGCAGTCAATTACTTAACAACCTGTTAGTATGATAATTTTTCACAGCAGTTTTTGAATGCATGCTATCTCATGTTAGTTACTATATATGAGTGGAATTTTGTAAACACAATAATTACTTAAATTGTCAAAAGTTTCAACAGAAAGAAAAACCATATATCATTTTAGTAATTGTTGCCAACTTTGTCACCTTCCCCTTCCATACACCATATATACTATTTTATCAGTCATTCTTAGTTACCAAATTCCAAGAAGAAAATTCTTTCACAGAGTAAAATGGGTTCTGAAGCAGAAACTCTTTCAGTTTGGACTTAAAGTAGTTGGGTTTTTGTAGGTAACATTTAATTTCTGTTGGTAAGACATTGAATAAGGAAGCTCCAGTAAATGTTAACCCTCTCTGTACAATTGACAGTGATTTGTAATCCTTGTGAATATTATATTTATTCCTAGTATTATGGCTATGTATGTCAGCATTAAGATTGAAGTGTTCAGGATTTTCCACTACAAATGATAATACAGAGTATACATACTGTGCTGGCATGGTTAGAACACCCAGGTTTTTAAACAGATTTCTGCACGACGTCCATGGGTTTGCTCCACAAATAGTTCTTATAGCACGCTTTTGTAATTTAAATACCCTTTGTGCTTGTGACGAGTTTCCCCAAAATGAGATGCCATAAGTGAGCAGGGAATGAAAATATGCAAAATATACTAACTTTCTGGTTTCTATATTAGCTATTCTAGATATTACCCTCAGTGAGAATGTTGCAGAATTCAGTTTTTTAAGCAGTTGTTGAATATGTTGTTTCCAGTTCAATTTGTTATCTATATATACACCCAGGAATCTTGTGAAACTGCTTTCATTGATTGTTTTCCCTTCTGATATCACATTATAGCTGTCCTTTGTTTTATTTTTTGTAACAAACTGAAGTAACTGTGTCTTTTCTACATTAAGTATTAGTTTGTTGGCATTAAACCACCTATTAATTTTCTTTATAGCATCATTTGCTATGTTTTCGAGGTTTTGTGCTGATGGATCTTTCAACGATATGCTAGTATCATCTGCAAAGAGCACTATGTGTTCATTATCACCTAGTATATGTGGAAGATCATTTATATAGATTAAGAACAGCAGAGGGCCAAGAATTGAACCCTGAGGCACACCACATTTAACTATACCCCATTCTGAGTTTATAACATCTCCTGTATTAGCATCTTTCAGTGATACACATTGCTTTCTATTTTCCAGGTATGATTTAAACCAAAGTCCTGGCTTACCACTAACTCCATAGTGATCTAATTTACCTAGTAGAATATCATGATCAACACAGTCAAAAGCCTTAGCAAGATCACAGAATATACCTAGGGAATTTAGTTTTTTATGCATTGATTCCAGTATGTTGTTTACAAAAGCAAAAATTGCTGAATCTGTTGAAACGCCTTGTCTAAAACCAAACTGTACTTTACTGAGTAGGTCATTCTTTTGTAGATGTGCATACACCCTTCTGTACATTGCTTTTTCAAAGATTTTTGAAAATGCTGGTAGAAGTGATATTGGTCTATAATTCTCAATCTTTGAGGTATCACCCTTTTTATAAAGCGGTTTGATTATTGACTTCTTGAGTGAGTCAGGGAAGATACTTTCTTCAAAAGAACTATTACAAATGTGACTAATAACTCTACTAATGCTGGTGTTACATTGTTTCATTACATGGGTTGAAACCTCATCATAACCAAATGAATTTTTATTTTTGAGGGATTTAATAATTTTTTCAATTTCATTTTTACTGGTGGGAAATAGAGACATAGGTGCTGCTTTTGGTGACAAGGATTTAAGTATTGCTATAGCATCCATATTCCCAATACATTTTCCTTTTATTTTTTCAGCAACTGTTAAGAAGTATTTATTGAAAGCACTTCCTACATACGAGGGGTCATTTACAAGTTTATCATTAATGCTTATAGATATAGGTTTATGTTCAAGGGATGATACAGTTGTTTCTCTTTTAATAATGTTCCAAACACTTTTTATCTTATTATCTGAACTACTAATCTCATCGCTTATGGCCAAACGTTTAGCTTCTTTTACTACTTTGGTTAAAATTCTACAGTAAGTTTTGTAATGTTGTCTGAGAAGCATATTATCAGTATTCCTAACTTTTACATACAATTCCCTTTTATGCCTGCAAGATGTTTTGATACCAACTGTAACCCAATTTTTGTTTACTCGTTTTTTACCAATTGGAGCTAGTTTTGTAGGGAGACACCTTTCGTAAATTTCCAAAAACCTTTGGTGAAAGTAATTGAATTTATTATTTACCCCTTTTAATTTATAAACAGTGCTCCAGTCCTCATTGAGAAGTTCATCATTTAATGTTTTTATTGAATTGTTCTTTAAAGGCCTAACTCTGACAAATCCTTTCTTCTTGTTATTTTCATTTCCCACAATATCGAAAGTAATTATTTGAGCATTATGGTCTGACAAACCATTTTCCATTGGAATTGTTCCATTTATTTCTAATTTATTATGTTCTACAAAAATGTTATCAATAATGGTACTACTATCTTTTTGTATTCTAGTTGGGAAATTTACAGTTTGATAGAGATTGAATGATCTAAGCATTCCTAGAAGATAATCTATCTGGTTAGAGTTGAGAAAAGAATAGTGTAAAGGAATGGGAAGGAATTCGACCTTGGTCCCTTAAAGGATCCATCCCGGCATTCGCATGGAGTGATTTGGGAAAACCATGGAAAAGCCAAATGATGGCCGGACGGGGATTCGAACCCGCGTCCTCCCGGTTATGATGCTACAGATTACAGCTCACTCGATTTACTACGCTCGATTTACTTTTAAATGTAGGTTTAACATTTCCGAGATGTGTAAACAATAACAGCATCCTTTTTAATGTCTTCAGTAGCATATTAACCATAGGATACCCAATTAAAATATAAAAATGTTTACTTGACATAACTGTTGGATGTAGGTAAAAACCAGTGTTTGGCCCATTTACAATTTAACCGCGTTGCTATGTGCTTACGTTGATTACGGAATGGAAATTTCTTCTCATAGCCTCGATAGTGTTCAAAGGTAACGATTTTCAGTAACCATTCAACATCCCTACAGAACTAGTTCGGCAGTACCATCACGATTTAATTCCGCACTAATGCAAATGTTTCACAAGACGCTAAGTGGGTATCAACTCCTCAGGTAAAGGCTAAAATCGAGGAAAATGTTCTTGAGAACTACGGCTGCATTAGATGTACCGCCGAAAGTAGCCCGACTCGTGTAGATCAATGGTTACCCACTGTAAAGGCGCTACCTTCATGTATAAGACATGCAGAGCGCTAAACATGATCAGGTGTAGTCAGGACAAATATAATCTAGCAAGATGGCGTTATCTCGAAGCTCCAAATATTACATGTAAATATTGGGCAGAACAGACCATTCAGCATCCATACAACTGCCCAACAACCTGCAGTCTACAAGACCTCCTTAACGCCAGTCACAACGCTGTACAAGTTGCTCACTTTTGGTCATGTGTAATATGATCGGATTTCTATCCTTTTTTTTATCATTCTGTTCTTTTTAATAGATGTAGGCTACTGCAGTTTGTGTTTCTATTGTAACAGAAACGTTCTTGGTGAAAATATTAATATTCTTAACTGATTATGAAATGACCTACGGGAAATACTACGAAAAACCTTATTAATTACTTCGCGTTTAAGAGATACAGTTTTGTCATAGATGGTCGAAATTAGAGACAGTGCCAAACCAAACGTAGGGTAGTAGTTATTTTTTAATTTTTTAGTACGGAACGCTAAAAATGACAGTTTTGATTTCCTTGCCATAGATAATGAATGCAGTATGTCTACATCATAAATAACTGCTATCGAGCCCAAATACAACAATATCACTACAGTACGAAGCATTCATTAAATGATATTACTTAAGATTATTTTTGCTGTCTGTATTCTCGGTGTATTTGCAAATAATATGTCGACGCCTGGTGCGTCATCAGATGAGTACCGCCGTTAACTTGGTACATTAGTGTGTGGGAAGTTATTAAAACGAGCGCTCCTGCTCGCCTCGTAGCAATTAACGCCTCAAAGAGCCTATCACATTGGCGGCTCTCTCGGCTTAATTCGAAGCGCGTCTAGTCCCAAATACTGCTGAAATATACTTGCGTTGATTATGTCAGTGATCGAAAACAGTGCATATCTATTAAAAATGAGATATTTACAATTTCTTTAACTAGAAGTTGTAAGTCCTTGATATGGCGTTATGAACAAATAGAGAACTTTTTAAAAGGTCTTCGCGGGTGAAGAGTCGAATTTTTCTACGAAAACACAGCGTTAGAAAACAAAATTTGACGGTATACACTGGCAGAACTACACGTAATTATGCCGCGATAAAATCTCCTTACTCACAAGTAAAGATTTTTGTTTAAATTCGTGTAAGGCAAGTATTTTCCCGTGTAATGGCAATTATTTTCCCGTGTATTGGCTCTTACCACTGTACCAAAACGACTGCAGTAAATATTTCAGACAGAAAAACACCGTAGGAAAAATGAAATTTCACTTTGTTGTGTTACACTAAACTGGACATCTTACGTGAAGACGAATCGTATCTGAAATATAATAGAGAACATAAAAGTACAAAAGAGACAAATTTGAATTCGTATTGTAGATAATTTCCTCCACTCTGATAAGCCTTTCATACGTGCGCTCCAAACTATAGATTTGGAACAGTGATCCAGAGTGCCGCGTCGGAGCGTGTGGCGAAAAACAGTTAACACTCCAGTCGCGCGCGCCGGGACGTAGGGTTGGAACCTACGCGTCAAAGGTGTACGCATGCAAGAATGGAGCATCCACCGGGCTGCAAAGTTCGGCAGATGCTCCAGCTGACATGTTCCAGTTTTCACTCGTCGTTGTTTTGTGGAAAGTAATTGAATTTATAAGTGTGGTTAACGTGAATGTGGTGGGTGAACAGTAGTATTTGAGCATCGCATTCCGGAAGACGAAGCATTATGCGATAAGCAAAAAAAGTACTGTTTAGCTATGTTAATTAGATGAATGCACATATTTCGTCCTTTTCTTGCCGTTAATTGCTGTTGGTGGCAGTAATTGTAGCTTGAAAGTCGAATTCGGAAAAATGCATTTTCTTAAGACATTTCCTTTCTTTTTTTTTGTGTGTGTGTGTCCAATTGTTTCCCCAACTATTTACCAATTTTTCCTTAGTTTTTACAATTTTCAAAAATTTCATTGAAATTTTTTGTTTCTTAAAGTAGTAATAGCTATACGTCCATCACTTTTCGTAGTCAATCGAATAATGTATCATGAAGGTGCTCTTTACCGTTAGTAACTGATCACCGAGCGTGGTGGTGTAACAGTTAGCGTTCTGGCCTCGCATTCGGGAGGACGGCGGTTCGAATCCCCGTCCGGGTATGCAGATTTGGATTTTCCATGGTTTCCCAAATCACTCCAGGCAAATGCCGGGATGATTCCTTCAAAAGGCCATGGCCGAATTCCTTACCATTCCTTGCCCCCCATCCTTTCCCGTCTCTAAAGACCTCGCTGTTAAGAGACGTTAAGCAGTTAAAAAAAAAGTAACTTATCAGTGAAATTTGAGCTACCTTTGTGGCGCTACTTACAGAAGACGTGGCTCGACATCAAAACCGACGAGTTTTCTGTGACAAAAGTGTGCCAGACATACCACTCGTTTGTGGTATAACTGATCGGTAAAATTACGCAGTGTCGCTCGCTTTGATCGAACACACAATTCCTGAGGTTATTGGAAGTGCTATAGGCACTCTTTATCGCTAATGTAGTTAGGGTAATTCTTTTATGCTGTATATATCTATATGCTAGTGACGGGAGATAACAACGGTTTGACATTGTTCGGCCAGTGTAGCATATATATTTTCAAAACCCGTTTCAGTCTTTATTTTATATTCTTTAGTGTCTCCTACTGTGTGCAATGTCTCCTTTGGAAACAACGGTATATTGAGCTAAATTTTAAGATGTCCCAAACTGAAACTGTCCCAAATTGTATCCGAAGAGTGACTGGTTTGAAATGGTGAATGACCAACCGATGCCGTTGTAGTTACGAATCGTTATGGCAGAAACATCGAACATTAGAAACGGCGGTGTAAATGAGACGAAATTAGTTAAGAAAATTTTCATTGAATGTATTTAGTAAATATATATATATATATATATATAAAAAAAACTAGAGTAAGATGCTGTTATCTTATTTTGGCCTCAGAGCTCGTAGTAGGTAATAACTTGAATACGCGTCACATGTGTTTTATCACTTGTTGCCCTGTACATGTGAACTGCTGCTTTTGTCTCTGCACAATTTGTGGTAATGACTTCTTTGTTTCTGGGCGGGTGCCGTATTCTTGGTATAACATACACAGGCAAAGAACATGGGGTTTCTACGGCTCCTGCGTTTCCCGTAGGATTCACAGAGGTAGAGCTCCGCATTCCCAATACAACCTCGGGCACTAGGTGTGTGGAGTCAGCGCCACGCTTCTCGCGGATTTCCTCATTTTATAGCAGGTCTAGTGGGCCGGGGGAAACGTTTCGGACGTTCAGCTTCGAGAAAAAATCCTTAGCTTCATCGGGGATCGAATCCCACTCGTCCGGGCTGCAGTCAGACACTCTACCGCCTGAGGCTACGCGTCCGCCTTCTTGACATAACATACTTTTGTTTAAATACTGTGATTGTGCGTTCCGCTGTGATTCGTTTACAGTTTCGATATCCACTTAGGTAGGCTGATTATGAATTTCCTCTCTTTGTTACACTGACCTTACGTAAGGATAGGAATAGGTGAGGAGAGCGAAGGCAGATAACACGGTGGTGGTCCGCTGAGATGCGAGCTCGGTTCTCTGAGTTATGACCTCGGCAGATTCGCCACGGCCAGTAAAACGAGATGCAGCGCGGGCGAAACTGCTCATTAGGGGCACGGAGCTGCGCCGCAGAGAACCAATACTCAACGCTGCAACGCACGCCGTGTTGTGCCATACGGGTCAGCACTTGATACAGTATTTTAGGAGATGTAATGATATATATTTTCTACTTAAATGTTACAATAAATTGTAGGTATTCCTGAATACAATGACATGTGAGTGATACAGCAGAGGGAACTGTCTAAATTCCTTTCTGCAGTGTTACTGTATCGTGTGTCACGTTGCGAACAGAATTTAGAAGATTGGCAGATAAATTTATGGGCTGAAACATGAGTTACAAGGAATTTTGTGGTACACTGTTCAGCATAGCTCCCTTTCAACTCCATAATTTTATCTCACCTCCATAAAAGGACTTCTCAAGGATGTCAAGCATCGGCACATGACGTCATTCTTTTTCTTTTCTTTTTTTTTTAATGCTTCACTACTGCTCCTCTCACTGTTTTTGCACCGGCTCGGAGAATTCGTAGACCCGCCTCTGCATCATCCGATTTATAATGGTTGCCAGGCAGTAACATTTTAAAGTTTGGAAATAGGTTTAATCCTAACAAGGCTAGGCCAGGTCAGGTTAACAGGTCGGTTGTAGTAACAACTGGAACGCACGCTCATTATTGTTACTCTGTCCTGATTTTGCGCTCTCTTTTTGTCAACTATTTTTCAGTTTCACATTGTTATCACCATATACCACTGTGATGTTTTCAGCGTTTTTCAGGTAATACAGAAGCAGCAAATCCTCAGAATAAAAAGTAAGAGACACCATCATTACTCTTTAGGGGGAACAGTCTCGGCTTCGAGGGAGACAACAGAAGTGCTTATACTGCGTTGACTGTAGCTTTCATTCTTGGGTGAAGTAAAGGGCCGTGTCTCATCCACAGTCAAAAATAATTTAACTAAATCTACTGGATTGGCTTCAATGTGGGTTAGGTTTTATACAGACACCTTCTTCCTCATTGCGTTTTGACCTGCTGTTAAGTTTCGGCATCAAAAGGGCGGAAAACTTCTGTATGTACAGAATGTTATCTACACCGTTCTTGGAATGCCTGATATCACCTCAATCTGCCAAACGGTTAACCTTTTGTGTGTCGTCATTAAGTGATACACGCTGCCTATATTTCCTGAGTTATTGTCTCCACTGACCTTACGAGCGGATAATCATGAGTCCACACATTATTTCCCCAATGTTGCCACATTATTACCATGAATATCGTTTACTGATACAGCATGATTTTCATCTTCATTTCGGATTAAATGTAGATAAGCTTTGACTGTCTGTAACAAAATACAGGATCGTTACGAGATATTGTTTTTTTTTATGTTCTACAAGGAATTAACACAGTTTTTGAATAGCTGTACGACTTTCCCTGCTGGTCAGGACAAGATATAAAATTTTTAGAATTTCCTATATATATATATATATATATATATATATATATATATATATATATGTATTACTGCTTTAAGCGGTTGGCAGCTGAAATGTAAGTGGTAGCCTCAGATAGCGTCTGCCTGAATTGTGATAAATACATTATGACCAGTGTGGCTTCCGGCTCCGTAACATCTTTGTATTACGGATTATATATTTCTGAAATGAGGAATTCCGGAGTGTTAACAGATAAATCTGCCACAAGTGAATATTAATCTTGTCATGCGACCAGGAAGTCCATTGTCCTTGTCTTATTCCATTCGATTATACACATTTGGTTAGCTACTACATCCTCAATTATAAACCTATTTCGATTCGATTACTCTTAAATTGCAATTTTATGCTTCCAATATTACGATATGTGAAAGATTTACAATCATACCTTGCGTGCTCCATCACAAACTTTGCTTTTATCTTTTTTGTCAGGCGAAATGATCCTGCTTCTTTTTCGTCCCTGTAATTGCTTGAAAACTCGCATTTTAAACGAATCACATCGATTAGTTTCTCATGTTACAATAAATGTACGACAGTTGAATTTGCTTGCGCTTATGAAACTCGAGTATACAGTTAATGTAAACAGCCAATAACCTATCTTGGTAAAGAAATAATTATATTGTTTGTCCGCGAGGCTTCATGACCGGAAGAAACGTATAACGAAGGCGCTTGGGGTACAACACCAACACAATTGCAGCACGACTGACGAACTCAAAATGACATCATGTCACCTTCTTCATTATTGCTCGCTGCATTGAGGTCTGGTAAAAGAAAGACACCGGAAATGCTGAGTAAGCAACTCTGCAACGCGTACATAATTTTACGGGTGAATGACGTGTGCAACATTGACTGTCCAAACAGAAAAACTCAAGTACTTGTTGATCTGCTGAACGTGTACGGACTGTCTAGGAGCTGACGCGCCATTTCTCATGTTAAACGATAACTTGATAGTGCCAGAAGTTATATCATTGTGCACACTTACGTTGCGTATTTGGGAATGACTTGAAGGTTCCGATGTAGGGCACGGCTGCCGTCCTGGAGATATTAATGAGAATCCCCGATGGATCTTGACTAGAGACCACTGCCTTCGCACGTCCTGCTTCTCCACGAGGAATCAACCAAAGAATTTATACCACCAATGAGACTAAAAAAATAGCTCATTAACTTTGTTCCAGGTATTTTTTCCCCAAAACAATTCTGAGAGATTCGTTTATTTTATGTGTAATAGTGACTTTTTTGTTCGCTCTCCGATTTGAACTTGAGTTTCCTTGCAATTACAGACACGCAGTCAGCATAACCTGGAAGCATGTCTTCAGATCAGAATGTGTATATAATGTGGAGATTACTTCGTAAACATCATTCCAAACGATCCTTAATAAAAATATATGTGTTTTGGAAAACCGTCCGAGATCAACGTTATTGAATGGATCTGCTACTACCATCCTAATGATGGTAGATAATAGAGCTGTACTGTATATTGTAGTATTTACTTATTTTATCTCTGATGTGGCAAGAAATAATTTTCCTTAAGACTTTGATGAAATTTTTTTTATTCGACTGGACGTTATACATTTCAAACTGCAGTACAAAGTCTTAGACCTGTTACAATTGGTTGTTCACTATTTCTCCGCAATTAATAGTGAGGATCATTTTTCTTTTGTTATTGGTATCGAATGTGAAGTCCAATAAGGTATTAACCGTGGGATAAATGTTCTCGTTAACAGCCAGGTCATGTGGAAGGGTCAATCCTCTTGGGAGATATAAATACATTCAGAGAAAAAAGCAGTAAAGCAGTACAGTCTGTAGCGAATCAGTGCAGCCAACTGTCAAGACGTAGACAAAGATGAACCGTTGGGAGGGTAACTGTTCACTGCTAATATTAATCGCGTTGTAGATTACCTGCATACTACCACGTGCTTGCATCCTCATTCGTACATTACAGTTTGCGAAGGGAAATACTGTTTACCCATTCCAAATAATACGTCGACGAAGCTGACTAATTACCGTTTTCGGATACAATTCTGTCTTATTGGGTCTCCACTACTCACCCCTCAAAGCTTTGACAAACGAAGTGGGGGGTCTGAACAGTTAAAACATGTAACAGGACGGATTAAAATTATTACTTGTGACATGTAAGGACTCATTCTCCAAACCTCCATGTTGATCTAGTTACAAGACGATGTTTTCATATACTCGTGAGTGCTGGAGAGATGATGGTGATTGATACCGTCGCTTCAACTAACAACTGGATGTCGTAAGCCATTTCACCAGTTGTAAGTTAATCAGTTTATATAAATAATTGATACTATGCCAATGTAATTAATTTTTTATCTCTTTTTATTTTCTCCGTACGTGTTTCACTCCATTTTCCATATGACGGCGTTACAGCACTTCTTAGTTAAATTTCAGTGTCAGTATCAAGTAAATTCGACATTGTGTTTTACTTACTTTTATCAGTTTCTCATTTATTCGGTCTCAGCGTCAGCGTTCTCTGTATTGCGATTTTTTTTTTTGGTGGGGGGGGGGGGTAGGTGTTTAAATCCTCGCCATGTTTTAATCAGAAAGAATTCTAAAAACGCTGCACTGCACTGTCCAAACTTTCACAGAATTACCAACAGGTCTTGTACAATATGCATTGATTGAGTCTGTAGCTTATACATGGAAACAAGTGCACGTAACTCTAAGGCATTGAAGAGACGGTGTGAAGGGAGAGGTCGGGTGGTCACGCAGATTACATACAACCTGCCACCAGTCAATATTGACTGTTCCACGTAGGCCAGGGGAGCGGCCCCATCTGCTATAAATCAACACTCGCATCTGCTCCGGGAGGCCTGGATAAGATACGCCAGCTAATTAGCTTTATTGTCGCTGGGGACTGGCGTCAGGGCGACTGAGACCACTGCAGCGTGTGGAAATGTGTCGACTTCAAGATTTTTTTTTTTTTTTTTTATTTTATTTATTGACACTTGGCCTGTTGGCCATACAGTCAATATACATTCTATTTATACATATACACTGATTCGCTCACATTTACCCAATCATATATACAAATCACTGTTTATATTATAAGATCAAACACACTTTACGGATGGTATACAGCAGAAATAATAATTTACATAACATTAAGAAAGTACACATCAACAATGAGGACATAAAATTATAAAGATGGTTAGATGGAGAGTTAAAGATTAAACATTTTCACAGTAAATTTTGATAATACATGATTTTTATAGTTTATTAGGTTAAAATGTAATAAAACCATTACCGTCTAGTGTTCCATGAACGGTAACTATTTGCAATATTGAAGAGTGGGGTGGGATCTCCCGTTTATATCTCTATATTGTTTCTTGTAATAAAATGCACCATCTTTTGGTATATAGAAATATTTCCTAAGGCAAGAAGATGGCTGACATTGACTGGATATCTTATACCCCAATGTTTCAAGTCTTCCCAAAAGGTGTCCGTTTCTTCCTTGTATTTATTACATCCAAAGAATATATGGTTTGTGTCGGCCTCGGACTGCCCATCACATTGACAAAAAGGGGAGTTCACTAGCTTTATTTTGTATAGATGGCTTCCGAATCTCCCGTGGTTGAATTTTAGTCTCGATATTGTGGTGACTGCTTTTTTTGTGGCGTATTTCTTTTGGAACCACTGTGTCCTTGGTATCGACGGATGTATCTGCCTATAATGTGCTCCTTTGTGTTGGTTAGTGGATTTCCACATATCATTCCAGGTCTCCATACATTTTTGGCGAAATAGTGGGATTAGATCACTTCCTATTAGAAGTTCAACTGGGTTTCCTGTTTGTGCGGCTATTTTTGCAAGAGCATCCACTCTTTCATTGCCATGTAGTCCGACATGCGCCTTGACCCAGATAAAGGAGATCTTCATACCTTGTTTCTTTATGTCGGTCATCAACTCCATTATGTTATACAAAAGTGGAGTCCTCCCTCTATCTTTGATTCCATCATCCAGTTTTTGCAATGCCGATTTACAGTCTGTAAGAACAACTGTATTCTGAATGCGCATCTCTAGCGCATATTCCAGCGCTTTAAGTATTGCAAACAGTTCGGCTGTGAAAGAGGATGTTTCCTCACGCAGCTTAAACAACCTTTCCACTATGTTAGTGCTGTCAAAAAAGGCACTCCCAACCATGTTGCCAGTCTTTGACCCATCTGTATATATATATACCACTCGACCCATACCACTTAGGTAGTCATTTAGAAGATTATTGTTGCTAAGGGCGTTCTCTGAATATCTCAGATTTTCTACGATCTCGTTCCGGATCATATGGGTTTCGTAGTCAACTTCGTAACATGGTAATCTTGGGAGAGAGAACACTTGTGTCTGATATTCATTAAGCTCAGCGATGGCCGCAACTAGGGGTGGGCTGTTCCTGTGGGTCCAGTAAGCAGAGGTTGATGTTACTGCCCACAGGGCGCGTATTTTTATTGTAAGCGGGTTTCCGGTTTTCTGGAACTGTTTTATTATAAACTTTTTACTGAGATATTGGCGCCTCAGTGCGAGTGGCATTTCATTGGTTTCGGCTAGCAGTGCATTGGTTGGCGTCGACAGGAATGCCCCTAAGCAGAGTCGAAGAGCTCGGTACTGACATTTATCCAGGCGGTTCAGAAGTTGATCGGACGCGGATCCGTAAAGTACACAGCCATAATCTAGGTGAGGTCGCACCATGGCTTTGTAGAGAGCTATTGAGATTTTGGGATCAGCCCCCCACCAAGCACCGTTAGTGGCTCGGAGTATGTTTATTGCTTTATCACATTTCCCAACTGTTTCACATATCTGACGCGTCCATCTTAGCTTGTTGTCTAAGTATAATCCCAAATATTTGATACACTTTAGGAGTGGCAATGTATATGGTCCGAGTCTTATGTTTTCAGCTGCCAGTACCTTATGCCGGGTGAAGGTTATTACTGCGGATTTTTCTGGTGATATTTGGAGTCCGTTTTCCTTTAGCCAAGTCTTGAGTTTAGTTAGCGTTTGGCTAAGATAGAAATAGGTGTCCTGAAGGTTCCTGGATGTTTTGTAAATGCAAAGGTCGTCCGCATATTGTATAAACCAGGTATCTGGTGACAGTGTTATGCCAATGTCACTACAGTATATTATGAACAGGAGTGGTGCCAGGATAGACCCTTGCGGGAGCCCAAAACTTGTACGCCGAGGACCAATTTTGCCAGTTGGTGTCATAATTATCAGAACTCTATTTTGCAGAATGTTCCAAAGATTTAATATAAATGTTTCAGGCAGTTTCATTAGGAGGAGTTTTTGTACTAGAATTTCTGGAACAACATTATCATATGCTCCAGTCAAGTCTGTAAACACACACGTTGTGTACTTGTTAGCTGTCAAGCTCTCTTGTAACTCAGTAACTAGGTGTGCCAGAGCGTCAAGCGTACCCAGGCCTCTGCGAAAACCGTACTGAAAATGGGGGAGTTTTATATAGTGTTCCACGTGCCACTCTATTCTGAGCCTAATCATACGCTCCAGGGTTTTATACATACAAGACATGAGAGAAATCGGCCTGTATGATGCCGGGTCGCATGGGTCCTTGCCTGGTTTGAGGATAGGGACTATTCTTACAGTTTTCATAGATTCGATGTCAATGCGTCGTAACCAAACGTCGTTCATTACTTTTAGGATTGCTAGCTTGCCTTTTCTTGGTAGATATTTGAGCATGGCGTAATGGATGTTGTCTGGCCCAGGCGATGTGTTCTTACTATTACTGACAGACGTTTCGAACTCTTCCAGATTAAATGGCTGTAGCATCTGTTCATTGGATGTATTTTCCTGTAGGCAGATCTTGTTTGTTACTGACGGTGGTGTCATCTTCTCCAATATCTTCTCTAACACCTCTTGCGTTGCGGTATGAGTTGAGCAGTTACTCGATGAATTACGGAATTTTCTTATCTCGTTCCACACAGTGATCGGGGAGGTGTTACGGTTTAAGTTTTCGCAAAAGGCTATCCACTTTTGCCGCTTTTTCCTTTTCAAGAAGCGTTTTACTCTGGCCTGAATTTTACTTAAAAGAATAAAGTTTTCCTCCGTTGCGTGTTGTCGATAGATTTTTAGGGCTTGTTTTCGTTCTTGAACTGCCGCGGTACATTCTGAGTCCCACCATACTGCAGATCTTCTTCGCTTTAATTTCACTGGGTGGTTTTCGGGAATCGTCGTAAGAGCCGCTTGTTCTATTCCGTTTAATATTTTCTCATAGTCGCGCTGCGTATCCCCGGTTTCTTTGAAATTTGAGAATATATTGCTTGCTGCTTTTCTGTAGGCGCTCCAATCGGCACGCTTAATGTTCCATCTATACGTGGGTTTTCTTCCTTTGTATTCTATGTGATGTCGTTGATAAGAGAAAAAAATGGGAAGGTGGTCTGACCCACTGGTGTCTTTTATGGTTGTCCAGACGGCTGTATGGGAGAGGTGGGTCGACGCCAGAATTACATCTACAGCTGATCTCCGTTCTCCTGGTTTTGATATCCTTGTGTACGAGCCGTCGTTAAGGACCACTAGTTCCTCTTCTTCTGCTACCTCCATTATCAGTCTTCCGACAGCGTCCGTTCTTTCACTCCCCCAAACCAGATTATGACCGTTTACATCGCCCATTAAAATTACAGGTCGGGGGATTTGTTTCACATAGGAGCTAATAACCTGCTTGCTTACAATCGTATTTGGAGAACGATAAATTACTAGTATGGTCGATTCAATACCGTTAACGCGCGTTCTTATTGCGCATCCTTCTACACCATTTATTACATTCCTTAGTTTCAGGCTGCGGAATGGTATGTTTCTTCTAATTAGTATAGCCACTCCACCGTAACCGTCTGCTCTGTCGTATCGCTCGGTATTATAGCCAGGGATGTTGAATTGTTCCTTAGGTTTAAGCCACGTTTCTGCAATTCCGGCAACACATACATCGTACGATTTTAATAGATGGTGCAAACTTTCTTTGTTGGAACGGACAGAACGTGCGTTCCAGAATAAAAGATTCTTCACTTCCCTATTCCCCGCCATTGTTGCTTAGTTCTTCCTCTGTACCGTGCAGGTTGCTTGTGGATTCTATAATCCTACTAATATTATCCCTTATTGCGTCGATTGGGAGTGTCCCTCCTCCAGATTGTATCTGCTGTAGCAGCGTGGTAATGAAATTAAGCATTATTTCTATTAGGCGATGCCTGTCTGATGTGGCTGGAGGATCCTCCATGTTATTGACGGTGCTGGTTAAATTACTCTGTAAGGGCACCGTTGGTCTTTGGCTAGGAATGTGATATTGCTGGTAATCTTTCCAGTTATTTGTATTGCTATGTGTCGTGATCTGTTGAGGTCGGACGACTTTTGAATTAATTCCCGGAGGTACCATGTTGTCTCGTCTAAGTGGGACTGGGTTTGTCCCATGCAGTGGCTTGGACTGATTATTCTGCGGGGTTGTCCTCATAGGGAACAGCGACATGTTCTGTTGTCTAGACAGTACCGGAGATTGGGAGACAATCTGTGGAGGGGTTGCTGCCGCCCTTGTGTGTGGCCTGTTATCAAATGAGGCTAGCTGGTAGGTTGGTTGTTGGTAGTTGTTGACAGGAAAAGAGTGCATGACCGGCAGAGGCGGAAATTCAGTTGGACTATTGTACTGCAAGTTGATGTTGGTTGCAGCTTGAGCGTAGGGTCTATTCTCATGTATAGCTGTGGCCTCGCTATAGCTGACATTATTCAACGCCATATATTGCTTAATGGCTCTCGTCTTCTGATATACGGGACACAGTCGATCTGTGGCTAAGTGTTGGCCAGAGCACAGAGCACACTTAGGTTGGGACGTTTTAGGACATGACTCAATGCTATGATCGGATGCACAAAAACCACAGCGCGTTTGGCTTCGGCACTGATTGCTCCCATGACCGAAACGCAAGCATTTGTAACACTGGGTAACTGATGGGATATAAACCTCAACATTACAGCGAACCCCGTGGATGTAGACAAATTTAGGCAGCAGCTGAGATTTAAATGTTAATACACATACGGGAAGTGGTGTAAGTTCCTGTTTACCTTGTTTTACAACTTTTTTATTGAACCGTCGGATACCTACTACTTGGGCCTCACATTCTATCACTGAGAGTATTTCTATGTCACTCAGGGAGATGTCCACGTTCCTAATTACACCCTGTTTGTGTACCATGAACTTTGGGATGTAAGCCACCATATTGTTTCTAGCGAAGACTTCCGATGTTACGAGGCTATTTGCCGCCGCACTACTGTTTGTTTCAATTTTTATTCTATTACGACCAGAACTCGTGATGTTCAAAAGATGATTTGATCTTAGGATACCTTGCTCACGTAGTAGCTTTCCTATAACCATTGGATGTAACCGGCCTATGTTCTTCTCCTTCCCCTCTACAAAAACTATAAATGGGCCGTAATCGCTTGCGTCGTACCTGTAGCTTGATGTATTCTGCTGCGCGTCCTGTAGACTGCTGCCGGAAATGGAGGGTGCAGTTGCCGCTTGTGTTGCTGTTGTTGCTGGTACTACTGGTGCTATTGGAGTTGCTGACGTTGTTGGTGTCGTGTTGACAGTAGACATCGGCTGCTGGGCTGCTGAATGTATCGCTGAGAGCCGTGCGACTTTCTCTGCTGCATGGGTTGATTTTCTTACATCTTCTTCTGTTGGTACCTGGCGTTTAGCAGGCTTGTTACTTATGCTTTGGCTACCGAGCATGGGATCGTCTGGTACCACACTGAACTGATAATTCACAGACTCGATTGGAATGGCTTCGTCAGTTTGTTGGTTGCTGACTGTGTTCAACGCGGCTGCAATTACCGACCCGGTTGGCGTGCCACTATGATTTTCAAATTCTGATGTGTGGTCCTGAAGGCCACAAGTTCCACCTTCACCGTACATCCCACCGAACATTGTGGGTGACGGTCACACGGACTAGTATATTAGATGAGCACGATTACCAATCGATTGTTTTCACCTAGAACACAGTAGATTGTATTTCTTGGTAAACTATTACGTCTACCACACACACACTACTTGTTTACCGCGACCGATTAGCTAGCTTCGGTTATAACTTCACCAGGAAACGTAAACTACCAGGAAGTTGTTGCTCCGAGAGCTCGCTGCAGACTGCGTTTCAAGATTACTTTCGTCTCATTTCTGATTCTTGACTTTCCCATTTTTGCCATTGATCTGGGACGAATCATTACATCCAGACTGTGCATATTGGTCAAAATATCGTCAGTCAGCGATTCGTCCCGGAGATACAACTGCTCTAAGCATGGTCTAGCAAAATATTTAACCGGGAACCCATCTTAATATAATTTCAATACAACCAACTGTGAGGCATATCATTTGTAAGATACATAATTACAATGGTGTTTGCCTTCGCTTCAACTAATCATCTAGATTAGCTTTTCTCAACCTCTGGTCCACGGTTCACCTGTAGTCTGCGAAGACAGGACATCAAAAAATTAATCCTACTTGAATCAAAGATATGGTGATAAAAAATAAGTGACCGGTAGTAAAAATTATTCACATAAAATGAATACGGCACTTGTATTGAAAAAGGCTTTAAATCATACTTTGCTAAAAGTCATGTATATTTCAACCACCATGAAAAAGTCTGGTATTTTAAGAATATGACGACATGACTACATTGTTACTATGATAAAATACGTTCCCTGCTGGCATGAAAAACAGCGGCGCTATTCTTTTAAGGATTGAGCTAAATACCGTTTTACGAGTGCCTTATCGCAGATGTACCTATGTGTTCAGGGACCGCTGTTTTGAGCCGCGTTAACAACTGCGGGAAAAAAATGGGACCATCTAAGTTAGTGGTTGGCGGAGTTATTTTTGTCATTTTTCTGGATATATGCTCGTAGGCTTGAAAAATGTTGATAAAACGTTGATCTAAATTATTTTGGGTAGCAAGAAGATTTATGGAAATACTCTTGAGGGTTCATATTTGTCGAATTCACCTGTTTGTTGCCAATAATGTCAGGAAGCCAGCTTTCCTCTTATTAAAAAAAACCCTTTGCACTTTGTGTAATGTGAAGTAATAACCAGCCAGTGTGGCGCCGCAACATTGAATGGATGCAGGGACCAGCTTGGAGTCCTGCACCTCACTGCGGCTTTCCCGCAATCACCTGGGCAAAAAATGGGACGTTTCGAAATCTCCGTCCGATGAACCACACATTTCACAAACAAAAATACACTTATCATACGGAACCTAAGTTACATGTTTCGCAGACAGATGGCAACACAAACACTCCTTGGGGAGCATATATTAACTACGTAGCCCTATTTTGGCCCCCTGTGAACACCCCTCACCTTCTACTTAACTTGATGTGGATTTTACCTCTGCATCGGGATCGCCAGCCATAACTTCTAACTTGACAACAAGCTACTGTATCCAGGCAACCGGCTCTGGCGTTCCTGAATTTAAAGATTTAAGAGTTTCAGTGAAGACAAAGAGTTGGCAATCTTGCGCAATGTACAAAACAGTTTGTTCGACCTCACCGCAGAACGCGGTATAGAGAATCTGCCCGTTCTCAGCTGTGGAGAGTAGAACCAGTTCTCCTCGTGCCACATCTAATACGCTCTAATTTACTCCCAAAAGATCTCAGCGGGTTGAATCCTGGAAGTTTTAAGCAGGGATTACTATAGTTCAATGGAGAATGCATATGGTGTTTGTGCTCGATAAAGTCATAACTATAGAGACATACGTATGTAGATAATTCTCTTTTTTGTTGTACGTGTTTAGAATTTTGAAAGCAGGTTGGGATGTGTTGTGTCGCCGGCAGAGGCCGTGGTGGTTAGGCAGCGAGCGCATGACCTGAATAGCACCGGCGAGGCGGCCGCTTCTACCACCCACCTCGCGGTACACACCTCCAATCTTGTACACGTTCCACGCCACTGCCTGTTTATTTGTTAACCCTGCTAAGGAGACACGGAAGCACGATTCGTGTAAATGTGATTAGCCTTTGAACTGTTATCCTGAAAATAACTTCTTTTTGTCACATTTTATCGCAGTTTTTCAGCGTGAAATGTTTAAACACGTACCTGTTGATAGGTGGGTGTGAAGCTGTGTCACCTTGCTGGTAGCTATCGTGCAGCCCAGGCCGAACGGTTTCCACGTAATTGCAGTTAGTTGTCTCATCCGTCGCGTTCGCTGCGGCGGAATTGTTTGTTTTATTCAGACAAACTTTGTAGTGTTATATTCCCCGGCGTTGCTCTTTTCCTGTTTTCTGTTTATGCTGTCACCCTTTCGTGCTTGCTCCCCAGCCAACATTTAACACATGTTATGACAGACGGTTCTTTTAACTTCAAAAGTTAAAAGGAAGGGGAAGGAGGATGATGTTTGAGGGATGACACAGCGAACATTTCCTCGGAACTCGTTTTTAGAGCTTGCAACATTGAAACGCATGACTGTATAACATATCTTTGTGCGAGAAAAAAATCCACCGCGCTGAAATGTTACTCGGAATAGGATGGTACAGATCCTTTTATTGCTTAATAAAGTCAAATTTCGCTTTTTTTACAGTAGTAAACGCGAGTAACGCAAAATCATTTAGTTATCTCTAACTATTGGCGCTAGTTGGTAAGGTGATAATTTCATCGTGCTTCATAATGCGATATGCAAAGAGATAAAATAGCTTACAGTATATTAAAGATTGGAAAATAGGACCTGTGACAACGTTACACCTGGGTACCTTCAGTTTCAAGTTCTAAAAAACAAAATCCATTTCGTGAACATTCATCACTGCCGTTAAATTTTCTGTTAAGCATCAACTGCTCATATTGAATCAAGTAAATCGCATATTTTATCTGATTGATGTATGAAAAAAAGTTCAAAATTGAAGCCGTAACTTGTAGAACAATTCTTTTGGTTACGTATGCTTGAATAAATGCGATAATTGCGTTAATTTCTTCTTATTCTCATTTTTGAAAATCTATTCACCAGTGTCTTCTGTCTTTACGAAGTTCGCTGCGGAGAAGACCTCTACAATTTCTTTAGCTATCTTCAGTGTATGTCCTTTAAGGTATTAATTGTCGGTGTAGTACGTCACTGACAGTCTCAAACTAAGACCAAGGAACGGAATCTGGCTACTTACTTTCTTGAAGCTGTGACGTTCGCTTAGGCGAGCCGTCGTAATATCACTCGGCTTCTGTTGACAAACCCTGTGTTTTTTTGCGGACTCCTCAGTTCACCATTTGCTTAGTACTGAATTGTCTCTACACTCCATCGCTAACTGACGATCATAAGTCCCAAAATGATTTATACTATCGCATCTCGCAATACATTTACTAAAACCTGCATTCTACATCCATGATCTGAGATATGTGGCTTGTCAGTGGTCGTAAGCAACTAAGCTGCTTCCTGTCCGCTTACGATTGCTATTTTGGGAGGACAGTTTTACGATTTGTGATTTCCGGACTAAGCGGCTGTAACCAGTTCGGCCGGAAAACTAAATGGTTCATCTACACATCACGAAAATAAGAAGGCAGAAATATTAGTGTCCCCTTACAACCTCGTTTATAATGGCATCGTCTCAGAAAGAACTTTCATATTGTGTGCATGAAGCAAAGGGTTTTTTATTATTATTATTAAATTGTCCTCGTGGGCAGGTTTATAAAGTTGACACGAAACTATCTCGCGGTTATAAAATGAAGAAACTGGATAGCGGTTTAGTGTGTTGAGAAAAGAAATCGTAATATGTTGTTAGTTGCTGGAGCAAAGCAAAATAAGGGACATATGTTGTAATGGGTATGTGTAAAGCTTCAAGACAATCCGACAGTCTGACGAAATGAACAACAGAAAAAGATGGAAGACAGGAGTTGTGAAGAAAGATCTCACTAGATATTTTTCTAACGATATTAATCCTCAGACTGGCTTTATAATGCTTTCCAGCGACAATAATATGTTATCATTTTTCTGTTTCAAATAACCTCTTGTTCTTAATCTGTTTATTATACTTGCCACGTGTTTTTACTTTGCTGTGTCTACTTCTGGCTTTTCCGTCTGAAATTACATTCACCACTAATCAGTGCCGCTCAGTGCGCTAAGGACCCGATACTAGACCGGGGAGTTTAGCGGGGCAGGAATGAGTACTTCCCAGGTTACCGGTCGCGCTGATTAAGGTTTTTAGGCTGTTTTTCGTATGCCTCAGCTATCCCCAATCGTCGCCTCATAATTTCATAAACTACACGTTACACAAACAAAGAATACACCTTGCGCACAGAGAACGTAGTTATACGTTTCGCAGACAGGTGACAGCACAACTTCCCCCCCCCCCCCCCCTACTCGCTGGAGGCATAAGGCTCAGCAACAACACGGCCAAATCCCAGACACGTCGCATCGCAAGGAAGAGGACTCCTGTGTGACTCAGGATATATATATTAATTCTTTGAGCTTCGCCACTGACTCATGCTCTAGTTAAATTAATTATTAATTAATTTTCATTATTTGTGATATAATCCTTTACCTGTTTTTTTTATCTTTTTTTTAAAATTGAAATTTGGCCATTTTAACCAGACTAACTACAGCTGCATTTGCGTTTCTTTTAACGTGTGTATAGCATTTCATTTCCACTATTATTTTGTAGTACTCGTACAATGTGGACATGACTATGGCAAACACAACGCTTAATTGAACGGACTGTAACCGGCGACCCCTTTAATGTGAGGCCAAAGTGTTAGTCTCTGTTTGTTCTTGGTCATTATTCTTTAATACCAAATTTCAAACGCCTCCTCTGTTCTTACTGTCCACATCTAAATAATTATATTTCCGTGTGATCGTAATAATCTGGTGATAGGGTTTCTATTGGCTGCGCATTCCGCCCCTGTCGTAGCCGCCTTAACCTAACTCGGCAGGGGACCTACAGCTTAACGTCGAATCCGAACCATGGAAGGGTTCTGGTGTACTTCACATTACAAAGCAAGTTGGCTCTTGTTAATTTGTCTTACAGTAATCATGAAGAATATTACGTAACACACTAGTTACAATCCTTAAAGCAGGTTGAATGCCCGTGGGATTGGTCTGCTTGAACGTATACAACACACTTTGTATTTCACTATTCGTAGAATATAAACAAAATACTGCTGTGGAAATTAAGACAGTGCAGTGTAACGTTGTTTAAATTTATATGATTAATCGTGGAAAGAATTCAGTCTTTAAATAAAACAACACACCAGAGCGAACGCCGATGCCGAGATGAAATAAAACGTGAAACTGAAAAATATATATTAAGTAAAATAATGCATATCGTTACTTTATATTAGTATTAACACTAAAATGTAACTAACAATAATTAAAACATTTCATACGGATAAGCGCTGAAGATGCGAAAAAAAGTGGAGCGAAGCGTGTACGGAGAAAATAAAACAATTAAATCGCAGTGGCGTAAATGTTGATGATTTATACAAATTAATGATTTTGGACTTCTGGTTTGAAACTATGATGCTTTCTACATACTGTAGTGGTTATTAGCGACTTAGTATAAATGTAAAAGGAAATATTTTGTGTATTGTTTGTATTTCACAGATAATACCGATGTATGATTCCTTCGGAGCATATTTTTTTTTTTTTTTTTTTCTCACCACAGAATGGTTCAAAAACGGAAAAATTTAAGAATGTCTTTCGTAATTACTTCTTAAATGTTGAGTGCAGCTTACTGAGAAAGGTCGCGGACTCGCGGTACATAATGACCATTCTCATGAGGTACTGGTGATGAGTTCATTTACCTGTACAAGAAGTTTCTGCTGCGCTTCACAAAACCCGGCAGACAGTGGTTACCGCTACTTCAGAAACCTACCCTCACCAAAAACACAACTTTCATAAGTGGCTGAGCTTATTGTGACAGAAGAAAGTATGCGCAGCGCTAACGACGAAAGGAACGGAGCCGCGGCTCTTCCGAGAAGCGATAAGCTAACGGTACCTGCCGCGTAATGACGGGCGTCTGTTTGGAGTACAGACAAAGGAGAGGCACGACCCAGGACGCGTTTCAAAAAGACCAAATTAACGTCACACAAAACGTTCGTAACAAACCCAAAGATTCATTCAAATTGGAAACTCATCTTCGATCCTCTCCAAAGTTTATCTTTTTAAGAAAGTTACTTGATATTGTCTTCTCATCAAAGTAAATTATTATATTTTAACACAAGCAAAGTAGCAACTTTTTTACTTCAATGTGTTTAGTTATCTGATGATCTACTTGCTTCATTAAGTTCACCTGAAGTAGATAAATACAGGTTTTAACAGTACTGTGTTATGATTCGAGGAGATTATTGGGTCTGCAACTATATTTCGCTCAGTTGGGCTCATATACTAGAGTCCCGTATAGATCAGTCACCTGCCCAGATAGAAAACCAAGCTTATTACACAATCAAAGAATAACTGCCTCGCCTCCTTCCCCATTCTTTATTACTTTTGTCATTGCGAGATGTGAATACTGTTTCCTACAAAACGTTACCACAGTCTCCTTGGAAAATTATGAACACGAGCTTTTAAAATAGTTTTTCTAGGTTTAAACGCTTTCTGAATTCCTACCTCAAGTTCTTCAGCTCTCTTCTCAACCAAATTTCCAACTGAGGAAAATCCTTGTTCTTCTGTGCATATCATCCGCTACTTCCGTCAGTCTCCATGCGTAAAGGTTCCCACAGCATAAACACATTCGACACGTGGTATCGGGAGAAACTTAATATGTCGGTTCAATTTCTTGTTTACAATGTCCCATGTTTATTCACAAAAATCGGAGCCAATTATCTGCTTTCTCAAACGCTGTTAAAATTATCATCTTTCAAATGTTCTTATGGAGAACAAGACCTAAATACTTAGCTCATTCCATTCGTTTTATTATAGTATTAAGTATTATCAAGTGAATAATTCGATATTATTGCCTTTCACTTGAAGAAAACATCATAATTCATGATAGCCTTCCAGCGAAAAGCAACCTGTTCTTGATTCTGTTGTGCAGTAATCGAGCGGTCTGGTGGCTCAGTAAAAAACGCCATAATGCAATTTTCGTTCATACATTGCATTTAGATGTTCAGCTCATTCAAGTGTACGAATATGTCGGAGAGATATGCCAACTTACATACCCATTCGCCATCTGGGAATACCGCGTACTTGTGTCTTTCAATAGTCAAAAATATCTGGACCTCTTCTCAAATTTCACATACGCGTTAACACATTTCATCGTGACAACCAGCGTATTTCTGTAAGTAGCAGGAGTGTTTTTTTTTTTTTTTTTTTTTTGTAACTACTTTACGTCTCTTTTTAACATCGAGGTCTTTAGAGACGGGAAAGGATTGGGGGCAAGGAATGGGAAGGAATTCGGGCATGGCCTTTTGAAGGAAGCATCCCGGCATTTGCCTGGAGTGATTTGGGAAACCATGGAAAACCCAAATCTGGATGCCCGGACGGGGATTCGAACCGCCGTCCTCCCGAATGCGAGGCGAGAACGCTAACCGTCACACCGCCCTGCTCGGTACCAGGAGTGTAGTGTGTTCTGAACCCATTTCCTAACTTGGAAAAAAGTCACGAATTTAGGGGCCGCGATTTTATGAAGTTCACCACTTTTACTACTTCGTCCAGCACATCATTCAGGGAAGGTGGCAGAGACTTAGGATCACTGGCTTCGCGGTGAATGAGACAATGATCGCATCGTACGTTGTACTTTAGCTGCAAATCCTTTCAGTGGGCCTGTCATAGCAGCCGCTCCGTCTGTACAAACACTAACGCAATCCTGCCATTTTAATGCATTAAATAGTAAATATACATTAGGCAAACGAAATATTTCTTCACCGGTAGTTTGCTCTGGAAGTTCTTTGCAAAAGAAGAAATTACTTACAATTACATCTCCATCGATGTAACGAATGTAAGCCAGAAGTCGTGCGTGGCGGCTAATATCCGGGGACTCGTCGATCTGAAGTGAGAACTTCGGACTGTTATTGATTTTCACCTTCATAATGTCGTCAGTGTCACGTGTAGGGTTGCCAACGTTTCAGATTTTCCACGACCGGACAATTGTCGAGTTTTCAAATATCCACAACCGGAAATTTGCACGCGCCGAGGGGGGGGGGGGGGAGGATGTATATTAAAAAGTAAAATTTATAGATCAATACTTTTTATTGTTGCAAATAATTGTTATGACAATAACAAATACTTCTGAGGAAGAAACCGTATTTCACTGCCTTCATGCGATCAAATTTAACAGTGAAAGTAATTTTACAAATTTTACAATATGCGGTGCAATCGTTTTCCTTATGCAGCCAAGTTTTAAACCCTTCACTTGACAACCAGTCGTATCTGGAGCGACAATAACGGTTCTGTACTTTCTTTGGTAATTCACACATTATTTATTTGTAACTTATAAATTAATAATACTATTCTTTCTTTAGTTCTCCACAAACAAAACGAGTGCTATGTTCCGTCTTCGACAGCAGCGTCGCGGCTGGAGTTTACTTCGCCAAAGATTATAACGGACCTGAACAGTCTCTACTATATTATCTCTGTTCGACAGTGTAGGCAGCTGGTTGCTGCACGATAATTGGATTTGCGACTAACTGTCGTAAACGTTTGAACACAGAGCAAAAAAGTTTAATTACGTTCAGTGAATGGGGAATAACGAGCGAGGACGCTGCGACCTTGTTTACTTCCTACACATCTCAGAAAACATCAACCGGTAATTTTCAAAATTTCTTAATAACCGGACATTTTGTGTCCGGTCGCATGTAGTAAACCGGACACGGACAAAACGCGTTAGAACAGACGGTTGGCAATCCTAGGCCGGACAAATGTCAACATTTCAGATCTCCACGAACGGACAAATGCCCACTGGAATGGGGTGGGGGTATGTACGTTAGAAAAAGTAAAATTTACAGAGCAATTAGTTTTTTATTTTTACAATTAATTGTTGTGACAACAGTTGGGAACTCAAAAATACAAATAAATTATTGCTTGGAATAACAATCATAAAAATTTAATATAATTAATAATGCAATAAAATAACAGTGGTTTTTTTTTTTTTTAAGGAAACCTTATTTTTCAGACTTTACAATTTTCAAGTTTTTTTCCTGAATCAGTCTTCATGAAATCACAAAATTCAGTGCAAGTCGTCCAATAATTTGAATGTACAAAAAGTTCAGACTTGATCATTTCCACTTTTAATCGGTTCCTTTCAACAGACCATATAGTTTTCATAACACGCTTGAAACTGAAACCGCATATACGTGATGAACTATTTTCAATAAATTGGGTGCTTCAACTTTAACGGAGACAATATACCAATAGTTTTACGACAGTCGGATATGTGATCAACTGTTGTCAACTTTTGATCACAGAGTGAAATAGTTGAATTACTTCAGCGGGATGGTAATAAGAAGCGAGACGACCTTGTTTATTTCTATAATTTTTGAAATTTCTTAATAACCGGACATTTCGCATCCGGTCGCATGTAGTGAACCGGACACGGACAAAACGCGTTAGAACCGGACAGTCCGGTCGAAAACCGGACGGTTGGTAACCCTAGTCACGAGTAGGGTTGCCAACTTTTCAATATATCAATAACTCGGCGACTGATTGTGTCAGCAGAAAGAGGAATTATGATCTGGACAGGGAGTTAACTAGAAAGGGGATCAATATTGCTGTAATTACAGAAACAAAAAAGAAATTGAAGGGAACAGAAGAAATAGATAAATATACAATGATTTACAGTGGAGTAGCACGAGAGAAAAGAGCTGCAGTAGGAGTGGCAATATTAGTGGATAGGAAATGGAAAAATAAAATTGTCAGTTACACTATGATAAGTGAAAGGATTCTGACTCTAAGATTGAAGGTAGAGAGAGGCAACCTAACCTTGATCGCCATATATGTCCCAGAAGAAAACAAACGAGAAGAATCTGAACAATTTTATGAACAGCTTCAAGTGGTGATAGACAGAATTAATAAAAGTGATTTCCTAATACTGGCTGGCGATTTTAATGCCCGCGTAGGAAATAGTCCAATTCCAGAGGTAATGGGGAACAGAGGTGAATACACATTAAATGAAAATGGGAAACTACTGAGAGAATTTGCGTCCTTCAACCAGTTAAAGATTACAAATACATTCTTTACAAAAAAAAAGATATCCATAAATTTACATGGACGGCAAGAGGACAAACGTCTATCATTGACTATGTAATGGTTAATAAAAAATTAGGTCCAGATGTAGTAGACACCAGTGTACATAGAGGTAGTGATATGTATACAGATCACTATCTCGTTATATCAAAAATAAGAATACTTGCTAAATGGAGGAAAAGAATGAATAAAAACTTACAACAAGATCAAGAAGTTTTTAAGACCTACCTTTTAAAAGATGAAGGAATAAAACATCTATATCAAAGCCGATTACAACAGCGCTTACTGGAAAACCCCACAAATAATGACATCAATAAAGAATGGGAAACTATAGCTTCATCAATAATGAAAGCAGCATATGAAGCCATTGGCAAGAAAAAGAAATTTAGAAGAAAAACTGGACTTAAAATGTGGAACGAAGAAATTGCAGAAGCCGTCAAACAAAAGCAAAAGGCTTATCTAAAAATGATACAGGATCGAAACCTAGAAAATGAAAATGAATATAAAAGAAGAAGAAATATTGTTAAGACAATAACAAAGAAGTTGAAACAAGAGCGATGGGATAGATTAATCAGTTCAATAGAAGATGATGTCCATGGTAGACAAGAGATGGCTTATAAACTTATGAAACATCTCAACAAAGATGAAAAGGAAAGTGCTAATATAAATGTAATTGAAGAAGAGGCATGGGTAAAACACTACAGAACATTATGGTACGATAGTAATTATAAAGAAGAAGAAGAGAAAATAGGAATTCACCATGTGGATACTAAAGAAATTGATCCTATAGACATAGAGGAGGTTGATGCAGCACTAAAATCATTTAAAAATAGAAAAGCTCCTGGACTAGATACAATTAACTTAGAATTGATTAAGTATGGGGGAATGATTCTGAAATTTAGATATTTACACTTAATTAATATGTGTTGGAAAAAGAGAACCATCCCAGAAGAATGGAGGAAGGCCAAAGTTATTTCACTTTTTAAGAAGGGAGATAGGAATTCATGTGATAACTATCGAGGAATTAGTTTATTAAATACGGGATACAAAATATATGCAAAAATAATAAATAACAGGCTAAAAGTAATAGCAGATGCTCTCCTATCAGAAGAACAATGTGGGTTTAGGAAAGGAAGGTCCTGCATAGATAATATATTCTGCCTTAGACAACTACTGGAAAAGAGAAGAGAATTTAATTTAAAGACTTTCATTGCTTTTATAGACTATGAAAAAGCGTTCGATAAAGTAAATAGACAAAAACTATGGGAAATAATGCAAAGAAATGGATATCCACAGCATTTAATACAAGTTATTCAAGGTATGTATAGAAGGACACAAATCGTCTTAGACCTAGGAAATAAACTTACAGAAGAAATAGCAATTAACCAAGGAGTACGGCAAGGTTGTAGCCTGTCCCCAACACTCTTCAATATATACATAGATGACTTAGTTAGGAAATGGAAAGAAAATGTCCATCATGGTATAAAAATAAGCAACAACACTTACATAAATACTATGTTGTTTGCAGGCGACCAATTTATCCTCCAGGAAAATGAAGATGGACTTCAAAAAGCAATTCATATACTAAACATTATCAGCAAAGATTACAATCTGCAGTTGTCTCGTGCAAAAACGAAAGTTATGGCATGGCAGGGGAAATACCCTATCAGAGTTAAAATAGTGGTAGACAATCAGCCAATAGAATAAGTCTCCAGCTTTACTTATCTCGGATGTGAATTATCTTTTAATGAGGATAACGAGGTGAAGAAGAAACTTCATCGATTTCAGTATATGTGTGGAACAATTCGACGAACACTGAAAGGTAAAGCACGAGAGGAGACTCAACTCAAGTTTTATAAAACAATGGCCGTACCGACTCTGCTATATGGCAGCGAAACATGGGTAAATAAAACGCAATACAAAAGCAAAATTCAATCATCTTAAATGAAATTTTTAAGGTCAGACAAAAAAGGGTATTCCCTAAATGATAGGGGGAGGAACGAGGAAATAAGGGAACAACTGAATATCTCCCCGCTAAATGATAGAATTACCCAAAAAAGGGATAACTGGAAGAACCACGTCCTACGGATGAGAAAGGACAGATTTCCTAAGCTTGCCCTGGAGTACCATCCCACAGGCAGAAGGGACATTGGAAGACCTAGGAAGAGATGGTCGGAAGAATGAGGTCGGAACAGGCTTTTGGCCTATCCATGAAGAGGAAGTAAGTAAGTAAGTAAGTAAGAGGAATTTTTTAAATGTCACTAGCAGATTCTAAACCCAGAACTGTTCTCACCATTTCTTTACAAACAGGCCTTAACAGCGTTTCACCTATTGTGTTTGGTTTCTTGGCCTTAATGATAAGTTCGGCTTCCTTATAACTAGCTTCCTGTACTTTTTCAGAAACACGTACTGTAGCGGTCATGAACGTTCTTTGTTTTTTATTTTCCAACAACCGGCGAAAATAATTGACATCATTGCTTGACAGAGAAGAATGTTTTGTTGTCGTTTCAGTTTACTGCGAACCATAGCAGCGTTACTGAGTTTTTCACCACAAACGATACACTCGGGAATTGGACACGTTTTTTTCTCCACACCAAAAAAAAAAATAGGATAAGTAATTATCACTATATTTACGGTGCATCAATTTTTATTGTTTTCGTTTTGGCTCAACGCTTTCACTAGGTGCACTCATAGACGGAACATTACGTTCAAGGAATTTGTCCATCTTGAAGAAATTGTAATAGAAAATATGAAGACTGACTACTAACACACTTTAGTGACCACTTCAAAGCACAGCTATGATGGAACTGAAGTAATTGTAAGAAGCGGGATTTATAAACTTCAAAGAAGTCACATATAAGGTACCAATTGTTTTTACAGTGATGGCTAACAATGCGTCGGTGCAACAGTACATGAACAAAGTAGTATTGTTGGAGAAGCACCGACACCGACAACGAAATAAAATAATATGAGGCTTGGGAAGTTCTGTTAATCCCAGCAGTTTAGACTGAGGGAAAAACACATACATAGAACATGCGGTAAATATAACAAGAACCTGAAAGCGGAGCAGTAGAGGCATCCATAAATGAGGTGTTTTTCCGGATTTTCGAACCCCTCCCCCTCTGGTGAGATTTCGGTCCCGTGAGACCCCCCCCCTTTTCAGATCGCCCTCGCAAGTTTTTGAGACCTTTTTTTTTTTGACCCCCCCTCACCCTTGGTGAGATTTTGCTGGACACCTACCCCCCTATTTCACCTCACGTAATTTAAGGACGCCCCCAAAAATGAATAACCAAAACTAACAGCAACTGTGAGTAAATAAATAACATTTAATTTCTTAGAATACGACAATACGTAACAATTCGCGCCGCATGAAATTAAATTATAATTAATAAAAAAACTTGACAATTAATTCCTTATAATGGCGGCACGACTTTCACCTTGTCGCGGCACACCAGTGCATGTGAGCCACCCTTCCCCATTGTCATTGTTTCCAAGAATTGGGTGACTCATTAAAGGTCCCAATCTGAAGAGGCAATCAGCAGGGCAATCAAATAGGGCTTCCATCCACACATCACAATTTCTCTCTCAATTTTAGTTTACAATGTGATCACATGACTTCTAGATACAAGCGCTTAACAATGGCTCCTTTTATGTCGATGCAACAAAAAGTAGACATCGTTTTAACAATAACCTGTACTACAGTTTGTACTGAGAAAAAAAGGTGAAGACATGGATTTTATTAAGAAAACAGTTATCTTACATGAACATTTTGAGAAGCCTAGGGCCAGTAAGAATTATGGTTAAGAAGGTTGCATGTAGGTTGGGAGCAGTGCCATCTGCAGATTTTTACGACCAAAACTGACATCGATGAGATGCAAAACCATAAGGAAAAAATACTCTTCGGAAATGGGGTAGTGTAACAATAAAACGCCCTTAAAAAAATGATGGTTACAATTTGTTATCTGACCCTCATCTAAGAAAAACAGGATTTTCTTGTTAATAATGATTTTAAAACTTTGCTAAATCCTTGGTTTAGTGAGATTGGTCTGCAGTTATGGGGGTTCGCTAATGTTCCCGCTTGCCAATTCGAGTGTATCATGGGCGGCATTCCATTCACGGGGAAAACATCCTTCATCCAGATATGGAGTGTATTTATCCTCAAACCTGGAACATAAAAAACAACAGTGAGCGAATAAAAAGAATGTTTATATTTTTTTAGATGTGTCTTCTACTATAGGTACTGATAGCTTTCGTCATTCACGATCATTGCTTCTCTGGTGATTCTGGTGGTTAATAGAGTTGAGGAGAGGGGCTTCCGTTGAAGAAAAAAGAAACTGATGTAGGAAAGCAATTTCTTCGTACACTACAGATAAACAATCTGGTTTCCGTCGTCTCGTACATACGTAATACTGGTATTCAACCTCTTTATACGGATACAGGTGTATCTTCCCTTAGAAAATCGGAATCATTATGTTTCCAAACTCTCTCTCCCTAAAAAAAAAAAAAAAAAATGTCCAAGTTATTTTCTTTTTATCTCTCGTGCTTGAACCTATAGTGGGCTGTGTATGTCTGCTTTTTTCCTCGGCATCACGCAAAAACTACAGAACTGATTCGTATGGAGTTTTTACAGTTTGAAAGTTTGTGGTCTAGTTTAAAATTTGCTGTATATTTTACAATTCTGATTGACCGGGAGAAGGAGCAAGGAATAAACTGTGTATAACCTGCCCAGATAGGTGCCAAAGATCCTAAATTAATTCCCTTCCAGCGATTGTACACCCCATCAAAGATAGAAACCTCCAATACGCCTAGAAAGTTTAGGATATGACTTAAAATCTGTTCAGCGACTTTCTTAATAATATTAGTTTATCATTATACGTCTGTGGTAAACGAGAAAACGGGTGGTGGACGTTTTATTCACGTCTGCGAAATGTGAGATCGAAATAGTAATTTATGGTTGCTGCTCCACATCGATAATGACAATTGATCGGGTGTCATTTCCTTTTTGCGGGTTAGTCGTAATGCAGAAACATTTCAATATGGCATCTGTAAATAGACTTAATCTGCATTGTACGAAGATGTGATTTTTCTTTACCGTAAAGGCTACAAAGATACTGAATTACAAACGTCAGATAGAATCCAAACCAGAAATGAGAAAGCAGCTAGTAGAAATGAAACGTGCTGCATTTCGGTATTTTTTTCTCCAGGATAATAATTGCTATCGAAAAGAAATTATCTGCGGCCGTAGTTGTGGGTAAATATTAGTTGCCACTGTACTGTACCATATCCGTAGTGCTATTTCACTATTAATGAAATCTAAAGTACAAAGAACATTGACTAACTGATAAGACTTTAATCTTAAAACGTATCAGCAGATCGGTCTTTACATTTTCGCTGCATTGTATTGGACTCGTTTTTGTTTACTGATGTCTTTGTTGCAGGAAGAAACAATAAGCCATTGCTTACGAGCGGCGAACAAATGTGTGTGATGAATAGAAATTCTCGGATATTGTGTAGTGATATTCCAATGACTGATAATACCAAAGGCCCAAATCACCTGATGACCACAATACCGCATCTACGATGACAAAGATCGACTCAGCAGGTGCCCATTACAGCAGTGGCTGTGCTGCTTGTATTTGCGGCACAACGCTTCAAGTCCCATTTAAAGCTCATTATTTAAACGGGCGTAAGGATATTTTGAATGCTAGAGCAGCCAACAAAAGGGCTTAAATTAGTGAACCGAGATCGGCATTGTCTCCGCTGGCGCCTCGTCGGCATCTCGTAGCGTGTGACCAGCAGAGGGGAAACTTCGTTACACCTCTCATTGCTTCATTATCCATTATCCATAGTTAATGGTCTAGCTTAAAATTTGCCCAGGAGACGGAGCAAGAAATAGGTTATAAGTAACCTGAAAATTTAAGTGCCAAAGATTCTAAATAAAAACTTGGCCACACACCATCAAAGATAAAAAAAACCTCCAATGTGTCTAGAAAGTTTAGGAGCCAACGGGGCGGATTATTTGCTTCAATGGGGCAACTTATTGTTGCTTTAATAGTTAATTGATTAGTAATACCCGGCCCTTGCATCGTCCCAAGGATCACCAGTTCCATTCCATTTGTGTTTATCGAGTAATGGGTGAAATTATCTGTTTTAAAGTGGAAAAAATTATTTTAAAAATATTAGAAGAGGGAAATAGTGAAGAAGTTCTGCAAATCTGACAGTGGAAACTTACTTAGAGCCATTGAAGATCAGCATTATTTTGGAAGTAACTTACAGAAACTGGCAGCCGTTAAGTAACACAGTGGTTTACTGGAAACGGTATATTACTCCGAAATGCACTGAACATTAGAGAGACACTTTGAGACAATGCCGAACTTTGATCATCACTTCGTGACTGAGATGTTATATTGTGAAAGGTCTTGTCTTCAAACAGATGGGCCTCTGAGCGGAAGGAAACCATAGTTATGACGGCCTATAAACATCGTATGCAATATCAAAACAATATTGCAAACTCGGTGGGACCTTATAACAAGATAGTCAACCATACATACTCATAAACACTGCCTGTTTAGGAATGAAGTGTACGGCAGGTTATATCCGATTGATAACAGGTAGACATTTAATAAAACTTTAGCATTGGACGGTAATTTATGTAGCTACTCGTACAATATTATTAATAAAATAAATTGTTCTTTCCTTTTTTATAAATGAATTACAAAAATTAAATATGTAAAATTTTTGTCTACATAATTTTCTCTTTTTTTCGTTACAGGTACGTCTTCTTAGGACAAGCAGACCAAGCTGATTGGTAATGTAAATGCATGAAAATGAAATAGATTTTTAATCTCGTACTTTCCTGCGTATTTACTGTCGTAGGAAACTCAATACAGCAATGGTTACCGCAAAAATTACTAAGGTCATTTCATCTCTTTAAATTTGTATTCCTCAAAGTAGATTTGCTTCAATTCTTCTTCTATGAATGCCATACCCGTGTCCGAGGGTAGCCGGTTACTATGGGGGATGTTTTACCCCTCAATGGTAAGGTAACATCCCTGGGGAGATGACTGGGGCGTTTTCCCTTTGCCTTCCCCAATGGGATAGTGTTAGTGAGTGTTGATGACTGTGAGAGTGTGTGTATTTGGAATGTGTGTTGTATGTGTACTATGAAATGAGAAATGAAGAAGAGAGAGGCTGAAACACGGTATTCGCACATTTAGGCCTACTCTTCCGAAATACATCTGGAAGACCACCAATATTGGTCGCAATGGACTGTGTCGTTTAGCAGCACTATGGATATTTTTGAGATTTTACCCAAAACTTTGCAGAAACTGGCGTTTAGGAGGTATGCACATGGTCAATCTCCTACCATGCCGGCCAAGTCCTTCCACTACCAGGGCTCGCAATCAACTGAGCCAACGGTGTGGGTTATTTGCTTCGAGAATGAAAATTAATGTTGGATTAATAGTTAATTAGTAATATTTGACCTCAGCAACGTTGCAAGGGTCACCAGTTCCAGTTCGTTTGGTTTAATCGAGTAGTGACTTGAGTAGTGTATTAAAACTACATACATGAATAATACTCGTAAATAAATGAACATGCGTAGTGTGTAAACGCCCTGAGGGTTAGTGGGTGTGTTGTTTAATTGACGGAAGCAAAACTATTCCCTTTTATTATCTTTTAAAAGGATTCTGTGGTAATATTATTCCTGATAAGATGGTAACGAAAATGCTGCTGGGAGTACTATTTTATCTCCGGAATATTTTACACATAACAAAGCCAGCGATTTGTAAAATGAAAGGACCTCATGTCTTTGGAATACCGTTTAGCAATGCAGTAGTTCCCCATTGTCTTCTGTATCCCATATCGTTGTTTATATCTAATTCACCTGCCTTATGAAGCAACTTCCAAACCACAGGATCAGAGCAGTTCCCAGCTACTCTTGTCTTTCTATCAGCAGACCGTTTTCATGCAGTGGGTGACTCTTTATATTGGTTATATTATGGTCCGTGTTATTATCTATTGAAAGAGGCTATTATAAACTGCAAACTCTAAAATCCATGAAATCTCCAGAAACGTAGATACCATTAATGTAAATAATCACGCATTATTTTTCGTAACAAACTTTAATATTTCTTTACAGCTATATCATTCGTGTTACCACGAACTGTTCAGTTTTAGTATTCGAAATTAAATCTACTTGCGTATGTATAAGGGAGAAATTAATATTATACCAATCCCCTTGAATGTGCTAAGTTCGGGGCTCACTATTGACGATAAAAACTCGTCCTCGGCGACAGAAACGAGAATGCATTGTATACTCGGGGCTTTTTCTCGTCCCCCGTTCTTCTCACCGCTCGCTGTTTATTATTTCACTTCCGCTTCTAGGGAACCTTTGAATATAAACATTTAATTCATCAAACACTTGTCCACTGAGTGACGGAGGAACCCCCACCCATAGAGTCTGGGAATGAACAGTACTCCACCAGACAGAGGCGTTGTATATTTTCAGCTTACAGCTGCCGATACTAGTTTTGTACATGAGTTTTTACTGTGAAATAGATTTGAGAAAAAAAATGTTAGAGTTTTCATTTTCTTGTGAATGTAAACTCTTTTTTTTTTTTTTTTTTTTTTTTTTTTTTGAAAACTTCTCTAGGTGGCCTGTAGACTGGGAGTAAATCTATGAATTCACGTCACCGACATGCATTGACCTGTTGTGCGAACGATTTGCGCGTTGTACGCTTTTTGGAACACACTGTTTTTATACGGTTTTATGTAACTTTAAAACAAGTAACAAAATACTGTTTACGTCTGATTTACAAAAACATAAACGCTCCCCTCCTTTCCCCGTCACTTTAATTTCTGTCAACGTTTTTCATACAAACTCACAGTTTTTAATCCGATTTTAATCATACTTAGCACACGTATTTTTAAAAACAAGGCGGTCTGGTAGCTCAGCGGTTAAGGCGCTTACTTCCGAAAGTTTTTATCTCCGGTCGCGGTTCGAATTCAGTGGTTAGCAGAAATTTTTAGGAGTTGTTTTTGATTATATGAGCTACGCCGAGATCTTACGTGGTTAAACTCTAGGCCCCTGAGTAAAGGCATTGGTCTTTCTCTCTTGACACAATAGCTTGGTACATTCCCTTCGGGTAGTTTCGACCAACCTTCGGCACTAAGTTAGATTTTTAGTTTTTGAAGTGAAAACTTCTTTAGGGGTTATAGGCGATTTTTGGATGCGTAAAATCGTATGAGTTCGCGTTGCCAACATGCTAATGTTAACAGTATATCTGCAGCTGTCTGGTGGCTCAGTGGTTACGGTGCCTGACCGGCGAACGAAAGGTCCCGGTTTCGAATCACTGTATCAGCGGGGATTTTCACAGACCTTTAACCCGACCTCCACCTCTGGCACAGCTTGCTGTGTAATGTGAAGAACTCCAGAATGCTTCCGTGGTTTGGATTCCACATTAAACTTTAGGTCCCCCGTAGCTGGTAGGACTACCGGGTTAGGTTAAGGCGGCAAAGTCAGAGGTGGAATGCGCAGAAACCCTGTCACCAGTTCATGGAGACCACACAGAATTATTATTATGTAGTATATCTGTAGCTATAAGTATGACGTGTTGCGCGTATGATATTCATAGTAGTTTTAAGTTTTCACTTCTGCGGGCAATCCCCAGCCGCTACCTTTTTTTTTCGTACAGCTTTGTGCAGTTTTTAGGGTTTGTAGATTTATTTTTTGTGACGTAAATTCTCCACTATATAAAAAAAAGATCACAACCTACAGGAATCGAGTCACAGGTCGGAACTAAACGCACGTAGACGCAAGACCGTTCACGTCTTGTACGTTTCCGGGGAAGACTGTTAGGCACTTTGCGCAGATTCCGTGTGTCTCACGAGAGCAGAGCGGGCGGGCGCGGCGGGCACTTGCGTGTCTGGCGGGCGCACTCGAGCGCCTCTAATTATTCGGCGCTGGCGGCAGAGCGCAGTCGGAAAGGAATGTGACGTCACCTGCTCGCTCGCCTTCATTGTCCATTGTTGTACGCGATGGCTCTCTGCGATATGCCGCGCTTTTAATTATGAAAAGTTGTAACTAATTTAGACAAGTATAGCCCTGCAATTATGCAAACTAAGCCGAAAGAGAATACTTCGGTTAGCTATTAGCATGTTAAGAGCTCTGTTAGGCAGCTTTCAACCACCCACCGTACACACACATTCCGGCCGGCCGCCGCCTGTGGGATGTAATTCAAGATTAGTGGCGAATCACACCACCCCTTTACGAGTACAACATCCAGAGCGGGGAAGGATATTGGCGAGCAGCTAAAAGGTCCATTCCGCACTTTCTTCGTGAGGCCTTGCTTCTATTTCTTGATGCTCAGAGTGTAGCGGTATTATTTACTTCCATTCATTTATTTTGCGTTTTATAATTCATCCTAAAACTGCTACACCAAAAATGTGGAGCTATATTTTTTATTTAACTTTCCGTGTTAATTAGACAACCTTTCAGTACGTCTTGTCTAGAACCACATAATCGTTGACAAAGATTTGCAATGGCGCAAGTGATATCTCCGTGTAGAATAGCCCAAGTTAATCCACGTTTTCATTTATATGTATTTTTATCTTCTTATCTGAGCACTGCTTAAACACTGTCAAAATTTAAAAAATAGCTAGCTATTAATTTTTGTAAGAGATTTAAAAATATATATATTTTGTCTAAAGTTGGTAGTGAACTTAATAGTTTTTTTCGCAATCGCTATTCAGATTCAAATACTTGTCTTAAATTTATAGCACGCATTATCCTCACGAAGTGTTATTCATTTCCTAAAAATTTGTGTATCCATTCAGGCTGTTTCAGTTCAACAACATTTTTAAACCTGTTTCGGGCTTCGTTTTTGAGTGTCTTTGTATTGAAGGAGGTTGGTGACAATTTCTTGGAGACGTGGAAATTATAGGCGAAATTTGAGCAGCTTGTTCCAAGTTAGAAAGTTTATCTTCGTTAGCATGTTTAATTAGTTCTTCACTTAACATCGAGCACATCGATATTTTTAATCAGATCTGACGTTCCATTATTACATACGAGGCTCGAGTTTGTCAAGTATCAACTATGATTGCCATTTCAGTCAATAACGAAATCGTTTTAGATTGTATATAATTTTGTAAGACGTATGTTTATTTATCAATAAATCTAAAGAAACGATAGAGCTTAGATACTTTTATCACAACTGTGGCTGTTCGACGAAGCTATTAACTAAAAATATTTGCGAATGTTAGAGCTCATTCAGTTTACTGAACTTATTAACTTCTCTGCATTTTTTCATAAATCTTAGTTCTGTTAACTGCTACCCTTTCACAAAACAGTAACCATACCAGTAGACTCGAAAGTTTTATTTCAAAGTTGCAAAGTTGCTGTCACAAGAAAACGGATATAAGACAAAAATTCACACGTTGCGGCTGTGTTTCTTAATGAGTATGATTAAGTATGCGAAGATATATTCAAAAATATTGTTAACAATCCGCTACTTGGTTTTACCAACACTACTGATAAATTATTCAGGTAGATGAACAACTGCTTATATTTTGACGGTGATCCAATAGCTCAGCAACAGTTCAGAACCGATTCGTATTTTCTAACTTTTTACTACTTGAAATCTTTATTCTAGTGCAAATGTTTTACAAGCGGTGTAATTACTTCCTAGAAAGGCTTTTTACGATCGGCTTCCGGAGCGTGGTGGATGAGTGGTAACGCTCTAGCCTCACATTCCGGAGGACGCGGGTTCGAATCCCCGTTCGGCTATCCAGATTCTGGTTTCCGTGGCTTCCTAAAATCACTCCAGAAGAATGCCAGTATGGTTCCATCAAGAGGCTATTGGCGAATTTCTTCCCGTTTCTAAGCCCCCAGTCCTTTCACCGAGCGTGGTGGGTGAACGGTTAACGTTCTGGCCTCACATTCGGTAGGACGCTGGTTCGAATCTCCGTCCGGGCATCCAGATTAGTTTTCCATGGTTTCCCTAAATCACTCCAGGCGAACGTCTGGATGCTTCCTTCAAAAAGACCATGGCCGAATTCCTTCCCGTTCCTTGTCCTCAGTACCATCCCGCCTCTAACGACCTTAGCCGTCGACGAGGCGTAAAGCAGTAAAAAGAAAACCAGTACATCCCCGATTTTTTTTTTTTTTTTACTTATGGCCCTAATCATATGAAAAGAACGATCGGTTGGTTGCTTTTGTATCGTATTATGAAAATGATCTTACAATCCTTTGTTCTGTGTGTTTGCAATATTTTACTCACACGCTTTGCGTTTTGATGGGGTCCAGGCGAATCTGTTAGCTAAGTTTTTCGTCTGGCGTTGTGACAGCTACATTGCGCTGGCTGTGTTGTAGTTAACTGTGAAGCGTTTCTATCCGTCCTACTTGCGCGTGGAACTCCCATCAGTCGCACCTCCGCTGCGGGTATGTTATTTCACAGAGTATTTGGAGCAGTTAACGTTATTTAGCTGAGGGAACGCGCGCGGTGTTTTTTCTCTGGCGTGCACTAATATTTCAGGTGTAGTCGTGACGCGCGGAGCAGCTGGCGGGATATATATTAGCGGCTCATCCCCGCCAGGCTGTGCTGCGTAAGCCCGCACTCGTGGGGCTGCCTGCCGTAACCCGACACCGCGTCCTCCCCCACCACGCCCGCTCCACAATGGGAAATTATTGGGTACGATCCTCCCCCCCTCCCTCCCGCGCAGCTTCTTTCTCGTCCTGCGTTTGTACGGTCGCTATTGGCATTCAGCCGCGTGGCGGAAGGAACACGACTTCCCCCGCGTCCTATTTTCCTGACGTACTTCTTGAGATGGAGGGATGCCGGTGTCTGAAAGCGTGGTGGTGGAGTTTCGGGTGTATAAATTTCAATACCGCCAAGAATTTGTGATCCAGAAAAGGTGTCGACTTAAAAATTACGTCAAAAGTGGCAGTGTTCAATGATAATTGCATTGCACTTCTTCGGATGCCACATCATTACCATTACCAGTAACGAAAATATATAAAACTCTTGGTGCATTTTCTATTTGGAACAAATACGTTGTTATTCATGAAAATCGGATTACTTCTGGAAAAGGTGTTAAAAGGTTTTCCTTTTCCGCACATGATGGTTGTTCAATGTTATTATCTGACACCGACAATAGAACAAATATCAATTGCCAGCATTTTCATTGCGTTCGTTTCGGTAACGGTCTTGCCTGGCATTCGGGAGGACGCGGGTTCGAATCCCAGTTTGGCTATCCAGATATAGATTTCTCATGGTTTCCCCAAATGAGTAGGTGAATGCTAATATGGTTCCTTCAAAAGGGCATGAGCAAATTCCTTCCGTTCCATGACCGCATTCCTTTCCCACCTCTAATGACCTCGACAAGGAGTAATGCCATAAGCGGCGTTCCTTTCTCATTGCGCTAAGACAAGTTTAACTTCTGAAGTTTCCTGTTTGGACCGATAAATTCATTGCCTTAGAATTGTGATTGCTACGAGAAAAATCACATAAAACTTACGATGCTAATTTCAGTATGTTGCTATTAAGGAATGTATGTTTCCAGTTTTTCATTGTCATCAGAGTATCTTCTGTAATACGCTTTCAGATCCTTTTTCAGTGATTAATAAATCTATAATATAAAAATGAATCGCAAAATGTGTTGGTAAGCGCATAACTCAACAACGCCTGGACCAATTCGGCTAATTCTTTTTTTTATATTTTCGTTAAGGCACAAGGAAGGTTCTTATGGAGAGAAAAAACGCAAAACCTGGAAGGAAAATAGTAAAAACAACACTTTTTCCCTCAATCAAAACAAAACAAAGGCGCGTTAGGATTATCCTTGGTATGACTTCAAGTTGATTAGGCTCTATGGATATTAATCTATGCCTGCGTGTGATCATCGAAAATAATATCACTGACGTACGTGTTATCATTATTTCCTCCGTGCGTGGCATTTTCTTGGTTGCTTTTAAATTTTCGTTCTCTCGAAAACCATTTGTGTGTTTATTTGTTCAGTGTGTTTACATTTATACCCATGCCGCCTACCACGAAAGTTTCGACTATGAAAATAGAATGCATCAGCTTAGAAGGATGCAATATTAAGAATACCTAAAAAGAAAAATCGATTACTGGTATTTCAGTTGAAAAGCGTCTGACGATCGAGCCACACTTATCCTATTATTTTAAGAATGCAATGTTCTGGTAAGCCTTGTGGTGATGGGTTCCATTCGTTTTAAATTATGTTCGGGTAGAATTCATGGTGATTGAATTGGTTGCGACTAATAATACTTTCTAACTTTTAAAATCTTCTATATAAATAAAAATGAATCGCCAAATGTGTTGCTAAGTGCAAAACCCGAGAACGGCTCGACCAATTCGGCAAATTATTTTTTCCTTCATATTTTCGTTAATCCACAAGGAAGGTTCTTATGGAGAGAAAAAACGTAAAAATTGCGAGGAAAATAGTAAAATCAACACCTTTCTTTTCCCATACAAACCAGCCAATCAAAATAAAACAAAACAAAGGCGTTTTACGATTAGTTCTGGTATGCCTTCAAGTTGATTAGATTGTATGGATATTAATCTATGCCTGCCCAAAATAAAGTTCGAAGGAAAAAAAAGGTTTGCGTGTCATCAACGAAAATAATATTACTGCCAGTCAATCAAAACAAAACAAAGGCACTTTATGATTATCTTTGGAATTGCAAAATGATTGATCGGAAGAAATGGTTTCAAAACAACTCATTGGCATTGGTAATGACAAAATCCCTGTAAACGTTTTGAGTGGCTGCATTACATTTCCTGTCAATTTTTTGGTTGAACGACCGAACTATATTACAGAGACAAAAACACGGACGTTAATTAAATAAATTTCGAAATTCAAAATGAAATTTCCGGTGAATTAAGGATATACAAATCAGTTGATTGCGCAACTAACCAAGATGATGTCGTCAACTATCCACCAGAATTTTTTAACTCACTGGATTTGCCAGGATTGCTGCTTCATAATCTTATATATATATAAAAATAGACGTGTGTTTTCATATATTTCACTTTTCAACCACCACTACCAAACACAGATCACCGGTCTTTGTGTGTGGAAATAACATGGAGTTTCCTGTCGTGCACAACGTTGGCCGAATGACGATAGCTGTGGGGATGTGGGAGATATGATGATTAAAATTGGCCAATGCATGGCGTTTTCATATTTCGATCAAAAATTTGTGTCTTCTTATACTTCTCTTTCCTGCCACAACTACATAGCATAGACCATTGGTGTTTGTGTGTGGTAGTCGAATCGTGTCTCCTGTCATGCACTATGGTTGTTAGATGTCGGTAGCTATGGGGGTGTGGGAGATATGGGGGTTGAAAGTGGTCGACCTGCGGCAATTTCATATTTCTGCCAAAGACGCATGTGTCATGGTGTATCACTTTTCAGCTAAAACTATCTATCGCAGATCACTGGCGTTTGTGTGTGGTAGTAACACAGAGTCGCCTTTCGATCACAACATCGGTCGAATTTCAGTAACTGTGGTAGTGTGGGAGATATGGTGGTTGAAAGTGGCCGGTCAAGGATATTTTCGTATTTCGACGAAAGACATGTGCCTCCGCAAATGTCACTTTTCTGCAAAAACTACATAACATAGAGCATTGGTGTTTGTGTATGGTAGTAGAATCGTATCTCCTGTCGTGCACTATGGTTGTTAGATGTCGGTAGCTGTCAATACAAATTCTTTACAAACACGAACGAAGTCGTGGGTACCAGCTAGTAATACTATAAATACGGAAGTAAGTCTCTGTCTTTTTGTTACGTTTTGTCGACTAAATGGCTATATCGATATTGATGGAATTTGACAAGAAAATCTGTATGATGGGCACAGGACATTTTTTCCAGTATGATTAACAGTTGCAGTCATGAAATTTTGAGACCTTATCGAATGGTGACAGAAATACGTTGGAAACTGATTCTCTTCAAGAGACAGGTTCGACGGTAGAATGATATAATGATATAATGATAGCTTTCCTGTCATATTATGCCGACTCGGTGTTGTTTGGGACCAATCCATCGTTACCAACAACTTTCTATATTCAATTCTGGCAAAAAAATTCTTAATCCACGCGTACGAAGTCGCGGGTACGAGCTAGTTTAACATAAATTCTTGAACTAATAACTGTAAAATCATAGTAATTTTTAGCAGTAGGTCCCTAAACCAAAATTGAAATCGTCGTATAGAACTTAAAATTCAGCCAAAGAGCAAAGATGAGTATAAACTGGTATAGACAAAATTCACCATTGTCAAACTATAGTTTATTTGAGCTCACGTAAACTATAGTTTGACAATGGTGAAATTCGAAACAAAACTGCGCGTCAAAATGGACTCTGTCAAAGAAGTGATAAGGTCGCAGCACCATCCAAATAGTGCAATTACATACAAAATTGCAAGCAGCATTCTGGTTGAGAAAAGACGTGACCAACTACCACACCTCAAAACAGATGTGAATAACACAGCACGCTGAAGATACCTCGACGAGAGGCAAAACGCTTCCGATAATAAATAAAGTCTAACAACAGTTGCGTTGGGGTACTCATTAAATAATATTTGTTATTATATTAAATTATACGATAAGATTTGTACTATACGTTGATCAAAGTTTATTACTAATGGCTTGCTGAATATATTTGGAAATCTCAACGGTATAGATGTATTGTGCTTTGAACAAAGTTTGTTGGCATTCCAAGCACGTATTAAGTTTCCGAGCCGTATGTGGGGGTCCTTGGAACTCCTTCCGAGACGCTCAGGGAGGCTGTGGTAAAAAGCGGCTCCGGGATACACAAAAAGGACTTACAGCTATATGTTAAACGTTCAGAAGGCTAAAAAGTAATGAAGGCTTCTTTAATTCCTCCAGCATCCTCCTAGTCTTGAATGTGTTTTCACTAGCAGACGAGTTTTTACGAAGTAATTAATTACACACGAAATGAGCTGGAATTTCTCTTAAAGAAGAATTATTGTTTTGGAGCTATTTCCACCTCCAGAAACACACGCAGCACAGTTCTCAAGCACGCCATAAATTCGTAAGACGATGTCACAAGTGTGTACTCAAAGCTCCTAAGCCATAAAGACGTCAGTGACAAACTAGGTCTCATCAGTTCTAATCGGTCCATCCCCGCGATGCTCTCTCTAACCGCCACAATAATTCTTCCGGTTTATATGGCGACATGACTGAAGCAGACACTTCTAACAAGTCTGCGAAAAATGAATACGTCTGCCGAATAGATTAATTGCTTATAAGTGTTATTAGCAAAATTGAACTAACTCCTCTTATTTCCAGTTATAAATAATTATGGCAAAAGATTGCGAATAAATTGACTTCGGAAGGGTGATCATAGCTTTGTTCCCATTACTTCAGATTTCCGCGTATTGATTTTTTTTTTCACCACCGATTACTAGAACCAGCATTATTAATCACTATAAAAGAGACCACCTTATGTTGGTAGTACTTTATATCGTTGGGCAATTTTAATGCCTCCCTACAGGAACCTCCCAAGAAGGTGTTACCTTTCGGGTTTCCTTTGCATATGTTCGTTTTACTGCTTTGTGTGGATGGCTGAGTGTGTGTGTGCGCGGTGTATTGTGTTGTTTACTTTGTGAATAAATGAAACAGGAAGGAAGGATGGGAATGAAACCCGGTAACGGCGCATTCAGGCCTACTGTTCCCCTAGATCAACGTTTGGATGTAAATTAAGTGAGAGAAAACCAATGCTACATGAAATTCCGAAATGCATATTTTATTTCAGAGCTTACGAGGTATTTTCATATTTTATTTCAGAGCTTACGTTTTTTTTTTTACCGGCAGAGTAAAAAGGAACATTTTTATTTTATGTCGTATGGCACAAAAATACAAAAACAGTAACTACATAGAACGAAATTTGGTTGTTGCTACACACTGATGTCTAACGTTTGCAGCCATTCAGTTACTTCTGGAACTTGATATTTAGCTATAATTTTACGAATAATTGAAGTAAACTCAGAAAAAAAATTTGGAATAAAAAATTGAAGGAATCCAAGATTTTCACCAATAAATTTGGGGAGAAAAAGAATGTATTAACCGCCTGGCATTTGCGGACAATTTCGTTATATTTTCAGCGGGTATTACAAATGCGACATCACAAATCAGTCTGTAGGACGAAACAGCGAAAAAAACAGGTTCCAGAATTTCTGGAATAAAAACTAAATTTATAACAAACATTAAAATTGCTCCAAAATTTTATTTTTAATTACAGATATTGGACGAATAGAAGTAAACAAATTTAAATATCCGGGGGAAATAATTCAAGAAAGTGGTTTAGATAAATCTGCCATAGAAGGAAGGATGCACAGGATGGAAAGAGCATCTAGTATAACTAAGAATTTTTATAACAAACAATGTCAATAAATCTTAAAATAAGGCACTACAATTCAGTCGTAAAACAGAATGTCTATTCGCGAGTGAATGCCTAGTATTGAACTGTAGATTAATTTAATTACTAGAAAGAAGAACCATGAGAAAAATCTTGGGTCCGATGAAAACAACAGAACTATGGAAATTAAGAATTTAAGGAAATGTACGAGAACGTAGAAAATATAACAGAATCAATAAGAAAAAGGAAACTGCTGTTTTTTTGGGCTTATCAGTAGAATGGATAACACATTAACAAATAGATATTCAGTTACCTTTGGGGGAAAAAAATCGACAACAAGCTGAATTCAAGAGGTCAAGAAACATTTGGAACGAAAAAAAATAAGAGAAGAGTAAATTATGGAAAGTGATATCTTTAGAAAGAATGTATTAAGTATGGAAGAATTTCAAAACCGAAGAAGAAATAAATCCGGCGCAAAGTGGTCTGAGAAAAGAAGGAAGAAACACAAGAGAAACAATGAAATGATGAAAAAATATTGAATTGAATGGGAGAAAAAACTACAACAAATGATGAAGAATTGAAATTGGACCCTGTACCAGTAGTGGAAGAAGAAGAAGTAAATTAATCAATAAAAATGACAGTTTGTTTTTGTGATAACAATTTCAGGATATTACTTCATAGGTTAAAACGTGTTACTGGAAAGGAGCAGCTATTTCCATGGAGGACTGGATGTCATATCCTTATTGAACGAAACGAGAAATGTGGACGTGCAGAACGTGTTTTCAGGTATGCCGAGAGTCCCAGTATGGGATATGGTAAGTAATGCCACTGTCAAACGTAACGGTTTATTGTTTATAGCACGGCTACCAATCAATAACATTTCTTTATTCATAGAAACAACTGTTGACGTACTGAGTGATAGATTAACGATCAGCAAGATGCAACGTGTTGACATGATTGATAACCATCTCCTGCAGCATATCGGACGGTAAGCAGTAGCTGTCCTATGGCAGCCTGTTGCTTGCCTCTAGATGAGATTGTATTTTCGTTTAATATTAGCCCGCTGTAAATCACTTTGTTTTAGCAGCCACTGGTAGTAACTTCACTGCAGCTAATTGCATTGTATTTAAGATGAATTTTTGAATTTGAAGAACACTTGGTGACTGACTATTCCAGTAGGAACGTAACAATATTTTTAAAGAACTATTTATTATAATTATTAATTGTCATTTTCCGCCAAACGGAAGTAAATCAAGTTCTATTGAAATAATAATGCAGCATCGATTCGATATATTTAGAACTGCGCGTAACTTCCCTCACTCATTCGCCAGACACAGTGGTTATCGTCACCTGATGAATGATGTTCAGTGGCTTCAACTACATAACAGACATTGTCCTCGAAGTGAGGTAATGCGAATTTCGTACTTTTTTTAGTGTGTCTTGCAGAACCTTTAAGGACTTTGGAACTAGGAAAATTATCCACATTTGGTAAATTAAAAAAATTGTTATTGTACTAGATTTCAGGTTAGGTATTTTATTATTTTCAGTTATTAGCTGATTAATAAGGTGATATTTGATAGTGGTTAATAACTATTAGTATTATTGTTACTGCTCGAGATCATGACGCGGTAGCGATTTACCTAAAGGCTTGGTACTGTATTAAGAGAATTTTTAGTTTAAATTCTTCCACTTTTTGAAGTTAATTGTTCAGTACTCATTAAGAAATTATTCGTCTTCTATATATTCTCTTATCTTTATATATAAAATCGCAGGCGCGCGTAAACTACATCACGGACAAACCACTGGACCAATTCAGGCATTATTCACACGAAATGTTATTGAAATGGCGCTAAAGGTTTTCTTATATAATTCATTATGATGGTAGTGCTGAAGTGTAATTCCTATATTTACAACTGTATTCAAGAAACATTGCTCATAGATGTTTACACTACTGCTATTTTGATTATGTTTTGTTTTCTTGAGTACGGGTATTTATTTCATCAGGTTTGTTAAATGTAGTAGATGCATTAAAATAAAACTGAATACATTAATTATAGGTAACAAGTGTAAGCAAAATTTAATTTACATAAATATGACATTAGCGCTCACTCGTTAGAGTAGACAATAATTTTTGTGTTGCAATGAACTATAATGCAAAGGTGTTAATTATCTTGGTTCGAATTTGCCGTGAGAAAATGAGAGTTTGGTTAGCGGTTGTTCGCTACAGTTAGTATTTAAATCGCGTTGTGTATCATAACATGCAGTTCGTAACAACAGTACTTTCGTTTTTCAGTAGAATTCACATTGTAAGTATTAATAAATTTTACAATTAGTGAAATTTGTTATATTTAGTAATAATTGACATCGGTACCACAATCACCAATGGTAAAGTGAACGTGCTATTTTGCTGCCACAAATATAGAGGTTACCAATATAAAAATATATGACATTTTACCAGACGATGCATTTACTTTCGAATTAATTAATACAAATGTAAATGAAGATGGAGATGTCAATTATACAACAGAATTTTCAAAGAGAATTGATTTCCCTCGCCTACCACCACATATATAGAAATTGAAAATTGGTTCTCCAATAATTTTTCTTCTTAATATTAGTGCATCACGCCTTTGTAATGGAACAAGATTAGTTGTGATAAATACAATGGCCAATATTATTGAGGCAACAATTTTAAACAGTAAATTTAAATGAGAAAATGTATTGTTAATTCGAATACCAGCTATACCATTTCAATTTTAACGTTTGCAGTCCCCTTCGTTTGGCATTTGCAATGACAAGCAACAAATCACAAGGACAATCAATTCAAATTTGCGGATTGGATTTAGTAAACTCGTATTTTCTCATGGACAATTGTGGGTTGAATGTTCGAGCGTTGGCTAACCATCTGATCTATTTGTTTATGCACAACGTGGGAAAACAATATAAAATTGTTCATCAGTTATCATTACAATAAATCATTGTTCAATAAATATAATTTTATTAATTACGATTACACACGAATTTTGTACAAATTCTGGCATAAAAAACATACGAGTATACAAAAATCATTTAATAAACAGTTTTGAGGGATGTTTAGGGTTAGGACTAATTAGAATTATAGTTTGGAATTATGAGGTTAAGCAAGCAGTGCATTCACCGAAAGTATGTATTCCTCATATATAAACTCCTAAACGTGAGTTAACAGTATCAACACTATTCGCAGATAAAATATCAAAGAAATTTTGGATATCGTCAGCAATTTCGTTCACGTAGGATGTTAAAGTACGGACCTATCTCACAGAACAATATAGAAGATAGACTATAGCGCCACCTATCGGAATAAAACGTGACTAAAAACCTTACAGTCCCTCTCGACATTGTGGCCTAAATATGTCAAGTTCTGGCATTAACCACTAATCTCAAATTACGCGTGGGCGAAGTCATGAGTACAGCTAGTCTTTAAATAAAAGTATTTTAACTACTTTAGGCTTGAAAATAAGTGACAGTTCAATGTCATGGTTCTCTTTACATTTCACGCCAGTATTCATCCAGGCCTCATCGACAGATATAAACCTTACCTACATCCATTTATTCTCTTCATCCAGACTCAGCTCCTTTATAATTTTAAAAATTGTTTTTATTCTACAATAATTACCGCAAACATAGCTGCCTTCCATTGCACTTCTTCAAACCGCTCTCATTCCCCATATGTGGCTGTTCCACCACGCTATATCATAGTTTTGTAACGCTGTTCGCTTACCTGCTTGACACAATAGCTCGTTGTGGGAAGAATGGAACTTTTGATAATCAGAGCAGTTTCTTCAGTAAAGAACAAATACTTTAAGTTTCTAAAATACAAAATGTCTTTTAACAGTAGGCTTAAACTGTACTTCACATTGGTGTAACTGGTTTGGTACGCCACGTAAGACCCATTAATCCACGGTTACCATTTCTGAGAAGAAACTTTACTGATAACTTTTACGGGAAAACTGTTTGAGTGCCTACGTAACTACACAACGAATGTGATATTTTCCGTAATGATCCTCCCTTGGAGGACTTTTACTTATCAAAATCATAGTTCCAGTTCACTACATTGTATAAATCGCGCCGAATGAACTGAAGACTTTTTTTTTGTTTGTCCATTGACAATACTAGTAATAATATGGTGTTTTTCTAAACGTACAGCTTGTACGAGATGACTGTAATTATAGATTACGCTTGTAAACCATTCGGAAATAAATCAAGTATTGTGCCAATAACAATACAGAAATATATGTTTATTCACGACTAATACGACACGATTCATTTGCTTGGCACAATGATTATCATCTGCTGTCGATGGGGTAGATGTTTAAGGGCTTTAACTGAATATCAATCATTAAAGTGATATAATGCGAGTGTCTTTTTTATTTTTTTTTTCCCTTTAATTTTTATGATCGACTTTGATACAAGTACCATGCAAAAGCTTTGAGCTATTGGAAACACGAAGATTATAAAGGAGGTGTTTTTTTTTTCCACTTTGCCACAAGACCATACAGAAGCTTTGAGCAATTGGAAAACAGGAAAAGTATGCACAACTTACGTTTAAACAAGCAAAGAACGGAAACCTGTTTCAAACAAAATTAATCTATATTGATTCGTGAACAGAGATGTTGGAGGTTCACGAGTGTCAGATAATTTGACAAAGACAAAGACGACGTGGGTTCGAAGACATAAGAAAAATAAACAAACAGTTGTCCACGTCGACATCTTCACCAATATAAATCTGCAGTTGTTTCTCGAGACTGAAGGAAATATGAGTGAGCGAGTAGGAGAGCTGTCAGTCGGGAGGGGCGGAGTCTTTGTCCCCCGACACGTGGCTCCCAGCAGTGCTAACCATCAGCACTCCGCACGACTACACAGTATTAAACATGCACAGTGTCGAATCGCCGGAGAAACACGCCTCAGTCTTAGTTAACTGCTGCTCACTGTTACTTTCGTACGAACGTTTTACCACAGTGTTCTTTCTAATAATACGCTAAATTTATCTATTCTTTCTATATTAATCGAAATACACGACGTTGGCTTGGCTGTAAGGCCTCGATTTTGATTTTGATCGGTTGAAACGCAACATGCTTCTGGATGGTTGCGTCGGAATTAAATCAGATCTCTGATAACATTTTATTTAAAAAGTGACACCAAATTATCAGAATCTAATTTGTGAATTCTCAGTTATCTTAAACAAACATACTAACTTTGAAAAAGTATTCTGTGAGAGCAAAAGTAATCAGAATTTTAAAATATCTTCTAAATGAATGCGTTAACATCATTGTGTATTAATAGAAATTAAAATTATCGTATGGCATTGGCCGTGAGATCCCGAAGGATTATTCGGCCGCCAAGTGACAAAAGTTTGCGATTTGCTGCGCAAAGCATCTCTTGTAGTGGCTAACTAATCTTACCCGGGAACCCAACGTGTGCAGGGGAACTACTGCTTCACGTGGAATCCGAACCACATAAGCGTGTGATTTTAATAAAAATATCATCTTCACATTTCCAAAGAAAGCACAAGCCGACAAATGTGAGAATTATCGCACCATTAGTCTAACAACACATGCTTCAAAATTACTGACCAGAATAATATTCAGAAGGATGGAAAGGGTAGTAGAAGAGATAGTAGGTGAAGATCAGTTTGGGTTTAGGAAAAATCGCAGTACAATGGAAGCAATTCTGTCTTTAAGATTAACACTTGAAGGGCGGATCAAGAAAAACAAAGACTCTTTTATGGCGTTTTTTGATTTAGAAAAAGCCTTTGATAATGTTAGGTGGGAAAAGATGTTTAAAATTTTAAAGAAGTCAGGTCTAAAGTATCGAGATACAAGAATACTCTACAAACTATATAAGAATCAAGTGGCTATAAGAAAAGTAGAGAATCACGAGATACATGCATCAGTTAAAAAGGGTGTGAGACAAGGTTGTAGTCTATCCACGTTAATATTCAACTTGTATTTAAAAGAAAGTCAAATAAAAATTTCCATGTGGCATAAGTTTTCAGGGAGAAAAAAATCAGTATGCTATGATTTGCTGATGACATTGTCTTGTTACCAGAGAGGGCTGAGGATATTAAGAAGTTATTGAATGGCATGAACAAAATACTGAAGGAAGATTTTGGACTGAATATAAATTTAAGCAAAACAAAAGTGATGAAATGTAGCGGAAATGATACCAATACTAGTAGATTAAATGTAAAAATAGGATCGGATGCAATAGGAGAAGTAAGTGAGTTGTGTTACTTGGGAAACAAAATTGAAACCGATGGCCGAAGCAGGAATGATGTTAAAAGCAGAATAGCACTAGCAAAACGAGCCTTCATGAAAATGAGAAACCTTTTAGTTTCAAATATTGATCTAGGAATTAGAAAGAACTTTTTAAAATTCTATATGTGGAGCACAGCACTTTACGGTAGCGAAACAGGAATACCGGAAAGAAAGAAAATTGAAGCATTTGAAATGTGGTGCTACAGAAGATTGCGGAAAATTAGGTGAACAGACTAAGAAATGAACGAGTTTTGGAAATGATGGGTGAGAAAAGAAGTTTATGGAAGAAGCTTACAGGAAGAAGAGACAGGCTGGTAGGTCATATTTTGAGACATACTGGATTGGTTAATTTGCTTGTGGAGGGAACAGTCGAAGGTAAGAACTGTAGAGGAAGACAGAGATTAGAATATATAAAACAGATAATTGAGGACGTGGGTTGTAAGGGGTATGTACAAATGAAGAGGTTAGCACAGGATAGGAAGGGATGGAGGATTGCATAAAACCAGTCGAAAGACTGACGACAGCAAAAAAAAAAAAAGCGTTGTGGCGTACCTATGTAAATAGCAATCTGCGCCAGAAGTGAAGGTTGGGTTACGGGCCTAAACAAAGCCCAGCCGACACCGTTATTAGATCCAGGGATCTTTCAATCTCAGTTCAGACTCCTTAACTGCTGAACCACCAGACCACTCTGTATTATTAGAATAAACAAATAAAGGAAACCCAATCTTAGTAAATTCACACTGAAAGTTGATTTTAATGTGAATGAATTTTGTATAATATGTTTCATTACTTTCAGAAATGGAACAAGGCCAGTGGTATCTGTTTATATCAACTAGAAATATTAATTCATAGACGATGTAAAGATTTTTCATTTCCAGATTATAAATGTCATCAAACTGAGCTGTGGTTTATGCGTAATAAACTTATTTTACTTCTAAGGATTGTGTTTGATTTATCGCCGTGATTGATATATATACATACCGGGCAATATCTCTCCTGGATTCTGCATGGAACTAGAGAATAGGAAGTAACGTCATATAACCAAAAGATATTTCCAATACCCACCCGTTTCATTCACCATGACCAGCAGTAGTTACTAATAGTTCCGAAAATGATTAGCTCCATTATGTGATCAAGGTTTATCGTCGCGTTGACCAAATATCGCAGTCTGAACTGATAAAAGAGGAGTACTTGAGAACAGAATCTATAAATTACTGAAAGATCGGTTTGTTAACCTCGCCCCGCTCGTAATGTGCGTGTTGATTGACCGGCGACAAGCTGACATGGTTTCCGGCCACGCGCTCACTTAGCCTGAGTGCCGAAGTGAATGTTTAAACGGGCTGGCCAGCTCTGTACGCGACGGAAAAAATACGCTTCCGCTCTCGTCCATAAAGTCCGCCGACCGCGTTTTACTTAAGTGCTTCAAGCGGAACGAACACGACACGTCCTGCAGCGGTATCCGGCGTCAAGAAAAAACCTGTACCTGCTACCATCACCTGAAAAATGGTAATTCCAAGATGGTCGCATGGCCACTTGCTAGCTTCTTCACTATCTCTTCTGTCTAGAGTGGAAACTGCCTAAAGTATCAACATCATCTCAGAGTGAAGTATTCTGAATACCTACATCATTCCTAATATAAAACAACAAGTTGAAAAGTCATAACTTAATCTCAGATATAACTCGCTAAAAATTGCTTCAAGATTCGCTTGGAAAACCTACGATTACAAATCGTTAAAAATTGTTTCCATCCTTTAGAATCTCGCAAAACCGTATCAAAACTGATGTTATTTACGCAGTGCGATGCCTGTTCAGAAAATATCCGAAATTTATCACACCGCAAAGGAGTTTTTTGTGGCTACAGCATTGAGTTCACCATAGTCTCTAGACCATCCTGTTTTTGTGACTGTTCATTCCTCCTTCACTTCCTGAACGTTCTTTGAGTCCAAGGTGTTTCAATGATCATGGGGATTTTTGCAATGCGTGATTTACGGGAGCAGTGATGGAACTGGGAAAAAGCTTTCAAGAACATGTTTCAACGTTAGAAGCAAGTTTACGGATGTTATGCTGTAGGTTAGAGTTACTCTACCTTTTTCAACTCGAGGACCCGTAAGTTTTTAAAAATAATACTGCCGACCACTTACTTATATTGGCCTAATTTTTTACCCAAGTCTATATTGTGAAACTATGGGCTCGTATTGTTCTATTATTATAAACTAAAAGGCTATATAAACACAGTTATGAAACTGGAAGTTAACAATTAAATGTTACTTTTATATTGACCAGACTGTTAATAATAAGTAACAAAAAAAATAAAAATGTTACTATAGGCTAGGTTCTACACTATAGCACCAACCTACATGTACAAAATAAAATAAATTATATTAGACCTTACAACTTTTATTTTTGTTACTTTATTACTCTTATGTTGCCAACCCCACCATGTATCTTTGTCTCTCACACCAACTCGCCTCAGAAAACAGCCATTTACTTAATCCTTAGACGATCGGGACCATTTTTGATAGCAACTGGAAATGAATAGACTATTGTAGGAACAATGCTGTCATGTAGTCATACTGCAAATGCCAAATTTTCGTCTGGCGCATTAAATATTTGTGACTTTTAAAATGTTGGGCTTATAGTTCATACTCGCTTATAGCTTACACAGTACGAATACGGTACCTAAATTTATAACATTCTACCTGCGGACCACAGGTTGAGAAACACTGCTCTAGGTGTCATTATGAATGGTTTTCCTATTCAAAAATGTTCTTCAGTCAACTGAAAATGACCCTCGACCAGGAGGGCTATTGACTTAAATTGATGAAACTCGTATTCAGACTATCTACCTGGAGTGTGCAAACCTACGTCTGACTGTCAGAGAAGAGGTTGGGATCTCAGTTGCATCATTCCTTCACATTTTCACTGTTAACAGACCACAGTTGTGGTAAGATATCTTAGTTTTTTTTCTTTTTACTATAAAAATATACTTGTTCATTCAACCTTGTCAGTTCGCTAATAATGTGTCAAAAATCAAAGTGCTCCCAGACATCGTTTCGGGTGATTTTTCCTTATCCCCATAGTGAAAAATCAGTGCTGAAATTACACCTTTTGACACCACCGATGACATTACACAAAAAATCACCCCATATATTTATTGACATTTCAAAAGAAATTTAGCAGGAATGCTTTGCGATGTGGAAACACCTCCAGTACGTGTCTATGAATAGGAGAGGGCCTTACTTTCAAAGGAAAAAGGACCAATAATCTCTAAGTTAAATAACAAAAATTAAAAGAAATAATATTCTGTTATTTTCCGAACAGACTCCTCACAAATTTGTTACATTAAAACCTACACCACTCTAAGGTTGCAATAAACCTGTTTTTTTTTTTTTTTTAAGATTTATCCGCTTCAGGAAGATTAATTATAGAGGAGTTGTTTAGAGTCGCGCTGTGAAGGAAACGCATTTTTAGGATGACTGGCTCACAATATACAATAATCTGAGTGTACTTGTCAATATTCATGGAGACAACCTTACGAAGGAAATCCACGAGCCATCCATGCCTGAGGTATAGGAAATTGGACTGAATTTAGTTCTGAGATAATACAGTTTTGGAAGAAACTGCTATCGAAAGATTTTCAGGAACCTTTAGAACGAATCAAGTAACCATTTTAATAGTATAGAGCCTTGATACTCTGTAATTAACTTTCAAATAAAGTTAGTAAATCTTTATGTCTTACTAACAAGTTTCTTACCATCGCGAAAGTGGCGCATTCAAATAATGAATGATGTGATATTGGTGTAATGCGTCACTGCTAAGCTGGTATGTAATTTGTAATAACCTACTGCATCGCCGTTCCCTTGTATCGTATCTATCAAGTGGCGATATGCGAGACAGACTTCGCTTGCAGAAGGCCATGTAGCCTCTGGAGATTGTCTGCTCGCTGTTAGACAGAAAATCAATTTCGCCTGCGTTGATAAATGATGCACTTCACGTTGAGCTGAACATGACAAGGAAGATGCCAGTACTGTTAACACAAACACTTCTCCGGGAGTATACCACGTTAAAATGAACTCTGTGCAGTTTGTAGCTTCTGAGAAAGTTGGTGTCAGGTCACAATAAGAGTTTACTTTGTTAACAGCTGTACTATACTCGTTTAAAATTTCTAAGAGCCTCTAGACGACATTCCAGACTATGGCGATTCCATCCGCAGTCCGGCAATTCATATTTCTCTTCCCATGGTTTCCAAAAATCACTCCAGCCGAATACTGAGATTGTTCCTACTAAAGGCTTGACTGAATTCTTTCTGACTTGTTGTACCCTCCAGCTTCTAATGTCGTCGGCGGATTATAAAGCCATAAAAAGTATTGACTATTATCTAAAGTGAAATACTTTATACATATATATGAATATACAAATCATAAACATTTTATAAACATATAAAAAAATACTGATCGGAATACCTTTTTTTGTTTATACCAGGGGTGGCCAACTCAAATGATGTTGGGGGCCGCTTTGGAAGTGAATCTTAACTCCGCGGGCCGCATATAAAATTATATAGGCCTCTTCCAAGATTAGATTTAGAGCCACCATAGACTTTTTTGGAGTGAAAAGTTGAAACATAATGCTTTATAATTATTGTTTTTACTATTATTCTTACACTTAAACATAGGTAATATAATAATAATGATACTAAACGCACATGTAGATATAAATAAAATACATTTTTAAAATATGGATGTATAAATAATGTATTTTTTAAAACATTGGTTTTCACTAGTTTGGCCATTATATATTTTGTAAAAGTGTGATGAATCTCGCGTGTCGGAAAAATTTCAAGGCATGCGGACCCCGGGCCCAGGGTTGGCCACCCTTTGTTTATACAAGGATGTCTTTTATACGCGTAATTAAACAGAATTTCTGACGGAAGGTTTTCAAGTACTTTATAATTAAAAAAAAAAAAAAAAAACGTGTTTGAAAAGAAAATTGGACTCGGTCTCAAGGTTAGTCTCCAATAAATGTCTAAAATCACACGTTCAACTTGAAATGGAAAAGAGTTTGACGAAGTTTATCAAATGATCATTTGGTGCCGTTGAATTTAATTTTCATAATTCACTTGTGTAACTGGGGAAAACCCGTGAAAGTCATTGAGGCTCTGCTCTGGAGCGAGGACAACCTACGCAGCCGGGCACGATCCCTGGATCCGGGCATCCAGATTTAGGCTTTCCATGGTTTACCCAAATCAATCCAGGCGAATGCCGGGATGCTCCCTTCAAAAAGGCCATGGCTGAATTCCTTCCCGTTCCTTGTCCCCAGTCCCATCCCGCCTCTAATGACCTTAGCTGTCGACGAAGCGTAAAGCCGTAATAATATAAAAAAACGTATCTCTTGGATCCCACGTACCAGCATTCCTAACTGCGGTTTTTAAACGGTTTTCCGCAGCCCTCGAGGCGAATACTGGGACGGTCCCAATCTTCGCCTCATATTCACAAACATAAAATACACTTTGGGGGCATCCATAAATTACGTGAGGTGAGATCTGGTCCGTGAGAACCCTCCCCCCCTCCCCCCCGCCTAGAAATCGCCCTCGCAACTTTTGGAGACCTTTTTTATTTTAGGTGTCACCCTTGAAAATCCGGGCACACACCAACTTTTCGACTAAATACCCCCCTATAATCGACTTTCGCGCAATTTGTAGACCTTTCTTTTTTTGTAGCTCTACAGTCCAAAAAAAAAAAATTTCACAAAACCTCACGTGAGAGTTTCGTAGATCCCCCTCCTCCCCCCCCCCCCCTTGGTGAGATTTCGCCGGACCCTTCCCCCATTTCACCTCACGTAATTTATGGATGCCCCCTTATCATATGCTGAACCTAGTTACATGTTTCACAGAAAGATGTATATAAAGATGGGTATAAAGCGTTTAGCATCAGCAAGGGCATCCTGTCTTAAAATAATAGCTTCAAATTTGACCATGGGAGGTATCTGACTCCGGGAAAAGGTGGTGAAGAATAAGAAGAAATTTAGCTATCATTCTTCATTTGCGTAACTGGTGTAATTCAATATGTAAGATTTTGCGTTTGCGTCGCTTTTGAAACAAACTGGCCTTGGTAGGAAGAACGAAGTGGAAGATGATTATCGGTGGAGTAGAGTGTGATGTTTCGCGTCGTCTCGGCACGCGCAGTGTGCGGGTGTGACTGGAGAGGTCCTCTCAGCTCTCCCCGCCAGACACTTGTCGCTCACCGAGCCCTTCCTATCTCCCAGCTACACACGCAAACACGAATCGCGGAACACGTGTCACGGCCTAATACGTGACATCTCCTCTCAGCTAATAATAACGAAACGTAGCACGCCGTAAATAATGTGTGAACTGGATTGTTCATCGGTATCCGGTGTGTTAGGTTGTCGGATGTCCGCACACGGGATCGTTAACGAGACTACCGCGCCGCCGATGGGCAGTGTTTCTTTGAGAGGAGCGGCGTATACCAGGGCGAGATTGCTTTGTACCGCTGTCCGGAGATGCAGCGGCCGATCGCGAGAAGGCGGGCGCTGTGCAAAACGCGTTTCGCGGTCCGCTGCACATCTAACTGTACTCGTCCGTCGGGTCCAGGTCAGGGCTCTGTCTGCACCACACGAGTTCCTGTTACTGCAACAACCAATATGGTACATATTTATTCGTACTCAGTTACGGTGGCTGGAAACATCTTATATGACACTTTTGAACAAAATGTGAATAGCTTCTTTTTAACATGTACGCGCACAAAAAAAACAAAACGAATTTTCCGTACTCAAACTACTTTTTACATCTAAACGTGTTACTAGTTCTTTTTTGTTTATGGTTACATCCAAGTTATTAATGGACACCAAATAGTTTTTTGTTTTGTTTTTGTTTACGGCTTTACTCCTCGTCAACGTCGAGTTCATTAGAGGAGGAAAAAGGACTGGGGACTACAAGTGAGAAGGTATTCCGCCATGACCTTTTGAAGGAACCATCCAGACATTCGCCTGAAACGAAATCTGGGTGGTCGGGCAAGGTTCCGAACATGAATGCGAAGCCAGAACATTACTGCTCACAAAGTCACTAATAACGCTTGAAATTATACCGTATGTTATTTATAAAATTAACTTAATCCACAACATGGAGTTAGTTTGATCCTTCCGAAGAAGGCATACTAAGCCATTGTTCCAGATGTAAGGCGGCCAGTATCTTTCCTCTGTGAGCTATGGAATTCAAACCACGGAACGTCCTGGCGTACGTCATTTGATCAAATATATCTCGTAAAAATTTCTGGCTCTACCGGGATTTGAACACTTGACCGGGCTCCGTACTTCTCAAAGCAAGCGCTCTAAAGCGGCATCCATAAATTACGTGAGGTGTTTTTTCCGGATTTCTGGACCCCTCCCCCCCTCTGGTCAGACTTTGTGAGATCTGGCCCGACCGACCTCCCCCCCCCCCCCCCCTCTGGAGAGATCTGGTCCGTGAGACCCCCCCCCCCTAGAAATCGCCCTCGCAACTTTTTTGAGACTTTTTTTTTTAAGCATCACCTACCAAAATCCGGTTACACCCCCACCCTTTTCGACGAAATACCCCTTAAAATCGACTTTCGCGTAATTTTTAGGCTTTTTTTTGTTTAGCTCTACAGTTCAAAATTTTTTTTTCCAAAACCTCAAGTGAGATTTCCTAGACCCCCCCCCCCCTCCTATTATTTCACCTCACGTAATTTATGGACGCCCCCTAACCAGCATACCGCAATGTTAGTGACTGAATTTTCAGGAGAGAATAAAAAATTTTACCTGACAAAAATATCGAAATCTCAACAATTTTGCAGACTAAAGATTCTATGCCCGTCGTAGAGAACATTTTTGCATCGTTGAAAGTGTCATTAGAACCGTTGGAGGATGCGGGAAGACTGTGGGGGGTAAGGAAATGGAGGAAATCCAGCCATCGTCTTTTGAAGGAATCGTCACGGCTTTTGCCTCAAGTGATTCAGGGGAACCATAGAAAACTGAAGTGTTAATGGGCGGACGGTAATTTGAGTCCAAGCCTTCCCGATTGCCAGACCCAAGCGTTATCGCTCACCCACCAATCTCGGTAGTCAGATTTGCAGATTTTTTATACCCTACTGCACAGTTCAGTGCTGGTCGCTGTATGACAGCATCGCAAATGTGCAGATTGTGAAGAGGATGTTAAACTGCATTTCTGCCACGGAAGGTTCAGCGTTCCTGGTCAGAAGAGGTCGTGCATGGTCCTACTGAAGTAGAACGCTAGAAGCACGCTAAAGAAAAGTTATTTCTTGCACCATCCTGAAAGATAGGTCGCTGTTAAGATTTACCTCAATTCATAGCAGCCGAAACCCGGATTGTACCCAATAGAGTCCTCCTCTAGGCAGACTTTATGTTTGGTTGCTATGGTCCTCCAAAATTCTTTCCGGATGGGATATCTACAACTCGATAACTTCAAGGTATTTCTTGAAATGATTACGTTTCTTATTAAAGCAGTAGTTTTAAGAAACAAACCATTAACAAATCGCCATAGACTAGAATCACTAACCCATTCTACTAAAAATTCTTTTCATGTGGTCAGCCGAGTAAATTTTGCAATAACAACGTTTAAAAAGCTACCTTCGCCGTCTTCACCAGGTGAAATGGTAGATAAAAGTGTTTACGACATCAGCAGTACTACAGATCTCATTCCTAAAGACATCTTGCAGGCGATTGCATCAGGGAAGAACGTTTCGTGCGCTGTGGTGGAAACCACCGAATTGCAGACTGTTCTGCACCAAGACATGAATCAGTGTGCGCCAACTGTGGGGGAGCCAACGCTGCGTGTCTCAGCTGTTGTCCAGATCAAACGTGGGCACGCGAAACAGTCTGATTTCATTACGATTCGGACTCATATAAGTCCTGACAAAGGCTAGCGGACGGATATGATGCTGTCTACGGAAGCTACTATCCCATTAGCCACAACGTCGTCTAGGCCTCGTACGAAAACTGCGTCTCGCACTCGTCGCAATATATTTCAATCTACCATTTTATCTGATGAAGACAGCTAAGATCGTTGTCGAAACGTCGTGCAAGGTAAGACTTACACGGCAGAAGACAAAGAAATTCTCAGCAGCTGTACGCCGGGAATCACTCAGTTCTCAAAACCATTCTTGTATAGGGTTTTAGATGGTCGGCATGTAGTAAAGTGCCACAGATATGACACGTGCAACCATTTGATTATGATACAAGCGGCTTCAAACTGTAGGGCCTACAACGTGGCTTTAAGCATCGTCGAAGTCGAGGTCATTAAAGGAGGAAAGGACTGGAGGCAAGGAGTGGGAAGAAATTCGGCCATGGCTTTTTGAAGGAAGCATCCTGGAATTCGCCTGGAGTGATTTGGGGAAACCATGGAAAACCAAAATCTGGATGCCCGCACGGGGATTCGAACTCGGCCCTTAACATCTCAGTAGAATGGGCGGACTTGGCCGAGTTTTGTCTCAAATCAACGTTCTTCCAAAACGATGAAAAATTTTACGCCCATGTGGAAGGAGCGGCCATGGGCTCACCGCTTTCGCCGAGAGCAGCTAACATTTTTATGGAGACGCTGGAGAGGGAAATGTTGGACAACGCGCCCGCAAACCGCGTCTGTGGGCCACAGACTGTGGCTACGCTATGTTGACGGCACCTTCGTTGTGTGGCCCCATGGACTAAGTGCCCTTGATAAGTTCCTGGATTATATAAACAAAGTACATCCTAAAATTAATTTCACTATGATAATGGAGGAACAAGAACAGCTGCCGTTCCTAGATGTGCTAGTAATCAAACGTGATGACGGGAACCTTGAACACTCATTTTATCGGAAGCCGACACATACAAATAGATATTTACATGCCGCGTCGCACCATCATCCAGCAACAAAAAGAGGCGTCCTCATGACCTTATGTACATGAGCGAAGAAAGTGTGTGATGCGAAAAGTTTGACGACGGAGTTAAAGTCACTGAAACACACATTCAGGTCCAATTTGCTACCACAACCTTTGTATTAAATGGGCATTACACGCAGCTACGACAGGGAGAGATTGCCAATTCAACATAAAATGAATGCACCTCACAGGAACGCAAAGCATTTGTTCTACCCGATATAAGAGGCGTTACTAACAGCATTGAAAAGTTATTTAAAAAACTCGACATAAAATCTGTCTATAAAGCGCATAACAAAGTCAGTAACCAGCACGTCAAGGTTAAGGATAAGCTGCCCCCACTACAGGTTGCCGGGGTCTATGAAATTCCGTGCACCCGTGGCCGGGTGTACCAAGGAGAGACGGGGCGCACTATAGAAGACAGGCTGCGAAAATATCCGAATTATAGATCCAATAACACCGAGAAGTCTGCCATTGCACGGCATGCAGCCGAAACTATTCATGCCACGAATTTCGAAAATACCGCACTGATATTGGGTGAAGTTAAATTGTGGCCAAGGAGGCGTTGGAAAATGTCAAATGTCCAGACAACATAAATGAAGACAACGAGCTTAAACTACACCACGCATGGCTCTCGCTAGTGCGGACGGAGCAGGTCACGTGTCGCCCTCCACCAGATCGCGCCGCGCCCCACCTGGACAACTAAACACGTGACGATTCAGACACACTGATTGGCCTGGTAAACCGAACTCTCTAGACGGGTGACGGACCTAGGCTATATAACAGCACAACATACCGATATAAGACTCGGTTCTGCCCTGGAAGAAAACCGCAGAAGGATGGACGAAACGTCGGCTGCACACATCATGACGCGGCGTCAACCGGACAGCCAAGAAACAACTGACTCTGGCCGCGGAAGCCTAAAATAACACTAAAAATAATTTATCCATTGATATTGTTCAATTTTTCATCGTCTAAGCGTAACATATCTCTCAAATTTATAGTGAGCTGTCTTCCAAGCTCTAATTGTTCTGCTCTTAAGCAGCTCTGTATTTGTACCCATATCACTAGAGTTCTGATGCGTTGTTGGGTGTAGACATGGCCACTTTTCCTGTAACATTTCGCTCTTTCCTGGCTGATGTATTAATAAAAGTTCAAGTAAGTTAGTAATTTGTAATATTCCAGACCACCGTGTCTAAGGATCTGACTATTATTTAACCGCGTGACACAAACACGTGAACATCCTCGAAAGCCACTCGAGAGTCATTAACATGAAAAATCTCGGTAATAAAATAAAGGCGAAAAATGGCGCGCTGGCAACAAAAGCCGCAGTCAGTTAATCGCGCCTCCTCGGCCCGGCACCGCACTTTTTATCTGCTGCTTCAGTGCTCGTTATAAAGACTCGAGCCTTTCACCGGCCGCGGTGTGAAGTTAATGCTGTATCAGACGTGCTGGGTGCAGTGCCACAAAAGACGACAGCTCAAAGAACAATGCGACAAAATATTAAGACGGCGCTGTGGCGAAAGTGCCAGCCAGCACACCCTTTCCTTAATGCATTCACGAGTGTCGTTACCTCAGCATCGGACCAGGCACAAAGCAAATTGGGCCCTTGCGGCAACAACCCATTTTAAGGAAAAGGAAATGAAAAGATCCGAAATGGGCAGTTATCGAGGATATATGACTGTTCTGCTCAGAAATTCAACTTAAAAACAAAGGGATGCGACTGTGGAACTTTGTCACCTTCTCGAAAAGTTTGGAAATTCTAAAAGTAAAATGCGGTAAAGACTTAAGAATATTGTCTGTGTCGAATGATAAATATGTTTCAAGTTTTTTTTATATTAATCGGTTTTTTATCTCAGATTACAAGAGCCGATCGGATAGCTGCAGTTTTTGAAATAGGAGATAGGTAGTGAAGGGAGAGATTGAGGGGTGTTGTGGTATATCTCCTAAGACCCTTTGGAACTTTATCTCGATCGCAATATATTCTTCATCATTTTCATTGACATTAAAGTGAATGAGCAAATACTAAGTCACGTTCCTAATTCCGTACTGATTCAGGGAACTGCGTAATAAGTATATATTAAGTCTTGCGTGATCTTTAAAATAGCTACAAGTGTATCTGAACGATGCAGATTAAAACTATGAAGAGAAACTTAGAATAAATGATTGTTGTAGTTCTGTTTATGTTCAGCAGATTGTGTTGTTGGCTACTATATACTTATTTGCGAATGTTGAAGGCTTCTGATAGTTCATTTTTCAATGCACTTTCTCATATATGATTTCCAGGTTTCAACAGTTACAGTTTTTGTACCGAGATCTTATTCGCCTACAGCATTTGTTTGGCTGTTACCACATACTTCGCTCAATTCCGAAATTTTTAAAGCATTCCTATTTCATTTTTACCTGCCATATCAACGAAAATGCAACATTTTTACAAGCCATTTTTCGCAGTTGCTTATTTCAATTAATTGTTAATAAAGAATGCCATTGCAATTACTTTTTAATTGTTTCACCTGTCAACGAGGCATCAACTCCCACGAATCTCCTTTGAAATTTGCATTTAATTTTAGAGTTTATTAAATATTTTTTTACTTTTTCCCAAGATTGTACTCATTTACTGGTTGTTTATTACGTACCATATACATTAGTATTAATAGGGCATATCTCCTTTTTCTACAAAAACTGTAGTTACTGGAACCATGTCAAAATATTGCCAGCTAGATGTAATATAGTGCGCTGAGGCTCCGCACGCTGGATCGGGGAGATACAAAAGGGCCGGGCATCAAACCATACCTCGCGTACCGACAGTCCTGACTGCAATTTTTTGGCGATTTTCCGCAACCATTGTGAGCTATCCTGGTATTGATCGCCAAATGTGAACTTCAATTTTCCTGGAATAGTCAGTCAGTTGTGCGCTAATCACTCCCTTAGTGCATGACTGCGTGTTATTTAGACGAGAACAGCCCAATTTTCCTCTTTTCAACACATACAAGCCGTTAGTTCAGATTAATTACGATTTTTCTGGCTTATAGACGCATTTAGACGCCAAAAAAGTCTAGAAATGAAAAACTCACTGTTTCGGTCGAAATTCTGCCGTATTTGAGCAATACTGTACCTTGCCACAACTTTCAAAAAACTTATTTAATTTTTTTTTTTTAAATTGCAATGGAGCGTGCGCTCCGATGGCAATTTCTTTACACACCCGTTTTCACCCGTTACTGCAGCCAGGTTCTCTACAAATTTCAAATTTAAACTCTTTCAGTGTTTTTGGTAACTTACTCATCATCATCTCTCTTGGTAACTTATTCCAGTCCCCGAGCCCCTTACCTAAAAAAGAAAATCTTCGTACACTCTTATGTCACATTCAACCAAGTTTCAAGTACATTTTCACATGCTATTTTAGCTTGTGTGCAAAGAGAATGAACTGCGTGCCATACAGCTTCCTCCAAGTAGCGTCAAACATTGTTACTTAAATATAACAACAGTATGCTACCCATTTCGCTAAACAAATTACAGTCTGTGGAAACCCAACAATATTACAAAGCAAGTTACAAATATTAATACAATTATTCAGGATAATTATAATTATTAAATGCAATATAATTCAATATTATTAATAGTAAATTAATAATAAAAATGGTTGGGGGTTAGTGATGATGTTATACCATCAACGTGAATGCCGGGATGTTCCTCAATCTCCGTCCCATAAAATACACAGTTAAACCAGATCTCCAAATCTGCCCATGCTAACAATGAGAAAAACTTGTCCAAGGAAACCGACCCCAAAATGGTGGGGAATGATGGAGAAGAAGAAGATGTAGTTCAGTGCTTAATCTGAAGTCATTTGTCTACCGTGGCCATTTGTTTGTATCTGTAAATGACATGTTGACAATGCCTGTTTTGGAAGTGATGATATTCCGATCAGAGGTGAAACGCGTTCTGAAATTGACAATTAATTCATGTTTACGATGTCTGCGTTCTTTCAGCTTATTAAAAATGTCGGTTTAACAAACTGAGTAGTATTAGCATTAACTTATGGAGGTGAGGAATTTTTCTCAATTGTAACACCTGCAGTCTGGCAAATTGATTAGATAATGACACAGTGGAAGATTTTAAAAATGTCCAGATGACTACCGACATGCCCTTGAGTGAATCGTTTTTGAAGGAAGAGACCGGGGCGCATCCGGAATTAATAAGGGCCGGAGCGGTGTGAGTGATTTTAAGAGCCGTGGCTGTTTTTGTGTCGGTGTTTACAGTGGCTGGCTAATCAGGGTCGCGGTATCGGCTGACTAATGGACAGCCAGCCGCCCCACCGCTATCTGCCATCTGGCGGAGCAGGGAGCCTACCAGCCTGCAGGTACCACCTCCAAACGCGTGCCACGCACCACTCAACCAGAGGCAAAGCTAAGATAGCACGCCTCGTGTTATATGGCTGCTCCTCACATTCGTTTCACTTGGCAGACAAAATTTTTTTGCTATTCACTCTGATCAAAGAGTACTATCTAACAAACATTAAAATGATTTAAATAAATCAGGATTTAATCCAACGCCTTGATTGGCAGCAAAATTAAATCTTGTTGTTGTTTTTTTAAATCACTTTTTAGACTAAAATATATTTTAATTACATTGCTAGTATGTATTAAGTGATTGGTGATTGACAGCCAACCAATGGAACAAATCTCAAGCTTTTCCCATCTGGGTTGTGGAACATTTTTTAATGAAGATACCGAAATGAAGAAGAAACTTCACTGATTTCAAGACATGTATGGAACAATTCGACGTCACTGAAAGGTAAAGTCCGAGAGGAGACTCAACTCAATTTTTATAAAACAATGGCAGTACCGACTCTAATGAATCGCAGTCAAACTTGGGCAAATAAAATAAAATACGAGAACGAAATTCATTCATTCGAAATAGAATTCTTAAGATCAGTGATAGAAGAAGGAATGTACAGGGCGTTCGCCGGAAAACGCTACCCTCCCAGTCTGTTGCCGTCGGCAACTTGCTCGGTCAGTCACGCCAGCAGTTTCCGCCACGCGGCACCGTGAATCACCGCACTGTTTAACACCTCCGCTGCCCCAACAGTGCAGTTCAGTGACCCTTACATTGTTAAGAACGGTTTCATTGCATTGTAGATAGTTTGTGACTTCAGTCTCTTATTAATCAGTGTTGTGAATAAACGTTTCTTTGCGGTTTGGCTGGTTTGGGGCTTCATACTCTTATTAATCTGTACCGTGTTTGACTGTGAGTAAAATTATGGTACGTTACAGTTTGCAACAAAGAATATTTCTCTACGATACATATGTGAAGAAGAAGCCGTTTAAAAAGTGTCGCAGTAAATTTCGTCGCGAATTTCCTAGCGCTTTACTGCCAGCTAAATCAACAATTCTGCGTCTGGTTAAAAAAGTAAGAGAAACGGGTTCATTTTTTAACAAAAAGAGACTGTCGGTCAACCGTATTCTCACAGAGGAGAAAATTGACGATATCGCTTTTCGACTAGAACAGTCACCCAAAAAATCATTAAGTCAGTTAGGGCAACGTGTGTCTCGAAATATGTTCAGAAGATGTGAAATGTGCATTACACAAGAGGGTCAACACTTCCAGCATCTTTTATAAGGTAAGATAATGAATTACGTCACATTTAAATGCTTAGCACACAAGTTTATGAAGTTTATGAAGCGTAATTATTATGAAATAGTCCGCGGCCGACGGTCGAACAATGCCGGAAACTGAGCGCTCGCTCGCCGGGAGCAGTTTCTTCCTTGTAGCGCTAACAGTGGGTTGCGTTTCCCGGCGAACGCCCTGTATAAATGAAGCAACAACTGAATATTTCCCCTTTGAATGACATAATTTCCCAAAAAAGGGAAAATTGGAATGACTACTTTCTAAAAAATGTTAACGACAAATTTCCGAAGCCATCTCTGCAGTACCATCCTTCACGCTGAAGGTATGTTGGTAAACCCAAGAAGAGATGTTTAGTAAACTGAGTTCGGAACCATCTTTCGGCCTATCCACGAAGAGGAAGTAAGTTATGTATGAAACATATGCCTCTGTTGCTGGGACAACCAGAAGTCCTTGACATCTAACGACCGATCCTGTTGGGTGAGTGGCTAACAGTCTGGCCTGGCGTTCGGGAGGACTCTGGCTCGATCCAATGCTCGGTAATCCAAATTTCTGCCTCCCATAGATTCCTGAAATCGTTCCAAGGGAATGCTGGGATGGTTTCTTCAAATGGCCTTAACCGAAATCTTTCGCCACCCTTGCCTTAATTCCATTCCTATGTCTAATGTTCTCGGCATAAAGTCATAAACTAAAAAAAAGTAGTGACTCCGGCCGAGGAAATCTACGATTCTGATTTTTGACACTGGTATTTAGTAATTTCAGTAAGAAATAATAAAGTTTGATCTTAAATGCTCACTAAAAATTCGAACAAATGATTTTCAACTTGTAAATTGTAATTTGTTACAGCTCAGAAATTTTATACAATTGTGTATTCAAATGGTATATTATGTCATAGATGCACTGTCAAAAATGAGTAGGAAACAATTTATGTCGCGTAAACATAGAAAAAGATGAAGCAATTATCCCTGAAGGGTATTACTTTTAACTCCGTATTTTCTATTAATAACATCATTAAGATTTATATTTTTGTAGGAACCTACCTTGTTGTTATCAGGAAACAGTTTATTCAAAGATAGCTGAGTTGGTATGTTTTTCAGTAGCAAAATATTAGCAATGTCGCGTAAGTATGTTTAAGGATGACCTGTTTCTTCGGTTAATTTCCCAACAGCCATCTGCTAAAAGTAAATACAGTACGTTTGTCGGCGAGCCATGAAGTACAGATTTTATCGCAGTCAAAAAATGACTTTTTCCAAAGATAAATATAAAATTTCCTGTTAAAATGATTGTTGTTAATGGAATGATAGTATTCACAAACGGATATCTAATAAAACTAATTCTAGAGGCGCTGAAATTCTGCAGTCGTTGGTAGTTCGAAGTAGTTTTGGACAAATTCAGTACCATCATATAGGATATGGGAACAATAAAACAAAGTCATGCCAAATGTTTCTGTGTCTGGCACACTAGTTCGCAGTGGACATTTGATACCAGAGAGCTGCTTGTACACACTGCCTGCTCGTTACTAATAACAACTTCAAAATTGCGATTGTGTTCAGGGCTAATCATCATAAAAACTTTGCAAATTTCGAAATATCATGACCATCTATTTTAATAGATACGGTAACACGAATACCGCATTAAAGGCCTTAAAGTTTAATGCAAAAAAGAAATGGTAAACGATGGCTTATGGCGTTGTAAACGAACTAAGCCCTCTTTGTGCATCTTCATAAATAAGCGTGTGACTCGATAAATTGTTGACGAAAATTTTGCGATCAGATTGCGCGGCGTGCAAGTTGCGTGGTTGGGGGCAGTAAGTTGCCGCCGGCAAGAAACACGACACCCTAACTTGCTGTCTGCACGAACTACGGTGAGCTAATGTTGTTTCGAGTTGGCCGACAAGCCGAGCCTCGTGTACCGCCTCGTTAACCCCCTCATCTTATGACGGGCAGCCCAACTTCCAAAACATGTTTTAAAATTTCCGTTATGAGCCTAGAAAGTTTTAATTTTCAGTGCTACATGCTCCTCCCAAATTTCCATAAAATTTTATAGATCAACAACTTCAATTTGACGCATTTTTCTTCTATTTTTTATAGGAGACTGTTCAGTTACTATTAAGTCATTTAGTAGATTGTAGTTGTTTGGAAGCAGAGATTAGAACACACAAATGGTTTCTTGTGACCATTCCAATTATTACGATCTGGTCTGCCAGAGGCTGCAGTTTGACTGAGAATCTTGACACCTGCCAGTAAGACCGATGAAACCACTGCAGGTGAAATAACCGATGTGATTGGTGTCCTAGAGGCTTTCTGCAGTCGTATGGGACAATTTTATGGGACTCTTCGCAGCTATCCTCCTCAAAAATAAAATTCCCCAAACATTACAATAAAACGCAGACCAACACAAAGATTACAAGTTTAGCTATAAGAAAGGTAGGTCTCACATTCATCTCAAGGCATAGGCTGCGTTTAATGATGCAAGCCTTCGGTAAGATGTTAAATATCACGAGAAAACACATGCTGTTTGGTTTCAACTCGATTATTTATCCATTTTAATGTACCTGTAATAAATGTAGTGGAACATGATATAATAAAATAACAAAGCCGTCTCAGCAGTACAGACAATTATGTCGTGTCACTATGCTGTCACACGTAGAGATTATAGGACACTAAATACTGAAATTGTAACTGAAGAGTAGATATAGATCAAAGTAAAATCCTTTAATAATTTATACACGTCAGTGACTGTATATTTCCATTTAATTCGCGAATCTGTACACATGTGGACGTTTTCAATGATAGGAAAAGAAAATATTTCATAAAATGAATTTAACAGAGAAAAGTATCGGTATGTTTCTTCACACGAAACGGAAAGCTTAAAAAACAAAGAATTTATTTCTTTGTTGGGGAGCAGAGAGACTAAGGGGAGATTGTGAGGGGGGAGGGAGGTTACGTCACCACAGTTTTTAAATTTCAACACTGTTTGAGTGTGGTTGAAGAACGACATATCACCGCCATCCTTATTTTTTACACTGATCTTAGCACTATAAAAGAGGCATTCAGTCTCGCGCTCCGACCTATTAGTAGCTTATATGAAGAAACATCGATCATTACAGCGAAAACCTTATTGGAGGCGGTCAAGTATAGTCAAACGATCCACACTGAACAAATCGTCATACTAAGGGAGCATCCAATCAACCATTCCGACCAAACCGTCGTTTTATGAATGGGTCACAAGTAGACGTCTAACAACAATGATGTCCAGATTGCGTTTCAACAGCGGAAGATTTCCCAGTCACGTAGTTGGACGAAGCCTGAGGGAATCTCCACGCTGCGATTGTACAGATCGCGTTATAGGAGACACCAACCACACCATGTTTTCGTATAAAAAATTTAAACCGTCCCAGGATACTGTGATCAAGGAATTACTCAACATTGGAATCCCCCTTCCCACTAACCTTATCCTACTCCTTGCTAGTGATAACAGAGCAGTGTACTACAGCCTTACTAGATTCCTAAAAAAATGGAGACATAGATATGTAAGACCCCACCAACGGTTAACAAAAGGTCAAGCATACAAGGCGGGCCAACCAAATCTGATCACCGGGCAGAGTGTTATAGCCAGTGTCTAATAAGTGAATAAAGCTTTCATCAAATAAACTTAATCTCTAATAAAATAAGAACTTAGAACCACTAACACCAGGTCGGTATTGCCTACTTAGTCCTACAGGAAGATATCAAAGAATTGTAAGAATTGCTGCAACGAGGCGGCTTCATACTTGAAAGATTGTAATAATGACTAGATGTTAGTAATTTGCAGTTTCACTGTCGAAACCCACTGCACAGAAAGCTGAAAGAGAACTGCCTTCATCGATCAACTTTCTACAAACATCCTAGGCTTCCTCGAGGATTGAATCCTGGCCTCCTGTAATTTAGTTTTCGTAACGTACCTACTGAGCGCAAGTTCTACCCCCGGTCCATCCAGATTTCGGTTTTTAATGGTTTTCCGAAATTACTCCAGGTGAATTCCCTAACAAAGGAATGGCCAAATTCCTACCCCTTTCTTGCTTCTACCCCTTTCCCGTCTCTAATGAAGTCGACGAATCGAAATGCTCTGTTTGGTCCGAATTATGATCTTTAAGGTTCCGTTTGTTTCATTGGTAGTATATTTTTCGGGGAGAACGTGTTTTATCCGTCCGTACAGTGATACAAAAATACAGGACGGTGTGACCCGGTTCGTCTGGTGAACGTCAAAGTCGATACGCTTAAAGGTGTACTATGTAGATGTCTTCGATCGTCGGTAAATGACCCAATGTGTTGCCGACGCTCCAAGCTGCGATACGATCAGAAAACATCCGTACAGTTGATAGATTGTGGACAATGGCCTCAGATAGGAACTGAATTCGAGATATTCCTGCGACAACAGTTATTGACTCTTGTGGGACTTCAGCAACAATTCATCAGTGGAGGGTTAAACAGACATATAGTTCAGCATTACCCTCACTCAGTTTATAATGATCGATTTCAAACAAAATCGCTCACAAAAGTGTTGTTTCCCATAAATACGGAGATTTAATGGTTGTTTACGGGCTGAATCATGTTCGTCGAAACATAAAACAACACAGTTTTGCAGTGGCTATTAAAATGTCTATATAATAAGTGTGAAATCTGATTTTTCCAGTAATTGCTAATTAGTAATACCGATTGTGCGTAATCGTTGCGGGTAGTACCTAACTGAAGCTAATGCAAATTCGTAATGCATATTGAAATTAGAAATTTCTGTGGTCTTCACATCCGGTGTTCTGTCAAAAGTGTGTCAGATTAACAATTTTATTTTGTCATGGAGGAGAATTATTCTGCCAGGTTGCGCGAATACCGAAATTATTTGCGTATTGGTACCTGAACACATGGCCGCATCGCATTCCAGGAACAAGCATCTGTCAGACTGCAATTAAGTAAGGAGTACTTATGATAGATTTGACGTGAACGGTCTATCTCTTTTCTGGGATCAGAATCACGGACTAAAATCCCACATCCACCATCATAACCGTCTCTCCATGCAGCCTCAGATTAGCAGCATCTGTGTCGTATTGGGCAGTCAATTTAGAGAGATAATAAAACCATTCGGAGAGCTGCTTTCCTGAGAATTTACTTATGCAGCAAGTGAATAAGCTAGTGCAGAGAATGCTGTTTTACGAAATCGTACTATGTATGATTTACGTTTTCCTACTCCACACTAGTCTGTTCTGCCATTCTCTTTATTCATTTTTTTTTGTCGAGCCATGCAGCTTGAATGAATATGAATCTTACTGTAGGAATATCCTATAATCCCTGTTCTTTACCGTCTTTGTATGAACGTCGCTGTTATGTTATCATGGTAACTTGTTATAATTAGCCGCCTATATCTGAATCGACTGGGCGGCAAAAATAGTTTTTTTTTGACCCATTTATTGTAGTTTAGCCTGTCTGATGTATACTGAAAATCTTTACATTCGATGTTTCACCAACTTCCCAAGGCCGGTTGACTTGAAATTTGGCATACATTCTCGTTCCCAATAACAGTACAACATATAATATTTATAATTACTAATTATAAATATTTAATCAATTAATTAGTTAATAATAATTAAATTTAATTACTTCTGTCTGTCGAAATATTTCCCAAAGTATCCTGGATAAAATCCAACGCAGCGTGTATTCTATTTAAGTGCCCAAACGCGATATTCTCAGATTTCGGTTCAGTACTGCTCCTCAATTACAAAATAAGGTCTTCAGTTATCTGAAACATAACATCATATAATACAGAGTCTATTACTAATTAACAGAATAATAAATGGGACGAGGTAAATTCTGTGTAAGAACATACAACCACTTGGAAAACGAAAATAATTAAAATATTTTTTTATATGAAAGGCCTTCGATATATGTTCACGCCTACTTTCGAGATAGTTCTGGGTCGAAAGTATATTAAGATGCTATAACTGGACTATAAAAATATTATATTTCTCAGTCATTGTTAAAGTGCGGTATTTAAGATCTGTGGCCCCTAAGGAACATCGGTGGTGCGGTCCCCCATATACGAAAATAATAAAGCTATTCGTTAATATCTATTACTTATTATTCAATTAATATACCTGTTAATACAAAATATTTGGTAATGATTTTAAAAATATACAAGAACAACTTACTGAAACATCGAAAGTTCGAAACGTGATGACAATGGGCTGTGTGGTTGATGGCAAGGGATGAATAAGAGCTCATCTAATGCCATATCACGATTCTATGGAAATTACCATCTATCGAATTAACAATAATAGAAACAGCGAGACGAACAATGTACTAGAATTTTCATTTACCCATCTTTTAAAAATTCTATTCGCAACATTTTCAAGTAATATACATCGACATTTGTCTGTATATCCACATTAAAATAAAAAAATTAATCAATCAGAAAGAATTATTATGTTGCACATATACCCACAGCTTTTTCTGGATTCTTTTAAAAAATTTAAAAAAATAACCATATTTCTCCAATCATACTGAACCAAAATCGATAAATGAAGTATCATTTTTAAAAAAGTAAGCTTTTCGGTTTGGTTACTTCATCAGTTTTTTTTTTATTATTTTTTTTTTTTAAAGTAAACCAATAAATAGCAAAATTGTGTACAATGAAGGTCACGGGTATGCGATAGTTTACAGTCAAGCTGCTAGACTTAATCCTGCATCGATAAGAAGTGATCGCATTACAACTAAACGGCAGCAGCACACACTAAAAGTTTCGCATGAGTAATGATGGTGTGATATTAGGTATATCAGTTGACTAATAAAATGTTGCTGCAGAATGAGACAGACCAAAGCCAAGCTGCTAGCCTACATTGGGATCGCATTACAGCAAGATAGCAGCACCACATATCACAGAGATATGGATTAAGTCTGTGTGATTTCGAGAGTAAGGGGCTTCTCAGTTATTTTTGTTTCTGTTAGCGAAAATTTCAGCATTTATAATCGTTTCGGAGGAAGTTTTAAGTGCTTTACTGCGTTCTTATTTCAGTTGATACATAGACTATTGCTATAAATGAGTCCTACTACAAACCAGCAACTTCGCTAATCAGCGAATATGATTTGCAAAATTTTCGCAAAGACCACCAATTTGTGACCTAATATTTGATCGGAATATCGAACTGTGAAATTTTTTATGTGGTGACCTTCTGATCATTTTGCTGTAACAGTTTCACTTCTTTTCAGAACTGTAGGTTCACCTGGACGCGTAGGCGTTTGAACAGGGTGTTAAAAATGTTGTAATAAAGGAGGCGAGTGCAGCTGGTGGACGGACGGCTTCATCTCGCCGAGTCAGGTGGTGAGCGCGGCTGATTTATGAGCTCTGTGCGACCTTCCCGCCGGCGCTACCCGACTCATAAATCCCTCCACCAGACTAACGCCATCGGACGCTCGCTTCTTCAGAAACAGTCCCCCGGGAAATACTGACGACTAATATCTCATACCAAAACACTTCCCTAGTTCTAAAATTCAGCAGAGATTTGGAAATCGTGGGATTTCTTTTGTGTGGATGCATCTTTCGGGGGGGGGGGGAAATCCAATCGTTACCATTCCGAATTTGCACATACTGCAATAGAATAAAATAATATTTGCAAAAATTGTTTTTAGAACGACTGCTTTCCAATTGTAGACAAAGTGATGCTGCATTTAGTTCTTAACTATTTATTTGATACATTATAAATACTAATAAAAGGCTAAGATTGGTCACTGTGTCTCCCTCACAGCCATCGTTGTCGACCCAACAACCAAAGATGTTACTACAAAATCGAGGTTATGATTGTCAGGTCGTACTAGTTAGCAGTGGGGGAAGTGAAGTGTTGCCTTATGTACTGTATGTGATCAGTGTTTTTTTGTTTGTGAAATGTGTAGTTTTCTGAAGTGGATATTAAGGGCCGTCCCAGCATTCGCCTTGATGGATGTGGAAATCGCAGTCAGGACGGCTGTTACGCGGGGACCTGGGGTCGGGACTGGTCCCATTGCGGTGTGCGGCGCCTAGGAGCACTGAACCACACACTGGCGGGTCATATTAAATACTAGTTGCTATTTGTTTGTTTGTATTTGTTCAGTGTAGATGCTTTCGTTATATTCTCTGATCGCTGTTATGCTGTTATAGTAAGCTAAGAAATATGGAATCACGTTTATATCACGATGCATTGAATGTTTTGATGAGCGTTCCTAGGGGGGCCTTCATTTTAGAGCAGAAATATTTGAAATCGTTACTAGAGTTCAGGAAAGGAGCCATTTAAATTTTTTAAATAATTTAAATTGTTTTTATGAGCACCTTGTTATTGAAACCATTACTTTTGAATAAAAATAGTTCCACATTGACCGCGATCAATGCAGCTTAGACTACGATTAAAATTAATATTATGTAGCATAAAGTAAGATGTTGAGATTTATTTTTAATATCAGTTGCTTACACTAACGCCAGGTTACAGTTTGAAATGCAGTATGGACCAGGATGACAAATGAGACTTTTCTTATGAGACTTTTCTTTACAGCTTAAAGCACGAGAAATTGCATGGAGCGTTATTTTATAACAATTATTTCACATAAGCGAAGTTTTAAGGCTCTGCCTGCCTTATTTCAGCAAACAGTTAACTATGTCTGCAGTTTTTATAGAATTACTTGTGGCCTCTAATAGTAGGCAGACAAGATTTTCTGATTATCAACGTCTCCCATCTAACAACGCCTGCTTAGTAACAAGATGATATTTTTATTGTTTGTGTGTTTTTTACATAGAGATTCGAATTAAATCGAAAGTGGAACCAAGATTTGTTGAAACTTTTATTTTTATGCTAATTCAAAAATCAATAATTTCCTCCAAGCGGACAGCTGAATCAACAATGTGAAGCAAATGGCGTTTATTTCCAAATAGAAAGAGATTTTATTCATCAAATTTCATCAGTAATAAATTTGCCAAAATCTTAATACTGCTCCACTTTTTTTCGTTCGGTTAATTTTTCATAGATTAATCTCTATGAATTCCTGAGTATGAAGAGTACACTTGTGGACTTTGTTGACGCTTTATCTGTAATCATGGATGCATTGCTTGGTGTGGTATTTAAGGTTAAATAATATTCCTTTCTGAAGCATAGAATCCGCTAGTGAGAAATAAAACTGAAAAGCATTACTTCGGACTTTATTTTAAATACCTTTAGAAGTACGAGAAGAAAAAAAATCTTTTTGCCACAATGTTTTCATCCAGCAGTCTGAAGGTTTTTTTTTCTTTTATTTTTAACTCTTCATTCTTTAATGTCGTGTTGCTAGCTACATGTTGAATATCAGAATAAGGTCCAAGCGACACAGGTAATAGCTTGGAGTGGTCAAGTACTGTATTTCATAGAGTGCATGCATGCATTATGATTACGCAGGGGATTAACTGAGTTACGTTGCAGTTATCTCAATTTATGTCAGTGCATTTAGTTTCCATTAACCTTTGTGGCACAGGTGGCAACATGAGCAGAAAATCCAGATAGCGTAGATAATGTGCCCCAACTATTAGTTAAATGAAACACTGCTCTTCCGCAGTGCGATTTGTTGGTTATTTAATGGCTATTCTAAAGGCGCGTAAAAATTACGGGTATCATCCAGTGGTGGTAATGGTAATATGTTCTGGAAAGTTTCTAGCAAAAAACGAATAACGATTAATCATAATATTTTTTATTGATGACGAAATTTTTTAATATTACGAAAAATTTTCTAACTGAAGTGTAATCTCAAACTCGATTAACTATTATTTATTAGATATATTTCGTGATAACCTTTGTTTCGCGTAAACTTTATATGAGTTTTAATAAACTTCCTGTCAAAAAATTCTTAAGATACGTTACCACTTTGTTCCAGTAATTGCTACAGAGAATACAACATAAAAATCGTATGCTCTTACATGAATTTATGCGCCAAAACAAACGTATAAATCTAAACTAACATCATATCATATTTTATATCTCTGCTTCGCATTATATTGCATCTGTGCTACACAACAGACAAGTTCATTTTAGCGAGCATGGAATTTACACTTTCTTTCAACAATGTAAGTGCAAATAAAATAAAATGTCGTTATTTACTTTAAATTTCTTGGTTTTCCAAGCAGCGCTGTGGTGGCAATCAGTGTAACTAACACTTCGGCATTATCGAGACTTGCCGAAGTTTGCCGAGCCATTGAAGTAAGCCCAGTTTACAGGCATAATGCATTTTATTAAAGTAGATGCTTGAAGATCGATTTATTAGCCTACAAAAATCTTGGGCATAGATATATATTTAATATTTAACATTGCCATAAAAAGTCAACGAGGCACTTAAGTATGAATATGAATAATGATTGAGGACCTAGAACTGGCTACCAAAAAAAAAAATCGTTATTCAGTCGTCATTAGAATGAACGAAGGATATGTATAACATTTCAACAATAAGGAGAATTTATTCGACGTAAACATTGGCTCCAATGTAGCTATATTTCGTCTTGAAGCAAAAGACGGCAAAATTGTGCTGTCGGAATCAGTGTCGGCCTTAATGAAAAACGCCGGAAGACTATCGGCCTAAAGTGGAGGGCAGATTAGGTTTCTCATACCGAGCGCACTAATATCCCCTGTTTGTCCGTTCATCTGCGCTCTATGGCGCTGCATACATTTGCCGGATCGGTTCCATCGTCAGCCTGAATCGGACAGGACTAAATTGGAATCGGTACCAGGATCCCCGACAGCGCAGCCGGACCTTAATTGGACGAGGGGAAGAATTTCCTTGTCTGGTTGGCGCGTGTACAGTTAGCTGACATTGCTACAGGGTTCGCCAGATAAGAGCCGGCCTGAATTACCAATCGCATCTCAGTGGGCCCAGCACAAACATCTCTCCTCCCAGCATTGGCAAAATTATTTCAACGGTTCAGGTGACTGCGGTAGATTAGTAGTAAAATTAAACAGCGAAAATAGAATGATATGTAAATAGACACTGCAATTTGTGGTTTTATCAAAGAGGGTCCAACTTTCACAAAAGGATTTTCTTTTGGGACATTTTTTAAATTTTTTAATCTTCCTGTTGATTGCTTTACAATATTTTACTTTCCGCCACTTAATTTTCGTTTCAACTAATTTTCTCCCTGTAACTGAAATAAATCTTACCAACGATATTCCCTTCGTTAAACAAAACGCTATTACTGCAATAATAATTCTTTGTCATTCTCCCTAAATGAATGGCATTCGCATTGTTACGAACTTCATTTATTTTTTCCGTATTATAGAGGTGCGCTTAATTCGTATTTACTGTAACAATCTACTCTTTATACATTGTATTTAATTCAATACATTTACCATCGCCACAATTGACCCTTTACACATACAATACAAAAGAAAAACCTTCTTCAGAAATGTATATTATCACCCGCCCATTCTGAGACTTTGTAATAATTTTATTTACCCCCAGCGATGGTCCTCTCGTTCCGCACGATGCCAACGCTAGGATATTACAGTCGCGCTCCAACAAGCCACGAGGGGGACAAACATAGTTGGTTAAATACCTGAATCATTCCATATTTGCCATTAGTTCCCCAGAAAACTATTTAGAATCAAGCTTTCATTAATTTAAAATTATCAATTAATCTTGCATTAACTGCAGAATATTTTTTGCCTGTGTTATGTATTTTTATAACACTTGTTGAATATCGATTGCTTAAACCATGTGGTCTTGATATGGTTGTCCGGTAATTGTAAACAAGTAATCTCCTAATTGAAACAACCGTGGCGTAGTCGTCTGCCAGTTCTGAAAACACGATGAATCAAAATAATTTCCCACTATAACCGGCTTAACTTGTAGCTAATTTTTCATTCAGAGATTGCTCACATCTTCAGTGCCCGAAAACAAATCAGCTTTACACTACTGCACACGGTCTACCGTTCACACTTGTTTCCGACGGTTCAGTATTCTGAAGAACTGAAGAATTGATTTTTGTCCCCCTTGGACAAATTGATGCGATAAAAATGTTGCTATAGCAATTCTATCCCGATCACCGGCTGATAGGTTATGAATTACGATGGAAAATTCTCTACCAACTTGTTTCCACAATTTTTTATGCTGAATATCTATCTATTTTTTCCCTTTTCCTTCTCTTCATTTTTAATGCTTAGAAAAGTTGATTTGTGAGTATAAACCGCAATTCATTTTAAAGAAATAAGTCTTGCAGTCTGTTGTTTTTATCAACGAATATAATTAAGGAAATAATGTTGGTTCGAAAGTGCGCACGACTGCCAGAATTTGGATGAGCAACATTCGCTTCTCCGAGGCGAACATTGTTTCACTCAAAATCAAAATGTAATTTACTTTCTTCTCCTAAGAAATCGGAAGATCATATATAGACAGACAGGATGTTCTAAAAGCATCGTTCAACTTATTTGTAATCATAATGAAACAAAAATTAACATACCATGTAATAGATGAATTTGTAATACAACCTAAAGCGTTTTTCCAAACCTACGTTTGTTGAATAAAGATTGCAATGATGACGTCAACTCAAATCCTAGTTTCCTAAACATGATTCGGACCTACATATTACATTTTTAAATTCTAGATGACTGTTCAAAACTATGGAACAAGAAATTCATCCACCAAAGAAATATCTGTCCATAACGAATATGATAATGGGTTGAGTGAGTAGTTACATAATTGCGCCATCATGTTTTAACGAATTTTCCTAGATATAAAGTTTCATCGATTCATGATATATGTATAAAACAAAAAATAATGGTCAGTGCCAATAATTAACTTCGGTTCTTATACTAAAAAAAACTTGATAAATAACACTTTACTGTAACCAATAGTCAGCAACGTTCATAGTAAATTCCATTTCACTGCCTTCCATCTCTTTCATATTACTTATGGGATATTAATCTAACATTCTTTACGTGGCTGTGAAACTCAAAAATCTAATCAATTTGAAATCATGGACATGGAATTATATGTTAATCGCTTTTCATTATATATCATTATGGTGGCTGTAAAAATGTAATTACTGTTCTTACTGTTACGGTCAAACTCACTCATTTCTTTCCTACACTTTTGTACGAATCTCCCTGCATGTTCAGAAACGTCTGTTCAGAGGTATGGGAAAAGAAATAAACACACTAAACTAACTGTTTTACAGTTGGTATAGACGCCTCTAAATCTATGTAATTCTAGATATTTTGGCTATAAGACATCAAGTGAAATTTCATACAAATCACTACTGTGTGTGTTGTCAAGTGACATTCAAACACGGTTATAGCTGTGAAAATGGCTTCCGGGACAACATAACATGAACATCGGAAGAGATAATTAAACCAACATTGGCTTGACCATAATAGTTTGTCTCCACGTTCAATAAAGAAAAAGTGAGAACCAAGTTAGTTGAATTAGTTTCTTATGCTAGCTGGAAAATCCATCTATGTTTGGTCTTATATTGAGAATCCGTTCCTAACTTTCTTATTAATTTTAACAGTTTGCTGCAGCCTTTAAGTTTTTATAGTTTACACACTATTGATAGACATCATGTATACCGCGTTTTGAATCATAACAGTGCCCTTTCCTCTTTCAAAACATTTCGGTAAAAGTTTTACATATTTTCACATTGCCTGTATTATATCAGATAGTTACAATATTATTTTAGTGGCGACACACTAAATATTATGCAACAAAATTACGGTTATGGAGGTCTGATATTAGTTAAATCTACTATTAAATGCTGTACTTTCAGTACACTTTTGATTACGCACTCAACACAACACAATTTTGTTATGCTATTCGGTAAAAGAGTACTTTCAGCATTACATAACTCAGTCGCCATAATGCGGATAATCACCGTCGTTACAAACTATTCTATCATTTCAGCATTTTGGCCAACTTTGAAAATTTCAAATTTTTTTTTAAAAAAAGTTATTTTGTCTAACTATATTTCTTCGATATTTCTCTATTCCTTAGCTCATGTATGCTAAGAAAGCTACTATTCTGCTAGTTTTATGCACTTAATTCAGGAAACTAAATACTGAAAAATTTCTGCTCTATTTAATGTGATAAAACCTAATGTAAAAATTAGATGTATATTTTTCTTGCATGAGAATTGGATCTATCGTTCCCGAGTTATATTGTAAGCGTAATAACGTACAGATGCAGTAAAAAAAAAAAATGTTTTTTATGCGCTACCCACTGCAGATGCACATATAATGTTCTGTGCTAGTTAAATCTTCCACACATTGCGTTCATTTATCTCCATTGGATTATGCAGCGAGCAGAGTATGGCAGGAAACCATGTATGAAGCCGGTTTTTGTCTAGTTGCTTCTAAACATCCGTTTATTCTAACATTACAAAATATACTATATTGCTTGGTCGGATAGTAAATGTAGAAATAAAAAAAGCTGCATACAAAGTGGATCAGTGATTCTGGGATTAAAGGCGTACTAACATCGAGATATGTAGAGGGACATTGTGTCATATGGCAAACACCTTATTTATGTAGCATAGTAAACGTGCTCTGTGACCTGATCGGATAATGATTTGGCGAATTGAAAACAAATTTCACGCAAATGGATTAATATTTCTTGGGTTATAAATATACTAACGCAAACATGTTGTATAAGTGCTCAAATTTTGAAGTAGCTTCTTTATATAAAGTGATGAAATAGCCCCATTTTGGAATCCTACGAAACCCCCCTTCCCCTCAGGTAGCCCGACGTGGCTTTTGTCTGTAACCCCTCCCCCCCTCACGTAGCTTTTTTCCCATTGCTTCAAGAAGACATTTTGTACTGTTTTCTCTTGTCAGACTATCGTAAATTACATACGGAGATTAGTAAATGACGGAAATAAATATTCACATGCTGTTTTGTGTTCTGTACCTTATTTTAACTGAGCCAAACAATATGAACGAAAAGCTTCGCAGCTTGGCTCGAACCTCCCCCTCCTAACCCCCCCCTCCTAACCCCCCCCCCACATAGCATCAACGTAGCTTTCCAGTCAATCCCCCCCCCCTAGACAAGCCACGTAGTTTATGGACGCTCCCTTATGAACAATTGACAATTAGGGACTGATCTACGAGAAATTAAACCTCTGATTTCCGATCGGTTTCCTCAGACGCCATTAATAAGAAGAAAGATTTCCTGGAAATCGTAGATTAAGTTTTACTTCTTCTTTTTTACAAATTTGGTCACTGAAATGAATTACAACTGATTTTTAACATCACTGCCTCTAAATTGATGTATCTGCGAGGAACATGCAACATTTCAATACTATTAATGTATCGCTTCATAAAATTGCATCCTGTTTAGTCATTGTCGTTAAATGTAATTAAATTATTCATTTCATCTACTACTGTAACTAATAGATGGAAAGGCTGTTTAAAATCTTTTGCGCAGGTCATCTGTTGATTTATTTCAGTAATGTTGCCAAACGTAGTGTTAATCCTATCGTTTAATTATGAATTCTTGATGTCCTATCCTGTCGCGGAAGCCACGTTAGGTATTTGATTTTCTTGAAATAATTAGTGGAAGAGTCAATTTCCAGTTGGTTTGTTTTTCTTCAAGGCATCGAACTCAAAACAAAGATATTACGTACAAACGTAAATAAATGCTTCACCGATTGTAACTTGTAACACCTTTAAAACTAAACGTTTCAAAACTAAAACTCAGCAATCTAACTAGTCTTTTCTGATCGCTTATATAGGCGTCACAGAAAAATCCAGATTAATTTAAAGACTTCCGACCGACGTTTATCGAATTCTAACAATACTTAAACAATTAAAATCACATTTAAACGCTCAGAGTTAGTAAAAAATCATTCACAATCATTATGAAACACACGGAAATGAAAATTAAAGATATTTACAGATATTTAAAAACAAAATTAACTACATAAACCAGTCCAAACCGTCACAAATTGTCCTCTAAACATCGTAACTCACGTCAATACTTAGAATTACAAACTTTTGATCAATGTTTCATGCATAGTACTGTCATTGAACGTATTAAATAGTATTTACATAGTTTCATTCCATAAAACAATGTTCACTGACACAAATTCACAATTAATTGCAAGAAAAATATACAAAACCACATTTACTCAGCTCCCAGCTTGCTGAAAATCATTCTTAAAATACAATTTCATTAAAGGTCTGGGTCAGAGGACCATTGCAGCAGGTATAAATAATAGCGTTAAAATATAACTATATTGTAATTAAGTCATTTTTTTTAAAGATATTTGTTCTTATTTATATTTTTGCGCGAACAAATTGAATTAAAAAGTAAAGTATCTATATAACTCGATAGTCACATTCAGAAAATAAAGTAAAAGAAAAGCAAGGTGGCGTATTGATGAACTTTTTGTTCATCTTAATGGTAGAGAAATGAGCTGTATCAATAGTAGAACGTCTGATAGCGCAGTAGCATATGATAATCTATACTATTATAAATCTGTAAGCAAGCTGCGTTTGTAGTGAGGCTTGATCTCTAATAACGCAAAAACTACCGCATCAATTTGCATGGTGTTTCCAAATTTTTAAAGCTAATGTTGCTGATCAACCTCTGCAGAAGTAGCTAACGACTAATATGTACCATGGGAAGAAGCAAGTCAGTAAAAACTTCAGAAATGTGAAACTGTAGACCACAGATAATTATACACATTCAGACGGTCACTCCTTTCATAAAGGGACCTGACAAAATTTAGGATTTCCCTTTTTTTTTTTTTTACTTCTGCGATTCATTTTTCTGGACCGCAGTACTTCAAAATAAAAAGAATACGTGAATCAAGTATAATCAGCATTTACTTGAATCGTAACAGGTCTGTTGAATTACTAATATTGAAGACATGTATTGTCTCTGGTAGACGGTCATACAGTTTGTCTCTGGAACAAAATTGCTACCTGAACGCTGTACAATACAGCCACAATAAGCCAATACATAATACGAAATTCAGTTTTTTCTCGAAGAGCGATGTCTGAAAAACAGCTATTATAAATATCAGCAAGTAATAAAACATACTCGTACTTCTTTCATAATGACTTGTGCGGAATTGCACATATTTGGAAGTACTTTATTCGATTAATATGTCTCGTGGCTATAACGTGCAAATATAACTAGGCATCCGAAAATTCAGGTACATGCGACTCAAATAATTACATAGAAAATACGGATATATTGAAAGAAACTCAAATTAAAAAATTTTCATATCCTAATGCTACACCGCGTAAATTATAAAGCTAAAAGCATCGTCCCTTTGGCCTATAACAAAGCATATCAGCTGTCATCACTGTCCAGGTTGCATATCAATCGATTTACAACTTGCGATAATTTTGCCACTCAGAAATAATTGCTTGAGTTACATGCACATTAGTACATATACTGTACCGTGATCCATTTTGACATTTTTGAATTAATTATATCTGACTGAAATAATGACAATAATGATACGACGATTTGAAACCAAGATTAACTCCAATTCACGTAAATTTCTATTTTAAAGCAGGAATAATTGATGGTGTATCAACATAAAATAAAAACCAATATCCAAACAGCAAAAAATAAATAAATCAGAAAAAATTGAGATGCTGTGATTATTGGTAAAGAATTTTTATTTCAAATATAACTAGGCATCCTAAAATTCTATTCTACACCGCGTAAATTTTAAAAATAAACCCGTTATGCCTGATGCTAAAATTAACGAGTCAATTGTCATCTAGTCCAGGCTGTTGTTTCGCCAGGTACTTACATGCGACTGAAATAATATCATAGAAAATACGGCTATATTGAAAGAAACTTAAATTAAAAATGTTTCATATCCTAATGCTACACCGCGTAGATTATAAAGCTGCAGGCATCGTCTCTTAGGCCTATAACAAAGCATCATATCAGCTGTCAGGTTGAATTTCAAGCGATTCACAACTTGCCATAATGTTGCCACTCAGAAATAGTTTCAGTTACATGCACATTACTACATAAACTGTACCATGATCACATCTCGACATTTTTGGATTAATTATATCTGACTGAAATAATGACAGTAATGATACGACGATTTGAAATCACGAGTAGCTCCAATTCACGTAAATTTCTATTTTAAAGCAGGGATAATTGATGGTAAACCAATATCCAAATAACAAAAAATAAATAAATCAGAAAAATTGAGATGCTGTGATTATTGGTAACGAATTTTTATATTTCAGCACACTTCCAAGAGGACTAAGTCGTAGATTACTGCTATATTTACATAAATTTATGGCACCGCGGTTATGTTGCAATCGTCGGTATCCACATTTAAAAATAAACTTTTTTAGTTAAGTATCATGGAAACAATATTTTTCATTATATCCACTTCTGGTGAAATCATTGCACAAAAACATCATTGAGGCCGTTATTTTAACAGGATGTGGACGAGGGGAAGAAGTATTCCTTCCACGAATACCATTGGTTCCTTCAAACTTCCCGTTCAAATTTAAGCGCCTATAATTTCCCGTAACGTTATGTTTTGCCATGACAATTAACAAGTCTCAGGGACAGACACTAGGAACCGTAGGCATTGATCTTCGGACACCATGTTTCTCGCACGGCCAGCTATACGTTGCTTGCTCCAGGGTGAGTAGCAGATCACGCCTGTACATATGTACAATGAACAATCAGACCAGAAACGTGGTCTACACAGAGGCATTACAATGAGTGACCTACGAAGTATGCTGAAGATAGTATATTATTTCTCTTAACATTTCTTTATTTACTTATAACGCAAAAATAAAAGCCTTTCTAAACAATAAATGTTTATACTTCGCACAATAATTACAACCACGAATTATTACTGTTAATTTTTCAGGAACCTTTTCTACTATTGAATCAATTGCATCACGTTAAAATATGAATAAAACAACTCTCTGACATCAGTATGAAAAGCGAACCTAACGTGTTAACCGAAACAAACGAAACTATTCAGAATACATTAACAGTTCATGCCTTTTCACGTTAATGTCTGATAAGAGAATAAATTCGGTAAATAATTTCTACAGCTGCCAAGGCACGCGCGCGTGAAGCAGCGGGCAAATGCTAGTATGATAAAAAAGTAAAAGATTTTTAAAAAAATTCTGTCTCATATTAGTGTAACTGTATGTTATCGTGCTCTCTGTGATTATCAAGTTATGAAATGTTTGAATTCAACGCATTACTCGTAAAATCACCAGTAATGACAGTATTTTAGATATTGTTATTATTATTATTAATTTTTAATTGTGATGGAGCTAACACTTCGGTGGAAATTCTCCTAATAATCTAATTACCCCCTTTTTAAATTATCTTTTATAATTGGGGTGTTAAATTACTCCTCCCATTTAATTTTCCGATTTACAATAATCCAGCCGCTTGTTCGATTCTTTATTTTTGCTAAAGAATTGGAAAGAATTAGTCTTCTAGTTCACGTCGAATGAAATAAGCACTCGTATGCATTCATTACCTAATTTGTCTGATCTCTAAAGCAAGATTCGGCGCCATCCTAGAAACTCTGGAATACATGTCGTGAGGCTAGGATGCTATTATGCTGTAGGCGCCTGAACCCAGAAGTCGCCTACTGATACGTTTTGAAAGGGACAGTGCGCATAGCGGGGTCCAAACTCGTGCACCTCTCTCTCTCGCATTCAATCGAATTTCAGTGTACCGGAATGCATCTGTATTATCGAAGTCGACCAGCAGCAGTGGCGCACCCAGCGACCGATACAGGCATTAATTATGCCATCTCTCGCCTGGTCTGCAGGGACCTGTAGGCGAACAACTGTCGTGCCAAATTTAATAAATAAATAGACACAGGGAAACAGGAATAAACCAAAATAGAACAGAGTGGTTCATGCAAAACTAAACAACTTTAGGCTAACAATAGCAACGACAAACCGAGAATAGCCTACTGCACGAGCGATAATGTGTGCACATGCCATTGGGGAGAATCCTGGTTCGATTCCTTGTCCTAGTATCCAAGTTTATGATTGGCATGGTTATCCGAAATTACTCCAAGCGAATGTCCGGATGGTTTCTAGTACAAGGCCATTCTTACAATTGTCATAGGTGACTTTCTATTCTGCGCTGTTCTCTCTATCAGTACACACCAATAATAGCCCAAGATCGGGCTGCATAATTTCAACGGCCATCTGTTTCTTGATTGAAATGCAATTTTTATCCATAATTATTAGTAGCAGAATACGATTCTGCCGGGTTGCATCAGTACACCATTCCGCCACCAGGAGCGCCAGCGTAGTGCATAGCTAAAATGGCTACTTCCACTGGCGCGTAATGTGCTCGCTGTGTGTTTTGGTTTCATGAAACGAACTCTGCAACAACTGTTCGGCGTAAATTTCGCACCGAAAATATGGCCGCAACTATTATTAATTAATTTTTTAAAAAATCAAAAAATTTCGTTTACTTTTAAAAAATTAATTAATAATACTTGCGGGCACATTTTGATACGCAGCCCGGCAGAATCGTATTATGCTACTAATAATTATACATAAAAGTTGCATTTCTATGAAATAACAGATGGACGTAGAAATCATGCAGCTGGATAGGGCCTAGGCTATTACAGTGTCGAAGAATTTTCGCCTCTATATTACTAAATTAACCAGAATGAAACAGTACAAAAGTAATCCATAATTTTGTCACCTAATTCTATAGCTCCTTTCTTTAACACAATTCTAGAATATGTTTGTTTGGTACCGTATCGGTTCTTCTACATTTCTTGTTCTTGTAAAGCACCATATTCATTTTTTTTTTCACTCCAAGGTTGCTGTGTGTTATTGAAAGATTCGTTATTTCAAAGAGGATTCTTTTTACTATAGATAATTTATATCCCATTGTTTCTGCCATTTGTTCCAAATTTATGTCCTCAAAAGTAGAAATCGCTATTTCCTCGTGTTGCTGGTTTGACATTTAGTTTGGTTTTATTTTTTGTTGCCATTGCATTTCAGAACCAAAATTTAATTTAGTTATATTTACTTAGTCTCCTCTCCAGTTTATATCTTTTCCCTTACCATTCAGTAATTTATTTCTTTACTTGCATGAACCAATAGCCAAAAATGCTCAGAAGATCGTAGCATACATGCTTTTTTAAAATTGTGTATTAGCTATTAACTGTAGTTTTTTTCCCTCTCCTTTTTTATGGCTTTACTCCTGGTTGACTTTGAGGTGATTAGAGTCGGGAAAATATTGGCGACAAAAAACGGGAAGCAATTCGGTTATGGCCTTTTGAAGGAATTATCCTGGCATTTTTCTGCTGTGATTTCGGAACACCGTGGAATACGAAATCAGGATGGTCTGACGAGGATTCGACCTCGACTTCTCAATGCGAGGCCGTTACTGTTCATTTATGTAACTGCTACCTATGCCAACAGTCTGAACATATCTCAATTGAGGATTTGTTTCATTTTTAACTAACGTTTGTCTCCCATCGTTCTATAGTTATATTACCGGTATTATGGCCATGGATTACTAAAGATGATTAAAATTAGATTTAGGAAATGTCATAACAGCTATGGTGTCTATTTGTCTTTCAAGCGACAGTCAGCTTAATCTGCAGCGACTGAAGTAGAAAGCATTACTTGTGCAGTTATTCCTACTAGACATCTAAACTGGCAGGTCAATCCAGAGGGTGATCGGTGAGAGGTAATGAATGATATAAAAAAATATTGATTTAACCGTTGCAGATACGATAAAAAAAGTAAAATAAAACTTTTCCCACAATTATTCTTTGAACTCCGAAACCCAATTATTATTTTTTGTTTTATAATGGCATTCGGCCTTTTAGCCATTCAGCCAGCAACTGTATTTCTATCATTCATCAACAGTGTTCATAGTATCTTATCATATTATTGATTATCACAAGTGACAGGACAACACAGTACGAACACAACACTTAATTAAAACCACCCATGCCCCGGGCCGGACTCGAACCGGCGACCCCTACAACGCGAAGCCAGCTCGCTAGCCCCGCGCTACCGGGGTCGGCAACTCCGAAACCCAATTCTTATTCGAAAGCACCGTACTATGTATTATTATTATTTTGAATGGGTGACTAAGTAAGTTGATAACATATAAGCAGGGCTTAGTTCGCTAAATATAAATAGCATTATTTCCTTCGTAACAGTTGTTGACGCATAGGTATATGGTGTTTGGGTCATGAAAGGAGATGGTTTTCGCTGATACAGGAGTTAGAGAAAGTTAATTTATAATTCGGTCACCATTAACAAAAGCGTTGATAAAATATCTACTATATAATTTCGTAAGCTCACTCGTTCACTCACCTCGATAGCTATTGGCTGGAGAACGGTGTCACGTGTCAGCCTTCGCGCGCAAAACAGCGACCAGAGATACCATTAGAAGAAATTCGTGGTAATGTCCCTCGTAGTTAAGCAACTGCTACCAAATTAATTGCCATTAAGTTTACTTTTCGTAGCGTATCATAGTTTAAAAAATATCGATAAACTTTACGTCGTAAAAAACGTGGATCTGCTTTTGAGTAACATGTTGCTAATGAAAGCAACTTAAAAAGAAACTTGAAAAAAATGAAATTACTCTGCTGTAAACACGAATGCCAATTGTCATTCCGGCTTAAGACAAATTTCAATTTAGTTAAAACTTTCACTAATGTTGTTGCTTGACCAAAGTTTATGCATTACGGTCTATTTGCTTTTTAGGTATTTTACTGAAAACTTTCGTTAATGTTCTTTCTTCATGTTCGCTGTATGTAAGTTATTAGGTTATATTAAGTGGACATGAGACCAAATATGTTACCTAATCAACTATTCTGGCAATTAATTTCTTCGGAGTTGCTCAACTGTTTAATAATATGGAATATGTATTAAGTTCTCTGCCCATGATTAATAAAAATAATAAAAAAAGTTGTCTGGCCGTTACAGATACTGTGACCAATGATTAAATTATGAGTGTTTGCCCCGTCCCAGTAAAAAAACGGGAAATTTTTAGATTTTGCAAAGTGAACTTTAAAGGTCAAATTCAAGTCAAGTTCGTATTGAAGCAAGTTCGAGTCTACGACCTTTGAAACAATTATACGCCTGCACGATCTTTCCTGTCCGTGTTTAATATCTACGTTTAATAATACATCTGAGTTCTTCAAGGTCAAGAGATTTTATTCACCCTAAGGGTGAAACACAGGTCAAGTTCATATTTTGTCGGATCAGGTCAATCTTTTATAATCTTTGACCCTAAAAACTGGAAGTATTATAGACCCGTGACGATACGCAAAAAACGGTCACGGGCTTACGCTAGTTAATAATAATTACACGTGGGATGATGTTATCTCCAGACTTCAGTTAAAACATTATATCATTATGCTTAAGAACGCTATTTTTAATTTTAGTAGGGAAATGTGATATTGCTTTTAGAGATTGTTTTATTTGTATGAATATAAACTATGAAATAAAATCCGTAATCCAATCGCATCTGCAGGGTGTATATGGAGCTAATCTTTGTAACATTTCACTTGTAGAAAATTTCAAAATTCACGATTTTGGTCCCAGTATCATCGGGAACTATCTCGATATATATATAAAAAAAAGTGTCCTGTTTGTTACTCGGCGACATAATCTATTGCTATGTGCAATTTCGTTGGTTAGTTTTTGTGCTACGTGAACACACAGACAGATCAAAATTCCTATTAGGATTTTGGTACTGTCCTTTGAAATTATTTTTTTTTAAATAAATTTTCTGTAAGAGATACAACTCTTTTAAAGTTTTATTACACAGTATAAATGACGTCTACATCTGTATTTTGATATTATTCTGCACCCTGAAGAGCAAAATTTTATGGGAATCTATGAATAACATTAACGTATATCTGTATAGCTGTAGGAATTGGACTCCTGATTGAGATAATTCTCAGTAATGAGGTATTATTTTCTACCGAATTCTTTGCTAGGTCTCTGCTAAAGAATGAGAAAAACAAAAGGATACTGAGCATTTTAGGTGAATCATTATAGAAGTCGTTTGCGTTAAATAAAAGGAAAGTTTCTTGGCAAACTGTGAGCGACTGTGTGAAAGACCTTTAGTTGATTTTCAGTAGAGAGCTGTGAATACGAACAACAGTATGAATATGGAAATTGAAGTAAAATTGGTCGCTTGCTACGTGCTCAACATTTGCATATTATTTTTAGATATCGGTATTCAAAAAGCACTAAAATGTGAAATTGATGTCCGCGGCCTCGAATCGTATTAATAAGCAAGCGGACAATACATGAAGTACAGTATGCAAATCTGTAGAGTCAAAAAATGGGGGCACACAATTGCTATATACCGAATGCGGACAACTACGATGAGAAATATAATGGAGTGGTGTAAATAGTACACCATATCTGCTTTTGGACAAGTAACAAACAATGCTGCTGAAATTAGAACGTAGTGTTCAGTGTTTGCGAGTGAATAGGTGATTGATCTCAAATAAGTAGATGCTATTTATATTCTATTACTAGCATTTGTCCGCTGTGAACGCCCACGGTTCCTGGTGTTTGTGGAAATGCTTTATACCCTTTTTTACGTGCAGAATCAAAAAATATAAATTTCAACTAAAAACTTTCCTTTCTTAGGTTCCGTTTTCATAATGATGTCCGAATTCTTTTTTCCAATTATATTTTAACGCAATATGAAATATAACAAATCAAAAACCACGTGAAAAATTATCAATATTAATACTTGGAGATGATAATTGCATGTTAGTATTATCCTTACAAATGAAGAAGTATAGAATTAATGACCAAGCACAAACTTTGGTTTGATTACGTTTTTAGTCACAAAGAAAAATTTAATTTCCGTAAGAGTTGAATAAAAAATCACATTTTAAAATACTGATACGGAATAAAATAGCAAAATTCTATCAGGTTTTAATATCCATATCAAGCACAAAGATGTTTGCCGCAAATTAAATATCTGTGTTTATTAATATGTTAATGTATGATGTAGTTGTTTGACTAACGGATTATGTTTAATTTAATTTGCAAAATTTTTAGAAAACCGAAGAAATAAATAACCAAATTCAAAAACAATATAAACAGAATCCAAAGAGTGATAGTCATCTTAGGTGAGTATCTCATCAAGCACATAGATGTTCATAGTAAATTAAATATTTCTCATCCTTATTACGTTTGATTCGCGTATCCCGTTTATTTTAATTCGCTACATTTAATAAAACTTAACAGATAAAAAGTCAAAAAATAAAACAGAATCCAAAGATTGGAAGTGTGATCTTTTGTCAGCATTTCTTGAATGGAGTGCTCATCTCAAATACCGAGTGATCTGTGGTGCAGATACGTCTCATCTTGAAATGATTCTAATTTCTTGTTCCGTTCCTCGGTGACATTAGATATTTTTGCAGATCTTAAGCTAGATCATAAGCTGTAAAAAAATTCAAAACACCATCCAAATTGATGTAGTTTCTGCGCGATATCATTTAAAACTCGCTGAAACACGCAACTCGCTTACAAATTTATAATAGTATAGATTATTTTTACTCTGCATAGTTTTCGTGTGACGCAATAGTTTACTAGAAACGATAGCAAAACTGTCTAAAACAATCCTTTAGTTGTTCATCAGATTCATCTGCAAAAAATGTCTCAGCGTACTAAATTTCGTCAGTCGAAACATAAGGAGGTGCTTAGTGTTAATTACAAGATTCACCAAAATGTCATTGTGAAGATAGAACAGTATAGCGCATGATCTCTGTATCCAAGTGATTTCCAATTTTGTCTGAGAACTTCAAAGGAATCTGTACTTCCATCCGAAGAACAGGTAGGAGATAATAATCTAACACCAGCTAAATTGTTACGGCGGTGGAAGCATCCAGCCAACGAAACACAAGGTGTTAATCAATAAAGGCTATCAAAATCAATGGTGACTGTGCAGAAGAATAATGTAAATATATAATTCTGTTTCTTTTTGTCATAAACATTATATACAGACAGCCATACTGGCGTCTGAGTGCTAAATTATGAAACGGTTATTACAGTGCATTTTATTTTATCTGTTAAATACATATTGTGTAAATTGAATTTATGATTGTCACTGATGCTATGACTTTCATCATTAAATAATTTCTATTTTAATTTGTTTTTCACAATACCAGTAGCAGTTTTATTGTTATTAACAGCATAATTCTTTATAAAAGTATCTTTATATTTCCATGTTTCTAATTCTGTCATTCACTCTCTTCAGATAATCATTAAAATAATACACGAAGCAAAAATGCGGAGCATCGATCCTTAACGGGCAGAATTATTTGTTTCCCCCAATATTTACGTAAAGTAATTGGATTTTCTGTGTTGTGATGTGACGACGCATACCTGGCCGTTTAAACGACTGTTTGCAGTGGCGCTTTAATTTAAGGCTGTTTGTTGGATCAATTACAAAACATGGCGTGGATGTTGACCATTTCGTTACATAAAGTCCCGCTGATTAATTACGCCCCTACGAGACAGGTAATTATGCATTATGTTTGCGGATCTGGCGCGCACAGTTACATTTCGGAGAGGGGGAGGGTTTTCAGACCACAAATCATTAGCCTCGGGGATAACCTTCGATTATGGGCTCACCGGCACTGCTTCTTCCAATCACTATACAGAAAAGTACGAGCAACGCAGCCAGTTCTTACTGGGGTCAAAACCATTTGAAATGTGATAACCAGCTGTTGTTTCTAGAGCTTCTGTACACTTCAACATGGGCGACAGCTGAGAGATTCCTTGTTGGGATAAAGGCTTGGAGATATCAGCATCATTACAACCGCTATCTGTAAACGGCCATAGGACACGCACGACATGTTTTAAAGAAATAACTAGTGTGTCTTTCAGAGCAGACGTGGCGTGGCCATTGAAACATTAATTGTGGGCTGTACCTCTCAGTTGCTAGATAAACATGTCTGTAACACAAGATAGCATAGCAATATTTATATGCAGGTAAATCACGGATGGCGCTGAATAAAAACAAATGAAACTTGTAGTAACATCTAGAAGACTATTAAACTAGAACACTTTTCTCCGTCCCAATTCGAGAATGTTACGGAACACAGGTCTTAGATTAAAATTGTTAACTCTGCATAAAAAAACACACCAGTCACAGTTGTTTATACCATTTTATAATTTGAATCTCTTCTTAACCTAAAGAAATGTTCTAACAGCATTATTGGAGCTACTAAAACAAACAAAAAAACAAAAAAAAAACAAAAACAAAAACTATGCAAGTAATTACTTTCGTATTTTTTCATTTAACTTTAACATTTTTTAGTTATTTCTAATTAGTATGTCATGTTGTAGCTGTATACGTCAACTAACTCAATTTCAGGATTTCTAACCATGCAGAAAATTCCTAATCGGTATCAATGTTTGGAAGTAATTCTAAAAAAACATCTTTCCGAATCGCTGAGAAGATGTAGATTTATCTACTAACTAATCTTCCTCTCTAGCTGAACATTTACTAAATCCCCATGAATAAAAATGTGAACCTGCATTTTTTTAATCTTTGACACAATCACAGATATATCCCAGAAGCAAGTATCTCCGTTATCGCCTCAAGCAAGATGGCTGGCGAAAGATGTCTGACCTGGGGAGCATCCTTCATTAAAAGTTATTTTAGAACTTGCGGTATACGAAAACTTTCTTACGAGTTTGGAAGGTCTCTGCAAACTGCTATACCGTAGGACACAATATCTCTCTCTTCAAAGAATATTAAATGGGAGCGTCAGCTTGCCATTCCGGCAAGTAAGGTTGGAGAAAGAAAGCACATGATCTGCTGTTTTCTGCGCGAAACCTACGAGAGCGATTGGATAAGACATAATGTCATGTAATGAAAAAATAGTAAAAATACCGTATAACTGGGAACTGCTGGAAATAATTCCTCTTAATCTTTAGCATCTGTGAAGCTCCTGTTTCTTTGATGTCACTCTGACCGTTGGTCTCTTTCAAATTATTCCCAAAGAAAGTATTGTTATTACGTCATAGTACCTTTCATCACTGATTATATGAATTACTTTTGTTTCAGAACAATGTAATGGCTGAACATTGCAGTATCTGATTTAATCAAGAAGCGTTCGCTTCCAATTCCGCTACTAATATGAAATAACACAATGGTTCCTGTTCTATTTCAAGTACACAGATAGTTTATCCCTCACCTTTTTTTTTTGCTGTCATCAGTTTTTCGACTGGCTTGATGCAATCCTTACACACTGTCAATACACAGAAATATTGTTACAATTGTTTTGAAAGAAAAATGTCAGCTTTCTTGCTGTGGCGGAATAGTCTTAATTTGACCTTGGAGAGGATGAATACCGAATGATTGAATATTTGCAGCCAAGGTGAAACCACGTTTAATTTATTGTTACAAGTTTCTACAGCTTCAGATCCAGCAGACTAGATTTTGGCTGCACTAAACCTCTTGTTACTCTGAATCTTACTTATCACGTGCTGAAACGCTTCTTGGTTTTAAAGCGCAGAAAAGAACATACATGTTCATATTTGGTGCGAGGCTAATAAAATCGTATTAATTCGCATTTCATTAATGTTAAACTACAAAGACGTGACAACTGATCGAAATGAGGCAGAATACATGTACCTTAAAAAAAAAAAAAAAAAAAAAAAAAAAATTAGGTTTGTGATGCCTCGGGCAAGCCCAAGGCACCACAGGGCGCTTGTATGCATCAAGTGTCTCTCCGCCATAAGGAAGTGGATAGGAAAGGAGTTCGGCCTTGGCCAATTAATGGAACCATCCCGGCATTCGCCTAGTATAATTTCTGGAAACCATGGAAAACCGAAATCAGGATGATATGTTACGGGGTCAGATCTCCCAATAAAGATCATCGATCCATATATATATATATGTCACTGATATATCTTATCTCATTAGACTTTTTGTGTAGTTGCCTGCAAGCTTTTCGATTGCGAAGAGAAAAATCTGCTTCGTTCAACGCGACTTCCACAAAAACAACTGGTCGAATTTCGATGAAGTTTCCAACAATAGGACCGAGAGTAGTTGGTGAGCGGCTAACGCTCTGGCCCCACATTCGGGAGGACGGCTGTTCGAATCCCCGTCCCGGCATCCAGATTTGGGTTTTCCATGATTTCCCTAAATCACTCCAGGCGAATGCTGGGTTGATTCCTTCAAAGGGCCATGGCAGAATTACTTCCCATTCCTTGTCCCAACTCTAATGAATTCGACGTCGACGAGGCGTAAAGCCATAATTTAAAAAATCGAACAATAAACACCCAATGGACCCACGAATAAGATAGGGTATCATAGAAAATTCATATTCAATGTTATTTTAAGAAATGAAATGAAATGAAATTTTTGAAATGAATGTAGAAGATTTGTAAGATGCAACTACATCATAAATAAAATTACTGATCCACGCTTCAGTCAAAACAATAAATTTTCTAGCATAACAAGTTTTAAACATGTAACGTCTGCAAACTTTTGTTTACCATTAAGAGAAAACAATGTTTTTCTTTCTGTAAAGTATCAAATTCTGTTTATGCTGCAAGTACTGCAGTAAAACAAATTTTGATTTAAAGATAAATTTTGCTCTGTTAATTGATAACATGATAGAAGAAAGGTTAATAACGCGGCATGTTCAGTTTAAAGTAAGCTGCATTTTTACTACCGTGAAACGGTAACGAAGCTGCGTCTAGACATTTATTTAAATCGATATTGACTATTTGCAAGTAGCTGGAGACCAAAAGTTGTTTTACGATATTTGTCTGTGTGTTTGTTCAGACATTACACATAAGCTGCTAAACAGACTTTGACAACGTTTTCGCAATTTTGAAGCTTAAAAGTCTGAGATATGCGTAATGTCTCGGTCTATCAGGAAATTAAAACCTTCAGTTTCATTGTTTTCCAAATTATTTGCAAGACTGCAATAAATGTTTCGTTTACCAACTTTCAAGAAATATAACATATTAAAATTGATGATTTAGGCTAATGGAGTATTTTTAAATTCCACTTAAGCTTTTATTTTGTACGATGTAAAGTCTGTATTCGGTTTGGATTTTTTAAAATAATATGGGGAAAATGGAATTAATAGTTATAAAATGGTGTTAAATTAATGACGATAATTTATAAGGCGATGATAAAACCACCGCTAACTTACCTCTGTTCCACCTGGTCGAAGCCGTCCGTAAAGCCTAGCTTTAACCACGGTATTGGCTTCTCTATCAGACAAATGTGAATCATATGTTGGTAGGTGTTATTCTGGTCTCAGAATTTATTAATTCTATCCCGATTATTGTAATTATAAGTCAGGTCAAAGACTAAAATATTGGTATTTGGGGGGAGAAATTGCGCCGGAAATGCTGCATGTTTAAAAGTATATGAATGTCAACGAGAACTTTAAAATACAAGTAAACATTAACACGGATTTGTGTTGTTAATTCGCATAGGGAATTAGCCCTGATTTTACACTTAAATAGTTAATTAGTTGTCATTGGTTAAATCAGGAAGTGCTCTCGAAGCTTTACATTGTTACATGAAGCAACAGTGAGGGTGGGAAGTCCATCCGGCCTTCCAGATTTCGGTTTTCTATGGTTTCCCGTAATCACTACAAACGAACACAGGAATGATTGCTTCAAAAGACAATAGCCGAAATGATTCCCATCTCTTGTCCCAAGTCCTTTGCAGTCTCTAACGATCCCGACGTCGACGAGGCCTATAGTCCGAGAAAACTGAGGGGGGAAGTGAGGGTGAATGACGTAGAAGTTATGTGGAGCGTGTTAAACAAACATACCTGGGGTCCGAGTTTCAGACTCTGTGCTAACTTATCGGCCATATTGTTACAGTTTTTAGGCGGTGTATCGAAGTCACGTGAGCAGATGCTACGCTGTTTCCCGCTTTTCTCACAGAGAGTTCAGATGAAGAGAACAGTAACCGCTGCTGCGCCATTAACTCGCATTAATCATTATTCTACTTCTATCTTTTGCTCTCCACCTTTTTTTCCCCCAACATTAGGCGTCAGCTGCCTTCTACTAGTTTTACTCATCATTGGCATGCTCTGATTTGGAGCTTTGATTCTACGGCCGCATGCTCTTGCCAACGTCAAGCATTTTATACGTACAGCCAGGTCGTACTACGTACTAATGGAAGAACAGATCAAATGTTGCCATCTGTCTGCGAAATTTGTAACGAAGTTCTATGTGTATTTTGTTTTGTTTTTGGAATGTGTAGTTTATGAGGCAGAGATTGGGGACAGTCCCAGTATTCGCCTTTATGGGGGCGTCCATTAATTACGTGAGGTGTTTTTCCTGAATTCCGGACACCGCCCCCCCCCCTCTCTGGTGAGACTTTGTGAGATTTCGTCGGATCCCCTCCCCCCTCTAAAATGATGTGAGACTTTGAGGGAGACCCCCCCACCCATACCCAATGGACTTTCTGAGACCTGTTTTAGGTCTCATACTCCGAAGGGCGGTTATACCCCCCTAATGTCGGTTTTTTGGCCGAACCCGCCGCCCCACCCCTAAAATCGACTTTAGCGGCATTTCTAGGCCCTTTTTCAGTTTTTTTTAGATCTATAATTGTACTCGAATTTCAAAACCTCAAGTGAGAATTCCGTCGATACCCCCCCCCCCCCTTGGTGAGGTTTCGTGAGATTTCGCCGGACCCCCCCCCCATTTCACATCACGACATTAATTGTGGCCGCGGAGAACAGTCAAAAACCTGAGCGAGGACGGCCGGTACGTGTGAGCTTGGGCTCGTACCCTGTCCCGTTGCACCTCCCCAACCAGAGTGTGACGCCTCAGCGCTGAGCCACACTGGCGGCTACTCATCAATCGCAGAGTAACAGTCATCTAACCCCCTGAAGTTGTCTCTCGCTGCAGTCACATTCAGATGAAACCTAAGTAAGATGTGATTAAAAACAATTCTCTGAATTCTATGTGAAGCTTCAGTGATCTCTTCGCATTCTACTTCACTCTGAGAGAACGTGAAGTTCTGAAGATGTGATTACGTTCGAGCAGCTCGGATTCCGTCGTAACCAATGACCTGGAAACAGTGCTGTTGCCTCCGGGAGTTTGCAGCGTTCTAGACTCGTGTGTTTAGAGAGCAGTTACCGTAGCTAAAGCCAGTGGAACATATTTAAAGCTCCATTTGAGAGTATCACTGTTCAGTGGGCCCTGCGGGAGGCCATTCCCACGCAAGGGCTTGGCCCCTATTAAAGCGGCATTTAGCCCGCTGCGTGCGTGCAGGCTCGACCGAGAGCTGAGCAAACAGGGCGCGCAGCCAGATGGGCTGCCTCGCAACAAAGGCACCCGCCGGCTCGTACCTGCCTCACAACAGGTGTTGGACACGGGGAGGAACTTCCGGACAGCCGTCATCACGCTTAGTCCTCACCGATCGATTTGTTTAAAGTATTTGAGATGCACATTTTTCCAAATGATGTGTTGCACCCGCTGTTAACTTATCTAGATTTTGAAAATAATTTGAAAACTTCCCGTTGATTTAAAACAAAAGCTGTAATGTGCCATTTACAACTTATTGAGTTTATGTCTCCTATGCCTTTTGTGATATTATATTTTACTCAACATTGATATTTACAGCATAGTTTGACTGTTTTGATGATATTTCTCTAGCTACAGATTATTTTACTTTGTCAGTGATAATGCTGTTCCATTAGTGATAAGAGTGAAGACACAGAGATGTTTTTGGTTGGCGTAAGGAAAAGTTCTCGAGAGGATTCGTTCTAACAAAAAGAAAAAGTCATTAAATGGTGCAAAAATCATAATGACGTTAGATAAGACCTGGGATAAATGAAAAAAGTAAGGACTTTTTTCTATTTATTAAGTTAAAAAAAGTACGTAAAGCCAGAATAATTTGAAAAGTGATTAGAACAAGTCTCCATATCTAGAAGTTTTAAGCATTTACGAAGTAATGGAAAACCGAAATCTTGAACCGTGGTCTTGCAAACGCCAGTCCCGAAAGATGCCACTCACTCACCCACCAGACTCAGTTTGCGATTATAAGCTTCTAGGCAGGCGCAGGAATTTTGAGAGTTGTGTTTGATCTTATGAGGTACGCCAGGCCGCTCCGTGGTTCAGATTCCGCGTTAAACTATAGGTCCCAGAGGAAAGGAACTGGCCATCCTACCTCTGACACAATGGCTTAGTATGCCTGCTTCGGGAGGATCCAACCAACCTTCGGGTTGTGGACTAAGTTAACTTAACCAGTTCAGAACTAATGTTTACAGTTGCTTCATGCTACTACAAAAGTGCACAAGTACTATTGATTTTTATATATTGCTTATTTTAGAAAATGAAAAGGTATATTCTGTGACATTGCAGTGGATATATGGAAACATCGTTCTCGTATCCTGCTCAAACCTTAAGTATAACGAAATTATTGCGTGCAGTAGTAACGAAAACTTTGGAATCATTCCGCCAGAAATAGCGGATATCAAAATAGGCCTATAACAACTTTGTTTACTTTCGTATTCACGGCAACATATCTGCGCTTACAGCAGCATGCGACAAAATCTTTGGCTGAAATTTTATAGCTGGATAACGTAATGCAACAAAAAACATGACCCCTTCGGATTGGAACCAAGTGATTTTATTACTAGATCTAAATTCTGTAAACAAAATAGTTACTACGACTTCATAGAAAGAGCATACAAAATTATGGTCATCATGTTGTTATTTCACCTCTTTAACCGTTCTACATTTCGTTTTATGAATCGATGGCTTTTGTCAACCACACTTGGTTATGTAATGTTTGAAATATCCTTGTTAGATTACTTACGCTGGGAACGAAACAGACTCAAACCCCTGTTACGATTGGAAGTGTGTGCCCGTTACTACTCATTGATATGCATGGTTCTGTAGTTCTGTTCGTGTGTCAGCGAGTCGAACTCTGTTGTTATCCCAAGAGAGCGCCTACTTAGCGGAGAAGCGCGCGGATCTAGCCCTTAATGGATCGGCAGTCGGTAAGAGGCTTAAATTGCCGTCAGATACTTGCAGAACGGCTGTCTTTACAGCCAGCGAAGCTAGGTCTTGCCGCTAATGGCGTGGCGGAAGACGTAGTCGTCGGTGGAGAATATTTAATGCCTCTCCGCCTGCTCACCGTAAGCTGGCAGCGCGCTACGCGAGGCCAGATTCCTTCCTAGCGCAGCTGAGTCGAGAAGAACACGCACTGTCAATAGTTAATCGTTCACTCTCACAACTCGAGTAAGGAAGATTTTAATTCTATTTCAAAACATTCTTCACTTACATCCAGTCTCTAGAGTTTTCAATATCCATCCTATTAATTTGTCATCTGTAGTTCATCATTCAGGGTTAAAAGATGGTACTCATCAAATGACAAAATGCCTGAATCAGTTTCGATATTCCACTACTGCGATAACTGAGTTAACATCCGTTATTTATTTTTTTGTTTATTTTGTATTTTTGTGAGTTTTTTCTGCTCTATGAGGTCTGGATATCGCATTGGACATCTTCCCACCTCATACTTGACCTTCTGTGTTTCCCTGGATGATAACTTTTTTCCAGATAATATCTCTGTTGCCGAACAGTATTCCGAAAGAACTATAGGTTTCATATTATTCTAAAGTCCTCTGACTTGATGATAAACATGTAGGCTATTTAAGTTAGAAAATATCCGTAATTCATAAGTACAGCCTTTGCAGTTGAACGATCAGCTTGATTTTATTATTTTGTCGAGATTTAAAATGCTTTCAGCTCCATCACACCATTCTGTGGGTGCAGGGGTCACGAGCCGAGGGGTAAGTGTCACATTGAGTCGGCAAATAGAGTAAACGTGTTGGAATTTGTCACCTTATTATATTAATGAGACGTGTGTATGTGTAAGGAAACAGAAATCGACCTAAAACAGTATGATGGATGGAAGGATTGGAAACTAGAGCTTCGCGTGGTACTCAACGCGAAGGTTGGTTGGACCTTGCCGAAGGAGGCACCATAGGCATGGTATCAGAAGTAGCACGGCCAGTTCCTTTCCTCCTTTTGTAACTTATTGCTACCTAGTAAAGGGGACTACAGTTCAACGAGGAATCCGAATCATGCAACCATTGTGGCGTATTAAACAGCAAACTGTGTTGTTGGTGAAGGTCCTTTGAAAATTCCTGTCGAGACAGGGGTTCGAACCGGGGACCTTTCGATATCTAGTAAACGCCTCAACCAGACTGCTGATTAGATAATATAGCATGTTAACGGGGCGGAGGATATAAGCACTGAATCCAACGATACATAAATTAACATCGTCGCTGTCTTATAGATCACAACTTCAGTTCTCAATTCTTCCCATACAATGACATATATTATAGGTACCGATTTCTCGTTCAGATGGACCGAAAATCATAATTAAGGATTTGTGTTACCCTCGCAATTCTTGACAACATGAATGATAAATTTGAATTGAGCCATAAATTTAGCATGCTCTACGCGATACAAGTGATCGTTTTCCTAAAACATCGTGTCAGCAGACGTGTATATTAGAATCTGTTGTCCTTTGAACGAAGGTCGCATGGGCCTTTCAGTGTTGGTGTGGGCCGGAGTACTGCACGGGGTGGTGTAATTACAGAGGCCCAGGCGGTGCCAGTAACCACCGTCTCCACAGTATTGCTTTCACCGTTACAGAGGATTCTTGCTCCCCGCATCGAAGGGATCTCAGTCTTTGTTATGTTTTTCTTTCAGATGCATGGAATTTCTATATTTCCTTATATTTACTTTCTCTTGTTTTCAGCTTCTTCTATTCCATGTATTATTTCAATGCAGTAGAGAAAACCTGCATCGTCCGTCGTTTTACAACATTCAGCTGCTCTGATTCTTTGTGCCTCTTAATGTTTGGCTACGAAAGTCTTAACATATTTCTACAGAAGAATAATTGAAAATTCTATTTTATAATTGACGTAAGCTTCTCCACTTAGGTTAGAAACCGAAATCTTGAAAATTTATATCGCTGGATTTGAACAGATTGTGTTTAAAGTCAGGTGGGAAATTCGCGGAGATCGAGTTCCGAATGCCTTTTATGAGAAATTGGTTCTGAATGACGCCATGATCGTTTTTATTCCTTAAGGTTTTTCTTTGCTTACATTATTGGATAACTGACTGATTTGGCATTGTGGAGTGGGGATGGAGATTTACCGGATTTCCACGTTCAGAAAAAAATTTCCCCTTTTCTGCGAAAGCAATTTCTGTCACTTTCCAGCCTGTAGCTTTTTAGGTATAATTTTTCTAGACAATTCTACAGACGCCAGTGTAGGGTTTTGAACGTTACTGCAGAAATGAAAAAACATTTACCTGAAACAATATTTCTCGGCAGAAGTAGAGTGAAATTTTAAGACTATTACTTCTATGCCTTTCAAAACGGCAAATTTTGTATTTCACGTGACTCAAAAATCCGTGTTGCCAGCATGAAATATGTTGTAAATGCTTCTAAGACCATCAATAGTCATACCTCAAAACTTATTATAATGCTTCATTTTTCAACATAATTGCAACGATTATTTCAGCCTGGTCACGGTAGAATGTTTTAACTAATTGAAACGAAGGTTACTGAATAACTTGATCACTGGATGATATGTAATTAACCAATTTCATACTTAGTTACATGGTGTCTCTAGGTTCTCAAGTACTTGAGGGTTCGCAAAATTACCTTACTTTATTAAACTTGTTGACTCGTTAACACATCAGATTTATGATCTAACAATCTTCCAAGACAGCAAAGAAACTAGATGAAGTGAATGACATATCGACGTGAAGAATTCTGCGCCCGTTATTTCACAAAAGTTTTATTAATAAAATTTTGATGTGAATTTAAGTGTATTTTCGAAAAACCCTTTATTGCCACTAATTACTAATTAATTTATTTCAGGTAAGATTGGCGAGGCTGTAGCGTAAGTGATGCGTTGGCGCAAGGAAGTAAGTAGATAAATAGTTTAGATTGATCTTTTAGTAGAAAATTAGTCTAAATTAAAATATGTATGGGAGAAAACTTGTATTCTGTTCCCTATTTTATTTATAATCACTAGAATAAAAATGAAAGTGCCTTAATAATAACTTAACACTCGGAACCGAAACATGAGAACTAAAAAAGTAATTTTCCTTTCAAGAAACCAAAGTCTTGTTACTATCGCAAAAATGGTGTAATTTTTCATTTGTATGTTTAGCGTTAGATATCTTCCATCATTTTCATGATAAAGCGGTTACTTGCTCTAACTTCTCCTGCAGCTATTACATCAAACATAACTGTATTTGTTTAATCTGATTCATAGTTAATCGGTTTTGATCTTTCGATATTTAATCGCTAGCTCTTCACCATTTGCCCTAAATTTAGTTTTGAAGGTATACTACAGTATCGACAGTTCTTCAATTATGGCTTAATAAATTACTTTTCCAAAGAGTGCACGTATTTTGAATCGTTTGTAATGTTGGTATTCGTTGTGACACTCATTTATTATGACTTCAGTTATGTATGAAAGGAGAAATCATCTGCCTAATTAGGTTGACAAGTGACAACTGAAATCGGATAAAATGGTAAACGAACACACATGATTTATTACGATCGGTGCAGTTTCCCCACGTACAGAAAAAAAAATCATGCTTGTCAGACAATTATAAAAATTAGAAAGATGGCAAAATAAAAAGGATTAAAGCTTACTTTTGCTTAATGGATTGCTGTATATTGTGGTTAAATAGACAATGCTTCTGGTTGACCAGTTTGAAAATATCGTTTATTACCATAGAAAGTACAGGAATACCGCAGGATGAAGACAACGGTTCAAAGTAAAACCGTGGACACTATTGTTTTCTAGTATTGAAAGATACTTGCAAGTGAAAGAAGCTCATGAACGAGATTTTATTTATTTATTTTTGCTTGTGTTTTTACGCATCCTCGACGTCGAGGTAATTAAAGGCGGGAAAGGAGTGGAGGGTAACCATGGAAAACCCAAATCTGGATGGCCGGACCGGGATACGAACCCGCGTCCTCCCGAATGCAAGAAGAAAATTTGGTATCGTAGCCTACTCTTGTTATGTAAAGTATGCCTTCCAACCGAAGTGTACTCAAGTTGTAAATAAACTAAAAAGCTTGTTTGATGTCACCGGGAGTGCTCTACTCGTACGTAACGGTATAGTTACATTAATATCACTTCGTTAAAAATAGACGTTTGTACCTTGTAATTCCTGAAATTATAGCCGCAGAGACGTAAATACATTGGCGACTGAAATGTGATAGAAGTGAAGAGACGCTTCCAAGCTGTCTTCACTTCCGTCACCTTGTGCCAAGATAACTGGCGACAGATATGGTGACGAGACTCGGACGATTAAACCAAGAACAGCCTAACCTATGTTCGCAGTAACAATGTAACATGCACTATGCGGATATCCTATAGTCCACTTGATTCCCCCGCAGTACGGTGATAATTACATCCCATTTAACTCCGGGGAGGCCAAAGTAATGAAGTAGATTGGAAGCTAGCTCCCGCACCCTCCATCTCATTGGTCTGAGGCACTGTCACATAAAGCACTCGCAATAACGGCACAATTACGGCGACCAGCACGCCGTCCATCATGGCGGCGCGCATTTCAGTGGCTACGCGATTTACGTCGGCGATAAAACGGCGGCGTCGGGACGGGCGGCCGCCGCGACGCCCATTAGCGTCCTCGGAGCAGCCGCGAGAGCTCTCCGGCCGCCTGCATGTTTCATCAGCTTCCTGCACTCATACGCGCGTTCGCAGAGCTGCAGCGGGGCTCAGCTCCACCTGCACAACCATTGCCTATCTCTCTTGCGAGATAACCAGTCACTGGCATCCAGTTTTTTTAGGCCATAATTTACTTCCTAGTTCAAAGAGTTGAGGGAAGAGTGAAATGTGTTCTACCAAAGAAGAATGCAAGTGAAATCAACACTTACAAAAAGAAAAAAAAACTGAATGGGTGAATTTTCTTCTTCGTAGCCACCTTTTCCAAATATTTTTTGGGGTCGGCTACCTGAGATGAGTTTTACTCTTCGTTGTCCTGGTCAAAATTAGAGCTATGGTTTTACGGCCGCATGCCCTTGTTAACGCCAAGCCTTTTACACCTACTGCCAGGTCGTAGTAAGTACGAATAGGAGAAATGAAGTGTTGCAAATCGTCTGTGAAACCTGTAACTTTGTTCATCGTGTGATAAGCGTATTTTTTGTTTGTGAAATGTGTTGTTTATGAAGCGGACATTGGGGACCTTCCCGCCATTCGCCTAGATGACTGCGGAAAACCGTCTAAAACCCGCAGCCAGGACGTTCGGAATGTGGAGGCCTGTAAGCTGTTCCTTAACGCACCAATCCACACTGGTGGGTGACTTGAGTGAGTGAATCACCAATTTGAAACTAAATGTAAGTAACACGGAGAAAATAGTGACACAAAACCTAATTTAAGAACGATTATCTTAAAAGCTTGAGCAAGCAGATAGAGGGTTGTAATGAACATTCAGTAGCGGATATTGACTCCGGGTATAATCTGCAAAGCGGAGGAAGAACATTAGGAATCCTGACACGCAACGCTGGAGGATTGCATCAACCGGATAATTGATCACAAATCTGAGACTTTTTAAAGCAATGTTTGCATATTTTCAGGTATCAAACATACACTTTCCGGTTTAGAAAATTCCAGCGAACTTAGAACGAAACCTTTCCAGTGTGTATTTGACTATAGAACTATCGAATTCCCTTAACCGTATCTGATGAAATAGCTGTAACACCACATGGCGGAACACTCGTTAAGACTATGTTTACACCTGTATGTAGTCCATCTCCATCAATTTACTCATTCATTTATTTTTAACAATAAAATGTTAGTCTTGCTGCCTTTAACAAGAAATCTATAACATCGAAGTTAACGACACGTTGTATTCTCAAATGTTACCTTATTACGGAAGCAGATAGATGCGAGTCAAGGCGCCAAAATTTTAACGGTCACTGAACATGTACTACTTTCACAATAAAGTCATATATTCTTTTTATATTTGCACGACTCAAAGATTCGTTTAGATCTTCTCATACCATTTGGATGATAACTCTAAACACGGCAACAGAATTTGATGCAACGGAACGTCATTTAATTTAATATTTTAGTATCAGAATTTTGTAATTTTGTGATCTAGCAAGTGCTGTTTGTTCGACTTGAAATCTGCCGATCGACAGTCCAAAGTACTGAGCTTGCAAGTCGGTACATTACCAGCAAGCCAGGATACATGGATTGGTCTCACTTCTTCAATGCCCGGTGACAAGTAATCATCTAGGCTTCGGAATAGTTATCCGCGACACCAACCTTGCCATTCTCCTTTAGTTGCGTTCAGTATAGCCAAGTCTCATCCTTCTGTTTTAGTTAGCAGGGTTTACGGAATACCTCACTTTTATCGTACATCTTCGACTGTAGTTGTGGTACGGTCTGTAGTACAGATTAAATGAGGTTTCCTTAAATGCTTATTTAATTGCGAGCGAGTAACCTTTAGCTGTCCTCTCCCTCTCCTACCCGTCTCCAAGATGTATGCTTAACCCACGATGCTCGTATTTATTCAATAGTTAGGTAGCAGATGCAAGTAAAGAAGAAGACCGGTCAGAAGAGCCCAAGAGCAGAACCATAAAATATACGTGTCAGCCACTCGCAAATACACAGTACAGTTACATTGAGAAAATCTCTTTTATGCTACAAGAGGAGTTAATTCGTGCTGAACTCTTGTAACTGACTCACCAAACTTGCTAACCTCTCGTATAATTTGGACTGTTGACTTTAAGTGTGACCTGAGTAGCTAGATAAAGTTTTGTTGATGCACCTTTTACTCGGCTTTCCACGATGTGTGTAAACAATTACATTTTGAGTCATTCGGCATCTTAGAAATAAGAGTCGCTATGGTGAATAATATAGTGATAAATGGATTTTCGTCCAGCACCCTGAGAAACTCGTATTCCGACTGTGGCGGCGTGGGAATCCTTCCCGAAGATGTGCGGGGATTAGCGATGGTGGAGGAGGCTGCGTCTGGACTCGGTCGGCTATTGAACGATGGCACGAGATGGTCGGCCAAGATTCGCGCCGTGTTCGCCCGCGGCTGTAAAAACCGCAAAGCGTTCCGCCAGCTCAGGGCACACGGCGCTATAAATTGCCCTGTGCGCTAATACCACCCCGCCGTGACCGCTCGCAACGCTCGCCAGATTTATGCCACCCATTCACTGGGCAACGACAGCCGACACCGGCGTTTTATTTCAGATTGCTCCGCCCCACAACCGCAAGAAGTCTATCGTGCAGAAAGCGAACGGTCGTCTCCAGGGGAGTACATTGTGCATTGTTTAGAGGGTAATCGTGGAAGATCACAGTTGCTTCTTGATAACAGACTCATTGGATTACCCGCAGAGTAAACCAGTTCAGTCCATCAGTGATGTGGCTACTTAGAGAACAGTACTACAATTTAGGCAGGAAATCAGCACCACAACCACGTCTAAAATCGCACCGCCTTCCTCGAGACATCGTAAATGAAGACCAACTAGATGCCCACGAATCTTTTCAAGAATTTCCTGAGATTGCATTCTCAACATAATGCGATATTATTATAATACTTAACTGATTTTAGTCACTCAAAAGGGAACTGCATCTACAATTTAAAGATCTCAACGGAGTGAAAGACAGTTGAACCATTTTTTAAATTCTAAAAACCTGCTTTTTATTCTATATCGCATGTATGTACTTCCTGCCATTGTATATCAAACTTTCCACTCTAATACAGGGCGTTCGCCGGGAAACACAACCCACTGTTAGCGCTACAAGGAAGAAACTGCTCTCGGCGAGCGAGCGGTCAGCTTCCGGCATTGTTCGACCGTCGGCCGCGGACTATTTCATAATAATTACGCTTCATAAACTTCATAAACTTGTATGTGCTAAGCATTTAAATGTGACGTAATTCATTAGCCTACCTTATAAAAGATGCTGGAAGTGTTGACACTCTTGTGTAATGCACATTTCACATCTTCTGAACATATTTCGAGACACACGCTGCCCTAACTGACTAAATGATTTTTTGGGTGACTGTTCTAGTCGAAAAGCGATATCGTCAATTTTCTCCTCTGTGAGAATACGGTTGACCGACAGTCTCTTTTTGTTAAAAAATGAACCCGTTTCTCTTACTTTTTTAACCAGACCCAGAATTGTTGATTTAGCTGGCAGTATAGCGCTAGGAAATTCGCGACGAAATTTACTGCGACACTTTTTAAACGACTTCTTCTTCACATATGTATCGTAGAGAAATATTCTTTGTTGCAAACTGTAACGTACCATAATTTTACTCACACTCAAACACGGTACAGATTAGTAAGAGTATGAAGCCCCAAACCAACCAAACCGCAAAGAAACGTTTATTCACAACACTGATTAATAAGAGACTGAAGTCACAAACTAGCTACAATGCAAAGAAACCGTTCTTAACAATCTAAGGGACCCATTATACTGCGTCACTGCACTTTTGGGGCAGCGGAAGTGTTAAACAGTGCGGTGATTCACGGTGCCGTGTGGCGGGAGCTGCTGGCACGACTGCCCGAGCAAGTTGCCGACGGCAACAGACTGGGAGGTTAGCGTTTTCCGGCGAACGCCCTGTATAACTTAGTCCTCACTTTGAAAATCTTATTGCACCGTAATTAAGTTTAGTTTCAGACGAATCTGATTGGATTTATCTTAAATTACGCCTCGTAAAATTTTTATTGGTCATTGCGATAGCAAATTTTTGCATTTTGTATGTGCTGATCGATTTACAAATGCAATAAAAAACAAAACTAAAAGTAGAGTTACTATCTTCAATAGTCTCCTCCACGTAGCACTGTCTAAATATTTCGCAAACTTCAGTGACCCTTCTCATGTCTTTGTACCATCGCTCTTTCTCTTCTCCTAAGCGAAATTTTATTTAACATTTTCTGCCCTTCACTTCAGAACTAATTTAGTCCAGTTGTCATTCGTTTCTGCGAGCAGCATGTCCATCGTACTGTCATACGTCAAACAGTTATTAATGCTTTTGGTTGAGGCGTTGTAAGGAAATTCACATCATCTTCAGACTCCTGTCTTGGATAACTCTAAAAGGATCGTAAGGGTGTTGTCGAGATTTTTCAACATAAGTAATTGTTTTACCACAGAATCAGTTATTGTACCGTAACAATTTAGCATCATGGAGATCTCCTGTAAGATATAGAGGTTTCAATTTTAATGGATTTTCCTAAGTACTGTATGAATGATGACGCGAACATTTGCTGAACGTCATTTGACCGTCCTCTATTAAGTTTGGATCACGGGACGTGTTGAGTTATTACGGTATAGAAATTGACTCTGTAAAATAAAAATAAAATCACATTTCCTGTGGCCATATAATTGATCGAACGACAATAGAAATTTTCTAAAAGAGTCGGAACGGAAAATCATAATAGCTTCGTCTCTCCATTCGAAGACTGAATTCCGTTCTAGCTGATTTTGTCTTAAAATCATTAAATTGATAAAAGGGGATTGGAAAGACCACATTTTCAACTAAAGGCATAAAAACAACCTGCGTCTAATATTTTTGACATTTCCTTCTATGAAGATATTTTAAGAAGTATATTTATTATCCTCTGCGGAAAAAAATAAAACAAAAGTATGTGGTTATCAACATGAGCTTTCTTAAACTTTGGAACCAAAAAATCTACATTTAACATATAACATTTTCTGTGATAAAAATTTAATCCAGCTCGACATTACCGTAAAACTGCTGTAATGAAAGTGACAGCTAAAAAAAAAAGATGAAACACAATTTAATCCGAAAGGTCAACTGCAAAATTATTATTATCTTATGGTTACGCAAAATACTTTCTAATAGTTAACAGTTCCAAATATTAAAACGAACATAAGCTATTTATTACTGTTGCTGTATGGAGCTTTGACAGTCACAAATGTCAATGTTAATTCTCTCAAAGAAGCTCAGAAAGTTGCATGGGTACTACCGTACCAAGGAAAAAAACTGTTTTTGATTTCTCTTTGTCTGCCCCACGATATTTTTGTCAAATCTTTTTTTTTTTTTGGTTTATGGCATTACGCCTCGTCGACTGGGGGCAAGGAAAGGAAAGGAAAATAGCCATTGCCTTTTAAGGAACCCTCCCGGTATTCGCCTGGAATGATTTCGGAAAACCATTGAAAACCCAAATTTGGAGGGCCGAACCGGAATTAAAACCCCCGAATGCCAGAACTATTTATTATTTTTTTTATTTTTTTTTTGTAAGAACTGCTCTTAAAATACTTCAATTTTCGTTTCTTTAATGAGGGTAAGGTTTGTAATCACAGTATTAAACAACATACCAAAGGTACACAACTCTAATAGAATCTTCTTTAACTGAAGTTATAAACCTGAAGACAAAATGAATTACGACAGCTGGAAAAGAAGCAACAAAACTCCCATAAGTAGGTTTTTAATCAATATTTTCTTAAAAACTGGATGTTTAGTAACAGCATAAGAGGAATCAAAAGCTCCACAAACGAACAACTAATAAAATGTACATTACCCCTTGCGAATATTTCAACAACGAGGTAGTTGTTTTAAAACATCATTTTATTCCTCTTATATAAATTAGAAATCTAATTATGTGACTTTTGATAGATTAGAGGGTGAACAACCTTGTTCCACGATGAAACTAAATTGGTAGTCGTTTTATACTGTTGTTAGTATTATTCAAAGCATACTTGGGGAACTACGTTCTACGGTCGACGATTGGCGAGGAAGGTGATATATACGTGACGAGATTTCGTCTTGTAAGTAAGGGGGTCATGGGGAGATGATGAATAATTTACCAAAAACGCTGATAGAATTTAAATTTCTAAATAGCAGCGGTGGTGATAACACTAGACCGGTGTCATATTGGTAATGCAGGACGTTATCTCCAGCAGTGCCAACTCATGGATGACAATAGTTTGGTCAGCAACCCCACCTCATCAAAAACTATTTATTACAAGCTGAAGGGAAAACTTTCCCAAATAAACAAATATGGATTCTGCCGCACGCCGCAAGGAATGAATAGATAACATCCTAGTATTCAGTTACGATAGTTTTAATTTATGAATTTTCACTTATAAGAGCAGCTTTTAAAACCTTCTGAACAAGACACATCAGGGGAGGAGTTCCCGCAATTTAAATGTTTCCAAAACATTTTGCGAGTGAATTTTAATCTACTTTATTTTGGCGAAATTGTTTTGAAACTTTTGCTTTTTTCTGTATCATCGCTGTGTTTTGGAAAGGCAGCCTGTCACATAAAGCAACTTCCCTGTTTGTACAGTGTGTTCGACATTGACAGGACGCCGTGATGCCGCTAGCGCAGCCATACTGCCACGCGTCCTATCTGCCCTCTCATTAAATCACTGCCAGCGAGCTATCCCGTAAATCCAGCGAGGCGGACGCAATGCACGGGAAGCGTCCCATTAGCCACCAGGCCAGCGGCAACTGCCAGCTTGCCTGCCTGCCTGCCTCCAGACTTCAGTAATTATTTCATACGTTTTCAGTTACCAGTGTTCTATTTTGATAAACGATGATAATCTGTGTGAGATAAACTGTATCCTGCTTTCTGTTCACGCGTTACGTATGTGTTGACATGGACATGCTGGAGACATAGCACGGGAAGAGGTGGTGACTCAACATACAGGGTGCAGACACCTTAACCGCTGAGCCACCAGACCGCTACAGATAACATGATGTAAACATTAACATGTCGGTGACGCGAACTCATAAGATTTTATCCATCTAAAATACCCAACTCACCTAAGTAAGTTTTCACTTTAAATACTAAAAATCGAAGGTTGGTAGAATTTTCCCGAAGGAGATGTAGGCCTACCAAGCTATTGTGTCTGAGGCAGGAATGCAAATTCCTTTTCTCAGGGACCTACAGTTTAACGTGAAATCAGAACCACGGAACGTCCCGGCGTAACTCATATAATCAAAAATTCCTCTTTTTTTAATTTAACTACTTTACGTCTCTCAACAGCGAGGTCTTCAGAGACGGGAAAGGATGGGGCAAGGAATTGGAAGGAATTCGGCCATGGCCTTTTTAAGGAAGCATCCCGGCATTTGTCTGGAGTTATTTGGGAAACCATGGAAAACCCAAATCTGGATGCCTGGACGGGGATTCGAACCGCCGTCCTCCCGAATGCGAGGCCAGAATGCTATCCGTTACACCACCACACTCGGCCAAAAATTCCTGCTCACCACGGGATTTGAATCTGCGACCGAAGAGAGAAATAAGCGTCTCAACGACTGAGCTACCACACCGCCTTGTTTAGCACTATACGTGTGCTAAGTACTATCAAAATCAGATAAAAATTGTGGGTTTGTATGAACAACGTTGACACAAATTAAGGTGATGGGGGAAAGGCGGAGAGAGTTTAGGTTTTTGTAAATCAAACGTAAACAGTATTTTTCTATTTGTTTTAAAGTTTAAGTATACAAAGTTCCATCAAAAGCAGATAAAAACTGTGCATTTGTATGAAGAACATTGGCGAAAAAACAAACATTTATTTTAATTATTAGTATATCTATGCTTTCACTGCTATCCAAGCGCAACAAGTCATACTTATACGTAGCTACAGATATGCTGTTAACATTAGCATGTTGGTGACGCGAACTGATAAGATTTTACCCATCCAGAAAGCGCCAAACGCGGATATCATACGTGCAACGCGTCATGATGTCTGTGAATTCATATTTACCCCCGTTCAAAATTCGCCTAAGCGCCTATAGAAGTTTTCACTTCAAAAATTGTATCGTCTTACCACCGGCTAACAGAGTCTCCATTTTCTGGCCATTCCGCTTCTGAGGTAGCAGGATCTACAGGTTAACGTGGAATCAAACCAAAGAACGTCCTGGCGAATGTCCTACGACTAAGCAGAGATTTTAAAATTCATGACCGTAGCAGGGCAATATGAACCAGGAATCTGCAATATTAAACGAATGGCTTAACCTTTGAGTTTTTTTTTTTTTTTTTTTCACAGTCGTGAGCAGACCGTCGTACGGGTAACATCGCCTCCGATACGAGGAAGTAGTGTGCGCGATCGCGGGTTGACTCGACGGCAAGTGCCAACAACATAAACAGTTTTTCAATTTCGTGTGGTGGACAAGAAAAGTGAATTGATAATCAAGGAACAACTAATATAAGTGTTAAGTGACATTGGCCGCCATGTATGGTGGCCAGTGTGGTGAAGGCGGCTACGAACAGGTACAGCCGACGCCGCACATACTTTTATATAATGGAGGTAACGTGAACATTGCAACAGAAAATATCTTAGACAGTCAAGTGCCATCCCTACCTCACAACACAAGTGAAGATGGAAGGGAAACGAGTAACATTATACAATCGTCATTCGAAACCGTCAATGTACCATCTTTTGCTGCTAATCTTACGAGTGACCAAACGAGACAACAGGAACTACGACTTGTAGGAGAGGAAGAAACGACCCCACCTGCAGCCCAGAAACGCCCCAGCACACCAACAATCGAAGACATCAGCAACAACTGCAACTACAAAGTACCAAGAACAGCAGAACAGCCGAAACCTACAGACATCAGTATGGAGACGTCACCAGCTAGTGACACACAGCAAAACCAGACTACAACCACAACAGTCAGCCATGATCAACAGGTAAATAGCGCAACGCCAGTGATCTATGAAAACTATGACCTAGGGCCCTACTATGTGATTGTAGAAAGTGTCGATAAAAACATCAGTAGACTGCATCCAATGGCTATAGGTCGCCTCATTAACTCCCTCTGCCGTGATACAAATAATCAAATATTACAGATAACTACAGCAGGCCGTAACCGTGTCAAAATTGATGTGAAATCGGTAATAGCAGCCAATTCTATGATTCAAAGCTCAGTCTGGAAGCAGAACGGTTTGCAGGCGTATATCCCATACTCGTGCACCACACAACAAGGCATCATTAGAAACGTAATGACAGAATTATCAGAAGATGAAATTAAAGCGGTAGCGCGATGTGAATACAGGGTGATAAACGTTAAACGATTTGCTAAGAAAATGGTAGCAAACGGTCAACCTACAACAATCCCACTTCCAGTTTGCCTGATCACTTTCAAATCGCAAAGACGGCCCAACTATGTTTACATACACGGTGTCCGCTGTCCAGTCGAACCATACATAAAACCTGTTATGCAATGCTTTAACTGCCTGCGCTATGGTCACCTGAGCAAGCAATGCAGAAGTAAAAAAAGATGTGTATTCTGTGCTGGTGCACACGACGACAAAGATTGTTGTAACCAAAACAACCCCATTTGTATCTATTGTAATAGTGGCCACCCATCTAATGAAAAAAGATGTCCTGAATATGAAAAACAAAGAAGAATCAAACAGTTAATGGCGTACGAGAACCTAGACTATAAACAAGCCCTTAGAAAGATCAACGCCGGTACGTATGCCGGTGTACTAGCAAGACCGGCCGCAACCACTCAAACCACGGTCGTAAATTCGGCAAGTTACGAGCAAAGAACCCCCATACAGGATAACTTAAATATTGCCACAGTGCCTGTAGGGACATCGCAACAACAACATCAACAACTCCACCAAGAACCACCTCCCCAGACGACACAGTTGGCCACCAGCCCACATGGCATGTTAACAAACATGCAAATAAATCCAATGCCTTCTAACCAGGCAGAATCCCCCTTAACGGAAAGACATAATAGGCACTACAGAGCAGGAAACAACTCTAGGGATCTATCTTATAAAAATTATTGGATCCCTAACAACAGGAATATACAACCAATTGCGTACAACCCATACCCACCCCAACCTCACAGCGCTGTACAAGGCGCAAGTACAGCTGATATCTTCACATACAAAATGATCGAAATCATAATGAATATCCTAAACCAGTATGTCGGTAACCAACAGATCGATCCACTGCAATTCGCTCCAAGTATCAAACAGCTTATACAACAAACACTCACCAATGGGTTCAACTGAGAACACAAGAACGCATTCGATACCCGTTACTGGAGGCTTAGATACCATGCACCAAAATAACATACCACATAACAATCCTCAAACGAATGAAACAATTGCTATGGAAGAACTCGGAATCTTACAATGGAATGCGCGCTCAATCAAAGCCAATAAATTAAGTCTGATGCAATATATGCTGGCCCATAAAATCCCAGTAAGTGCGATCTCAGAAACTTGGTTGAAACCAGGAGAATCTTTCCTCTTTCAAAACTATAATATCGTGCGAGCAGACAGAGCGGATGGTTATGGCGGCACTGCCCTTTTGATACAGAAATCAATCCCATTCCAGCCCGTAAACATTACGCCTACTAACCTCTCTTTCGAAGTTTGTGCAGCACGGATTCTCTTTAAAGACGAATATATGACGGTAGTATCTGTATACAGGTCACCAAACAAACCAGCATTAAAAAGATCTGAGCTGGAAATACTAAAAAGACACCTAGAAGAACCAATTCTGCTCCTTGGTGACTTAAATGCCCATCATTCCTTATGGGGAAGTACATATGACGATCGTAACGGGCGACTAATTGTGGAAGTAATGGAGGAACTAGTTGTACTAAACGATGGCTCTGCAACGCGAATCAATAGACCATCACAACAACAATCATCTGTTGACATATCATTAGCATCGGCGACTATTGCCCCACACCTAACATGGGAAATCATAGAAGATACACTGGGCTCGGATCATTACCCGATTCTGCTGAAACTCCCCTGCACTAAGCGGATAGGGCAAACTATCTTTTCGCATTATAAATGGAATATCAGGCGGGCCAACTGGGAAAAATATCAACAGGAAGCAGAAGCTGCATTTTCTCATTACAAACCTACAGACGACATACAAAATGATTATAAAGCCTTCATAGATTGCATTGAAAAAGCCGCAGGCTCCAGCATTCCAAAACAAAAACAAAACTATGTAATCAACACAACACCAGTTGAATGGTGGGACCAGGAATGTGACGATGCAATAAAAGAAAGAAAGAAAGCTGTCAAAAAATTATAGGCAACACCTCACAATGAGCAATTATATTGAATGCAAAAGGGCATGTGCTAAAACAAAAAAACTTCTGAGAAAGAAGAAGAAGAAAAACTGGGAAGACTACTGCTCAAAACTGAGTCTCAACACGCCGACCAAAGAAGTGTGGATGAAAATACGAAGGCTGAAAAATATAAGGGAGGCGAGGGTGCCAGAGCGGACACCACCACTGAATATTCTGACTGAGATATTAGAAAACATAACACCACCATATGTGGATCCCCGACCCCTAAACGTACAGGAAAATACACAGCACATCCTATGTCAACCGTTCAGGAGTGAAGAGCTCAGCAGAGCACTCTCCTTTGGCAAATCATCAGCACCTGGGCCGGATAACATACACTACCCCATGCTACGCCTACTCCCTGCCAACGGGAAATCGTACCTTCTTGAACTCATTAATCGTATATGGGCTGAGAAAAGCGAGATACCACCTTTGAAGACGGCCAGAATAATTATTATAAAAAAGCCAGGAAAGGTTACTGAAAGTGCCGCAGCATATAGACCCATATCCCTTTTATCTTGTGTGTTCAAAATTCTCGAAAGAATGGTAAAGCATAGACTCGAATGGTGGTTCGAACATAATGCATTGCTGCCGCATACTCAATACGGCTTTCGGAGAGGGAAAGGCACGAATGACATATTAGCACACCTTGTTACAGATATTCAATCGTGCCTTACAGACAATAAATACATGGTTGCCATCTTCACTGACCTAACATCTGCCTATGATAAAGTTCTGCCACCGACCTTGGGAAAAAAATTAAAAGAGAATGGCGTGCCGGGCCCCTTTATAGCGAGGCTGCTAGCTATGATGACAAATAGATGGTTAGTAGCCAAGTGGAAAACAGTTACTCTAGGTCCAAGAAAATGTAGTCAAGGGATACCTCAAGGATCAGTTTTGTCTCCGTTACTCTTTAATATATACACAACTGACCTACACAAAATAATGCCACCTGCCGTCATAATACTTCAATATGCGGACGACATCTGCCTGTATACAATAGGCACAAGCATCGAAAGATGCCAAGCCATATTAAACGAAGCGATGTGTATACTAGTACAATGGCTGTCAGACAATGGACAGGAGATTTCAATAAATAAAAGCTCAGTCTGCATATTTACACGACACAGGATTCCTCCAATGATCCGTATGACTCTTGGACCATACCAGCTCCCAGTTAAGAATAGCTTGAAATATCTAGGCCTGATAATAGATAATAAACTCAAATGGTGTGAACACATCAAACAAATAGAAAAAAAAGTCTGCTCAAGGAACAACCTTATAAGAGCAGTAACAGGACTAAAGTGGGGAGCAAGTCCACAAATAGCACTAACTCTATATAGAGCCCTAGTCCGTCCACATTTTGACTATGGGTGTATTTGTTATGGTGCAGCCTCCCAACGGCCTTTAGCGAAGCTTGATGTACTACAATACATGGTACTACGCACCTGCCTAGGGGCAATGAAATCTACGCCCACAAATGCACTATGCGCAGAAGCAGGGGAACCTCCTCTGCACCTACGTAGATCCTACCTAAGTTCAAAATTTTTACTGAAACAGAGTCAGTTGACGACCAGTAAATTATATAACTCCATACACAACCTATCCATAGACTGCCTAACAAAAGGATATTGGAAAAACAGACGACTGCCACCGCTAGCTTCAGCTTATCTGGAAACCAAATCGCTATACGATAAAGCCATCAAGAGTGAACAACTATACTGTTACGAGGCTCCATTATGGCATACATGTAAAGAAATTATAGTTGTTGGTCAAACAACGCAACAGAGCCCCTACAAACAGACATACCTAGAAAAATTGAACAAATGGCTTCCGGCTGGAATCATATATACAGATGGGTCTAAGAACAACAGTTATGCTGGTTGTGCATACATCAACCTTGATAGCATGGAACAGGGCACGTTCCAACTGCCTAAAGAATGCACTATTATGACAGCGGAACTGACAGCAATATTAGAAGCACTTAGATATGCCGGGAGCTTACCGGATAGTAACATTATCATACTGTCTGATTCACTCTCTGCCTTAACGTCATTAAAAAACCATCACATAAACCAAAGCAACAACCCGATCATATACGAAATTATTAAATCAATCATAGACCTGGAACAAAGTAATAAATTAGTAGTACTTTCCTGGGTGAGAGGCCATGATGGGTGCAGGGGCAATGAATTAGCCGACCAGCTGGCAAAACAAGCAACTGAGACTGGGGAAACTATACACCGTAAGGTACCTACTTCGGACCTGATTGTGACACTAAAGGAAAAATTATACAAAGATTGGGACGTAGAATGGAGATATACATCTGCTACGAAAGGTAAACACTACGCAAGGATACATTCTGAAGTTGCAAAACGGCCATGGTTTCAGAACATCCGGTGTCCTAGAAGCCTATATATCACAATTTTTCGGCTTAAATTCGGACATTGCCGCCTCAAGAAGCACTTATGTAGAATCGGTGTGGTAGAGGATCCATACTGCCAGTGCGGACACGTTGAAGACGCTAATCATATATTCTTTGGTTGCCCATTTAACAAACAAGCTTCTGACAACCTCATCAAGCACTTGGTGCAAGCAGGACAGCAACTCCCGGCAAGTGTTGAAGACTTACTAAATACAAACAGATTTAAAATCTTCTTCTTCATGTACTCATTTTTACGGCAAATTAAACGAGAACTGTAACAATAATTAACTGTATAATCAAGTGTAACATATCCTAACATTTCATGTATATATGAGTCTTTGTAAATAATTTTTGGTTTTGTTTTTGTTATTAATTTGTATTACATTTTGCTAAACTTAATATTTTAATGTATATAATGTAATATCAGGTGGACTATTTTAATTTATGTATATGCCAAACAAAGTAACAATAATTAACTGTATAATCAAGTGTAACATATCCTAACATTTCATGTATATATAAGTCTTTGTAAATAATTTTTTGTTTTGTTTTTGTTATTAATTTGTATTACATTTTGCTAAACTTAATATTTTAATGTATATAATGTAATATTAGGTGGACTATTTTAATTTATGTATATGCCAAACAAAGTAACAATAATTAACTGTATAATCAAGTGTAACATATCCTAACATTTCATGTATATATAAGTCTTTGTAAATAATTTTTTGTTTTGTTTTTGTTATTAATTTGTATTACATTTTGCTAAACTTAATATTTTAATGTATATAATGTAATATCAGGTGGACTATTTTAATTTATGTATATGCCAAACAAAGTAACAATAATTAACTGTATAATCAGATGTAACATATCCTAACATTTCATGTATATATGAACTTTGTAAATCGAACAGATGTAATAGACAAACAATGTAATAAACGCCTGTACACTTGGTAATGGCTAAATGGCCAGCATGGCTAAAGGCCAAAAAAAAAAAAAAAAAAAAAAAAAAAAAAAAAAAAAAAAAAAAAAAAAAACCTTTGAGTTACCATATTACTTATCCATTAGACTCGTCATGACTCATTTCAGAGTAATCTACGTATATGGATTATTTAAGGTTTATTTCCGTGGTTCGGATTACAAGTTAAACTGTAGGCCCTTGATGAAAGGAACTGTCCGTCCTACCTCTGATTCAATGGCTTAGTATGCCTCGCTAGGGAGGATCCAGCCAACCTCCGGATTGTGGACTAGGTTAGTTTAAGGCTCATTTATGACTGAACAATCACGGTGTGGTCCGTCAGTGATGATATGTACGTGTGTAAACGTGTTTCCAAAGACCTTTTGCCCGCCTTGTAACTTGTCTTGTTGCGACTTTATATTCTGTTAGCATCGATAACTCGAAACCAGATGCACAGCTCCATATACATCTCGACACGAAATCGGAAGTAGTTCGTTAGAATTCTAAAAGCAGTTCAGCAACTGAATCACGGACTATAGCTATCACGTCTGAGTGACGCAATACGCTACCGCAAAGTGCCTGATACCATATGACAGTCTCTTTGTATGAATGCCGCAGGTCAATTTTACAAATTTTGGATTTCAAAATATTCACTATCAACTTAAACTATATTTTCTCTGAATTACAGTCTATTCACCCGTTGCAAAACCACAAAATCATACAGAATAATTACATGTATATAACGATATCGTTATAGTATCGGCGAAATTGTTATTGTGTCCCAACATGTCCTATGCTTACCTCAAGCTTGCTTCGTTTATGTAAAATTCGCCAACAGCGCCTCTTGCTGGGGATTTCATCTCTTTGCCGGGTAATATCATCGGGTTGTGGTAGGAGCTCATGGAAGAAGCGAATGCGGGGATGATGGAACTGTCACCTAATCAGTCAAACGACCTCTCAGGTTCTGTCTTAGTCCAAAATGCTGTACGCCTCTGTAAATCAGTGGTAGTTTTATTCTATACGACCTCTGCAGGTACAAGCGACGGTTATTCTTTTACAGCAGGCATACACATATCCGCGAAACTTAAAGCGGTATGGTTTGATTATGCCTAGACTACCTTTGTTTGACGCACACGTAGTGAGAGAACTTCCGCCGGTGAGGAAGGTCGTTGACGGATGGCCACTTCCCACGAGAGGCGACGTGAGCTGCTTCCGGTCTGCCAGGACCTCCCACGTCACCACTCGACACGGCAATCAGCACGCAACACTGCGATTCCTCCGGAAGGAAGAAAGCAACTCCGCTCTGTTTAGTATACAATTTTCTTTTATGTGGTACATACGGTATGGTCACGTTCAAGTACTAAGAACAATTAAATTTGCAAGGACTGTATCATCTGTAGCTCTCTAACGCAAAGAAGCATATCTTCTGCTTTTTGATCAGCTGTGAACAACTTGATTTCAAGTGTTTCGTGTGGATGCACATACAATTTTTTTTTTTTTACGTCGTTAACACATTAGCGTAGAAAATTTTGTGCGCATGTTAAGGAATCATTTGGGATATTCTGTATATTGGTTCCGTAAAGTGCTTATAAATAATATCTTGTAGTAGAAACGTGACGAAAGTTTCAGTTGGTGGTGGTGGTGGTGTTTTAGGGCGCGTCGACGTCGGGGTCATTAGCGGAAAGTTTCAGTCATTGAAACCGAGCCATATAGTGGATTCATATTTTTAGTACACTTCGTTCACTCAGATCAGTAGCTGTGTTTTTACTATGTTCCTAGTGTTTCCACGATTGGTTCTTCGAACAATTTACGGTTAACGATCCTGAGCAGAGCGATCTGCTGTGATTAAGAAATGTCTCTCCTCGATGAACACAAAAACTGATGATGTAACTGCGAGCATAATTTTCTGATAGAATCCGTAAATATTATGTGCCCATTTTGTTGCAAAAAATGATTACGTGAATTTTGTTTGATAGTTTGTTTTAAATCAATTCAACTCATTATTATATTTTTATGCAACCTTAGTGTGATAGATTAGTTGATGGTATTAGAATTTGGTGGCATTTCTGTGTTGAGATTTGTAAATTGAGTTTTGATTGTTTATATCAATTATAACATTTAAATTTAAATAAGACCTATGTCTACATGCCGCAAATTTGTTTTAAAATAAATAGTCGGGTTACGAGGTATCATTAGCCTTCATCAAATTGTTATCATTTCACAACCTTTCTACCAATTATTTATATCCTATAATTTTAATAATGTGAGTAACCAAAATTAATTTGCATAAACATGAATATAATTAATTTGCATAAAATTAATAATAAAAATAATAATCCACCAAACCCAATTCCCTTCAGTACCAACATGGATTCAATAGGGAACCAAACACGAAGCGGTACACTGAGCTTGTTTCCTACGGATGCTATACTTCTTTTTATGAGAACAACAAAAACATTGGTCGAATTATCGTGTTTTCACGACACAATTCGAAATGAAGAAAAAAATTAACCGATTTCAATACATGTGTGAAACAATTAGATGACAGGTTGGAAAAGGTACTTAACCCAAATTTTATAAAACAACGTCAGTTCCCACTCTGATGTATAGCAGCGAAACGTGGGTAAATAGAATACAATACAATACACAAATAAAATTCAATAATCTGAAACGAAGTTTCTAAGGTCAGTAAAAGTATGTTCCCTGAATGACAGAAGAAGGAATGACAAAATAAAACAACAACTAAATATTTCCTCTCTCAATATAGAATTTACCGTAAAAGGGGAGAATAGGAAGGACCACGATCTAAGGACGGGTGATGACAGATTTCCGAAGCTTGTCCTGCCGTACAATCCTACAAGAAAAAGTAATTTTTTTTAACTGCTTAACGTCTCTTTAACAGCGAGGTCTTTACAGATGGGAAAGGATGGGAGGCAAGGAATAGGAAGCAATACGGCCATGGCCTTTTGAAGGAAGCATCCCGGCATTTGCCTGGAGTGATTTGGGAAACCATGGAAAACCCAAATCTGGATGCCCGGACGGGGATTCGAACCGCCGTCCTCCCGAATGCGAGGCCAGAACGCTAACCGTTACACCACCACGCTCGGTAAAAGTTATATTAATAGACCCATGAAGAGATGGTTGAAACACTGAGGTCGGAATAGGCTTTTGGCCTATCCATGAAGAGGAAGTAAACAAGTAATTTGGCTGGACACCCATGAAGATCTCATTTCCCGTAACACTGGATTAGTTCTTCAGTTGTCTCTTAGAGAAGCTGTAAATCGCGAAAGGTGGTATCGCATTGTCATGAATAATGACACAGGTGCAGCGAGAAATTCATTGAAGTCACGTCGCTCCAAATGAGTTGAACGGCTGACGATAATGTCCCATGTTTTGCTTTGTGACTACCGAGTCTTTCTCTGTTGTTATGTAGGGTCGACGACTCGCCGGGGTCACCGTGGGAGCCTCACAACTTGTGCCAGTCATAAAATTTATGAGTGCTGCCGGGGGCGGCCGACCGCTGTTTGGCGAGATTGGACAAACAGGCGCCCTCTACGGCAGGTGGGCTTCCGCAGCAATTACGGCCTCGTGGAAAACAATTTGGGCTGCTCGTCGTTTCCGGTGACACCACTGGACGAGGCGCCCCCCAGTGTTGCCAGCCTCTGAGATTGATGCCTCGCATTCTATAATAGTAGTGGCAGTATAGAATACGGCAAGAATTCCAGTAGTTAGTGCTGTTACGCCTGACGTCATAGACTAGTATATAAACTGCAGATTTAAAGAGTGTTGGTGTTTCTTTAAATACGAAGCAAATTGATCTCAAATGTAATCTTCTTCTGACATCTGCCTTGTTGGAAACTTTCTTTAACTGAAGTCATGAACACAGCTCTACGCATCGTCGACGCCCACGCCACTAGAGGAGTGCAAGGGCTGGGGACAAACAATGGGAAGGTATTCGGTATTGGTCTTAAGAAGGAACTATCTTGTCATTCGGCTGAAGTGTTTTGAGGATAACTGGATTGCTCGACGGAGATTGGAACCTGCGTACTCCCGAGTGGGAGGCCAGACGTTATTGTTCACCCACTACACTCGGCATGAAATAGACATTCATTGATTTCAGTCTATTATATCTCACAGATGAATCCTACGCCATAAAACACATTTCTGTCGTTAATTATAACGTGCTTGTAGTGCTGTCATTTTATTTTTAAATATGTCCGCAGAAAACAAACTGCTACCTATTTCAAACATTATTGTGACTGATAACTTGACTTGCAAATTCTGTAATATCGGTAACCGTGTCATTAAATAAATTACAAATTTCACTTTACAGACCAACTTAAAGTTTATCTAACGTGCAAGAAAGCATGATTATATTTTTAAAATAATGATGGAATTATTAAACGTATTTTAATCGATTCTGGCTGTAAGAAGCTATCGAAAAAGGGGAAGAAGATTTTATGTGAGAGGATGGATCGAAGAGAAATTATTAGTAAGCTTAGATTTGATATATCTAATTCTTCTCGCTCGTAATAATGAGGATATTCAGAGATTACAATTTTTATTTAGGGAATTTAGACTAATACAACAAAAATGTAGCAGACTGTAGTAGATCAAACAGAACCGGTAATAAATTCAGTAACAGATGAGTACAGCGTTTAGTCTACTACCTGCATGTTGGTTGAATCCCTTTATGGAGATAAACTAAACCAGTCTATCGGAGGTAGAATTGTCAGTTCCCTTCATCCAGCGTCTATTCCTGTAATGGTGCGATTACATACAGAAACGTAACTCTGCCAAAGATAAAGTTCACTTTACCGTTGTCATTTTCTGGGCATGATTCACGAACTGAAAGGAAACATAAAAAGCTTCACGTGCTATTCATATATCAACAGAGAACTTAATAGAATCAACAAAATCTGGTGCATTTATTCAAATTAAAAACGGGATAGCGGATAACTGTCCAAAGGCGTTTCCATTACCTAAATAGAAATTTTTGTTTTAAACTAGTGTTTATTCCAGATGTTTCATAGAACAGTAGCCAATTGCATAATCTCCCCGTGTGAGGAGCATCGCTCATTGTCTCTGTTGGTAACATTTTTCATCTGGTTTTATGTTCAATCTTCATCATCTAAGACAGTGGTTCCCAGTTACTTTTTCCCGAGTATCACTTCAAGAAAGAGACGAACCCCTTATAGGTGAAATGATAGATAAATAAATGCTTGCATCTCATTGGAATCTTTCGCACAACCACAGCATTACAGTAATATAATTCACACACATGTAATTTCCATTAAAATATATTTTGGCTATAGTTTGATTTGCGTATTTTTTTTTAAATATCGTAGTTATTACCTTAGCCAAGACATAACCTCATGTACCCCTGGGGTACCCGTACCACTAATTGGGAACCACTGACCTAAGGCAACTACCAACTTCAATATTCTACTAGGTGTTTGTTTAAGCAGATGCAACGAACCTTTATCATCAGTAAATTTTCCATTCGTTTTTAATCTTGAGAAAAAATTCTATATTTTTTCAATCTTGTAGGAATTATCAAGTGAAGATCCTGTAGAAACCTGTATACAATCACGTTTCTTGAACTTCTAGCAATCGAAATTTTCTGTGAGCATACAAAATATTGTCTCTTTTAAGAGTCCAAATTTTAATGAAGCATTTTGAATAGCAAATTTTGTAAGTTAGAGTTTCCTCTTAAAAATATGCAAAAATATTTGTTTATGGAATATTTGTATTTAATTACAGTCTTAATGTTCATTTTCATCTTATTCTGGTTTCGATGGATGATAATAAGATTTGTTGCTCGCAGGTGCAGTAAACTGTTGTAATTAACGAGACTATGGAGGTATAACCGCACGACATCCACCTGGGCAAATCTAGCCACAAGTAACACGCAACGGCTCAATTGGCTGGCTCGCCACAACCGATACTGCAGTTATATTGTCGCACCTGTTACTTCACTTCCAGCGCTACAAGTCGTACGGTACACTCTAAACTACCATTCCGCGTTACAACTGCCAGACGGTAACTATCAGAAGCTCTTTAGCCGGGTTGTTAGTAGTACCGGTAGCTACATTCTTTGTGTCCGTCTTAGATGCAATAATTTACAGTGTAGCAATTATTGGAGGACTGTATTGAAGAGAGCAACTTACGCTACAGTGGTGGCATTGTATCTAAAAAAAAAAAAAATTACCACACTACAATCATTGTAAAATTAAAAGCAATGAAAATTATGCTTTGAAAAATAATTATCATGACTTTTAACTACGGAAAGTGCTCTCACGAACAATTAATAAAAAAAATAGTATCAGTAACCCAATTATTTACGATTGGTTGAAACTGAGTTTTTAACACGACTAAAATATTATATGGAAGGGGAAAACTGAAATTCATGTTCTTTGAGAATGAGTATTCAGTGTTATTTCAATGGATGAATTCCGAAAACATTTTCAACAGAACTGCCCTTAAGGTTGTTTTATTCTTAAAAGCTTTGATGCAACTATTTAACTGTCTTCCATCAATTTCGATCTACATTGGTGTGCCAAAACATTATAACCACTGCCCACCGCGATACCGAATGCCGTCTGGTGATGTTGCGGGGAACGTCATCCGGTAAGAAAAGTATGTAAGCGGAGCAGAGACGCATGGGCAGTCATTCCAGCGACGATACGTGTGGCAAACAGGGAACTCCACTGACATAAGTGACTTTAAGAGCGAAGTTTCTCTCGGCGTTGAGAATTAATATAGTATTCGCGGGTGACTAGCCGATCATACGATATTTCGGCCATCGGAAACCCTGTCACCACCTTCCCCAGAAGATCGCCGAAATATCATATGAAAACACCCTGCTCTAGAAGACTATTAATATGTGACTCTGACAAGTATCAGATTGTTACGGCCCAGTGACAGGGAATGAGCATCTCAGAAACGGCGAGGCTGGCCGGCTGTTCGCTTCCTACTGTAGAAAGCATCTATGGGAAATGACTGAAGGACCGCGAAATCACGAACATGCTGCAAGGCGGTGAGCGTCCACGCCTCATCAGAGTCCGTGGAGGTCGGAGGTTTGCCCGCGTCTGTAAAGAAGGCTAGTGGGAGGGAGGGGGCTGGTGATCTGTATCAGATACGACGGCCAGGCACGAGTGTTTTGGAACACACCATTCAGCGCACATTGCTGAGCATGGGGCCCTGCAGCAGACGGCCGCTACGTGTTCCCATGTTGACGCAATAATGTCGTCAATCACGATTGCAGCGGACAAGAGATAATCGAGATTGGACCGTGTACCAATGGAATTGTGTCACCTGGTTGGGTGAATCGCGTTTCTTGTTACACCAGGCCGATGGTCTTGTCCGAGTACGCTGTCTACCAGGAGAAGGGCTCCTCGGAACATGCTCCGCACTACGGACGCAGGTCAGTGGGGGCAGTACTGTGCTATGGGACACATTCAACTCTGCTTTGATGAGATCTTTGGTAGTGATCGAAGGCATTGTAACAGCCGTGGACTACGTGAAAATTATTTCGGACGACCTGCATCCATTCATGCTTCACGTCTTCCACGACAGGGAATGCATCTTCTAGCAGAATAACTGTGCATGTCACAAGGCCAGAATCTTATTACAGTGGTTTGAGGCGCATGATAATGAACTCACGTTGATGCCTTGGCCTCCAGATTCGCCTGATCTCTTAACTCTAGAACACATCTGGGACGCTATCGGGCACCAGCTTCCCGTGACAAAACCTGCTAAGGACTTGTCGAATCCATGTCAGGCAGAATAGCTACTGTATTGCGATTCAAAGGTGGACCGAAACGCTACTAAGCAGGGGCTCATAATTTTTTGGCTCGTCATTAAGTGTCCACATGCCATAACACCTGAATATAATTAAAATACTGATTATTTTCGGCATTGGAACCTATCCTATCTTGATCTGTAAAGCTCGATAATATGCGTAGAAATTCTGTCAAATACCAATAAAGTGTATAACAGGGGGGCGGGGGGGGGGGGGGGAATCCGGCATCTTCGCTAACACACTAACTTTGCCCACGTAAAAGGAAAAAGCAATAACTATCATTTATCTCTTACATTACCTTCTTCTTATCGCATCACATAACAGATTATTATTCCAGCCTACGCTCTAAATTCTTGTTTCCGTCTAACATTATTAGCACATTCAAATTGATATCCAGTATCTATAGGGAAAGGAAAGTTTTTTTCATCATTTGTGGTCAAGATGACTTACACTCCAAAATTTCTGTTCTGATTATTTGGTTAGCTCAGTTCCGTAGTTAAAATTTCCCTAGATTCTTTAAGCGTACATATTGTTCTCGGACAATTGTTAAAAATTTATATTGGTTACAACAGTTTATGTATTCGCATAATATTGGAAACATGATTAGTCAGATATTTTTCTTCTCTTAGGTCGAAATACTCTGCACCTTCTCTTTCTGTAATCACAGTATTCTAATTCATGATGATAATGCTGTCCTTAGAGTATTTGGCGGAGCGTTTTTTTGTAGAGATATCGTTGATATTTCCTGATTCGTGCGCATTTAGAGACCATATTCAGTACCAAGGCATACTGATGATATCCCCTATTGCTGGGAAGTGAGGCGTGGAAGCTGTCCCCTTTCAGAGGCTGTGTTGCGGTGCGGATTATCAGGCAGCGTGGCGGACACACTGAGTAATACCGTCCTGGGTGTTTGGGAACAGCAGCGGTATGACTGACATCACCGCGCGACTGTCAACAACGTCGCGGCTGACACTGCAGGGGAGCAGTCGGCATTTTAATGCAATACAGAGGCTACTGGCGACAGGACGCGCACTGTTCGTAGCTGGTTATAAGTTATAACGCTCGAATGTACTAGCGGCAGGCAGCCTTGCTCGACGTTTCGTATACCCGTATACAGCCATTATAAAATTATTTTAATATTTTCTTTCAGTAAACCTATCATGCTAAACATAAAGGGAAGTCTTTCTCTTTTCTTTTTTTTTTTTTAATTTATTTGGCCTTTAGCCATGCTGGCCATTTAGCCATTACCAAGTGTACAAGCTTTTATTACATTGTTTGTCTATTACATCTGTAACATTTTGCACATCGTAGCAGTAAATCTTAATACACATTGTCTCTGTAGGTTATCCGTATTTCATAGTACCTTACACACATTAAAAGCCAGAACTAATACATTTACGTAATACGCTGGGTGCATAAGGTAGTAACTTTGTCTGGCACATACATACCTTAAAATGGACGATTTGATATTACATTATACACATTGAAATATTGAGTTTGGCAAAAAATCGATTTACAAGGTTCATATATACATGAAATGTTAGGATATGTTACATCTGATTATACAGTTAATTATTGTTCCTTTGTTTGGCATATAGGCCTACATACATTAAAATAGTCCATTTGATATTACATTATATACATTAAAATATTAAGTTTAGAAAAAAGTAATACAAATTAATAAAAAATAAAATTATTTACAAAGACTCATATATACATGAAATGTAAGGATATGTTACACTTGATTATACAGTTGATTATTGTTACAGTTCTCGTTTGATTTGCCGTAAAAATGAGTACATGATGAAGAAGATTTTAAATCTGTTTGTATTTAGTAAGTCTTCAACACTTGCCGGGAGTTGCTGTCCTGCTTGCACCAAGTGCTTGATGAGGTTGTCAGAGGCTTGTTTGTTAAATGGGCAACCAAAGAATATATGATTAGCGTCTTCAACGTGTCCGCACTGGCAGTACGGTTCCTCTACCACACCGATTCTACATAAGTGCTTCTTGAGGCGGCAATGTCCGAATTTAAGCCGAAAAATTGTGATATATAGGCTTCTAGGACACCGGATGTTCTGAAACCATGGCCGTTTTGTAACTTCAGAATGTATCCTTGCGTAGTGTTTACCTTTCGTAGCAGATGTATATCTCCATTCTACGTCCCAATCTTTGTATAATTTTTCCTTTATTGTCACAATCAGGTCCGAAGTAGGTATCTTACGGTGTATAGTTACCCCGGTCTCAGTTGCTTGTTTTGCCAGCTGGTCGGCTATTTCATTGCCCCTGCACCCATCATGGCCTCTCACCCAGGAAAGTACTACTAATTTATTACTTTGTTCCAGGTCTATGATTGATTTAATAATTTCGTATATGATCGGGTTGTTGCTTTGGTTTATGTGATGATTTTTTAATGACGTTAAGGCAGAGAGTGAATCAGATAGTATGATAATGTTACTATCCGGTAAGCTCCCGGCATATCTAAGTGCTTCTAATATTGCTATCAGTTCCGCTGTCATAATAGAGCATTCTTTAGGCAGTTGGAAAGTGCCCTGTTCCATGCTATCAAGGTTGATGTATGCACAACCAGCATAACTGTTGTTCTTAGACCCATCTGTATATATGATTCCAGCCGGAAGCCATTTGTTCAATTTTTCTAGGTATGTCTGTTTGTAGGGGCTCTGTTGCGTTGTTTGACCAAAAACTGTAATTTCTTTACATGTATGCCATAATGGAGCCTCATAGCAGTATAGTTGTTCACTCTTGTTGGCTTTATCGTATAGTGATTTGGTTTCCAGATACGCTGAAGCTAGCGGTGGCAGTCGTCTGTTTTTCCAATATCCTTTTGTTAGGCAGTCTATGGATAAGTTGTGTATGGAATTATATAATTTACTGGTCGTCAACTGACTCTGTTTCAGTAAAAATTTTGAACTTAGGTAGGATCTACGTAGGTGCAGAGGAGGTTCCCCTGCTTCTGCGCATAGTGCATTTGTGGGCGTAGATTTCATTGCCCCTAGGCAGGTGCGTAGTACCATGTATTGTAGTACATCAAGCTTCGCTAAAGGCCGTTGGGAGGCCGCACCATAACAAATACACCCATAGTCAAAATGTGGACGGACTAGGGCTCTATATAGAGTTAGTGCTATTTGTGGACTTGCTCCCCACTTTAGTCCTGTTACTGCTCTTATAAGGTTGTTCCTTGAGCAGACTTTTTTTTCTATTTGTTTGATGTGTTCACACCATTTGAGTTTATTATCTATTATCAGGCCTAGATATTTCAAGCTATTCTTAACTGGGAGCTGGTATGGTCCAAGAGTCATGCGGATCATTGGAGGAATCCTGTGTCGTGTAAATATGCAGACTGAGCTTTTATCTATTGAGATCTCCTGTCCATTGTCTGACAGCCATTGTACTAGTTTACACATCGCTTCGTTTAATATGGCTTGGCATCTTTCGATGCTTGTGCCTATTGTATACAGGCAGATGTCGTCCGCATATTGAAGTATTATGACGGAAGGTGGCATTATTTTGTGTAGGTCAGTTGTGTATATATTAAAGAGTAACGGAGACAAAACTGATCCTTGAGGTACCCCTTGGCTACACTTTCTTGGACCTAGAGTAATTGTTTTCCACTTGGCTACTAACCATCTATTTGTAATCATAGCTAGCAGCCTCGCTGTAAAGGGGCCCGGCACGCCATTCTCTTTTAATTTTTTTCCCAAGGTCGATGGCAGAACTTTATCATAGGCAGATGTTAGGTCAGTGAAAATGGCAACCATGTATTTATTGTCTGTAAGGCACGATTGAATATCTGTAACAAGGTGTGCTAATATGTCATTCGTGCCTTTCCCTCTCCGAAAGCCGTATTGAGTATGCGGCAGCAATTTATTATGTTCGAACCACCATTCGAGTCTATGCTTTACCATTCTTTCGAGAATTTTGAACACACAAGATAAGAGGGATATGGGTCTATATGCTGAGGCACATTCAGTTTCCTTTCCTGGCTTTTTTATAATAATTATTCTGGCCGTCTTCAAAGGTGGTATCTCGCTTTTCTCAGCCCAAATACGATTAATGAGGTCGAGCAGGTATGCTTTCCCGTTGGCAGGGAGTAGGCGGAGCATGGGGTAGTGTATGTTATCCGGCCCAGGTGCTGATGATTTGCCAAAGGAGAGTGCTCTGCTGAGCTCTTCACTCCTGAAAGGTTGACATAGGATGTGCTCTGTATTTTCCTGTACGTTTAGGGGTTGAGGGTCCACATAAGGTGGTGTTATGTTTTCTAATATCTCAGTCAGAATATTCAGTGGTGGTGTCCGCTCTGGCACCCTCGCTTCCTTTATATTTTTCAGCCTTCGTATTTTCATCCACACTTCTTTGGTCGGCGTGTTGAGACTCAGTTTTGAGCAGTAGTCTTCCCAGTTTTTCTTCTTCTTCTTTCTCAGGAGTTTTTTTGTTTTCGCACATGCCCTTTTGCATTCAATATAATTGCTCATTGCCTGTAATTTTTGACAGCTTTCTTTCTTTCTTTTATTGCATCGTCACATTCCTGGTCCCACCATTCAACTGGTGTTGTGTTGATTACATAGTTTTGTTTTTGTTTTGGAATGCTGGAGCCTGCGGCTTTTTCAATGCAATCTATGAAGGCTTTATAATCATTTTGTATGTCGTCTGTAGGTTTGTAATGAGAAAATGCAGCTTCTGCTTCCTGTTGGTATTTTTCCCAGTTCGCCCGCTTGATACTCCATTTATAGTGCGAAAAGATAGTTTGCCCTATCAGCTTAGTGCAGGGGAGCTTCAGCAGAATCGGGAAATGATCCGAGCCCAGAGTATCTTCTATGATTTCCCATGTTAGGTGTGGGGCAATAGTCGCCGATGCTAATGATATGTCAACAGATGATTGTTGTTGTGATGGTCTATTGATTCGAGTAGCAGAGCCATCGTTTAGTACAACTAGTTCCTCCATTACTTCCACAATTAGTCGCCCGTTACGATCGTCATATGTACTTCCCCATAAGGAATGATGGGCATTTAAGTCACCAAGGAGCAGAATTGGTTCTTCTAGATGTCTTTTTAGTATTTCCAACTCAGATCTTTTTAATGCTGGTTTGTTTGGTGACCTGTATACAGATACTACCGTCATATATTCGTCTTTAAAGAGGATCCGTGCTGCACAAACTTCGAAAGACAGATTAGTAGGCGTAATGTTTACGGGCTGGAATGGGATTGATTTCTGTATCAATAGGGCAGTGCCGCCATAACCGTCCGCTCTGTCTGCTCGCACGATATTATAGTTTTGAAAAAGGAAAGATTCTCCTGGTTTCAACCAAGTTTCTGAGATCGCACTTACTGAGATTTTATGGGCCAGCATATATTGCATCAGACTTAATTTATTGGCTTTGATTGAGCGCGCATTCCATTGTAAGATTCCGAGTTCTTTGATTGCAATTTTTTCATTCGTTTGGGGATTATTATGTGGTATGTTATTTTGGTACATGGAATCTAAGCCTCCAGTAACGGGTATCGAATGCGTTCTTGTGTTCTCAGTTGAACCCATTGGTGAGTGTTTGTTGTATAAGCTGTTTGATACTTGGAGCGAATTGCAGTGGATCGATCTGTTGGTTACCGACATACTGGTTTAAGATATTCATTATGATTTCGATCATTTTGAATGTGAAGATATCAGCTGTGCTTGCGCTTTGTACAGTGCTGTGAGGTTGGGGTGGGTATGGGTTGTACGCAATTGGTTGTATATTCCTGTTGTTAGGGATCCAATAATTTTTGTAAGATAGATCCCTAGAGTTGCTTCCTGCTCTGTAGTGCCTATTATGTCTTTCCGTTAAGGGGGATTCTGCCTGGTTAGTAGGCATTGGATTTATTTGCATGTTTGTTAACATGCCAGGTGGGCTGGTGGCCAACTGTGACGTCTGGGTAGGTAGTTCTTGGTGGAGTGGTTGATGTTGTTGTTGCGATGTCCCTACAGGCACTGTGGCAATATTTAAGTTATCCTGTATGGGGGTTCTTTGCTCGTAACATTCCGAATTTACGACCGTGGTTTGGGTGGTTGCGGCCGGTCTTGCTAGTACACCGGCATACGTACCGGCGTTGATCTTTCTAAGGGCTTGTTTATAGTCTAGGTTCTCGTACGCCATTAACTGTTTGATTCTTCTTTGTTTTTCATATTCAGGACATCTTTTTTCATTAGATGGGTGGCCACTATTACAATAGATACAAATGGGGTTGTTTTGGTTACAACAATCTTTGTCGTCGTGTGCACCAGCACAGAATACACATCTTTTTTTACTTCTGCATTGCTTGCTCAGGTGGCCATAGCGCAGGCAGTTAAAGCATTGCATAACAGGTTTTATGTATGGTTCGACTGGACAGCGGACGCCGTGTATGTAAACATAGTTGGGCCGTCTTTGCGATTTGAAAGTTATCAGGCAAACTGGAAGTGGGATTGTTGTAGGTTGACCGTTTGCTACCATTTTCTTAGCAAATCGTTTAACGTTTATCACCCTGTATTCACATCGCGCTACCGCTTTAATTTCATCTTCTGATAATTCTGTCATTACGTTTCTAATGATGCCTTGTTGTGTGGTGCACGAGTATGGGATATACGCCTGCAAACCGTTCTGCTTCCAGACTGAGCTTTGAATCATAGAATTGGCTGCTATTACCGATTTCACCTCAATTTTGACACGGTTACGGCCTGCTGTAGTTATCTGTAATATTTGATTATTTGTATCACGGCAGAGGGAGTTAATGAGGCGACCTATAGCCATTGGATGCAGTCTACTGATGTTTTTATCGACACTTTCTACAATCACATAATAGGGCCCTAGGTCATAGTTTTCATATATCACTGGCGTTGCGCTATTTACCTGATGATCATGGCTGACTGTTGTGGTTGTAGTCTGGTTTTGCTGTGTGTTGCTAGCTGGTGACGTCTCCATACTGATGTCTGTAGGTTTCGGCTGCTCTGCTGTTCTTGGTACTTTGTAGTTGCAGTTGTTGCTGATGTCTTCGATTGTTGGTGTGCTGGGGCGTTTCTGGGCTGCAGGTGGGGTCGTTTCTTCCTCTCCTACAAGTCGTAGTTCCTGTTGTCTCGTTTGGTCAATGGTAAGATTAGCAGCAAAAGATGGTACATTGACGGTTTCGAATGACGATTGAATGATGTTTCTCGTTTCCCTTCCATCTTCACTTGTGTTGTGATGTAGGGATAGGCACTTGACTGTCTAAGCTATCTTCTGTTGCAATGTTCACGTTACCTCCATTATATAAAAGTATGTGCGGCGTCGGCTGTACCTGTTCGTAGCCGCCTTCACCACACTGGCCACCATACATGGCGGCCAATGTCACTTAACACTTATATTAGTTGTTTCTTGATTATCAATTCACTTTTCTTGTCCACCACACGAAGTTGAAAACTGTTTATGTTGTTGGCACTTGCCGTCGAGTCAACCCGCGATCGCGCACACTACTTCCTCGTATCGGAGGCGATGTTACCCGTACGACGGTCTGCTCACGACTGAAGTCTTTCTCTTCACAAGCCACCAGAGAATCGACTGGATGATTCAAAATTGGGTTACCATAATAGTGCCGCTCGGTATGCACTTAAATGTGGACAGCACAGTTGGTGTAGTTGAAGACATTCCATTTGCATTCTTTAAGATCTTTTGTTTTTCCTTAGGGCATTAGAGCTCGTCGATATAGATCATTAGAGGTGGCAAGAGACTGGGGAATTCGTCCATGACCTTTTGAAGGAACCATACCGGCATTCGTCTTGAATGGAGCGATTTCGGAAAATCATGAAAAACAGTCATTTGTATGGCCGGAAGGGGATTTGAACCAGCGTCCCTCTCGACCGTCCGTACTGATTTAAGAGCAGAATAAATCATGACACAAATTTATAAATATTTATAGATATAATATTTTTCAACAGTTTATAGTAAGGGAGCGTCCATAAACTACGTGGATTGGTTGGAGGAGGAGGAAACTTCCTTTCATTATTATGTATGTTAGGCTCAAAGGCAGAAAAAGACCACAAAGCGTTTGTTTTTTTGTTTTTTTTTTCTTCTTTTCTTTACGGCCACAACACGTTATTTGCGTTATGGCACTTGCAAAAAAAGAGGCAGGAAGCATTGTGGCTAACTCAAAACGGCCACAACGCGAAATTCGCGTTTGATCCAGTCGCTATCTCCACACATGCGACTCACATTTAAAAAAAAAAAAAAAAAAAAAAAAAAAACCTTGTAATGCGACGGGTAAGAAGAATTATATATATTAAATGCAATTTGGACCAACTCGTGAACACAAAGAGTTAGATCGTAATAAGCCACAACGTGTAGTTGTCGTTCCAAAGAACCAGAAAGCGTTGTGGTCGTATTTTCGCTCAGTGTGCTTTTCTGGTCTTTGAGCCTAACACACATAATCAACTAGGGAAAATATTAAAACCATTCAGTGTTAATGTTGTTCACTTGTGTCACAGCTACTGTATGTATTACATTTTAAACAATACAGTTGTTCTGTTTTAGTGTTATGAGTCTTATGATAGGTTATAACACTAACATAAGTATGACTGGAAGGAATGTTGAACGTTATTTTGGAAATAGAAAATCTCTATTAGATGCTCGAAGAAGAATTCGAAGTGAATTTCAAGAACAGTACAACCTTCAAAACCGAGCCTGGTGGTGTAACGGCTAGCGTTCTGGCCTGCCATTTGGGAGGACAGTGGTTCGAATCCCCGTCCGGGCATCCAGATTTGGGTTTTCCATGGTTTCCCAAATCACTCGAGACAAATGCCGGGATGCTTCCTTGAAAAGGCTATGGCCGAATTCCTTCCCATTCCTTGCGCACAATCCTTTCCCGTCTCTAAAGACCTCGCTGTTAGAGAGATGTTAAGCAGATAAAAAAAACCTTCAAACCTCTCTATCTTTTTACGTTGTTGCTATTCCTATCGACTTAGAAAAAGGTTAGTACCGTTCTTTACATCTCATAAGATTATTAGGTAGTTTTGTCACGTCTCCAGGAACAGCAAACTCTGTTGGTGGCGGTGGTGCCTGCAGCCTGCTTAATGGAGCTTGCGTTGGTTGCGACAGGGCGCGCCCGTCTGGAGCCGTTCATAGATGCGCGCTAGACATCAAAGTTCCAACGCGGGCGCTCGCTAAAATACGGAGGTCGAAGGCGCCTGCGATACAACGGCGGCAGCCCTTTGTTGGCGCCACGTGCACAGACGACGAAAGCCAGGCTCTGCTGGGTCGTATCGCGCCGGAACACTTGCTGCAGGCGAGCTGGCTTCACAACAGGCCTCTCCGCCCCGGGTCTTCGTAAGCCGCCGTAGAGCAGCATCTCGCCGTACCTCGCTCCAGGGCGTATACCACGTCGATAAGCATGTTAAAACCGCCACAACCGGGAACAAAAAATTCATCCCACTTTTATTTGTACCGGGGGAAACTGTCGTATTTACTGCTATTAACCAACAAAACTGTGATATGGTAATTTTTTGAAATTCGATTTGTAGCGTTAAGTCGGCTCTGAATTTGTTCTTATGGTCAATCAACGTAAATAAAGTCTGGTTCTCTAATAAGCTTTCGGATAAGAGTACTCAAACCTTTAAGCTAATCTAATTAATAGTGGTACCTCCCCGTTGGCTCAGTTGGTTGCGCCACTGTGACGGTGTCCGGCGTTGACACGGTGTTAGCTGGTTAGGAGAGTTGGTGGTGCACAATTCCTAAACACCAGCTTGCGTGCCAAAGTCCTGGTTAAATCCCAAACCTCTCTGTAGTGCTTGTGGAGTGAGGGCAAACAGCACTGTTAATGGCGTTTTGTCTGTCGGAAGGGGACGTTGATCCTGGTGGCCCGCTTGGTGTCTCTCGGAGGAGTTGGCATTAATGGAACAAGCGCATACATAAATTAGGTGAGGTGTTTTTCCGGATTTCCGGACCCCCCCCCCCCCCCTCTGGTGAGATCTGGTTGGAGCGAACCCCCCACCCCCCTCCCCTCTAGAAATCGCCCTCGCAAACCATTGAGACCCCTTTTTTTTCACCCTCATCGTAGCCAGGGCCGGCGTTAGGGGGGGGGGGGGTATGCGGGTCAAAAAACCATTTTCTAGAGCTAAAAAAAAAAGGTCGCCCATTTTACCCCGGGCCCGAAATTCCTAGCGCCCTGATCGTAGCTCATTCACTTCATTCGTAGTTCCCTTATTCCATATATGGCCGGGTAGGGTAGAACCTCTATTGTAACCACTTACGACAGAATCGGGTATGACATTAAAAAAAGCAGAACTAATATTGCTAATAATTGTTCGCCCAAATCCTTCTTTCTTGCTCGGTAAACGGTATAGTAGAGGAATATTATTTTACATATTAAACTGAGGTTTTATTTATATATATATAGAGAGAGAGAGAGAGAGAGATTTACCAAGCAGTTTTGAGGATCTTATGCATAACCACGTAGATTTTGTTCGAAACATTGCTTGGCGATTAGAAGAATCCTGACATTAAACTCAACAGATTTTCTGGTTTTGTCGAAAATTGTAATGTCGCTTGAAACATGGAGTAAGACAGAAAGTATCATTGAAACATTTTGTGTAGATACTGCCATATGGAAGCGAAAAGTGGACATTAATAACGTCCATCTAAAACACAATAGAAACAAATTATATCCCATTTCTTCGCTGGTAAAGTTTAATTTGGTCCTAATGACCTGACGATAGAGTTTCTGACCGCCTCTTTCGTAGCTATCCTACTCTGTCTAGGTAATCTACAGAATAAAGAGGACTTACAGTTTATTTTGGAATCCAAATCACGGAGCGTCCTATTGTACTTGCTTCATGACCCGTAAAAACACCGGCCAGAACTGTAGTTTGAACCTACGATACTTTGATTCGCAGTCACGTTTCCTAATCAACCAAGCCACCAGATCGATCATCTTTCTCTATGTGACTTGGTATTCATTGCTTGACCACAACTGAAACATGAAACACGACATAATTTAATAATTAGAGGATCTTAGATAGGTCTATAAATGTTTTATGGGAGGAAACTGAGGTAGCTGCTCCAACGCCATCAAAGTTCTAAAATGGTGTCGCGACATGAGCGTGCAAGATGGCAGACAGGGTTCCATGGACACGGTGTGTTGTGTCTGACACTGATTGGTTAGGTTAACTCAAGATGTCTCCTCTGGAAGACAAAATGCATCTGATCAAGAAAATTCACTTAAAGAAGACGTTTACTGCGAAAACACTATTGCACACAAAGGGTGGTCTGATGGATCAGTAGTAGAGGCGCCTGAAAGGAGATCCAAAGGTCCCCGGTTCGAATCTCAGTCTCGGCAGGGATTATCATAGGCCCTTAACCCGGCCTTCACTTCTGGTACAGATTGTTGTGCAATGCGAAGTATGCCACAACGCTTCTGCAGTTCCGATTCCATGTTAAATTGTCGGTCATCCTTTACCCGCTTGGATTGCCTAGTTAGGTTAAGGTAGCCCTGAAAGAGCCGTATGCGCGTCAAATCGAAACTGTCATTCGGCGGCCGGGCCCTTCGGAGATTTCAGAACCAATTACGACATTATTTATTATTGCACACAAACATATTGTTTTAACCTTGATTATGTTGCCTTATTGTTCTGGAACTTGTACTTTTAACAGGTAGTTAATTTTAAATAGTAAGGACTTTCACAGGTACTGAGTGTAATTAATCGAAGATTAAATAAACAAAGCTAAGCTAGTGCAATTAATAATTTATCTTTATTGTACGAGCATTGTCAGTCGCATCTCAGGTGGGTAACTTTAAAGCCAAGCGCTTCCATCTGACTTTGGTCTGTTACCACTAATAGCTATCTAAATAAGAAAACAGTTGGACTTTCGAGGTGCGTTCTAACCATCCTTCCCGAACCATCTTCGGAGCAAATTCTTTGCTCTAGTCATGGTTTCCCCAAATCACTCCAGGCGAATACCGGGATGCTTCCTTCAAAATGTCATGGCCGAATTGCTTCTCGTTCCTTGTCCCCAGTCCCATCCCGCTTCTAATGACCTCGACGTCGACGAGGCGTAATGTTTCAAAAAAATTGCTCTAGTCCATGACTGTGGCTTTTAGTGGAAGATGTGTTACTCACTGTCTTTTCGAAGAGAGAGAGTAATAATTTTTAATTATTAATTTTAATTACTGTTTTACGGCTTGTCGATGCCATTAAAGTCCGTAGAATGTTAGAGGAAACGAACGGAAAGGAATTTGACTTTGTGTGATTTCCCGATCCAACACAAAATTGAATTCTTCGTGGCTGCATCGGCGACCTAACTCACATCTTCCTGTATACCAGGTCCTATACCATCAGAGTCGCGGGAGTGAACAAATGTAAGGAAACGGATCGAACTTGCGGTAGAGACCTTGGCGATGATGATGAATTAAAGATATAGCTAATCAGGAAAAAGTTTGCAATAACTATAGAGGTATAAGCTTGCTCAATGCTGGTTATAAAATTTACTCCAGCATTATTAAATCAAAATTGCAAAATGAACCACTACTTGGAGAAGAACAAAATGGGTTTCGGAAGGGTAGATCATGTGCAGATGGCTATTTCACACTCAAGATGATAGTTGAGAAAAGGAAGGAGTTTAATCTGGAAACACATCTGGCTGAAAGTACAGCCACAACGTAATCGCAATCAGAACCGGATAACAGCTGTCGGATTGGAAACCCATTACTCGAGGAGTGAGATAAGGGTGTTGCCTATCGCCACATTTATACAGCATATATATAAACAAAATCATTACTGACTGGCGACAAAAACCCTATGGCAGAATCAAAATAGACAGACAGACAAATCTGGACGCATTACTGTTTGCAGATGACCAAGTGCTTAGTGCTGAATCGGAAGATGACCTGCAGAGATCGTTATATAACCTCCATAAGACAGCAAAATAGTAAAGCGTGGAGATTTCACTCAATAAAATCAAAGTTATGGCCTTTGTCGGAAAAAAATACAAAAGAACCGAAATCTCAATAGACAACACGACCTTAGAACAGGTAGCACGTAGAAACCCATATGCAACAAAAAAATCACAAATTTCACGAAAGTTACAGGAATAATAAATAATACCTCCAGACCATCTCTTGTTCAACGGCACACAAGAATAAGGTTATATAACATCATGGATAAATCTACACTATTGTACGGCAGCGAGGACTGTACGCAAAAGTGATGAGCGGAGACTAACGGCGGCTGAGATGAGATTCATGAGGAGAACAGCTGGCTATACATTATGAGACAGAAAGAGATCTGATGAAATCCCTTAAAGAACTCAGTCAAACCAATTCCCCAAACTGTACAAACCTACTGAACATCTTGGACAGACCATGTACTAAGGATGAAGACGTACCGGATCCAACGAAAAATTCTCAAATACGACCCCAGAGGCAGGAGAGATGTAGGAATACCACCAAGAAGGTGGACTGAGGACGTAGCAGAGCACGAGGCCTAACACTGGACAGGAACAAGAAGAGGAGAAGAATGCTCATCAGGAACTGCGGCAATACATTCGTACTTGGAAAGATATTTTTAGAATATTATCTTTTAACATATGCATATTTAAAACAGAATAATTATTTTGATACAAACATTAAATGGGTCGAGTTGTTTGAGTACACGCTTGTTCGATGTTCAGTTTTCATTTGATGGATTATTTAAAGTTGCCGTCAGAAGATTCTTTTTTTAAAATAATAATTTATGCCTCGTCGACTTCAATGTCATTAGAGGCAGTAGAGGATAGTCACAAGGAATGGGAAGTAACTCAGCCATGGTCATTTTAAAGAACCATCCCGGCATTTGCTAGCGTGATTTTGGGAAACCATGGACACCGCAATCTGGATGGCATGGCAGGTATTGCTAGGCCCGAGCTCCACCTCACTCGGTGCGAAGGCTGGCGTTCACACCACTCACCTTAATCGAGAGCGACGTAGCGTTCACGTGGAAGACGCGAAAGTGATTTGCTCTTAACGCGATATTGATGTCCTAGTAATCACACTCGTGTCACATGTGCCTCTAATGCCGTTACCCAGATAGTTTGCCGCCAGTTAAACTATTAATCGACACCGTGCTCATCAAGTCTCGAAATATAAACTCAAAATCAAGGATTTCTTGTTCCAAATAATGTGAAAATGATTTTTACAGCTGTTGTTTCCAGTAGTTGTTACAGTGGTTATTAAAACTTAACCAAAGTCGAATAAACATATTTGACATTAACAGCGTGACATTACGTGAGAATAAAATTTGTAATATCGCGTACAGATTTAAAATGGTGAACAGCAGTTTGTTCGTGTTATATAATGGTCTACTGTCTACAGTGGTGACCGAGGGCTGAATAGAATAGCCGAATTCTTTTCCGTTCCTTTCCCGCCGCAGTTGACGTTAACGTCGATGATGCAAGCAAAAAATGCCATATATGATTATTATTATTAATTTAATTGCGATGGAGCATACGCTCTGTGGAAATTCCCGTAGTCATCCAATTACCTCAATTTTATTCCATTTTTTAATTATCGTTTACAATTTGAGTATTAAATTCTTCCCCCATGTGCTTTAGCGACTTACGAATTTTAATCTTAAATTCCTTCAGCGTTTTTGGTAAATTATTCATCACTTCACTCTATGGTAGTTTGTTTACGGCAGATAGAGTATTAAATAAATTTAAAATAATATGTATCGTGGGTTCGCATTAAGGCGTCAGCACACTGGAGGGAAGGGGTACGGGTTCGAGTCCTTGGTCCCGCGTACTAGCCAACGATTTTTAGGCGGTTTTCTGCAGCCACGTAGGCGAAACCTGGTTCAGTCCGAAATCTCCGCCTCATGAACTACACATTTCACAAACAAAATACACATATCATAGAAAAAATAAGTTATAGGAATCGCACACAGATGGCAACGCCTAAACTCTCCCCATTGCTCCAGGAACTGACAATTCATGGTTCCAATTACCCAGTCGAAACATTTTTTAATACAAGCCAGAATGAGAATCCAGGCTTTGCGTGATCTGATAGGGTTCATTGCAAATAATGATAATAATAAATATGATAGTTACGCCTTTTGTAAAGCAAAAATTACCGCAATTAATCTGTACTAAGTGCACTGGTCAGATTGGAACAGCTACGTGTTAGTTATCTAGTAATCACATACAAGCCAAAACTTTTCACTAACCCAATAAGATCCGGTATTCACGGTTACGCTGAGAAGAAGCAGACGATACATAAATAACTGTAATTTTGAATGTCTTCTGGGGCCTATTTTGTGTAAATTAACACTATTGGCTAGCATTTGAAACATTACTAAATAGTGTTTTCCTGAAAGCGAAGTTGATAATGTTGTGATAGAAATAGTTGGAGACAATCTTGAATCAAGCACGTAAGGAGTGCCTGGTGAGAGTTGGGAGAAATCTGTCGGAGGTCTTCATCAGATTGACAGACAGCGAAGACGGATAATTGAAACTATCCATCACTTGCTTCGCCGTCGGGCAGAGGGGCCGATTCATCAAAAGTCACGCGTAATTACGGGACTTGTCCGGCAACCCGGTCCGGAACCCCCCCCCCTCCCCTTTCCACTTTATGCGCCGCTGCACCCAGTCGCGGCTAACTTGTTGTTTCACCTCCTAACAGGACGTTCTACAACGCTTATTAACAGCAAAGATAAAAATCTAATTAAATTAAATTAATTAAGGAACGCGTGGTTAAGTTCTAAACCATAATCGAGCGCTTCACCTAAGCTTAAATAGGTAAGATGCTGCTAGAAAGCTCTTGGCGCAATGTTAAGTATTCACAATGAGATTCGATTTACAAGGGTAAAAAGTTTATTTTCCAACTTCGTTTTTTGTTAGACCTTTTATATCCGATAAAACCACTATTTTCATTTACGGTATCAGTAATATGTCAACTTATAATTGAAGCAATTCCACTGATTTGATGCAATCAGTTAAACACATGTTAAAGTTGCAGCAAGGTTAGAACTTAAAACTTAATGCAGATATGCTACTCTAATGAGATTACAAGCCGCTGCTGATGATCTTAAATTTATTTAAAAATCAAGAATTTCTGGAGAATTTCCCTCTATAGCTCAGCTGTTACTAAGAACTAAATAAATTTCTTGGTATTAAAATAAGGAATACGTAGGTAGCTATAACAACAACTGCATAGGTTCAGGTATTACTTACAAAAGAAATAATATTTACCAACAAAACCAAGTTCTTCTAAATATTTAACTGTTTCTGCAGCCATCACGATGTTGGCAAATGCTTCGCGATATATACTGTGCATCTGTGATCCACTGAGTTTTTTCCCGATTTTTCGACCGTGGTCTCCGTTATTCTCCAGGGGTCAAGCCGCGTGTTGAATCTGCTGTCCGTCTGGAGACGAAGGTGAGGACCACATATCAACAATCATTTGGTAACACGTTTTAGAAGGCTACATCAATACATGATGTGGTGCGTAAGGTACACACGTGTACACTGAAGTGCCAAAATTTATGGAATACCGCCTTATCTCGTATGGACTCCACTATTACGCGGCGAAGTGCAGCAGTCCAAAGTGCCATTGCCTTAGCAAGTCGTTGGTAATCCACTGAAAAATATTCAGCTATACTTCCTCTACAAGGCGGCCACGTAGCTCAGGCGGTAGAGCGCCAGATTGCGGCCTCGTAGCTGAACGTCCGGAACGGCTTCCTAGGCCCACTGAGCCTGCTATGCAATCAGTACCGTGGAGGAAACTCTGCGGGAAGGTAAAGAACGGTCGGAGCGTGGCGTTCACCCCATCACATCCATTCTAGTGCCGAAGGTTGTACACGGAGTGTGGAGCTCTACCTCCGTGAATCCTACGGGATGCGGCAGGAGCCGACGGGACCCCGTGACCTTTACCTTTAATTCCTCTACAGCCGTCCATAATTGCGAAAGTTTTGCAGGTGCAAGACGTTGTGCGCGAACTGACATTCCGATCAAGTCCCAGATATGTTCTATTGGTTTCATGTCTGCCGATCTTGGTGACCAAATCATTCCCTGAATTATCCAGAATATTCCTCAAACCAAACGCAAACGATTTTGGCCCGGTGTCGTGACACATTGTCGTCCTTGTAAAAGTCCATCCTTGTTTGGGATCATGAAGGATTGCCAATGGTCTGCAAGTAGCTCCGCCTATCATCAGCTCTTACCGACTGGAAAACGTGACTCATCTATCCACACAACCTTTTTTCAGTCATTTACGGTCAAACCGATATCTCCATCGTTTTATTAGCAAAGCCACTCGCATCGATTTTCTGCTGCCATTTCTCATCAGCACCAAATTTCGCTGCACTGTCGGCAAGTGTCGCATTGAGTGGTGTTGTTCTTTGTCGCAGTGCTGCCTGTCTATCAACACTGACACCTCGGCGGAGACGTTCGCTGGTGTCGATTATTAAGTAGATGTTGTTTAGGACTCAGTTACCAGTGACGGAATCAAATGCCGTAAATTACGTTTTCACTCTTGAAACTGTGAATCGAAGAATGTTGCATTAACGAACAGTTTTGGAAGTGGAATGCCCCGTGCTTCTAGCGACAACTACTATTCCTCATTCAATGTCAGATAATTCATGTCGTGCGGCCATAATCACGCCACCTTTCTCACGAATTACGAGAGTAAAAATAATACTGCACAGCACATTTACACGTTTCTTCCACGGTTCTACTGCACATAGCGTATATCATGATTTTTGGGACTTCAGTGTGTATTTGACAAACCATTTACACATTAAGATCATAACGTTGCAAAGGACGAAAATTATTGTTCGTTCTCAGATGCGTCGATTTTCATTCCACTATTAATCGATGATGCAATGAAACATGAATAGGGACCGAGACTGCTTGGCTAGCGTTAAAGCTCGGGCTTGGCATAAATGAGAACGCAGGTTCGAATTCCTCTCCGATAATCCATCGTTTCGCTATACCGCTCCAGCCGAATAGCGTGAAGGCTCCTTCAAAATTCCATGTCCAAATTCCTTGCCATTCTTTGCCCCCAGTCCTTTCCCCACCACTAATTACGTTGACCAGGCGGAAAACCTTAAAGAAACTGTGGGATCGAAACACTAATGGATACAGTTGTAATACTATTTCAGACATTACGTTCAAAGCTGAATCTAAATGTAAGCTCGTTTCAAAGGAACCTCTAGGACGGTTTAGTAGTTAAAGGCTCATCGGTATGAGATGTAATAGCTGTTAGTTGCGTAGAAAGTCTTGCGAGCAATTAATTGAGCCTGCATGTAAGTTATTACAAGCAAATCATGTATTTTGTGGTAATAGATAGAAATGTATGTCTCTTTTAAACATCCTGCAGAGATCAGGAGTGCCTGGAAGATTTAAAAGACTCAGGTATCGAGCATTTTTTGAAAGCAGTGATTTGGATGTGAGGCAGAGAATTCTGCGGAACTGCCTCTTCCCCAACAAGTGCGTTAGCAGCATAGGAGGCGGACTCGGCGCAAAGTAGAATTTATGATGCGGCCCGCGCGGCGTGGTGCGACGCAGACGTCTGGGTACAGCAGAAGCCACTAGCTCTTCGTTAGGCCACAGAGGACCACCGCTAATGACGTCCCTCCTGGGCAGGCCGCTGCGTGACACGCACAGTGGCGGCCGAGCACAAGCACTTTTGTAACGAAAAAACCCTGGAACAACAACCTCATACAAATATGAGAAACACATATTCGAAACGCCGTTTTTGGTGATACCCCTTCGATGTGAAAGGCACTTGCTGATTAGTAATGAACGTTACGAAAATAGTGTTACAACATAAAACTTTCCAAGTAGAGGTCACTCAACATTTCCTCCACACCGACCGAGCGTGGTGGGTGAGCAGTAACGCTCTGGCCTCGTATTCTGGAGGACGCGGGCTCGAATCACCTTCCGGCAATCCAAATGGTTCTCCCAGATCACTCCATTCGAATTGTTCCTTTGAAAGACCGTGGACGAATTCCTTATCGTTCGTTGCTCCGATTCCTTTCATGTTGTAATGACCTCGACGAGGCATAAAGCCATAAATATAAATATATATATATATATATAGTTTTACAGTATTTTGGTGAGTGTTAACCTATTTTCTCTTAAAGAACAATTAGTGGATTACAGGTTAACAAGTTCAAAAGCGTTTAAATTCGCATGCACTGGATAATAAGCTCGATATGATCTCCCATTCACCTTACAATTTCTTGGAGAGCTACTAATCCGTTAATGACGATACAAATCTTAAATAATTTTATCTCGGTGGTGCCATTAGTTTCTGAATTACAATATTGCGGTTTTGGGGACGCTACGGAGTGTATCTCTCAAAGGAAACGATGGTTTCAGAACGTTGATATGAACAGTGAATAACAGTTGTAACTGGGATAAATTGAATGTATTTGTGCTGGTGAAATTTCTTCGCCTCAAAAATATGGAACTGAGAATATTATATCCTTACTCTCAACCGAATGCTGTAAAATGTTAGTACGTATTAAAATAAAGGTTAGAGCTTAAAAATTATTCGTTGTATTACAGAAAATTATTTCTAGAATTTACTGAACTTTTTAGAACTAGGAACTTGAATGAGTATTGGTAACAGACATAGCCTATCGTATACCATATATTATTTTTATAAGATGTTTTTTTTTGTGACGATCCATCCTTTTTCCTCCAAACTTAACCAAAATCGATAAATGAGGTATCAGTTTAAAGATTAAATTCTCCGCTTTGGTAATATGATTAATTAAGAAAGAAATTTTCGAAATTCAACACATAAATTGACAAATTATGAATAACGAAGGTCAGGGTACGCGATAGTTCACGTTCAAGCTAGATGGCAGCACCATATATCGAAATATCCGCACGAGATATGATCGTATTACCGCTGGATATTTCAGATGACATATAAACAATTGTTGCTACAAAATGAAATGGTTCAGAACCAAACTGCCAGGCTTCGCTGGCGTCGATAAGAAGTGATCATATTACCGCTATATAGCAGCACTACATATCACAGAGATATGGCTAAACCGTGTGTGTTTGCTAGAGTAAGGAGCTTTTCGGATATTTTTGTTTCTGATCGTTAAACATATCATCAGAAGCTTATGATGATCATACTTTCGATTCAAATATCGTGCGAAAAGAGGTTTTGTAATTTAAATTTTTAATGAAAATATTTTCTAATGTCATTTACTTGTAAACTATAAAGCGAATTATGTTTTGTTTTTGTCTTGTTGTAAGTTTACACGAGTTTGCGACATACGAATGTTTCGTAAGCTGTTGTGTTTTGCTACGTACCTATTTCAGTTTACAAATAAACGACTGTTACAATTGAGTCGGTTCTTCTTTCATGCTACTACAAACCATCAACCTTGCTATTCATAGTATATCAATCATGAAATTTTCGCACCGGACGCCTGGTCTTATATTAAAAGGAAAAGCAGTACTCTCAGTACGTAGGTATGCTACCGATAGCACAATATTTCTGTACCTTAATAAATTAAAAATTAACACAGTTCAATGAATGAGAAGGATAGTTTTCTCAATATAATCGAGAAAAAGAATCTTTTATTTTGTGGATAATTCCCTGCTTCAAATTTATTTAAGACAAAATGTGATTCGTAATAGGTCCTCTTTCTTACATGTGTTAGTTCATAGCAGTATAAAGGGTATAAGGGTAAAAAAAACCGACGAGTAAAAACGAGGCCCCTAAATTTTCTTGCTCGACTCTCTTCTCCAGCGGACCATTCATGTGACACTAACGTCCCCCACAGACTTATCATCACCGCTCTTCATTAACTGTAAACACATCCTTATCTGGGAGGGGTCGGAGTTTATTTAGGGATGCCCGTCTGTCTTCGAGTGCAGTGCTGGGTCGCTAGCACCAAATGAGAGGGAAAAAAGGCCTGTCCTGCCATACGGCTGTGTGTGAGCAGCGCCTTGCGCAACTCCCACCCTCCTTCCTGTCTGGGGGGCTCCACGGGAGCCACGGCCCAATAGGCTAATCCTCAACACACTTATAACCGTGGAGTAAATGCGCCGTATCACATGGTATGTGTTTCCACGTACTTGTTTCTGTGGTGGAATGATCGGCCCATTTGGAATACCGGGTAACCTGAAATTGAGTTATTTGCTGATTGAAGTCAAAGTTTGTGCCATAACCGGTATTTGGGCGTATTTGACTGCTGTCGAGCCCTCCTAAGGGGGCTTCCATTAATTACGTGTGGTGTTTTCCCGGAATCCCGGACCCCCTCTTCCCCTCTGGTGAGATCTGGTTGGACCCTCTCCCAAGATTTTGACGGAACCTCCCCTCCCTCCTTGCTGATCGGCCTCGTATTTTTTTAAGCTCTCCACCCTCCGGGGGCGGTTATATCTCGCCCCCCCTTCCAAAGTCTAGTCCCTTTTACCCCCCTATAGTTGACATCCACGTCGTTTCTGGACCTTTTTTTTAGCTCTACTGTACTTCAGAAATTTCAAAAACTCACGTGAGATTTCGTTGATTACCCCCCCCCCCTCCCCCTTGACGAGATTTTGACGGACCCCCCCCCCCCCATTTCACCTCACGTAATTAATGGACGCCCCTTGAGTAACGTCACGCGGAATTTAAATGGGTAGGTTTCCCCATAGTGAAAGTGGTATTAAATTTTTTTTGATTTCTTTAAAAAGGGGGAAAGATACATGGCCTTCAGTCTTCGCGACAATTCAGCCAGCTCCAATTTGTTTTTATACTAACTGCTGTATGAGGCTTTGATCATGATATTGTGGACATTAGAGTGAAGACAGCACTAGACAAACACACAACACTTACTTAACACCACTCACGGCCGTGGCCGGACTCGAACCGACTCGAAACTTACCTTGAAACTCGCCAAAAGCAATAGCAACACACAAATTACTAATACCACACAGAAACACAGTGTAAACATCGACCAAACCAAGTCTAATGGCGCGGCCGAATGGAGCACTTGATCGATGGATCACAGGAAGCCCATTGTTCAAATTATTTTTTCTATTGTTAGGCGCAGATTCGTGAAAAATAAATCTTTGTTCCTAATATTCCTAATAATATAGTTTGCCTACTTTAAATATAAATAACTGTTTTGCCTTTGTAGACTAGTGTCAAAATTGACTTTTGTCCCTCTAGATATAGAAAATAACACACTGTGCGACGGCTCTTATTATATTATACGAGGCCGAGGCCAACGTACTAGTACCTAAGCGTTATTGTATATTTGGATGACGCTGAGCGTGTGTGTGTTCACTTTGGTGTGTTTAATGTGTTGTGGATGAGTACAGATACTGATACATCATTTCCACCGAGCGTGGTGGTGTAACGGATAGCGTTCTGGCCTCGCATTCGGGAGGACGGCGGTTCGAATCCCCGTCCGGGCATCCAGATTTGGGTTTTCCATGGTTTCCCCAAATGACTCCAGGTGAATGCCGGGATGCTTCCTTCAAAAGGCCATGGCCGAATTCCTTCCCATTCCTTGCCCCCATCCTTTCCCGTCTCTAAAGACCACGTTGTTAAAAAGGGACGTTAAACTGTAACAAAAAAAAAAAAAAACCCATCATTTCCGTATCAGAATTTGTCATAGGGTAACAATCGTACTGCTGGATGTGGTAACGCTCTGACCTTGCATTCGGGAGGATGCAGGTTCGAATTTCTGTCCGGCCATCCAGATTTTGGCTTTCTAAAAATTATTCCAGGCGAATGCCGCTGTGGTTTCTTCAAAAGTTCATGGTCGAATCACTTCCATTGCGTGCCCATAGTCCTTTCCCGCCTCTAAACACCTCTACTTCGACGAATCGTAAAGCCACTAGCAAACAAACAAACAAACAATCGAAAAATATAATTGGTACTGAAAAATATTGTCTCTGTTCTGCTAATCATTTACCGTACAAGATGTAAACGTTAAAATGAAACGATTCGTTGCATGCGGCAATTCTATTTTAGAACACATTTAGATAAGGAAAATATTTTTTACTCTTGTAATCTTCTCGAAATCACATTAAATTGTTTAACCTTTTGAGTAAAAAAAACTAGATAAAAAACTCATACTAACTAATTTGTGGAAAGTGTTAACTTCAGTGAAAGTGTTACTTACTTATTGTTTCATGCACGATTACCTTCTTCATGAATATCTTAATATCTTGACAAAGTGAAATTAAAAAAAAAAATTAAAAAAAAAAAAAAAAAAAAAAAAAAAAAAAAAAAAAACAAATAGAAAAAAATAAGTGATTCTTACAACTAACTGAAACCATAAAAAGTTTAATGCTTGCAGATGTTGAATACAAAAAGCCTGAACGAAAATCTTTCTTCATACTGTTACATTAAAAGAAAAAAACTTACTTAGTCCACAACCCGAAGGTTTGTAGGATCCTCCAGAGAGAGGCACACTAAAGTTATTATGATCATTCTATCATTTAGATTCCTAAGCTAGAAAATAGACGCTGGAATCGATATTTCATTACTGGACGAAGGTATAAACGGGGCAAAATATATGGGTGTGAAGGTGTGGCATAACATGCAGTAAATTGCTTGCAGGCTTCATTAGGCGGCCGAGGAAGTTGTAAGCTGTAGTTGATTGGATATGTTTGCAAGGAGAGCAGTACGAGTAATTAGGCTAAGGTGATATGAGATGAGGCTAGATTAGCAAGATACAGCACTCTGATTGTGGCTATACGTCACTGGGTCGTGCACAGCGATAGTATCTAATAAGCACACTGCTCAGCAATTATGCACTAAACGCAGGTTTTAAATGAAGATACAGATTTCACATTAAGTTTGATAAGCAATAACAGGGAGAATAAAATTCAAGACGGATGAGTTTATTTCGTACCAATTGCATCTGCTTGTGCTCCGCTCCTGATTTATTAAATACTGTATATTTGTGTCTTTTACTAGCAGTCCTTCCAAGATAAAAAATGTTACTTTTTCCATTTTTTAAAGATAGTTTAAATTGAACCTGGCTCTTAATTTCAATGCTGCCATTTCTAAAATAGTTCTGACATCATTTCGCGTGATATAAGTATGAGGAAACTCGCCAGTATGGCTGGTATGGATCGGAGAAGTTAAAACACTGGGCCAGGTGTTCCGGCACTCCTCTTTGGTGATTTTAGGCGAGTGTTGCGATGGTCCCCAATTTTCTGCCGCTACTACACATTTCACAATCAAAATACGCCTGTCATACAGAAAGCTAGTTATAAGTTTAGATGACAGATGGCAACATTTAAACTATCCACCATCCCCCCCCCCCCCTCCCCATTATTAACGGTTCCTTCAGGCAAGTGGGTTACCAGTCCGCCGCTGGAGCAGGCGAGTCGTCTTAAGCTTCCCATCCTTAGAGCTCCACCACGATCAGTTCTCATAAGTAAATAAAATCTTCTCGCGCTTCCCACCGGGTCAGCGCGTCAATTTGATCGTCCCCAGAAGATGAAATCAGAGAGCGAATTCGAAACGTTGCATCAAACTGAAGCGCTACAGTTAATACATCGAAGAAGCCGTCATTAATTCGGTACTCATAACTGTAACAGGCCTCAGTTCATGAATGAAAATGGTTGATAAAAGAAGAAAGAATGAGGAAGAGTAGTTTATGAAGGGTCAGTGGCAACGGAGCCACAACGTTCTCAGCGCATCAGCGGCGCTTTCACCGCCTCCGTATTCCTCATCACTTTTTACTGACTTTTTCCACTTTCGCGGGTTAGCCCTGGCACTTCCTCTTTCCAGAGACTTGTGCTTATATTAAAAGCAAAAAAGTTTGTGGAAGTGTCTAATAGAAATAATGGTGGGTCATGTTTTGAGACATGCGGGATTGTTTAGTTTGTTAGTGGAGGGAACAGTCGAAGTAAATATTTGTAGAGGACGACAGAGATTAGAATGTATGACGCAGATAGTTGAGGGCGTGGTTGTAAGAGTTATGTTGAGGTGAAGAGGTTGGATCAGGTTGGATCAGGATAGAAAAGGATGGAGGGTTCCGTCAAACCAGTAGAGAGACTGATGCCGGAAAAAATATTATCTGCCAGACCACTGGGGAAGTGGATTTGTTGCCATCTGTCTGTAAAACCTGTAACTTTGTTCCTTGTGTGATAAGTGTATTTTTTGTTTGTGTAATGTGTAGTTTACTAATAGGACGTTAGGGAACGTCCCAGTATTCGCCTGGATGGCCGCAGGGGGGGGGGGGGGAATAATAACATCCGCGTCCGGGCATCAAGATTTGGGTTTTCTTTGTTTCCGCAAATCATTCCAGGCGAATGCCATGATGCTTTCTTCAAAAGACCATGGCCGAATTCCTTCCAGTTCCTTACCCCCATCCTTTCTCGCCTCTAATGACCTCGACGTCGACGAGGCGTAAAGCCATAAGCAAAAAAAGGAGAAAACTGCAATCAGGATCTGAGGAAAAGTAACAACGAGTTCACACTGTAGAACTTTGACAGTAGTAGCTGATCACTGATAGTGTCATAGGTTGTCTACAGACCCGCGAAGGCAAACATCTATTATTTTCAAATTGTTCTTTATGCAATGGGTAAAATTGTTCAATTATCAGGTTCAGCTTATACCAGCTCAAAATCCAGCTTGCTGTTGTATATAGAATGAATCAATTACAGGTAAAATATGTACTGGATCGAAGGTACGAGATAAAAACCTAAGTTACCGAAATTTTTTGTAATAATTCTCTTCTTTATCAGACTTGAGTATGTCAGTAACTTTGTCCATTCGTCATTTGTTTGGTGATATTTGAATAAACTTTAGTTAAAGAGATACAGAACGCACTATTTTGTTACAAAACGAACATTCCTGAGATAATTTCTCTCTTTCTGGTCTTGGAAACGATCTTCGTAAATACTGAAGTCAATTATTCAGATGTTACATGATTTCTGTGGCCTTAAAGTCATTACAGTAAGCTACGGACCCTAAAAATTTCAATGTAAATTAAATGATGATGTTTAGAAGGTTGCTACTTTATCAGTGGATCCTATATCTAGAAGAACACAATGATGGCCTATAAAATCTGCACTATCTTCTGATTTTGATAGATGATAGACTGACTACATATGTCGCCTACATTACTGGACTTTTTTTATTGTTTGTGAATGTAACGCCATGGTGAAGCCAGTGAAGAATTTGTTTTAGAATTTATTGCAACTGTTCCTGCTATATTTGATACAATATTATCCGACCTGTGTTGGTTATAACCCATTACAAATATTACGTGCATTTATTAACATCTGTGGCCGCATAAGTCTCATGTTCCGTATTAATATGATAATGAGCTGCGTACTGGCTGAACTTATAGTTCTCGTTTTAAAATCGGATTTTGAATTGCAACATTTAAATGAAGAATAAATTATATTTGGGCGAGATCAATTAAATTTATTTAATTCTAATATTTTTAAATAGTGACAAGCAGCGAAAATATAAACATTGTACTCTGTATCACACAAGAAGGTTAAATTGCTACTGCATTTCCTAAATCGTAACAATCTTATTCCGAACTTGTTTGACTCTATAGATCTTCCATTTTATTCCACCAGTAGACTAAACAAAATCACATGTCTCAAAACTACCATCACCATATCTCTTTTAAAAAAAAAAAAAAACACCCATCACTAACCTCTTTCTTTATCTTCGGTTTCAAAAACTTTTATGTTACATCTTAATGTCTAAAAATTGAAATATTTATTGATGAAATCTGTTTTCACTAATGCTATTTTCTTAAATATATTTTATGATTTCTGTATCACGAAACACTATTTTAACATTTTGCGTACTGATCCTATTGTGGTCCATGTTCTGTGTTTCTTTTTTTTTCTTTTTTTAATATATTTATTCAGCATACAGTTCTCTTCAAATATTTCCATTAAACAAGTCTCCGATCAGCCCAAACAACAATAATAACAACATTCTAAAATCTTTATCGCGCCATTAATTTTTTGGTTCATGTCATTGAGCGCTCTCTCTACACATACCTAATTTGAACTTCCGCGGTGATATCCTATAGCCTTACCTTCTTCCCATCCCTCTTTTATAACTTAAACTTATGGCTCTTGATTTTCTAATTCGGTTTCTTATATACCAAACGGGATACATTTTTTATTTGCGATAGCATTTGTAATATCTGCTTGCTGATGGTGAGTTTTACAAGCAGAAAATACTTCAGTCCAGCCAAGAAAGCTTCACACAAAAGTTTATTTGGAGTGTGCAAAGTGTTTTACGATGCAAGTTTTTGGAGCGGGGTTGCCACCCTGTATTTGACGTACGTGTTAAGTTGGGTCAATTCCCGAGGGTGCAACTCCACAGCGACCGACCAGCTGGCGAAAGCGGCCTCTGGCAGTGAGCCAGGGTCACCGCTGATAGAGATGGCTTCCAGGGATAAAAGGCACCGCAGGGAAAGCTGTACACAGTACCAATCTCACTGCTTTCACTTGCTGTGCTAATACGAAGTCTGAGTACATTTTTTTGAAATTTTCACAGGTCCATTGAATTAAACCATGATTGACCTTTTCTCCTATCAACAGTTAAAATTTTCGTATTTTGAGCTCATCTCGTCTTTTTTTAGTAAGCCTTATTATCTAGTACATCAACATATTTTTTTTATTGCAAATTCTTTATTTTTGTTCGTAAGATTTTTCTTTAAAGTTCCTTATATTTATAACTCAGTCTTTTTTGGGGTGGTACGTAAAACGCTGCCTTATTGGGTCGCGGAAAGTACGGGCACTGCTGATTCTAAGTGGTCATCTGTACTCCAATAGGCGAACGCTGGGTAAAACCTCCAATTCGTGTCTCAAAAATACACTTCTCCCCATTAGGGCTGATCATACTTAATGACCAAGGTCCACCAAAAAAAGAAAACAAAAAACATTTGGTTGCATTTTCTGATATTGAGAATGTTTCTTTTTTGTTTATTCTTTTTGGAAGATTGTGTGAAAGTTACCAGTAATGAGTTAGATAGTTAGGGAATCTTAACCTATAGTTTACTTTTCTGTTATGCAGCACACCAGAAGTGCAACGCTAGTCCAACATAAGAGATTTCCACTTCCTCAGAAACGAACAACTGCTTCCTACCTCAAAAGCAGTTATGACGAGAAATTATAATACTTAGTCACATTAGTTTAGAGATTTCTGTGAGTTTATTGTTCTTCTACTGTATTACAGTGATCGTGAAAGTGAATAGCGCACTTGTTGGCGCAAACAAGTAAATACGTTACCAGGACTAAGATGTCATTAATTAACATGTAAGTAAAACTTGACTTTCTGTTTAATATAATACAGCGTAGCCTCAGATATTTCACCCTAAGGTTGGTATTAGAGGTAGGGAGATTTTACTTTTGTTATCCGGATGAAATGTGGCTTCAAAAGAAACAGTAATTGAGATATATCGATTACTGGAAATATTAATCTGGTAAATCAGACCTACACGCTCGAGAAGATGGTTATGAATAATTTTTTATTTCCAGTTTATTTTCTTGCAAAAAATCGACAAGACTGAAGAATATATCTTTATTGAGGACGGAAGCGAAACTTCACTTTCACATCTGGAAAAATTACTGCGAAACCTGTTTTTAAGAGTTCGAAAGGTCATCAAGTTTTAAGCTACGTGTATGTTAGACATCATCATTCACCAACACGAGTGACTTCTATTGAGCGCTGTGGCAGCAATCGCGACAGTATGAGTGCCTGGCTGTGATGTTAAATTCATCTCCTATACCTGAATACGAAACTAAGTACATATGTTTTAAATAAGAATAAACTTAATAGATAGTAGCACTGTTGTATACAGACCCATAATTAACGCAATCTTGATGTATTGCTGTCGAAAATGTAAAGATAGAAGATTGCTTAACGAATTACTGCAAATTTAGTAACCGTGTTGTCGGTACACTTGCCATTTAATGTATTCTACAGTTTGTCATAAAACTTGTCAGTGTCAAGCGTTGTTCAAAATATTGTGTGACATACATATTAAGTATAATAAATAGAAGTAAAGAGCTTCAGGGCATCGTAAACCTGAAGATTTATTGTAAAACTTGATCTGAAGATTTTCGCAAATCCATTAACCTCTAAATTATTGTATACAAAGAAACTAAGAAAGACAGAAAATACTGAGAGTTATCGTTACTTTCAAACACAAAATACATATTAACTGGAAAGTAATGTAGTAATAAAAAATTACGGTTGTTTTTAGTTTTGATGTAGCAACCATCTTAACATAACCTTCCTTCCACAAATGGCATTTGTATTTGATAGGTATTTCAATACGCCATTGTAGAAGCAACTTATGTTAAGTTGCGTGTTATTATTTTTAAATTTTTTTCCAAATGTTCCTTCCAGTAATGCTTGTTTCCATTTTGTGACGGAATTACTTGATACGAATATTAAAGAGAATAGGAAATTTGGCGTTAGTAAGCATTTTGTGATAACTTTCTCCTTTTTATCTATCTTTCCAACGCCATCGAGGAGAGGCGCAACATGCAAATGAAAACCAGAACTTTTTTTGTGTAGATATCCTCTACTGCAGTGGAATAATCAGCCTTTGCTATACAAACAACCTGCACGGTGAGCAAATTGGGGTTTTCACTGGCACTTCAGATAGATATCAACAACCCGCCACGTTAACGAACGGTGAAGTGGTGAAAATGCGTCCCTGACATCTGTTTGTAGAAGTTAATCACCGCTCTCCATGTGTCTGCTGCTGCAGCCGACCAGATGGACTGGTCTGATAACTCGCCCCTTGTCAGATCGCATCTGCTCCCATTTTAAATGGCTAATTCTTCCTAATGCTGTGCCAATACTGCAGCTGACATCTACCATCGTACCTTATCTCTTTACAGTTAGTTATTAAAGTTAATATTGCGTATGACACCGTAAAGAAGATGTGCAGCTCTCGGGCTTCAAAGATAAAGATTGAACAGTGCTTCGCATTAGACGTGTTCCTGTACGGCACGTTATTACAGAAATTATATATCAACTGTTTACAGTCCTGTTTTAATTAAATGTAATCTATGTTTTAATTAACTGACTTCAAACTGAAAAAGTTGATGAAATTCATCTTGAACTCTTTGAGGTCGTCAATATTCTCAAAGTCAGTTTGGAACTTGCTTCACTAATGCACTACTTTTTATAATAATTGTTGCACCATAAAAGAGATGTGTGATTACTATGAAATTTATTCCACAGATTAGGGACATGAAAATATACAAATGATTAGAGTTACAGTACTTTATATGCAAGTTGACCGTGAGAATTTAGCGTGGTGTGAAGCTGCTGGGAAACCCTGGTTTGTCGAACATGTTGCCGACCAGTTATATGTTCGATATGTCAGACGAAAGTGCAGGCTAAGGAAGCAGTGTTACTCGTCGTTCTCCGAAGAAGGCTTGAACATTTCTCGTCACATGTGACCGGGCACTGTCCTGCTGAAATATGGCAAATGGAGCTGCCTACAGGAAGGCAGTGCCTCGAGATCTAAAACTTCCTATATGTACCGAGCGTGGTGGTGTAACGGATAGCGTTCTGGCCTCGCATTCTGGAGGACGGCGGTTCGAATCCCCGTCCGGGCATCCAGATTTGGGTTTTCCATGGTTTCCCCAAATCACTCCAGGTGAATGCCGGGATGCTTCCTTCAAAAGGCCATGGCCGAATTCCTTCCCATTCCTTGCCCCCATCCTTTCCCGTCTCTAAAGACCACGTTGTTAAAAAGGGACGTTAAACTGTTAAAAAAAAAATCCTATATATGTATCGTTTGCTATTCAGATTACCTCAACACGTAGAAGACCGCATCTTCTAGCGAAATGCGCCACAAACCATCCCACTTGGCGTTTGTACGCTATGCTGCTCAAAAATGCAATCTGCGTTCATTTCGGCAGCGTATAACACATACGCGGCATTAACTGAAGCGGCACTCGCCCGAAGACATTACACGCCGCCAATGACGGTGGTGGATTTCGATCAGTGGAACTCGACGCAATGACGTTGCATGCCACTAGTCCAGCACTTAGCAGATTTCATCGAAGTGTCGACGGAGGCATGTCCGCACCGCTTGCAATGTTTCTTTCTTTTAGTATGGCTTTATGCCTCGTCGACGTCGATGCTGGAAAGGACTGGGGACAAGGAACGTGAAGGAATTTGGCAATGGCCATTTGAAGGAAGCATCTCGGCATTCGCCTGGACTAATTTGGGGGAAACCATGGAAAACCAAAATCTGGATGCCCGGACGGGGATTCGAGCCCGCGTCCTGAATGCGAGGCGAGAGCGTTACCGATTACCCACCACGTTCGGTACGGTGCTTCAACGTCGATCCAACAGTGTGGAAGAAGCTGTTTTTGACGGTTACGACCATGCGGACAAGATGATGTCATCCCGAGCTGTAGTGACATTGCGCGGTCCACTACTCACTAATCGCGGCGTACGATCCTCATCTATCTACTGGTTTCACACAAGCATCACTCTCATAGCAGCTTGTCCTGTACGAGCTGCAATGTCACGGTACGACAAACTCGTTTCCCGGAGACCAATCATTCTGCCAAGTTCGAACTCATTTATATGCTGATATTACGAGGCATACCGGCACTTGCTTGCAAGTTTCCACTTGGTGTGACGGCTAGTCAACGAATGAACGTGGCGTAACACTGACCGGTCCCATCTCACAAAGGAAGGCGCTGTTGGGTCTACATGCACGCCAACTCTCGGCAACCTTAACCATTTACTTGTTTCATTGTTCTACACATCCTCCGATTTTGTAGCGATTCAAACCATTCCTTCTGTGTGTTAATTTTCACAAACAGCTGTGTATATGTACAATTCGGATGGAATGCAGACACCATATATAGCCAGGCACAGCAATATGCCGATAAAAATCTTAACTTTCGCTAAATCCGAGCACAAAACAACCTTATTGACACGACCGTTCCACCTCGGGCATACTTCATACACACTGGATACAGCTACATGGTTTTGCAGCGCAACTTCACAGAGTTTTTGGTCGCTACGAAGACCGTAATTGACAATGGTAGTATAAGGGAGGAGGGGAATCAGAAATATTTCTCAATGATGGTTAAAGTTTAGCCGTTTTTGTTGACCCCAAATAACATTTGTATTGGGCATGTTTGGTCTACTGTGTTTCTAAAAAATAAAAATAGTTTTTGCAGTTCTTAGATTACCACTAGTGACAGATTGAATGCCTGGATTTGCGTTTTTGGGAGCTCGCTAGAGGAAAATTGGAACAAACCTATTATGTGGCGGTGTACGAGATAAATAACGTAGACTGATATAATAAGATTTAAGGATATTTAAGTGATGGATGAAAAGAGATGTTATGTTGCACGTTAGTTAGTAATATTTCGATACCAGATTCGTTAACTGACTGATTAATGAGTAAATACAGGGTAATGTATCTGTTATGAACTAAAGGGATACCAAAGATAATAGTACGAACAGCAAAAAATTGCCAATATATACCGTAATTTGCAAGGTGACAGGAATTATTAACTTTTGGAAGTACACATTATCTTTAAAGCAAGGAAGTCTATGGTGGAGGAGTATCTTTGTCAAATAATGAAGAAGCTCCAAGATGATCGTTGAAGTATGATTAGTATGAATCAATTAGAAACTGTTGTCTGTGTTTTAAATTGGTGAAATAAAGTAAGTTTTGTTCTTTACTAATGTAAGAAGAGAAAAAAATGTATATGTGCATGTTGTAAATAAATATCGCACAGTTAAAGTCAGGGATAAAATGAATCTGGGAGTTTCATATCTTAAGTGTTTATTCATATCCATTGGTGAACAAGATCTACACAAAAAGGTATGCCATACACCTTGATTAAAACCTTACACATGGTAACCAGTGACGAGAGAGAGAGAGAGAGAAAAAAAAAGAAAGTCATGCAATCTTTGGGTTTGAAAAACGAGGAGTTAGAAGTTGCTGAAAAAAGCTGAAGAATTCGCAAATAATGGAGGGTAAAAAACTGGATAATATTTACGCAATTCAATCAGTTAACAGCTTACATGAAGGAAAAGGATGAAGTGAAATATTTATTGCTAGTTATGATGAAGCAAGTGGAGTAAGGACATTTGGAATTAAAGCGAGAGATAAAGAACACCAGACTCAATATAGATTTCAGAATAAATAAGTGTTTTGAACATATAACTGAATGGAGTAAAATCGCAGAAGAAGAGGAAGAGATAGGAGAAGAGATAAAGTTAGTAGAAAGGACATATACTGAAACATGGGACACAGTAGTGTACGACGAATACGGAGGAAAACAGAACGCACTGGGATGGGAGAAAATTCAAGATGTGGAGTACATGGAAAATGTTAGCCAATACACGTCAAATGTAAATAAGACACAAAAAATAAGTGCAAATGTTGAAGATAGAAAGAAAGATAATGGAAATTATGGAGAAGCAAAGTGAAAATAAGTCAGACAAAGAAGAAAAATAAATCGAGTTGAAGCAAATACAGCAGAAAGATGACACAGACTGAAGAAGAGGACGATGGAGCGGTAAAAGTATATTGTAATGCGGAATAGAAGAGCAATGATAGAAAAAAGACGATAAAGAAGAGGATTATAGCCAAGGAAAGGAAGTACAAGAAATTTACATGGAATGTTGCTTAGTGAGGAAGGGAAAAAAAAACCAGGTAGGCGATGACAAGAAGACTATCAGGAAACATACATAAAATATTGGACATGGTACTGAGTTATAAGACAAGATAAGAAACTTGACTAAACATAATGGAAAGCGTAAGAAGTTTATTTATACAATGAAGCCAAAAATATTGTGAAACATAAAAAGAAGAATATTAAGTTAGCAAGAAAAGGTGAACTCAAAATTCGTAGTGAAATAATCATTTTTCGAATGAGAATAGATATAAAGTCTGGTAAATTAAGCAATCCCGCATTCTAAGACTCGTGGGATTAATTTGTTAGTTGATGGAACAGTCGAAGGTAAGGACTGTAGAGAAAGACAGAGATTAGAATATATGAAGCAGATAATTGAGGACCTGGGTTGTAAGGGGTATGTTGAGACGAAGAGTTTAGCACGAGATAGGAAGAGATCAAAGATTGCATCAAACCAGTCTTAGTTTCAGATTGTATCACGCAAGAATTATTCAGACAAGTTTTAGTGACAAAACAATCGAATGTGTAAGGTGACAGGAGTTATTTGCCGTGATATTAACTAACAGATGTACATATTATCTTTGAAGCAAGGAAGAGGCGGCAAGAGGATCGTAGAAGTATGATTAGTATGAATAAATGAGAATTGGCTTTTTTTTTAAAGTGATGAAGTAAAGCAAGTTCTGTTCTTTACTAAAGTGAGAAGAGAAAGAAGATATATATCTACATTTTGTAAATAAAAAAAATGTTACAGTTAACGGCAAGAATAAAATTACTCTGGGATGTTTATTCAAATCTATTGATGAGGTCTATATAAAAAGGTAAGCTATGCATCTTGATTAAAAGCTTGCAAATGTCAGTGTGACCGTTATTTGGGGCAATGTGTTGGTTTTCATTGGAAAATGTTTGCTAGATGTAGGCTACAAAGAAATTTTATTTTCGTACTTATGCCCACAGTTAACCGGTTATATGTGTAGAGTATGACCGCTGCAGCGCCACGCACAAGCGCACTGGTCTAGTGGGCACATCATTTCTAACTGTGCGTGGAAGACAGAACCATTATACCAAACCTGCTCGTAAAAGATACGCCCCTAACTCACCTCGCAGTTCCCCGGTTTCCATATTAAAATACTTCAGACGAGGTTTACGGTACTCGTTACTCATGGAGAACAAGAACTATTCCCAGCTAACAAAATAGTATTCCATTCTCTCGAGTATGAAAACGGATTGGAATGATTAGAGAGACGCTAGGATTACGTAGAGAAGCTGAATGCATAGCAAAGTCATCGTTAAAGTGTAACATCTAATACAGGCAGTGCAGTTTTCTAAAGTATCGGAAAACTTATGGAACGCAATTAATATTTCAATTCAAAAACTCTAAAAGTAGATTCTTTGTTGCATCCAGAAACAGTCACTTATCTGAAATACACTACAACATCCTTTATGCTTTATGAATGCATGCTGGATTGGGAGCATATTTCAATGTGGTTAACCAATTACTTACAACTTTCGAAGATAGTGTATTGTGAAACTACGACTAACATAGTGGGAAGGACGGAGAGAGGATCTTAATTCGGATAAAGTAGAACTGTACAGGGAAACGATTATACAACGATCAAACTTTTTAGCCGCGATTATCCGTGAAAAAGAATGGATTTTTTTTGAAAGATAAAAGTTACCCTATAAACAACGTTGGAACTTTGTGGTAACAGATGTGTAGGACATATAGACTGACTCACTTCCTTTACTCTCTGACGTTCCCTGTTCGCCCTTCTGTCTTTGACCTACTCTGAAATACATTAGATAATATAAAATTTCACACTTTTCAAAGGCATGTTATTCTTCCTACAGATGGACGACGTAGGCCAAATGCGTTTAGCGTTTCAAAGCCATTACGTAAGCAAAATTTCCCCGAACATCGGTTTGAAGAATTTAGGTTTTCTTAATAAATCGTGGTTTTACTGACGGTACGTGGTATTCGAGTTGAAAGGGCGTGTTGTTAAAAATGTTTTTGCTTCTAGAACATTAACAGTATTGTAGATACTTATATTACGGAAGCGTAATTTTTACATTTGGGTGAAATTACAATAATCTCGCCTGAGTCTTAAATTACTTGACCATGTTTAATTTGTTTCCTGTTACAAGATGAGGGTCTAGTCTAACAAGCTCGGCAGTCTGATTACTACAAATCTAATAATTATATAGTAAACATAATGCTTGGCGTACAATGATAAACGTTAGCTATAACTCCGATAAGACGTATGTGGTATTGCATAATTAGCAATGGCTAGTATTGTTTTCCAGCAAAGCATCATTGTAAGTTCATAGTACGACACCGTATTTGTAAATAATTAAACACATATCAGAGCCAGCTTAGGAACACCACATAGTCATCAACGCGTTCTGTCATCGGGTTGGTGAAATATGAAAGCAGCTAGCTCTTTAACATCCAAAGCAACTCCACAAGTTATCAACTATTACCCTAGCAGCATCATTCATTCAATTAGAGTTATCTAGTTACTGCTGGGTGCTCTCTACACATTGTCTTGTAAGTACAATCCAAGTTTCGATGAAGGCAGAAGCCCCGTGTTAATACTCGTACACAAGTCCAACCATTAAGAAGCTACTATGAAGTTAAACCAATATTAAAAACACAACTTGAGCACCTCTGAAGAAAATGTCCCTAGACAACAACATTCTCTATAAAAATTTTACTAATAAAAAAAAAAAAGTAAAAGCTCTCGGTGTGAGTTAAAACTTATCTCATTTAGGATAAAACGTGAACCAATATTGAAGGCCCACACGACTGAATTGTATTATTTTTTACCTCTGTAAACATTTTAATTTTCACTGATTAACTGATTATTATGTAAAAATTTGTAGTTATAATTAACGAACGTTTTATTGTCACCGGTAACGATAATTTATACAACGTTTCAAGTATCTGGGAAGTTAGTGAAACGTCAATTGCAAGATTTCAACACACAACAAACATGTGAAACAAATATAAGCGAGTTAATAGCGAAATGTTGAAAGTGAAACAAGCTTTGTGTCACAGAATGGAGTTTTGGACGTTCGGCGATCAGGCGATTGTTGATGTTAATATCGGACAGAGCAAATACAGACTGCCACGTCCAATATTAGCTGCGGCCGGGCCCCGTTTTTATTGCCTATATGACGACTGCGGCAGTAACAGTTGGAGGACATGATAATTAAATGTTTACGAGGCTCTCCGGCTGCATAAACAAGTGCACAGTTTTTGGTGTACTGTAAAGCCGGCTGCGTGTGGCCCAGTGGAGTGCGTAACGATTTCCTTTACGAGGCGGCCGGGTCGGTCATGGATCCCGACGGCCTGCCTATCACGGCTCCTTTGTCACCGAGGAGAGTGGCAGTCTTCAGACTGATGAGTGGAGACGCCATCCGAGACAATGCCTTCGCCGTTACTTCTGTTTATGCTGATGCGATGCTCCGGGACAGGCAGACAAGTTTGCAGCGCTCCTCACAAGATTCTTCAAATCCGCGTGTTCGAGACAGGCATCCACATATTCTAATCATCATGCCACGTACTTCAAGAGTATTCAGACAGCGTTTTTGACGTCAAACAACCGTCACTGTTTGTCAATTGTAAAAAAAACACCGTCTGATAACAACTGTTCTTTTTTTTATTAATCTAGTCTCAGACGTGTTTCGCCGTTATAAAAAGGGGCATCGTCAGTGAGTAGTAAATGTACATACGTTGTAGTCCAAGAAATTCGCATTATTGTATACACAGCTAACTATTAACAAAGTACATTCTACTTACGAATTTTGGTAGAAACAGTTACATGTTGGTCAGGAACAGTTCTATTTGCGCATTTGCTGTGGTTCCTATTATTTCGTTGAGGTCACTATTTTACTATTTTTGAAATGGTTGAACTTTTAACCTTATTGAAATGTAGTCTTAATCGATACGCTGTGGAAGACTTCGATCTCTTTTAACCTTATTGATTATTCACGTGTTCAGTGGTGCCAAATTAACGTTTTCGCTTATGGGAGCGTGCACAAACTACGTGGCTCGGTCCAGGGAGGAGGGGTTAGCTGGAAGGCTATGCTGGGCTACGTGGGGGGAGGGGCGGATCAGAGCCAGGCCACGTAACTTTCCTTTCATAACATTTTTCACAGTTAAAATGAGGAACAGAACACACAACAGCATGTGAATATTTAGTTCTCTCAGTTAACCATCTCCGTATGTAATTTACAATAGTCTGACAAGAGAAAACAGTACAAAATGTCTTCTGAAATCAAAAGGGGAAAAAGCTACGTGCTAACAGAGGGGGGGGGGCGATTTACAGGAGGCCAAAATGAAGCTATGTGGTTTATGCACGCTCCCCATGTTATAATATCCGTGTTAGTGTTTTATTAAAATATGCGTCTGTTTGTTTAAAGGCGTCAGTTATTGTGATTTACTATTGTCCGCATTATCTGTCATGATTATTCTTTAATTAACCGTACCAGCAATCTGGTATTCAGTTCCAAAATTCAGCATTTTAACTGACTTGCCAACAATGTCAATCTAAATGCATTGGGACAGACAACCCTGGGACTTCCTTTATGAGATACAAGAGAACACACCAGAGCCATTACATCTACAAAATCACTCAACATTTGCCAGACATTTACGAGTATTAGACCATAACCATCAAAGTAGTAAGATAATAAGAGAGCTGGTGCAAAAGATCTTAAGCCGGCCCGGAAGAGACTCCACTCGTCCGCGTGACGTCCGGAAGAGACTCCACTCGTCGGTCGTTAGTTCATTTGGTGGCCGCTAGGGGGGCAGCACCGGCCGCGTTTGCGCAAACGATAGTTCCTTGACCGCCCGCCCAGATGGAAGCACAAACCTCAATCTGCGCAGACATTCCATGGCTCGCGTAACCTGAATTATCTGAGTATTCTGTGGAGCTTAGTCGGGCGCATACCCCCCGCAGGCGACAACGGTTGTTGCTATTCCCAGCGCGCGCCACACATGACGCGTCGGGTTCCGTTATACGCTATTCCTGGCGTGCATAGTTTTCCTAGCGCAGCGCTATTTCCGGGTGACGCGTTGGTTCCCGTTCGGGGAAGCAAAAACACCCGCCAGGTGGCAGCACTAACTGATGGCGCTAGTGTCACCCATGTGACGTCACTAGTTCACCTCCCCGGCGCGCCGCCACCTGTCAACCGCACAGCTTGTCATCACCGCTGACCTCAATTTGCACGACTATTTCCGGGATGTACCGCTAACCTATGACGCGACAGCAAGGACACTCAATCTGAGTATTTCTGACACAACGCTCCCGCAGGCGAACAGTGGAAGTATCACACGCCATTTTATTTTCAGCGCACAATTAGCGACGTCACAGGACACCGCTATCAAGAATAACATTAGGAAATCCGCTTGCTTGCTGTTAACGTTCGTTATGAAATTTCTTCCTAGTATTTTGTCATGTGTTATTGATATATTGAAGTATTTTAATTCTTTGATTGTTAAATTACCATAAATTAACTTCAAAAATTATTTATTTTCATAGTTTTTGGGCAAAAGTTATTGTTTCCTTCTGCAAATACTATTATTTGGCACCAATAAGTCCTTACTTGAAAATCCCCCCCCCCCACTCATTTCTTTCATATACCTCATACACATTTTGTAAGGTCATTTTCTTCTATGGATTTAACCGCCATTTTTTTGCCACTCCAATTGTCTTATTGCTCTTAACATCACATTTAATGGAATTTTCGGTGATATTTATTGGCTATTTATTTCATCCCAACATCCTCATTACCAATGTGTTACTTATACACTCACAGAGATCTATTTCATCTGCTTCATGTCTTTCAATGATACCCAACGCGACTCTTGTGATATGGCACTTATAAACTATGTTATCTCTCCATTTCAAGTATTTCATACTCGTGATAAGGGTACAAAACTATCCCATCTTACTCAAGGAATATACTAAATTGCGCGGGTAGGGGTTTAGTTAATAAAAAAAAAAAATGTATTGGTAAATCATACACATTTATTGAAATACATTTTATTGGATATAATACATCATTCAGTACTTATAGTTTTATTTCATGTGCGTCATAGGCCTTTCTTGCCTTCACATATCGCCCCCCCCCCTTTTTTTACCTACAGTAGTTAGCACCGAGCGTGGTGGGTGAGCTTTCGGGAGGACATGTGTTCGAATGTACATCAGGCCATCATGATTTCGGTTTTCCATGGTTTCCTGAAATCACTCCTAGAAAAAGCTTGATATGCTGGAAATACTGGAATTTTGGAGTTAACTTGGGTATATTGTTTCTCTCGAAAACTGTCTCTTGGAAGTAATGTGTAATCATACACCAATGCATTCACATTCGTTTTATTAGTTACTATGTGGGGAAATATGGCCGATTCCGTATTGCTCGCTAATTAGCATACACCTTCTTTAATATTAAGGACGTTACATTCGCCGGGCATCCAAGTATGGCACGCAATATTATTTTCAGCGCAAAAGAATACCATATGGTAATCACACAACTCTATTGACTGCTTTGTTATATGAGCCTAATTTTTTTCTGAACATGCAGCGTACGCTATTTCGAGCGTATTATTACGGATTTTCTGGCGTGGAATGTGCGCGTCATGTTATACACTACTAGATGGTACAAATGATAGATCCCTCAGCAATCGTTATTACCAAACCTATAATTTTCTTCTAGGACCTTCGAGGAGCATTTTTTCATGTCATATTGATATTTCGAATCATTATAATCAGTTAATTGTTTAGTTTACCATAAATTAACTTCTAAAACAAATTGTTGCCTTCTGAAAACAGTATTATTGGTTCAAATAACAAGTCCTGTTCGTTGTACATTATATAAGGTCATTTATTTGTAGCGGCCATTTTTTATATCCACCCCAAGTTGTCTTATTGCCCCAACACGCCTTTAGTGATATGTCGGTTTTAAACACTGTTCTCTTTTTATTTCTAATATTTCATACTCGTAATAAGAATACTATACTAATCCATCATACTAAAAGGAATATAAAAAAAATTGTTGGGTAGGGGATTCGTTAAATAAAAAACATAATTTCTTGATAAATGTTACAGATTTATTGAAATTTTAAAATACATTTTATTGCAATATAATACATCATTCAATACTTATGATTCCATGTGTGTCATAGGCCTCTCTTGCATTCACATCATGCCCCCTTTTTTACCTGAGTCTTCACTTAATATCCATTTATTGCCTTACACGTTATGAAATTCCATGCCAAAGCATGTATATCTTTAAACGTTGCTAATGTTTATGAGATGAGAAATGTATTTATGTGGGTGACACATACTCTCTGTCACAAATTGCTGTGAATAACATAGACAAGCAACTTACGGGTGTATCTCAAACTCGAATATCACGAGGGAAGAAAGAATTCGTATAAACATCAAATCTCGACAGTGGCTCAGTAGTTAAGGCGTCTGACGGAGATAGAAAGGTCCTCGGTTCGAATCCCTGTCTGGGCGGTGATTTTCATAAGCCCTTAACCCACCTTCACCTCTGGTACAGAACGCTTCTGTGGCTCGGATTCCACGTTAAACTGTTAGTCTCTTCTAAGGATAACAACTCTATTGTTGTGTACACTTTCAAAAGCAAAGATTCAAAACAGACGAAGGCCTAACGTGACCTAAACGAGCATTCACACTGCATTGAGGGGGGAGAGCAAACAGTCAGCCAGTCGGATGAACAATTTTAATATCACAATCGTCTCTTGTCTCTGAGCTCAACAAAGTTTTAGGAAGGATTTGGGTAGGGATAAGGCAAATGGATGTAGGTATGGGCACTGTAGGTGAAACACGAGTGGTAATTGTAAATAATATACAGCAAACAGTGAGAACAATACCTGATGAGGATATGTACACACTTTTTCTATAGTTTCATTAACCCTGGAACCAGAAAAAATCAATCAGTAACAGCTACCAGGTCACTGTTCACATTAGTATCGCCTCGCCTCTCACACACATCAGCCATCTTTGCCATCTAGTAGCATGTGCGCAAGTATGAAACTGTTCACATCAGCATCATCTCATATCACCCACATGACAACAAGCCATCTAGTAACTTGTGCCCCTAGTACCACAAAGGCATGAGTAGATTCAAGAGCATTTCTTAACACAGGTTGCAATGTCGTACTTTTGATGTTCACTCACAGCTGCATACGTCGCAAAACACACATTATTGGTGAAATGAACTACACACACTACATGCGGACAGACGAGAGAAAGAAAGGTACAACCATATTTACACTCTAGCTGTCTCCCCGTGCACACTGCATTTCAAGTCCAGAAACTGTGGACCCCACATTATACCACTACATACAAGCAATGATCTGACTGTGGGTTTGTAACACAAGTTCTTCCTTCTCTGGTACATCCACTCATCACGATTTTTGCTCCGAAGGACATATAGTGAACAACCTGAGAAAAATAGATCGTACCCCAAAACTAACGGCAGCAAACTGTAAACAGAACAGTGAAATGGAAGAGTGCTTGGATTCCTGAAATCACTCCAGACGAATGCATGGATAGAGACCTTCAAAAGTCCATGGCCGAATTCCTCACCGTTTCTTGCCATACATCCTTTCTCACCTCTAATGACAATGACATCGACGAGCCCGAAAAAAGCCTGATATGCTGGAAATACTAGAATTTTGGATGGTCGTTGAAATTTGTCTGTATAACGATAGCACTGTGCCAGTAATAATACACGGTAGACTGGGAAGTTAAGATAGCCGCGACAAACACTTAATTTTGAAAATTCATTCACATTCAAAGGTATGGAAAAAACACATTACACACGATAATGTTACCATAATGCTCTTAGCTAACTCATAGTTTCATGGTCATCAAACAGACATCATAACCCACATTTTTCATAGTAGATCCCTACACACTGAAAAGTATCCAAAACGTCACCATAGGTGCAGACACTGGTTCTATTACGCCGAAGATAGCACCCATACTTAAACTGTCGTAAATTGTTAGGTCATTTGTATGTGAAAGTGCGTGTTTGGATATTTTATCCACTCAGGCCTCATCACCTAAAGTCTAATGCCAGATTAGGTCATGGTTAACTTAGGCGCCATACACTACTCAGAATTATTCTACCAATATCCAGTCCAACATCATTATACGCCATATACAGCTCTCCCAGCACTCTTCATATCTTCCAGTCATATCCAACCCAGCTCCGTTATTATGTCACTTGTTGAATGTTTTCCACTAATAAATCTAGCTACCCTGCTTTGCACATACATTTGATGTACAAAAATGTGGAATCCATACTACACCACTATAGCCTGACTGTGTGTTTGTACCCAAGTACTATGCTTTTCTGGCCTCCCCCCACCCAATTAAATGTTTTTTACCCCGAAGTACATATAGTGAAAAACGTAAGAAACAGCAGTAAACTGTAAACAGCACAGTGGAATGGGATAGTGCCTAAGCCCTGAAACAATGGTTAGAAACACAAATTGATGGTGGGTATAATTCTATAACCAAATATTTTAGACTCAAATCCACAGAGAAATCACGCACACACGCACATTTCCATGCCTACACACAACAGCACCGAGATAGAACTCACACAGAGGAAGACGACATACACACACATTAGTGGAGGAAATAAACTACACATCCTACATCCAGACAAATGAGTTAAAGGAAGGCCTGACCATATTTACGCATACATACCCAGAGAGAGACGTACACACACACACACACACACACAACACACACACAACACACGTACATGCATACAGCAAGTTCGACATAAACAACAGCAAGCATCATGGGAACGATGAAGTGGGACAGAATTGTCGTTACCACTGATTAACTGGACAGAACTCTCGTTACAAAAATCATCAGACAGACGCCTACAGTGATATCGACACAACAACCACCCCAATTATGGCAACGAAAAGTGGTGTAGAACCCCAATGGCTCATGACTAACCAAAAAATCATCAGTAACATGTGTGCAAGGTACCAAACTCTTCACATCAACATCGTCTCATTTATGTCACACTACAGACATCTCTACCATCCAGTATCACGTGTCCTAGGTACAAAACTGTTCCACATCAGCACCACCACGTTTTATCCCACACCTAAGCCTTTTCGGACATACAGTAACATATGCCTCAGGTACCATGAGTAGCAGTAGACACTGGTCATACAGGACAGATGTCATAATTCACAATATTCATATCAGGTCTCACCAGATATCCATACGTCACCACACATAAGCACACACACAAACATAAGTGCAGGATCATCACATCATATATCCAGACAAACGAGTTGAGGGAAGATATCCGGTATATTTATACATGCATACACAGAAAGAAGCACACACACGTGCATTTCTATGCCCACAGCGATCTACACACAACAATTAGACCAGTCATGACAACGAAAAAGTTGAGCTGACCCCCACATGACTGGCCAAAAATATCAGACAGACGTGTTAAAGTGTGTGCAACGGATGACATGTTGTCGCTATCCATCCCAGTACTTATGCCATATGTGTTATTCATCACACCCAACTGATTACGTCTACAATCAACACTGATGGCCACTGATGGTAAAATCTCGATATGGAGTAGACTCCTATCACCATAATTAGACACACAACCACTTAGAAAGACACACACACGCCCATGTATACACACAATTCCATACATCACTACACACATACAGGTAACTCGAGGAAAGGGACTGAAAAAGTCATTTCTTAATAGCAGCTGCTGAAAGACTAATTTAGGTCAACCTGCCTAGGCGGGCGTGGCGAGACAGGGCCCCCTCCTCACGGGTAGAAATACCGCAATTTGCCGGACCTAAAATCGCGGTCTTCGACGAATAACCAGATTTTTCCGACTGGGGCCTAATACCGGTAACCGCATTTTTAGGACCGCACCGAGGACCGGAATTTCGAAGCGGTTATGAGCACCGGTATACCGACCTACAACACGATATGCGCGCCCGCTATGAGGAGGGGGAGGGCCCTGTCTCGCCACGCCCGCCTAGGCAGGTTGACCTAAATTAGTCTTTCAGCAGCTGCTATTAAGAAATGACTTTTTCAGTCCCTTCCTCGAGTTACCTGTATGTGTGTAGTGATGTATGGAATTGTGTGTATACATGGGCGTGTGTGTGTCTTTCTAAGTGGTTGTGTGTCTAATTATGGTGATAGGAGTCTACTCCATATCGAGATTTTACCATCAGTGGCCATCAGTGTTGATTGTAGACGTAATCAGTTGGGTGTGATGAATAACCCATATGGCATAAGTACTGGGATGGATAGCGACAACATGTCATCCGTTGCACACACTTTAACACGTCTGTCTGATATTTTTGGCCAGTCATGTGGGGGTCAGCTCAACTTTTTCGTTGTCATGACTGGTCTAATTGTTGTGTGTAGATCGCTGTAGGCATAGAAATGCACGTGTGTGTGCTTCTTTCTGTGTATGCATGTATAAATATACGGATATCTTCCCTCAACTCGTTTGTCTGGATATATGATGTGATGATCCTGCACTTATGTTTGTGTGTGTGCTTATGTGTGGTGACGTATGGATATCTTGGTGAGACCTGATATGAATATGTGAATTATGACATCTGTCTGATGACCAAGTGTCTACTGCTACTCATGGTACCTGAGGCATATGTTACTGTATGTCCGAAAAGGCTTAGGTGTGGGATAAACGTGGTGGTGCTGATGTGAACAGTTTTGTACCTAGGACACGTGATACTGGATGGTAGAGATGTCTGTAGTGTGACATAAATGAGACGATGTTGATGTGAAGAGTTTGGTACCTTGCACACATGTTACTGATGATTTTTTGGTTAGTCATGAGCCATTGGGGTTCTACACCACTTTTTCGTTGCCATAATTGGGGTGGTTGTTGTGTCGATATCACTGTAGGCGTCTGTCTGATGATTTTTGTAACGAGAGTTCTGTCCAGTTAATCAGTGGTAACGACAATTCTGTCCCACTTCATCGTTCCCATGATGCTTGCTGTTGTTTATGTCGAACTTGCTGTATGCATGTACGTGTGTTGTGTGTGTGTTGTGTGTGTGTGTGTGTGTGTGTACGTCTCTCTCTGGGTATGTATGCGTAAATATGGTCAGGCCTTCCTTTAAACTCATTTGTCTGGATGTAGGATGTGTAGTTTATTTCCTCCACTAATGTGTGGTGTATGTCGTCTTCCTCTGTGTGAGTTCTATCTCGGTGCTGTTGTGTGTAGGCATGGAAATGTGCGTGTGTGCGTGATTTCTCTGTGGATTTGAGTCTAAAATATTTGGTTATAGAATTATACCAACCATCAATTTGTGTTTCTAACCATTGTTTCAGGGCTTAGGCACTATCCCATTCCACTGTGCTGTTTACAGTTTACTGCTGTTTCTTACGTTTTTCACTATATGTACTTCGGGGTAAAAAACATTTAATTGGGTGGGGGGAGGCCAGAAAAGCATAGTACTTGGGTACAAACACACAGTCAGGCTATAGTGGTGTAGTATGGATTCCACATTTTTTGTACATCAAATGTATGGTGCAAAGCAGGGTAGCTAGATTTATTAGTGGAAAACATTCAACAAGTGACATAATAAAGGAGCTGGGTTGGATATGACTGGAAGATATGAAGAGTGCTGGGAGAGCTGTATATGGCGTATAATGATGTTGGACTGGATATTGGTAGAATAATTCTGAGTAGTGTATGGCGCCTAAGTTAACCATGACCCTAATCTGGCATTAGACTTTAGGTGATGAGGCCTGAGTGGATAAAATATCCAAACACGCACTTTCACATACAAATGACCTAACAATTTACGACAGTTTAAGTATGGGTGTTATCTTCGGCGTAATAGAACCAGTGTCTGCACCTATGGTGACGTTTTGGATACTTTTCAGTGTGTACGGATCTACTATGAAAAATGTGGGTTATGATGTCTGTTTGATGACCATGAAACTATGAGTTAGCTAAGAGCATTATGGTAACATTATCGTGTGTAATGTGTTTTTTCCATACCTTTGAATGTGAATGAATTTTCAAAATTAAGTGTTTGTCGCGGCTATCTTAACTTCCCAGTCTACCGTGTATTATTACTGGCACAGTGCTATCGTTATACAGACAAATTTCAACGACCATCCAAAATTCTAGTATTTCCAGCATATCAGGCTTTTTTCGGGCTCGTCGATGTCATTGTCATTAGAGGTGAGAAAGGATGTATGGCAAGAAACGGTGAGGAATTCGGCCATGGACTTTGAAGGTCTCTATCCATGCATTCGTCTGGAGTGATTTCAGGAATCCAAGCACTCTTCCATTTCACTGTTCTGTTTACAGTTTGCTGCCGTTAGTTTTGGGGTACGATCTATTTTTCTCAGGTTGTTCACTATATGTCCTTCGGAGCAAAAAGTCGTGATGAGTGGATGTACCAGAGAAGGAAGAACTTGTGTTACAAACCCACAGTCAGATCATTGCTTGTATGTAGTGGTATAATGTGGGGTCCACAGTTTCTGGACTTGAAATGCAGTGTGCACGGGGAGACAGCTAGAGTGTAAATATGGTTGTACCTTTCTTTCTCTCGTCTGTCCGCATGTAGTGTGTGTAGTTCATTTTCACCAATAATGTGTGTTTTGCGACGTATGGCAGCTGTGAGTGAGCATCAAAAGTACGACATTGCAACCTGTGTTAAGAAATGCTCTTGAATCTACTCATGCCTTTGTGGTACTAGGGGCACAAGTTACTAGATGGCTTGTTGTCATGTGGGTGATATGAGATGATGCTGATGTGAACAGTTTCATACTTGCGCACATGCTACTAGATGGCAAAGATGGCTGATGTGTGTGAGAGGCGAGGCGATACTAATGTGAACAGTGACCTGGTAGCTGTTACTGATTGATTTTTTCTGGTTCCAGGGTTAATGAAACTATAGAAAAAGTGTGTACATATCCTCATCAGGTATTGTTCTCACTGTTTGCTGTATATTATTTACAATTACCACTCGTGTTTCACCTACAGTGCCCATACCTACATCCATTTGCCTTATCCCTACCCAAATCCTTCCTAAAACTTTGTTGAGCTCAGAGACAAGAGACGATTGTGATATTAAAATTGTTCATCCGACTGGCTGACTGTTTGCTCTCCCCCCTCAATGCAGTGTGAATGCTCGTTTAGGTCACGTTAGGCCTTCGTCTGTTTTGAATCTTTGCTTTTGAAAGTGTACACAACAATAGAGTTGTTATCCTTAGAAGAGACTAACAGTTTAACGTGGAATCCGAGCCACAGAAGCGTTCTGTACCAGAGGTGAAGGTGGGTTAAGGGCTTATGAAAATCACCGCCCAGACAGGGATTCGAACCGAGGACCTTTCTATCTCCGGTCAGACGCCTTAACTACTGAGCCACTGTCGAGATTTGATGTTTATACGAATTCTTTCTTCCCTCGTGATATTCGAGTTTGAGATACACCCGTAAGTTGCTTGTCTATGTTATTCACAGCAATTTGTGACAGAGAGTATGTGTCACCCACATAAATACATTTCTCATCTCATAAACATTAGCAACGTTTAAAGATATACATGCTTTGGCATGGAATTTCATAACGTGTAAGGCAATAAATGGATATTAAGTGAAGACTCAGGTAAAAAAAGGGGGCATGATGTGAATGCAAGAGAGGCCTATGACACACATGGAATCATAAGTATTGAATGATGTATTATATTGCAATAAAATGTATTTTAAAATTTCAATAAATCTGTAACATTTATCAAGAAATTATGTTTTTTATTTAACGAATCCCCTACCCAACAATTTTTTTTATATTCCTTTAGTATGATGGATTAGTATAGTATTCTTATTACGAGTATGAAATATTAGAAATAAAAAGAGAACAGTGTTTAAAACCGACATATCACTAAAGGCGTGTTGGGGCAATAAGACAACTTGGGGTGGATATAAAAAAATGGCCGCTACAAATAAATGACCTTATATAATGTACAACGAACAGGACTTGTTATTTGAACCAATAATACTGTTTTCAGAAGGCAACAATTTGTTTTAGAAGTTAATTTTATGGTAACTAAACAATTAACTGATTATAATGATTCGAAATATCAATATGACATGAAAAAATGCTCCTCGAAGGTCCTAGGAAGAAAATTATAGGTTTGGTAATAACGATTGCTGAGGGATCTATCATTTGTACCATCTAGTAGTGTATAACATGACGCGCACATTCCACGCCAGAAAATCCGTAATAATACGCTCGAAATAGCGTACGCTGCATGTTCAGAAAAAAAAATTAGGCTCATATAACAAAGCAGTCAATAGAGTTGTGTGATTACCATATGTATTCTTTTGCGCTGAAAATAATATTGCGTGCCATACTTGGATGCCCGGCGAATGTAACGTCCTTAATATTAAAGAAGGTGTATGCTAATTAGCGAGCAATACGGAATCGGCCATATTTCCCCACATAGTAACTAATAAAACGAATGTGAATGCATTGGTGTATGATTACACATTACTTCCAAGAGACAGTTTTCGAGAGAAACAATATACCCAAGTTAACTCCAAAATTCCAGTATTTCCAGCATATCAAGCTTTTTCTAGGAGTGATTTCAGGAAACCATGGAAAACCGAAATCATGATGGCCTGATGTACATTCGAACACATGTCCTCCCGAAAGCTCACCCACCACGCTCGGTGCTAACTACTGTAGGTAAAAAAAGGGGGGGGGGCGATATGTGAAGGCAAGAAAGGCCTATGACGCACATGAAATAAACTATAAGTACTGAATGATGTATTATTATCCAATAAAATGTATTTCAATAAATGTGTATGATTTACCAATACATTTTTTTTTTATTTAACTAACCCCTACCGCGCAATTTAGTATATTCCTTGAGTAAGATGGGATAGTTTTGTACCCTTATCACGAGTATGAAATACTTGAAATGGAGAGATAACATAGTTTATAAGTGCCATATCACAAGAGTCGCGTTGGGTATCATTGAAAGACATGAAGCAGATGAAATAGATCTCTGTGAGTGTATAAGTAACACATTGGTAATGAGGATGTTGGGATGAAATAAATAGCCAATAAATATCACCGAAAATTCCATTAAATGTGATGTTAAGAGCAATAAGACAATTGGAGTGGCAAAAAAATGGCGGTTAAATCCATAGAAGAAAATGACCTTACAAAATGTGTATGAGGTATATGAAAGAAAATGAGTGGGGGGGGGGGATTTTCAAGTAAGGACTTATTGGTGCCAAATAATAGTATTTGCAGAAGGAAACAATAACTTTTGCCCAAAAACTATGAAAATAAATAATTTTTGAAGTTAATTTATGGTAATTTAACAATCAAAGAATTAAAATACTTCAATATATCAATAACACATGACAAAATACTAGGAAGAAATTTCATAACGAACGTTAACAGCAAGCAAGCGGATTTCCTAATGTTATTCTTGATAGCGGTGTCCTGTGACGTCGCTAATTGTGCGCTGAAAATAAAATGGCGTGTGATACTTCCACTGTTCGCCTGCGGGAGCGTTGTGTCAGAAATACTCAGATTGAGTGTCCTTGCTGTCGCGTCATAGGTTAGCGGTACATCCCGGAAATAGTCGTGCAAATTGAGGTCAGCGGTGATGACAAGCTGTGCGGTTGACAGGTGGCGGCGCGCCGGGGAGGTGAACTAGTGACGTCACATGGGTGACACTAGCGCCATCAGTTAGTGCTGCCACCTGGCGGGTGTTTTTGCTTCCCCGAACGGGAACCAACGCGTCACCGGGAAATAGCGCTGCGCTAGGAAACTATGCACGCCAGGAATAGCGTATAACGGGACCCGACGCGTCATGTGTGGCGCGCGCTGGGAATAGCAACAACCGTTGTCGCCTGCGGGGGGTATGCGCCCGACTAAGCTCCACAGAATACTCAGATAAATTCAGGTTACGCGAGCCATGGAATGTCTGCGCAGATTGAGGTTTGTGCTTCCATCTGGGCGGGCGGTCAAGGAACTATCGTTTGCGCAAACGCGGCCGGTGCTGCCCCCCTAGCGGCCACCAAATGAACTAACGACCGACGAGTGGAGTCTCTTCCGGACGTCACGCGGACGAGTGGAGTCTCTTCCGGGGCCGGCTTAAGATCTTTTGCACCAGCTCTCTTATTATCTTACTACTCATCAACCCACGTCGACATCGAGGTCTTTAGAGGCGGGAAAGGGCTGGAGTGATTTGGGGAAACTATGCAAAACGTAAATTTGGATTGCCGGAGGGAAATTCGAAACATTGTCCTCCCGAAAGCGAGACCAAACCGATACTGCTAACCCACCACGATAGTTAGATAGAGACAGATATTAAAATACTGAAAATAAACAACCATAAAAACACCTTCTCACATTATGGATAAGTTACCACATTCATAAAGCTTTCGTATTAAGACAAACAGTTCTTAATGTCTTCCTTAATTTAGCAAATGAAACATTGTTCAAAATATTAAAGAATAATCATAAAGTCGTAAGTAGATCGTACCTTGTTAATAGTTAGTTATGTAAAAAAATAATGCAAATTTCTTAACAACGTCATGTATGTACATTCACAGTTATTGAAGATGCACCATTCCATAAAGTCTAAAACCCTCTCTGAGATTAGATGAATTAAAAAAAAAAAAAATTGTTAACAGACGATGTTTTCATTTACAAATGTTTAACAAGCAATTGAGGACTAATGACCAATAACCAATGTGTGTCATTGATTATGTTTTTGAATAGTGTGAAATGTCATCCGGAGAGAATATTTGTGTGTCCTATGTATTTCGTTTGTATGTTCGTTCTAATTTTGTTGAAGTAAGAACTTTACGGTGTCGTCTCACGTTGGTAGTGGAGCTCACGCTGGTGCGACACGCAATTTCTGAGCACATGCTCCGACACGCAGTTGCGAATGAACCATGTATCAGTCGGCTGTCGATATGCAATGGCGCTTGCGCAATTTCCCCTTCTAGGAACATTACCGGTTTTAAAAGGAGCATTTAAAGCTTTTTACGAAAAACTACCGAACAATTATACACAAGCACGGACAGACGTTGTTAGAACAGTGTCTAATGTTGCTAAAACGCAATGGAATTATAACAACTTTGCTGTTGGCCATGTAGCACAGTTGTTGCATAAATTTTTTTAAATTAAACACCGTCTTTTAATAACTGTTGTATTAATTTCTCAGGCGCATTTCGCCCTTTTGGTGTGAAACATCATCAGTGGGAAGATTGTGATAGCTAATACATGTCAGTCTGGAACAACACTTTCTGCACTTCTCTGGACTGGTATTCGAAAATTCAGCATTTTAAATGTAACCTATGTATGCAATTCACTGTTACTAGTATTTGCTGTTTTTCTTTTTCTTTCTTGAACCTACATTTGATTTATTGCGCCCTACTGATTTCAGTGTTTATTATGATATTTTGTTTGTATGTATAATTGTACCAAAAACTATGTTGCTACAACTGTACATGTAAACAAAACAATAGTGATTTTAGGAACTGAACAGCAGTCCAGATATGTTCAAAAAGTACTGTTCCGTAGATTTGGGAGCTGCAGAGTGAACATACCTGTCTGAAGACGCGCAGGCAGCAGGCTTGGGGGATGGTTCTGTAATTGAGGGAGGCGCTGCCGCCTGGCCTGCAGATGAGGGGCACTTAGGGGCCCCACCCACCCCAGCTCAGCCGTAGTAATTTTCACCCTGCTGGGACATGTGCCGAATATTAACATAAGCTGGGGTGTCTTCCAGTGGGAAATGAAATTGACAGAGCCGACTCATCTGCCAATTCAAATTACACGAGATAACACCAGCTCTACCTCTTTTCCCCACATTTTGTCAAAAATGATCAGTTAGTGTTAAACAAGTTTTTTTTTCTCCAAACTCAGTTCTGTAATACCCTTTAAATTTATATTTGAGTACTTGAGCGTATCTGTACCCTATTCTTATGTCAACGTGTTTGTTTCCTCATCAGAAATTTTTGTGGTCATGTTGACTTCAGTTTCAATAGTCGTACTGATGCAGACTTAAGTATTTAGATGAGCTGCAATATGATCTCAGTTCGAGTAGGCTGATGGTAAATCTTTTATTTGGCTCTCCCGCACAAGATCTTTATTGAACCAGTTTTTGCCGAAAACACACAAGTTTGCGTGAGTCTGCTAGAAGTTTTATAATAATCGGCAGACCTGAGTTGTAAAGTTCATTGCTGACTTATTACAGTGATTCTGCAGTGTACTTATTTGCAGCTATATTTCTGTCTTTTGCTATCAGTGAAGGTTCTGTTTACAAGTTTGCTACCTGTCTTAATTTACCGCTGTATTTTTTTTTTTCCCCTGATAAACGTTTCTGTTTATAAGTAGACTATTCGTTTCTGTTTATAAGTAGATTATTCGTGCAATATTCTTGTATGTAAGGTGACTTAATGTTTGAATTATAAGCTGTCTTGACAGTGGCACATCGGAGCAAATCCTGGTTAACTGTCGCCTTGTTCCTCTCAGAGACTGGTTTCTGATCACAAAATGTATTGTTTATTGTATCCTTTTGATGTTTCCACAAGAATACAAATATTTTATAAAAACTTCTCGGGTTTCAAGCCGCGTCAGAATGTTAAGCGGGGGCTTGACAAAGGAAGCAGTGCAAGCTTCCGAAACGTCGCCAGACGGCTCAATTCTGACGCGGCTTGAAAACCGAGAAGTTTTTATAAAGCATTGCCGCCGCGAAAACGTACATAGTTATCTAATACAAATATTACTATTAAAGATAATTTTGTATTGTTTGTCACTCCATATACTGATTACATAACGTGCTTGCCATAACATTTGATTTATGTTTGTGGTTATATGTCATTTTGATGCCATTTGCTTTGCTTCTGTTCCTATGACGACTAACTTGCATCCACAACGTTTCTCTGCTCTGCATTAATGGTATGAAAGCTTAAGTCATACATCAAAAATGAGTATTAAATACTCATAACAACGCCAGTATTACCATAGATACTACTGTACATCAACAAAAATAATAATACACCAAAGGAAAATATCGCAGGAAATGACAATAAGGGTCAATTAACCTGGGGCAACGCGTAGCTTGGTACAGCAAGTCCCAAAGCTGTCCACCTCTCAGTCGTGCAGATCAATTTACAATTATTTTACAGTATTACTATGAATAATGGGGGGCCCAGCTTAGGGAACGTCGTGGGGTCCTACTTTGGACCTGTTTGGCTTGGCAGTTTCAATCATTTAAAAATAATGTTAGGTAGGTATAAAAATAAACACAGTGATTTAGAATAGTATTTGCCAAAGACACTGCGGTGAACAGATTATTACTTTCTCCCTTTGAAACGCTATAAAAAAAAAACGCTGTTTAATACACCTCTGCAAAAACTTTCATTCTTGCTGAAAGCACTAATAGCGAAACTGGCGGGATACTTGTCTCCACCCAGCCCTGCAAACTTCAAAGCACATCATTTCTTTTGATATCTACATGTTGAAATATTAGCCGCCAGAATGCACCACTGTACAAGAGAAGTAAGGTTGGGCTTCGACTTGGGACCCGGATCCGGGTTTGGTTTATTTTCCTCTACTTGTGTTAGCAGCCATTCAATTATTCTCTCATAGATGAATCGGTACTGTCATCCTACACGTCGCGTCGGCCACATGTATTGCGAGGACAAAGCGCATTTGCTCGCTGCGGATTCGAACCCGAGAAGTACTAGATTCGGCTTATCTCTGCGAGGCGGGAGGCGGCGCTCACTCGCCGGCTTAGTACCTGCGTCGAGCCACTAAATCCTTCCTTCTGCTACTGCATAAAACCTGTCCGCTGTTTTATGGGTCGAAAGGAATCAAGACGTATGGGCTGTTCGTTAAAAATTAACAGGGCGCGCAAAAATTTATCGCTTTCTCTGCGGCTCAGTGCGGCGTGTTAGGTGTGAGTCTGACAAACAGCAGGTTGGCGCTGCAACAACTTACCCCCCTCCCCCCCCCCCCCCATCACCACGTTCACTCGACAACGTGTTCGAAGTTACTTCCGCCGTTCCACTTTTATTGTTCTCAGAGTCTCTGTAATTTCGTTCTTACTTGATCCATTACACACGACGTATTTTTTGCCCTCCTATCCTACAGACCTCACATTGAGTCCTTTTGGATTAAACCGTGGCAAACTGAACAGCAAATTTCGCTGGTTTAAGTTCGACGTGATACACGCACACACTTAAATTCCAGCTGAGACTCTGCCAGCTGCCAGTTTTTCTAACAACTTTATTATTGACAAGCATTTCCATGCAGCTTCATCTGCATGACCCTTACATTTCGCTGACGTTGAGAAAAAAGTCACAATTTCAAGAAGTGACACAATAATTTAATTTTTAATCATTTAAATTGGCTTCACGAGTGCCATGTTACTAAATAACCGAAGTTATGCAGTCAAAGATAATATTAATTATAGAGAGGTGTGTTTATCTTTGATATATAGTGTGATCTTTGGTGCCTATGTGAGAGGTTATGAACAGATTATCTTTTGTTGCTCTGTCCATCGTTCACATACCACAGTTTTTTAGTTGGATCCTAAGCTTTAAAATCGTGAAAACTCCATTAAAATCGATGCGTGGACATACAAATTCCACGGAAACGGCCACTAACAGTTTCATACATATAGTGATCTTACAAATGGCGAATAGCAGAGTGGTTTAAGACCTGAATCTTATCTTTTTAATCTTTGAAACCAAATCTGAATTTATTTCACTGTCGTACAAGTTTTTAATCCAAACTAAGACATGTTATAATTTTTAAAAGCAGCTTCTAATTTTCTCAAGAAAGAATTTTTTTAAATCTATAATAACCAAGTTCATGTGCAATCATATTCACGTTAGAAAACCTTTCATACGATCCGCGAGAGTAAAAATGAAATCCCAGTCACTGTACGGCACATTTATCAGTTTCCCCCTTCTTCCTATCCCATGAATTTTGGGACTTTGGTGTAAAAGAGGAGAATGATGCTTCCTTCATTGTCTTTAAATCAAACATTATTTCACTCGAAAAGTTTTGTTTAGAATTGGATTTCTTTAATTAATAAACTATCATGCATATGGCAAAAGCCACCGCAGTACATTTTTTCTCAAAAGATCCATAAATCGTTATTAGAGTTACTTTTTTCCGGGTTACTAAATATTATGTTTCGCATAATTTGGCGACCCGTAATCGTAAAATAAAACTCACTGGACCAAACACCAGTCCAGCTGGTAAACTTGACGGAATTTCTGGATACAAATGTCATCAATTCATGCAATTTGTTTATTTAGGTTCAGCTGGCGTCAATTAATTTTCTTTTTTTAGACTTTTCTCTCACGGCCATAAATCTTGAAGAGACAAATTAAATTCAGCATCCAAAGACTCGTTCTTGTCTTTTGGGTTGTACGATACTACAAAAATCGGTAATTAATCACTTTAAACAGGTAAAATTTATTAATCTCCTTGTCTTCAGTTATAAATTGCTTTCAAATTTCAACACTTGTAGTCTCCATAGGCAGTACCACCTCGCTATTATGATGAAAGCAGTTCATTTAATCTAAAACTTCATCTCCCTAATACTCATGACTTTAATTTGCATTGGTCTTTCAAACCCTGTTGTGATTTCTCGAACCACGCTTAGTTCTATTCGGTAACGGACATGTTTGGCACACTGGCTCATTCCAATCTCAAATACCGGTAGTATTTTTATTTTTTTTTTCTTTTAGAAACTCACGTGTTGGGTAACTTATTTGTAACGCACTAGATGAGCAGATAATTTAACGGAGCTCAGCATTTGAGACGAGTTTACGAAATCGGAAGACCGTCGCAGGCTGTGACATGCTGTCCCTGTTTGTCTGATACTGGGAAACTGTATACCATTGGCGCCTGGGAACCTTAATACTATTCAAACAAGAAGTGTTTATTTCTTCGTTTTCTCGTCTGCTAAGTGGAGGACGTAAGGCGGGTGGCTTCTTTACGGCAATTTATCGGCCTTAGAAGCCTTCAGTGACTGGGAGACGCTGTCAAAGGTTTTTATGCGCCCGTCTGACAGAGCTCCGATGCGACTGCCAGATTACGTCCGTCAGAGTCAGACACTTGTTCCAGTGATGCCACCTTGCCAGCACTAAACACACGCAGTAATTGTCTCGCTGATTGTATTGTGAATGTCGTCCTCCCGGACAACGGCATTGGTTCAGTATTCCTGCTTACATAATTTGGCTGCAGCATCGGAATTTTGTTACCTGCTCGCATACAATCGATCTGCTCAGTGATGCATTTTAGATAAACTTCTGGCGTGAAAAAGTGCTACACAAAATATTAGTTACTGTTGAAATTTTTTCTATATAAAATTTTCCTTTTATACATAGAAAAAAATCGATGGTGCGAAATTTCAGGTGCATACTTTTTGGAGAGCTTAAAAGTTTTGTTTTTGACATTACATCTGGGTGACAGAAAATATAGTTCAGGCAAAATTGTGACAAATTGGCGATTTGTTTAATATTGAAAGTTATTAATGTGATAACGTTTTTATGTTCTCGTTCTAATCGTAAGACAATTTTTAATATCCAGTTAGCTACCTTTACTTCTGAGTAATCCCGATATTTTAATGAAGGATGAAGGATTACTGTAATAACTGGATTTTTCCATGGCTGCGTTAATTATTTACATTAGTATACTTTCGGCTGCCATGCTGCAAAATTCAACAGACATAACACATTTGTTACTTGGTAACGGACGCCAAGAGTAACAGATTACTGAGATGCAGTTTTCTTTGAAGTTGTTGGTTTTTTTCAAAATTTCTACTGCTTCCTTCATTCGTCGAGGCAACCACTGGTATTCTCTTTGCAGGAGCCTCTTGTCTTCAAATTTTATCTCATGTCCGCCATGAAGAACTACGTCAGATTTATCGCTGTTGTTTTGTTTATAGTTTATGTTGTTTAAATCCGCCCGCCACAGTGCGACCCGCCTCACTGATGTAAACACCGCCACAACCGCAGGGAGTTTCGTAAATGCTCGCAAGCTGGTGTAAGTGTAAACGGTCTTTCACCCTGGTTAGCGATCGGCCGATCTTGCAGTGAGCCTTATAAACTGTTTGAACCTGCACTCGCTTTAACAGTTTTACAGTCCGGTTTGTGATTAGTTGTACAATGGGAGAAAGGCGAATATCCTTGGCAAATTAATACCGTATTATAAGTTGACTTCTACCATGTATTTGGTAGTTCTTTAAACACTTCTGACGTCGGATTCACGGTATTCTTGTGAGAGTTTCCATTTCTGCCAACAAACTTCGCGATTCGCATACTGTCTTCAGTTAGAAGCAATCGAGCCAAAACGTCCTCCAACTACATGCTGAAAATACAAACACGACGAGAGAAGAGCGAATGAGCACCAAATAGACCATTGATGCATCCGAATGGGTGACGATTTTGAGTGAGAATCTGGTAAAATTATATTTTAAAGCCTCGCTTAGCGACACTTTCACGAGCAGCCAATGAAAGCCGCTGGATCGAACATTGAGTAGCGTGGTATTAATCCATATTTCCTCAACACCACCTTTGTTTGTGTGAATTGCCCTGCGAAAAGTAGCGATAGAGAGAAATTCCCTATGTTTCGGAGACTTGTCTGTTATTGGCACCAGGCTCTACCCCTCTCAGGGTAAAAGCCAGATGATTTGGCGGGAAGGCTCTTCGAGTAGTATGGATACAGCTAATCTTGCACAAAATCAAGTTTACTAAAAAAAACCCTCTAATTCCTGTAAGGCATGAATGTTAAATACTTCTGTATATGAAGCGTAAAACTTAAATTAACACACAGTACCACCGGTTACTTGTTAATATTGCCCTTCGGTGAAATTTCATATAATACATCGCCTTATATCTGATACACGTTGTTATTACGCCTGCTTAGGATTTTGCACTAAAATTTTATGTAGGGAAGTTCCGCGAATTGTTTTTTTAATTTTAAGCATTTGTCTCAAATTCATTCACGTGGACTGCTAATACGCGGACCTCTTTCTTAAATCTGGTAGTCTCGATAACCACAGATCATAGTTTACTTCGTTCTTCATGTGTTCGCATTCCAGACTTATATAGTCTTTGATTTCCTTCGTCTTCTGTTTATTTGGCCGTTGTATTGGCATTTCCTTTGGATTCCCAAAGGAACTACCGGTATGCTAATATAGACTGTATTCTAAATACCAGAAAAATATCATTCAAATCCATTGAACCGTTGGAGCCTGATTAAGTAACACACACCCATCATTCCATCAAAAGCTACTATACTATTATAATACTATTCGGATTTAAATTGAAATTTACTTTTCAGTGGCGTCGTATGTGCTTACGCCTGTAACAAGTTTTGTGGGCATTATTAAGGTATGCAGTAATTAACGGTATTTGAAAGCTAATATATATTGAAACGGCGAAAATGCTCTCAACTGTTAAATTTACGATGTTTTAAATTAAATTAAAGATATTTAAGGCAGCAAAGAGCGTAAGAAGTTCTTCATAATATTATAACATGACCTACTTGAAACGAGAAAATAAAATATTCTGTATTCCCATTATTTCTTTGGGAAATGTTAGTGATTTATTTTAAATGTTTTTCATCCCAGAAAAGCATTATATGTTTACGTAAGAGAATGTAGACAGTTTTTATTAACGTCCATTGCAGGACTCAGTCAATAAGCTACTGCATCAATGCGGAGCGCTTGGCATAAAATAAATGTTCTCAGTTACATCATCTGTAATTAGCGTTATTTTTGGCTGTCGACATTGACGTATAAATATGTGTTCGTCCTTATTAGAGGAAATATCATTTTGCCTCAGTGCCTAATTAACCACTAATAATGGTTAAATTTGAAGCGTTGCCACTGATGAAAAAAATATAGCTGATAATCACATTTATCGCCCTGCATAAAAATTCTGTACTGCCTGCACTTCCACTGTTTTAATTCTTGTGTTTAATGTCGAAAATACACTAATGTATTGTTTTTACTTTAAATTCTGATTATTGAACTGACTGTATAAAAACGGTGCCCACACTGAAATGAAGAAAATAAAAATAGAGATTTAGATGTAATTTACTGTTGTAAACAACACATCCAATACATTGCAAAATAAACTCTTTTATCCCAAGATTCGTTTGGAATGAAACAAGGTATGAACTCATTTCAAACTATAATTTAGACGAAATTTTTGATAGTATACTACAGCGTTAGAATATTGCGACGTTAAATCTATCATGTATTGCCCCAGGGTTCACAACATCGGTTTTACAGAAATGAAAATTGATCATCACGTAGAACTCACATATAAAGTGTTTGCTTGAGTGCCTAATCAAAGATTCCGATCATTGAAATTGTATCTACTTGATTAACTTCCTCGTTAAAATGAAAGAAGAAATTACAAGCCGAATATCAGTAAGATCCTTCAAAGGATAGGTACTAAAGCCAGTGTTTCTCCTGAGACGTACAGCTTAACGTGGAATCTGCATCATGGAGCGAGCTGGCTCACCTCCCTGAACAAAGGAAAACTCGTGAGAATGACTGGTCGCACCGGGATTCAAGCCCGCGACCAGGAAGATCTAAGGCGAGCGCCCAAACTACTGATCGCTACCTCATTATTGGAAATAATTCATATCGGGGCAGGGAATCAATGCCGATTTTGTTGTTTAAAAGTCACACTTGCTGGACAGCAAGATGCGACTATAGCACTATGTATACTGTGTCAAAATTATCTTTTGTGTAATGTAATGTAAAAGATAAAAAAAAACTCTAAATTATAAACTTCTAGAAGCGGGCTGCTCCTTGAGAAGGGCTTTGATGTTGCTCCCATTTAAAAGCTTCCGATATGCAAAATGAATGCCTCTTCATTTTAAGAGGCAATACTTTTTAACACGTCTATTTTTAAAACTTGATGCTGAACCTAATTCTCTGATATAATACCCTCCAGGAAATAAAGTAAGCCGACATCGGTAGGATTCTATTACAAATCGCAGATATTCAAGTGATCAACTTTTCCAAAAGTTAGTTGCCGAAACTCACTTGTAATAATCGATTCCATTTTTTTTTTTTTTTAATAACTAGCTGTTGACCGCAACTTCGTTTACGGGCTTATGAAACCGAATATGTCACAGCTGACATGTCGACAGTAAGGGAAAGATAATAATAATACCTCCCAGTAACACAATGTCGCTTGTATCCTGAAATCATGATAAAGATTTATATTGAGAGGAGTAACTAAATCAAAATGCATGAATTTTGTATTGTGTGTATAGATTCGCTATTTAGAAAAATAATTAATTCATATGACTAATATTTGTCTCTTTTTCTTTTCAGGTGAGTACGAAGGCAGCATGGCTCAATAATGCGTACTGGTGAGTTAAGCATAGACACACGAAGTATTCGCCTCAATTTGGGATCTTTCCGAAGCAAAAGCTCGAAATACGCGATACTTAAAAGGGACATTACAAGTTTGAAAGCATACGGATAATATATTTCTTTAGATAAGGTACAGAATCAATTAATGTGTTTTTTTGTAGTTAAACGCTTCTCACATAGTGCCGTATTACAAAATCCAGTCACCTCTAGCACTAGCGTTATGAACAGTACTTTAGGGGGCATCCATAAATTACGTGAGGTGTTTTTTCTGGATTTCCGGACCTTCCCCCCCCCCTTTCTGGTGAGATCTGATCCGTGAGGACCCTCCGCCCCCCCCCCTCCCTAGAAACCGCTCAGCCAAAGCCGGTTACACCGCCACTTTTCGACGAAATATCCCGCGTGTTTCGTAACCCCTTATTTTAGCTCTACAGTCCAACAAAAATTTCCAAAACCTCACGTGAGATTTCCGTTGACCCCCCTTTCCCCCTTGGTGAGATTACGCCGGACCCCCCCCCCTTTCACCCTTTTTCACCTCACGTAATTTATGGACGCCCCCTTAACCGCGTTAACAAATCTGAAGTCTACAAATTTTCTTGTGGTATCGCATTATTGGATAAAGTTAATTCCACTGTTAAATGAAAATGAAAAAGAATTACCGCTAGTACCAGCAAGAAGATGTTCCATCTCATTACCTCAGAGCAGTTCAGGGTTTACTTATTCATCTACAGCGACATGATCTTACAACGGTTTGTCAGTTATTCCGATTAAATAGCCAAAATGAAAACACCGGATTAGAGTGCCACGAATTAGTTATATGAAGCAACCGTTGGCATAATGAAAGCTTGAACATCTTTCCTCCTGAAAAGATTCATCGGTGGTCTCATTGAACTGTAGTGTCTAAGCCGAGAATTGAGCTCTACTGTGCTCCACGATGATTTTGCTTTCCCTTCAACATCAGACTGAAAAGCCGAGTCACTTCAGTGTAGCAGTATACAAACAAGGTTCACTTACCTGCTTGCACTGTCACACACCCACGTAAAGAGATTCGTTACATTACATGCTTTCCAGATCACTGTTTATTGCGGACTAGCGGCTCCTTTGTGGGGTTGGTAAAGCCTGCAATTCAACTGTACGTCTCTATCTGATGTGGGCGATCCTAATTACACTATATGTTTGCGTCCGACCCACGCACCGTCGACTTGTTTAACGACTCTAAGCAGCGGAGGTAAGAATGATACACTCCCAGACAGTTCTGGAGCCCCCGCTCCCACCACGATGACGTCACACGGTGTTTTGTGGGCGTAGCACACACATTCAGCGTTTTTATGGCCGAGGTACAACAGAATATAATTTAAAAGACATATGACGTGGTCTCTGTTAACTGTCATTATAGAGAGAAGAACCAACGAAATCTGGCGCAGAAGACCGTTTAAAAATTTTCGAGAGTCAACAAATAAATGATTATCTTTACTTCTTGAAAAGCTGGATCGAATACAACTTTACTAGCTTTGATAACGTTAATGTTTTCTTCAGAAGCAACTTATTGCTTTTTCACAGTTTCACTTCTTCATCAACTTTTCAGTAACGGTTTGTTCTATGCGTTGCCCTCTATCTCCAATTCACCGTTTCCAAACTGCCACCTGCTTCATACTTATTGACCAATATTAGTTTGAATAGATCACTCTACAAAAGTTCTGTAAGGTGCGATAGTAGAGAGAGAATTTTTTAATTTCCCGATTGCGTTATATATATGATGCTAAATCTGGGTCAATAGTTATATTGCTTTCATCCTCATTGATAAATTTTATTTCAGGAAGGTATAGTAGATAACAAAGAAGTCATTAACAGTACTACAGTAAATTTCTGCATAACGTGCTGTTTGCGACACGTGCATTAACAAGCGTTGTCTTACACTGCTCTGCCACGAATGTTTTAATTGGCTTCTGTGAATAGTGTACAGTAAAATCGTACTGTTTTTCAACTCATACAGAGTCCCTCTATGGCAGAAGACCGAGCGGGGCGGTGTAACGGTTAGCGTTCTCGCCTCGCATTCTGGAGGACGGCGGTTCGAATCCCCGTCCGGGCATCCAGATTTGGGTTTTCCTTGGTTTTCCCAAATCAATCCAGGCAAATGCCGGGATGCTTCCTTCTAAAGGCCATGGCCGAATTCCTTCCCATTCCTTGCCCCCATCCTTGCCCCCCATCCTTTCCCGTCTCTAAAGACCTCGATGTTAAAAAGAGACGTAAAGCAGTTAAAAAAAAAAAAAAACGGCAGAAGGAAACTCACTGTCGACGGACAATGGCATTTCTTGCTGTGAATAACATCTGACGACTAGTTGCAATAACTTATGATGACGATTTCCCTTACTTACAATATTCAGCATGAAACTCTCAAACATCTGGCAACATGTAGAAATGGAAGCTGCCAGTCTCGCTATTTCTTTTTTCGTGTAAATTTGCCTGCGGCACTATTCCAACTTTAACTACCAACTGTACAGAGTAAGCGGTCGCGTTTCTCATCGTGTGGTCAGGAGGAAATCTAATTTCAGTTGAAACTCCATCCTTCTCCATTAGTCCGTGGGGTCCGGACGAGTTGTTTCGGAGTTCGTTGAACTGGAAAGCACGAAGCAGCTATTAACGTCAGCCACATCGCATCACAATTACACACGAGGTTAACTGCGCCTCTGATCCTCAAATAGAGACAAACAGTCTGTAAGCTGACGTCAAAACACTGGACGTGACAGTGCGGAAACCCGACAAAGCATCCGTCACTACTCTCGAGATCCAGGCCACTCAACATTCCATCCGCATCTCCACCGTTACTCTCCAGTCCATAAAATGTATGCGACAGAGAATACTTTGTCAGGAAATTTAACTTTCCACTGGGAGTTGTAATCCCTAAAAGCTCATGGGAAAAAAAGAATGGCAGTAGAAATTAGTTCTGCATCAGATTTTCTTGATGTTACCTAATTTCTCATTTTGACGCGTTGATCAGAACAACGTTTCAGAATTGTTAGAAATGAAATCAGAAAACCTCATTTCGGTGAACAAAGGCTAATGGAATTAAGTCGCTTTTTTCTGTGAAATTGTACCATCCCGACCGCTGTATAGAGTCTGCGACACAAGGCTATAAAAGCCGATCCCAAAACTCGGGGACTTTCTCTACAGTGTACAAAACCTTTAATCTATTGTTCCTCTTCGTATTAAATTATGAATTGCCGCAATCCATCATCGTTCCCTATCACATCAACCATTTTGGGATTTTTTTTTCCCCTGTGCATAACAGAATTATCATCGCACAGTCTTACTTTAATACATCTTCTCCAACACATTTGCGAAATTATGAATAGGAAAAGTTCTACCACAGTTCCTTGCAAACGTCCTATTTCTAGTTGTTTCATCATGTTAACGTCATAATACAGAGTCTTTTATGGAAATTCCACACCCGCTCTCAAATACTATGGCAGGATGCGTACGCTCGTATCCGTACGCAACCGATTCCAATGATTTCGAAAAACCAAGTAGGTAGCATTGGCATGAGCCCTTGCATTTATAAGTTTCATTACATCATTCAAAGATTTTAAACGAGCGAGTGCTGTCATATACGTACCTGCACATCTTCATTTACCTCTCAGACTGCTTTATTTTCAACAAGTAGTATGTTCCACGATTAATGATAAATATATTGGTCAGTAATTCAAGCTATAAGTGAGATCTATTTTGTCTAATGGTTTAACATGAATCATAGACAGGAATGATTCAATGCCAGTATATTACTCTCAGAATACTATCTACGTCTACATCTATACTCTGCAAATCACAAATACTGTGGGTGGCAGAGGGTGCTAAGCACCAATCCTAATTCCGTGCATTCCAATCCTGAACAGAACGAGGAAAGAAGGAATACATAAATGCATCAGTACGGCATCTTATTTCTCGAATCTTATCCCTCCTGTCATTGCGTCCTAAATAGGTTGGTGGAAGAAGTATTTCGTTGCACTCGTAAATTAAAGATTTTCGCATATTCTCCAACAAATTCAAACGAAAACGACGTCGTCTGTCCGCCAAGCAATCTCAGCCCAACCCGCGTATAAGCTCTGTGACACTTACATAAGGACTGTAACTAGCAGTCGCGAATCGAGAGGCTCTCCTCTGTACTTTCTCTAACGTGTCAATCAATTGTAGGTAAAGAGTCAAAGAATTGGTACAAAGTACCAAGGGAGATGTAGAACAATTTGCTAGAAACACTTTGAACGTGGTTTCTAAGTGCTGCTTAGTAAAAATCGCAGAAATGATGCATGAAATCAGAATTTCTCCAGTAATAAAATTGTTTTTAAGTATTTCATTATTCTTACATAGAGTTTGAGCCTAAACTTTCTTACATACGATGGTAATAATCCAACAATTGAATTCAACTATTTACGTCAGTTATGTTTGAAAGCTAACTTCAGCCATGTTTGAAAGTAGTTTATGAACTAACTCATTGGCCACGTGAGAAATAGACGAATGTGTTATAAAGGTTTAGTACAGATCACGCTTACTCTTGTTTTATTCTCTTTTGTTTTTTTTCCTCGTGAAAGACGTGTGCATATCTGCTGATCTCAAGACCATGAGTGCCAATATCAAATTTTACCTTACAATTGCCTACACTTTCCTTACCTTCCGAAAAAATAATACTGCTTTCACTTGTTCAAAGACACGTTTATTTCAGATACCTAAATTCTGCCTGAATCAGCAGATATGGTAATAAGAGAAAAACATTCTTCGACTTAAAACCAAACTAAAAGTTTTAAAACATAAGACGCAAAAATTGCTGAAACTAAAGAGCTAAAAATGTTAATATTATATATTACTATCCTAGTTAGGGTCTGCACAATATTTATTTCCTACCGAATGTACATCGCCTGAAGTTAGAGAATTTTGAAGAAAAACTGTAACTAACGTATAATTATATCTTTAAAAAAAATTACCCTTCTGTATGGATGAATAAGTACGATACACGAAAGTTCTTAAAGAACTGACCACCATTACTGGACAATCTCCCACTCTTCCTCTTAGACACACATAGATGGAGAATGGAAGATGTGCATAATCATGCTAGGGAATCGGCTAAACTGCCTAATCGTGAAACTCCTGTAATTGCTGCACTATATACAATCAGGAAAAATTAACAAATAAGTACCGCATAGTAAATAAGGAAAATATTATAATCTTCTATCTATATCTATAAAACGAAAATCGGATAAGTTTGTGCTAGAAAAACTCAGAAACTACTGAGCAGATTTCGATGGAGTTTTAACCGTTTTAAAGCTTAGAATTTCAATCGATTTCTTTTATAACTATTTTACACACTAAACAAAACTTGAAATATTCTTTCCTTTAATTCGGGATATTCAGTTTTTAAACGCCATACATGGCCGTACTGAATGCGAGAACCTAATAACAAAAAAATAACAGACTCTTTCTTTGATCACAATCTTTGACAGCACAACTACAATGTCTCTGGCTATCAACTTTAATGTTCTATTCACAATAAAATGGCGCAGCAGTTTATAATAACTGAAACAAATCGAAAGTAAAGAATTTTTTTCATATCTGGCTTAGTTCTGAATACTTGATATACAGTTTTGAATTCCTGATATTCAACTATACAGGTAAGGAATATATTTTAATTATGAGCTCCAGTGGCAGATTAGTCAGCATAATGAGACATAACTAATATTTGATATTGTGAAAAATGGGTCAAAATCGATTCAGAAGTTTTCAGGTAATGCTAGATTATTCGCAAAATAAATGTGTCGTAACGACTTAAGACATACGTTGAATTTTAACTTTGACCCCAAGCTTTCAAATTCTGAAAATCCATTCAAAATCTTTATTTTCTGCGTGATGCCGGAATAAACAGATACATTTTTATGTATGTGGTATGTGTTAATATGCGTACGGTCCAACATTCATTTTTCGAGCAGCAATATTAGCAGATGGAATTAGGTAGAAATGTAACCTAAACTAAAATGAAAACTGACATTCCGTATCAAAACAACCAAACCACCCCATTCTTATAACTGTGCTGCCAAATCACCGTTTAATACAGTACCGTAAAGCTTGTCACGCATGAATATTTTCGGACGAATGAAAATAGTGTACGAGTAAATCAACATTTGCATACTCCTTTTTTGGTAGGGTGCGGGTGAACCCAGGTTTGCTTTAATTCCGAAAATCGATGGCGAGAATTGTGTGAAACTTGGCACTCGTTTCTCATTGCGTGAATAAAAATACTGTACGGGAAAATCAACGCCAACTAGTCCGGGCACGACTCGAAATCTGCTAGTCTGTAATAATATTTGGGCCTAGTCTCTCTGAAACACCATACTGTCTAGTAAAATCCCTCTTTATGGTATTCTGAAATTAAGTAGGAAGTTTTCCGAATATTTTTTTAAGTTCAACCTGTCTCACTGACTGTGCTATAAGGAAAAATTAAGACAATTATCACATTTTTACAGTATGCTACCATTTTTTTCAAAATAACAAACAAATATTTACAGGCCAAATTTTAATTTATTCTAGGAGAAGACAGATTCAATTTAGGAATGAAATACTCTGCCAATTAACAGAAAAGCTAACAGTTTTGCTGAAAATTTACAATCTACGTGAGGAATAAGGCCAACCTAGATCCAATATAAAAACCATTCGAAGAATACTTCGGACATAAGCAAGAGCGATTAGTCATAAAACAGTTGCGGTGTGGAGCCGTGTGGTGAAGTCAGTGTTGTTACTGTCAAAATAGCAACGACCTAGAATTCACTTGTTCCGTAATTTGAAGTCCTCAACGCTCGTCGTCATCAGTTGCATTAAATCTAGCCCTTAAAACTAGTCCGTGCAGTCCCGACAAAGAGATCGGGGACTGAGATCAAGTATCTCTGGTTCAGCCGTTACGTTGATATTACGTTACAATGGTAGGCTGTTAGCGGCATCCTCTTGAGGAAAACGCCATGTACAAGGCTCGACCAATTAAAACATTTCACTGAAAAACCACCCCTGATGTTATTGTTAACTGCTTAACACAACAAAAACTTTCACATTAAAATGTAAGAACAATTATTTTCAAGGATTGTCCAGATATCTGTCGCATTAACATCATGTTTAAAGGAATGGTGTAAATGTTTCATGAAAGGCAAGGTAGAGAGAAAGTCGCCTGTCATTTCACTTGTAGGGGTAGCTCTATATTTACATTTCAACCTTCGGCACTATGAAGGTGGCATTACCAGCGCTACGCTACGGCTGTTCTTTACCTTTTCGAGTGACAGAATATTCGATACTCAGTGGTTAGGTGGCTGTGCGCTCTAGCAGAGCGTTTCCATGCGCTTAATTTCAAAGAAAGATCCTTGCCTTCATCGGGTATCGAACTCCTATCACCCAAGTTTTAGACAGCCCCTCAACCATGCGGCCCACCCTCCTGAATTTTTACATATTTTGTTAATAATCCCAGCTGTACATCAAAGTGAATTTATTTTGATGACATTACACATTAGAATTTAAAATTCGTAGGCTACTATGCACATTTCCAACGCTGGATGTCGTAAAACGTATTACCAGCTACGTATCGTAGCAGTTCATTCAAGGTTTTTGTGACAGCTGCAAAGCTTACAAGTTGATTTACTTCTTGTACACTGAATTTAAAGATATGTGTCTTTCATTAGATCCAAGTTGTAACGTTGATGCATCACTAAAGTGCCTTATTTCTCACTGTGTGTTTCCGCTTTTAAGTGAAATATCAGAAGACAGAATTTTCCCTCACTGCTACGTGCAGTGATGTATAGCCTGAGAGAAAACGTTTCGTATGTATATATGTTAACACACTACGTTATAATGGGCTGTTGCTCCTACTACATTCCACAAGGGACACTTACGTTCTATCTTGATAAACACACAACCATTAACACATCAGCTTCTAACACAACTGTCGTCGCCTGAATCTACCCTACAAAGAGAAATAATTAATCGGCACGTAAAACGTGGAGACTTCGTTACTGAGGAATAATTTACGCGTGTGCTTGAAAGAGACCGCCGAGTGGAAAGAAACCGCGCCGTTAAAATTTTACTCCCACGGAAAAAATAACGTGTGAGACGATCAGCTCAACAAATAGCCTGAGCAGCAGAAGAGGCACTCGCTACGCCATAGTAAAATAAAACATTGTTATTAACAAGCTCAAGAGAGCGCCTAACTTCAACCAAATAACCTTCCTCACCAGTATACTGCCACATTTCAAAGATAGAATTAAGGAAATCGTTAATGTGAAACCGGGAACTGTTATCTGAAACTACCGAATCATTTTCGATCCAATTAAGAGGTTTTCATTGTTAGATGGTTCCCAAAACAATTCTTTTTTTTTTTCAATTGCCTACAGCAATAAATCATATTTCTTATGTTAAACCGAGTTTACGAAATGTCATTTCCATGTTACGCGTCGCTAAAAATCTACGTAAGGGTAATTGACATATAAATATTGCATAATAACATAAACATTAATATTTGGTTAATATGACTCCAATATTTTGTTCAAGGAAAGGTAATAGTTGCGAATACAGTATATTCAACGGACACGGAATTGTGAAAGACTGAAAAATCTTATGATGTCATTAATTCTTGCTTCACCAAAAAAATCTTTTTTTTTTTTTTTAAACTCTCGAACTCTGAAAATTAGTTGTGGTCGTTATACAGGTGTACGATGCTCACAAAAGTTAGGTCTTTAATATTGATGAGGTAAAGGAAATTAGCTTTCGTTGGGATTATGAACATGTGTACATAATGATGTACGAGACTGCAAAAATCCTTAGAAAATTAGTATTTCAGCAAAGAACTTTATTCGCTCAATTCGTGTAATGTAAATGGAATAAACAAATCCACGGTTAGTAATTTATGAAACATTCAGCTACTGTTTTGTTTATGTTGTATGATAAATATAACTGCTTATTGATCTCATTTTAGTTTCCGAAATTTCTAGTTCTGCTTAGAAATTATGTTGATTCTTTCTACTTTGACTAAGAAATAAATAAAATAAGTTCGTAGTTATCAGAAACAACGCTTTCAACTACTAATTTTGCTCTCGATTCAATCACTAGTTTTTAATTTTTGTCTACGTGGTATCAAAAACGTTTTGTTAGCTATAAAGTTGGTTAAACAATAAATAAACTCAAAACGAAAAGCTTATAAACACTCCACCAAACGTTGTTGAATTTCTTTTCGATGGTAATATCCTCTTCCTGAAGCTGCTATCCTGGAACATCAATGTTAGAAATGTGATGTTTTGTTTTGAGATAATCAGTTTGTCAATAGGAATAGTCTACTGTTGTGAACTAGCAAGGGTCGTCATTTAATCAAAAAAACATCTGATATTATAATGATGCAGTTAATTAGATACAGAGAAGAATTTACTTTCGCAGTAGACTTCGAGAGCAAGAAGTTAAAAATTTCAGTTTCTCAAAACTCATAAAACACACCAAAACAAAGGACTTTTCTTATTTCATCTACCAAATCAGCTAGTTGCAAATCCATTGAAGCATACATTACGACAAATACTAATTACATTCCTACCTCCTTTTAATTTGCCTCTTAGCATCTGAGTCACTAAATGATATAACAGAAAACGGCTACTGTAGGTGTCATGAAATGTTACTGTTCGAAGCAGTGCAATGCTTGCGTCCCCGTAAGCGGGGAGCAGTTCCCGACACCCTGCTCGCCGTTGTTGTCCTATTTTTGGACGCACGTTTATTGAAAATTACTGGCGATTTCAATTAAAGAGAATGGGAATACAGCGTGGCTCCGCTTTTCATTTTCGTCTAGATACCAATCGGCTAAATATATAATTAATTTTATATTACAAGTGGCGGAACAAGTTGAGGATAGAGGGCGGCGTGTTTACAAGTCGTGAAAATAGCTGCGGGCTCCGTCGCGATAATGAATGTTGTTAGCTCGTTGTTGCGGAAAGCCGGGCCGGGCAGCAGCCCCTGATTATAGGCCACGGTGCAGCGCACGGCAAGCTGAAGGGGGTCAGCAGCACAGTGGCAGCGACCACCATTACCAAATAATGAGCACCAATCGCTGCCGCCGGCAGGTTCCGGGTTCGGGCCCGGCGCGCCAGCTTTCACCAAGCCCGCGTGACTCACAGCTATGCAACGGAGCCAATGTGCAGTCCCCCACTTTCGAAGATGATGTGGCACTTGCAACCAGTTCAGCTGCAGATGCATTCAACTTTTGCGGTCTTACCCTGGTGAATGAATATCGGAAGATAAAAGCTACGTAAGCTGGCTCCCAATCGTTTTCTTAGACACGAATAAATAAAGAACTTTACCGGTTATTGTCTACTACCGGCAATTTTTGCTAACTAAACCTATTTCGTATGTTACAGAAATACATGCCACAATACCAGTAAGCTAGGGTAAATTGTATATCAAGTATATGTTCTCCTAAAGATGGAGCAGATCTAATTATTTTTCAATATGTTTGATCTCCATTATAATATGGAGAGAACATCAGATTAACCTAGCACCTCTACGAACATTAAGCTTTTCCTGATAATATCACGAGCAGCTAATTAAAAAAATATAATGCTTTGGAAAGCATATTTTCAATTGAGTTTCGTACGGAAACGGCGAAAGATAACAGCATAATTTATCATTGCTGCTATTTAATTTAAGCTATCTCAAATATCCTAGTATTTTCTAACATTATTGTTTCCGCGGTGCTAATGTATATTCTTGCTGTATTCAGAAATAAAACATGTGGACTGTTAGCCTTTTACGTTCCTGGTACGCTTGAAAAAATTCTTTTCATTCTCAGCCAACATGATGATTTTCAACATTCTAGGAGGGGGCTGGATGCCTAGGAATAAAAGTTGCAGAGTTACACCCAAGCCTACTACGACTTAAAACAATTTTTGTAACAAAACAGATCGTTCGAAACATGTGGGAAGGAGATTAGACTGGCTAATTTTTATGATAATGTATAGGGCATGCTGGAAAAATTGTAGTGTTTTACCTAAATATTAAACTTCTGTTGAAAAAGCTGTTGACCAATCTTTTTTTCATCCTGAATGGGCTGCAAAGATTTAATTGTGCATTATTAAATTAAATTTTTTGTATTTGATTAGGAATATTTTTAATTTTCTTAGGCCACTGTAGATGAAAAGTAATTAACTGATGCTTTCATAAATTCCAATTTTCAAATTTAGATTTGAATTATTCAGCTATTCGTCTTAAATGATGGGTACTAAATTATAAGATATTTCTTATTAGACATAGGTTTTTTAAAAAATATATATATATAAATATATTTTAGCGCTCATTACAAACAAATATGTTAATGTGTGCTTTGTGTACTAAATTTCACTCCATCAGGAAGAAAATAAATACTATTTAACGTAATCGATGAAAAGGTTTGAAAGCTTTCATGACTGTCTGGTACGTAAATAATTTATTTGTTGCAACAATTGAGGTTTTTCGCTTCCAGTGGCTAACGTAATAAAGAGACTTAACACAATTTACCGAGAGTGAAACTTGCAAGGTTAACAAAGCTACGAAGAGTTTAGGTCCTTTATCTTTTTAGCGTTTGTAGTATATCGTGTTATTAAGACATTATTTATTTTGCTTCTATTGATCCAGTGTAGAATTCCTCTTCGCGCAAAATATTCTAGCGTATTGTGAAAGAAATGCTGTTCTTATTAACGGAACAGTATTCAAAATGTAAAAATATCTTCTTCTTGAGTCAAAGATTTAATATAATAACTTCTCATTTTCTTTGTTAATACTTCGGTTTACGCAAAGCGAGGATAGATAAGCCATTTTTAAAAAGTATCACGTGATTTACACTGCTCCAGGTATGCTATGATAAGATATATTAGAATCTGGAAATGGTATTGCTGCAAGAAAATTTCGGTTCTGTGAAATGTTCTACATTGCTTTTCTTAAACCACGCTGAGGTTCATTATAAAGGTTATTGGGTGGCATGACGAGCTTCTTAATTTAGGATACAGAGTAGAGTTATGTGCATTCACTTGTCTTATCAAAACTAATTTCACGCCTGTTTCAAAAATATTGTCCAAGTCATACTTCATTTCTGTTTTGAGAGAAATAATTTGTTTAGCCAAATTTAAAAATAAAAGCTTTAGTGTGTGTAATTATGTATAAGATCATGGCGTTTTCCTGATAATAATTTACGTATAGCTGCAAATTACATTTGCCATCATAGTCGCTAATTTAATCCGCCGAATGTATTAGTCCGAATTATACTCTTCCAGTGAATCTATTCCGTGAATCCAAACTTTTCTTATAATGTCTAAACATTGTGGTGTAAGATATGACGTGTTAGGGCGTTTCTCTTTGACATTCTCCTCCACTGTAACGCAGATTGGGGCGAGGAAGTGTCACTTGAAGAAGACAGCCGGGTCAACGAGACGGACGGTCATAAATAACTCAACTGACCACATTCTAAATCACGGCTAAAAAATAAATCGCTTTTAAAGTGGGTTGATAAGGCTTCAGAGGAAGTGTCAATTTAGTATCTGCTCTTATGTCAACTGTATGTACTTTTGTTTTCGCCATGCATAACTTTCTTATATTCGACTGGTACGGTATTTTGGCCTCGCTCGATATATATATGAGCGTCTCACAGTTATGGGTAGTAGACCGGAGCTTCCTTAATTGTAATACGTAAAGTCAAGTACAGGTACAAGTAGATCATTACGGAGACTTCTATTTCTGTCAATTTGTTAGCGAAGGACTTCGGCGTTCCGGGAGACGGCTAGTTAAGCAGAGGCAGCGATAAACGGGAAACGTGATTATGGGCTTGGTAAGCAACAATCGATATCGGTGGCATGCAGCACTGGGTAACTGGGCCACAGCCCTCATCAGTACCGGGGATGAGCTCTTTCCGGGCGGCAAACAGCGTTTTCTATCGGAACAGAGCACTAGGATATAATGCAGCCAGATAATTACGAGCCCCCATTTAAAGCTCCGTTCTACAGCAGGGTTCTTCTCTGCAGAGAGTGTATATACAAGGTACCACTCCTTCTCAAACCACGGTTTCCATTTAACAATCCTGTAAGAAAATAGGTACGTGAAAAGTGAATGAGTGACAATATCACACCACACCTATCATATTATTTTCTTTAATTCATTGAATATATTTATAAAATAATGTACTGATGTATGTAGTGTGGTTTATTGTATAGTAGGTAGTGTGTGTAGTTTTCAGGAATGTCATAAGTTGGTTGCTTTAACTAGTACAGTATTAATATCTCTGGTTGTAAGAGCAGTTGTTGGAGTCGTGTGCTTTATGGTGTAAAGTACGCACGTGCTAGGCGGAGGCCTCTGAGTTATGGAGACATCAGTAATATTGTAATTTGTGAATATTACCCAGTAATTACATCAAGAAGTTGTGCAACGCATTGTGAAGCATTCTTGTTGATAATTAGTGACGCAGTTTTACTGAATAGATAAAAGAGTGTTTCAGAACACTGCTTTGTAATTTATCAGTAACAATAATTCCTTTTATTTGGGCTGATACATTAATTATTTTCTATCTTCGGATTCAAATTAAGGACAGCTAATACGTGATCAATCGGGCCAATCGTCTATAAGACGTTGCTAATTCCTAGGGTTAATTAAGTACTCACAGTTACCTACCATGCCAGGAATAATCAACCCCTCATAAAACGCACAATGTGAAATGTAAACAGAATCTTTGAATTTTGGAGAAAATAAATTTTGCACTGGCGAACTGCTTAGCTCAAGATGGCACAGTAGGAGAATACGGTCCAGACGACGATAACGCCCAGGATTTTTCTTCAAACTTGAATATGCGGGATGATTTGCCCACTCTTTATTGTCTGCTGCTCTGTGAGAGAAATCTTCGGTGAAGTAAAAAACGGGAGGAGTGTGGCGCAGACCAGATCATCTCGTCCCTAGTAGTCAGGGATGGGAATATGAGCTCTACCTTCACAAATCTCACACAGTTGGTCTGGGAACACCATCTTAACTGTATTTCGGTTTTATAGAACAGGAGAGTAATAGTTAAATACCCTGCTGTATCAGCGCAACAATCACCACACCGACAAAATCATATAGCCTAATACTATATTATGTCTCAAAGGTGTTTTTTTTTTCTTTGTGACTAGCTATGTTTCTCTTTTTGCACTTAACCAAAATCAATAAATGAGATATCATTTTAAAGATTAAGTTTTCCACTTTCGAAACACCATTATTAAGAAAGGAAATTTTTGAAATTCAACCTGTAAAAGGCAAAATTATGAACAACCAATGTCACGAGTATGCGGTAGTTTGGAATCAAGCTGCTAGGCTTTGATGGCGTGGGGAGTGATCGCATTACCTCTAGTATCACAATCATATTGATTAACTGTTTATGTTTTCTAGAGTGAGGAACTTTTCTGATATTTTTGTTTCTGTTAGGAAATATTTCATCAAAAGATGATGATCATATTTTCATTTCAAATATTGTGTGCCAAGATGTTTTGTAACATAAACATTTTGTAATTTAAATTTTAGTGTAAATATTTTGTAATGTAATTTACATGTAAATACTAATGTAAATTACATTTTGCGTTTTGTTTTAAAATTACACGAGTTTGTGTCATACGTAAATTTAACTTGCTCAAAAGTGTTTTCTAATTGTTTCATAACACGTTGTAAGTGTGTTGCTGCTGCGTACCTACTTCGGTTGACAAATAAAAAATTCCTACAAACGAGCCGGTTTTTGTTTCATCTTACTACAAACCAGCAGTAGTGAAATTTTGTACCGAGTGTGGTGGGTGAGGGATAACACTCTGGCCTCGCATTCAGGAGGATGGCGGTTCGAATCCCCGTCCGCCCATCCAGATTTGGGTTTACTATTGTTTCCCCAAATCCCGCTAGGCTATGCCGGGAAGGTTCCTTTAAAAGGTCATGGCCTAATACCACATCCCGAAGGAGGCATACTAAGCCATTGTGTCAGAGATAGGATGGCCATTTCCTTTCTTCTGGGACCTGCAGTTTAACGTGGAATACGAACCACGTAGCGGCCTGGCATAGCTCATATGATCAAACACAATTCTTAAAAATTCCCGCGATATAGATTTTCAAAATAGTGCATCGTATTTATATTTCAAAAACTAAACTAATTGTTATCCCTTTCCATTTCACGGGTAAGCAAATACGACAAGCAGTAAAATTACTAGATGCGAAATTTCTATTTTAAATTTCAAAATAAACATTTTTTAAAACCAATTACAAAATTGTGAGACAGGTCAAAGATTAGAAACTAAAATAAGCAGAAATACTTAATAATAAAAAAGGTTACCTGGTAGAAGTGGATAAACGGATTTGTAATGACAGAGACCGAAAAAAAAAAAATTACGTCGGCGATGATAACTCTCCATCAGCGAGTCGGATGGGTGAACGGGAGGCCAATATGGAGGACGCGGTTTCCAATCTGCGTACCGCCGTGCTGATTACTGTTTGCCAGATGCTTCCATGCACGATTTCCCTCCGATCCATACCCAGTCCGGTTTTCATGCACGTCCCAACTATGAATCGAAAAGCTTAAAACTCTCTCACACATTAAGCGGGGTCTCAAATAAGTGAACCAGACGGGAAAATTTACAATAAATAATTAAAGTCAGTTTAACTGCAAGCATAACGTCTTACATTTCACTAATATTTTAAATACGCTGACAAAGTTTATTCCGTCCGTTGCAGCTTGTAAGATACGTGGGTTATCGTCCTCCTCACAAGTACGTACTGACCTTCAGATCGTCTTCTTTTCGGCTGCCTCCGTCTGCAATATAACTTGAAGTTGGACTTAAGGAGGAAAAGCCGGATAGACACAAATCAGACTCAAAATTAAGGTTATTCTTGATTTACTGGACAGTCTGTTCTTGTCTGAACTGAAACAGATAGGTGACTTCCTAGTCGTACAATCATTTCACGCTTATTCACAAGTCATTAAACATTATTCCACGCTCCTATACGGGCAAAATCAATATAAAATACTTCTCTTGCATTTAGCATCCACTGTATCAAAATATTCACCCACATTTCACTTCATACGACTCGCTCTGTTCCTATCACCCCTACTGAACTATGTCAGCACACATCTATATCGTTTCTCAGCATGTCCTTTCAGTACAGATTTTTTAGGCACTTATTAAAACGCCGGGAGCTTGCGATAACTTTACCCCGCCCGCCATATTTTGTCACTCCCCCTCTCATGACTGACTCATCTCCAAAGAACCTCACACTCTACATTGTATGCACGCGGCGCAACAACTTAACAGTATTCAGAGTACACTCTCGCACAACATTTCACTAGTAAACTATGCAGAATAAAACTACCAAAATGTTATTAAAACCTGGACGACAAGAATTGAGTACGAATGTTTCCTTTCAAGTGTCTATCTTCTCACCCGGTTTATACTCATATGTTGGCGAGGGTGTTGCTAAAGTGGTTTTCATCTTTCACCACGCATTCGAAGTTCCTTGGTGATTGATGACCAATGCTCTATCAGCGTTGAATCTGTGAAAAAGTTGAAGAAAATTGTTGTGATTAGTTACAGGAGTTCTTCAACAACTCAAGTTTGAAGACAGATACGGTTCATGTTGTTTAGACAGTACTGCAGTAACATACGAGGAAGAGAGGTTTGAAATAAATGGAAAAACACAAAGTGACAAACGTTTCTGGATCGTCTGTCAGTTTAACTGTACGTTCCACGCCTATCAGTTTGTTCAAAACAACGCACTTTGTTCAGAATATTCCGGCCACCTCAATACTGTTGGGTGTTGGTCGGTATAAATAGTGTAGGTACCAAACGCCACCTAATTTCAGATAAAATTGTTGACATATGTCGTAATCTGACAGTAGAGACATGAAGTACGTGCAGACAGTACTATCGGAATTCTGAAGATAATCTCAACAGTTGCTGATTAAAAGTAGGATACAATCAAAAAGGTTCGACACGAGAAACAAAACACATTGCCGCAGGGGTACCAACATCTTAATGTGAACACAGCAGGTCGATATAGGTTCCAATTTGTCGATCAGTGGGTCGCCGGCGCAGCTGTTGCTTTCTACGAATTACGGATAACGATCGTATCGGGCTCGACTGGTCCACTCGTACGTTCTGCACATTGTGGGAGAAAAAGAGGACAAAACACAGTGCGTGTTTTACTTTGCTGCTATTGGCGATGATATCAGGGAAGCTGGCACCGTGATATATACACGGCACCGTACAAACACAGAACAGCGAAAACGTTTATATGTAAATTGGCTGTGGAATGTATGTCACAAGTAAATGCCGATACGGTCTTTCGAGGTAGCTAAACGGCTGCAATTGGTTAAATGGGAAGGGAGAGAAATACGTCCAGCTTAGCTGACGTTTCCATTAGTTGCCAATTTCAGACTAACGGACGCATTTCTCAGCGTACATGAGAGTAGAGTTTACCGGGACTCTATTTTTGCCAGACTGCTGTTAACTGCGGCTTTTAACTCGGGCATATTAGCGTTGTTTCTTGTGAAGGCAATCTACGCGTCGACTCCACGACCAGTGGACGTTCCCTGTATGAAGAAGTCTCACGAAGATCACGTGTCGAGGGTCATCTGTTCGAATGTTTTGAGTGTTGGTGGTGTTAATATCGTGTCTGTCCTGTGGTGTCTATAGTTATTTGGAAACAATATATACTGTAGAATCCTCCTCCCCCCCCCACAAATGGATGATTTATAATCACACTTGACCCAGTTGTATGACCTAAGAAGCCGAATATTTTTTTTTATTTTTTAAATCACATTTCCATTCTTATGTTCCATTTAAATACCATGTCTTGCATCATTGCATCAGTTACCTAGCTCACCTAGACAATGCCCACGACAACTTATTCTTATCTTCCTCGCATTCGAGAGGACCTGGAATCAAATCCCCGACCGGCTATCCAGATTTAGGTTTTCCCAAATCACTCCAGGCAATTGTCGTGATGATTCCTTCAAAAGGCCATGACCAAATTCTCACCTATTTCTTGCCCCCAATCCTTTCCCTTTGCCTCTAATTACCTCGACGCCTACAAGACGTAAAGCCAGGAAAAAAAATCTCCTTTTTAATAATAAGGTAATTTCTACTCCTTTGGGTAGCGGTACAAAAGACCTGTTACAATAGTTATAAATTTTTTATGTGTGGACAAGACATTCATGTAGAATTTTCATTAGAAGCAATCCAAATTAAAATTCCTAATTAGACGGTACCTGTTGAATTTAAATTGAGTTTTATGTGCCAATTGAAGATGTGTTAGCGGAAGTGACATAAAAACTTTATGCAATAAATAAAAAAAATATAAAAAATCTATTTCGGTACTAGGAGGCGTGATGGTGTGCTCCCACGTTCCAAGCGCCGTGATTGCACACCTGTATAGTGTGTTCTACTAAAGCAAGAATTTCGTCCTTTAGATGATCATTTAACAAGCGAGAAGAATAAATATTTATCACTTTGTTTTGTTTAAAAACTTAAGAATATAAATTAATGTTTTTAATATTTCCTTCATAGATAGACAGAGGATTATATTAATTCAAAATTTCTGTACGTATGTTTTTTTTAACTGCTTTATGTCTCTCAACAGCGAGGTCTTTAGAGACGGGAAAGGATGGGGGCAAGGAATGGGAAGGAATTCGGCCATGGCCTTTTTAAGGAAGCATCCCGGCATTTGCCTGGAGTGATTTGGGAAACCATGGAAAATGTACGTATCTTGTCAGTAATGCGATCAGCATGTTTATTTCGCTAAATGTGCGTTCAGACATAACTCTGTATTGTTTTATACCCGAAAATGTATAACGACATTTTAAATTATCTCTTTTCAGCTTTCCATAAACCAATCACTATTCGCAATTATGAAAAAAAATTTTTTTTGTTTTTGATTTTTTTTAAAACGGTTTAGCGACTCATTATCTAATAGAGACGTTTGGTTTTTATATTCTTACTGAAGGAAAAAAATAAAAAAATTTTTTTTTGCCACGCGTAAAATAAGTTACGAAACAATGACTGAGTAGTAATTTGATGCCGCCAGACGACCAAGGAACAGGCTATTTCAGTTTTTGAAGTTTTAAAAGAACGATAGGGAGATTTGAACCTTGGAATCCTGTCCGGAAACTGCATGTGAGTTATGTATTTTGCGAATTCTGAAATGTTGGTATACGCACACACATACACACAGCATATACAACATCCAAGGAATATCTCCCCGTTTCTGTGCCTGTTTTTAATTTACTTTATTTATTTATGGCTTTAGCCAAAGGCTAACATAGCCAATAGCATCGTAGTACACCTTTTTGACATACAGGGATATCATTGATCGTTTTCTTGCTCGGAAGTGTAAGAGATCGCATCAGAGAAGTTATATGAGTAATATTTATAACATCCAGCAGTTATTTCCTTGCTGATATATGTTGATACAGATCGGCATGAAATGATAATATCCTCCATAGAATCACAGGTGGGGCACGTCACCGAATTCACCAACCACGTGATGTATTTTTTATGAGGTAATAAAGTGTGCCCTGTCTCTCCTGCTCGGCTCTAGTTGGGAGGTTGGATAGGTGAGCCACCCAGCCGGAGCGCAGCAGATGGCAGCAGGATCGCGTGGGCTCGCAGCGGGTGACCGCGCCTTTATTCGAGACCCGAACGAGATGAATGTTTAGCTCGAGGGCTGTACCTCCCACTCCGCTTCACTTCAAAGAGCTCCACGCGGCATCGACGTGGGCTCTGACTACGACAGTTGGCTACCCTCGGCCTTTGCATCCAAAATTGTGACGTCACCAGTGAAGTTGCCCCGTCAGTAAATTTTTCCCGTAGAATTATGGTTCACATCCAACTGTAGTTTCTGTGAAGTCCACCGGGGCCCTTGAAGCAACCTGATATACGATTTTCTGCCGCACAAATCGCACCATATAATAATTCCCAAAACCCGTGTCCATATGGTATAGTTCATGACAGCTGAGTTACATGCACAGTAGTTACCTGTTACGAATTTACCGTTTCAAAACACATAAACATCACTGTTCACGAATTTTTAAGAATTCTGATATAAATTAAGCCTCCAACAACGAACAAGATAAAATATTTTTGACAAGTTACTCTCCTTTTAAAAAAAAAATAAACAAACGAAGTTAAGTATTTTAGATTACGGAAGATTTTGTCAAAATTTGTAAAAAAAACCTGGGAAGGTATTGTTAAGAAATAATTCTAGCTTTTAGCCATGTGTCGTTGAGATTTCGATTAGTGCTGCTTTGATCTCTCAAAAATCCATCACTGTCACGCCCTTAACTTAATGATCTTGTCAGTTTTTCGTGAACATGAGAACTAAATCTTAAATGTAACTCGGTCCGTCGGAAACAAGAACTCAGTTTTGAAACACAGGTCGATAGTTCTGTTCTTGTTCTACGCTAGGGCAGATTAGTTCAGGGAACGTAAGGAGTCAATGAAAAGTCTGCTAGGATTTGACATACTTAGTCATCTTCTGACAAACGATTGTTTGTCGTAAAAAGTGAGGTGTCACAGCGTGCTGAATGTCAGATGCGGATTTATTCCGCCTCTCTTTCTTCCTATTGTGTTTCCGTGTGCTACGTATGAGACGAGGTGCTTGTCTTCGTTTGAGCCCGTGTCCACCTACTATCACAGATCTGCTTGAGTCTAAAATGTGCAGCAAACACAATGCCACTAATACCAATCCGTGAAAAGTGTTCAGCGATTTTGTATTCCTTTTCGATCGTTTTTGATGAAATGCCTTCATGTACTAAAATTCATCTACGAAGGGTGATCAGAAACTAAGCCTACAGTGAATACGATCAATACAGCCAACTGAAAGTATAAACATTAGGTCATTTTTCTACATAGTCTTCATATCGGTTTACAAACCTGTCGCTTCGTGGGATGAGTTTCAATATTCCCTCCTGTTAAAAATCATGTCCTTGAGTGTTCAGCAACGTTGTCGCGAAGTGTTTCACCTCCTCGTCTGAAGCTAATCATCGGCCTCCTAGGTACTCCTTCAAGTGAGGAAAATGGCGGAAGTCGCTTGGAGTGAGCTCCGGTCTCTAGGAAGCGTGATGATGCCGTGCTGGATCGGCCACTGCGATCCTCGTTGGTGACGTTTTCTCTACAGACCGCAAACTTTCATCACGATTCTACAACATGCTGCCGAGTTATTACACACTCTGTAAACCTCTACCAGCTGCAGCCTGCTTACACGTTTCACCACAGAAATCGAATAAGTGATCAGGTTTCTTGGCGAGACCAGTTTTACAAACAAGTCGCCACTTGTGTTTACCTAAGGTAAACTTAGGGTTTACTTAGCTCATGGGTGGCCGAACCTCCGCACAGTTGCGATTGGCATGTCTCAGAATTATCGCACAGTACTAATTTCTGTAACGGACGACGCTCCAGGAATATCGGCCTTGTAACTTTAGTTTCTGATTGCCTCTCGTAAATATCAGAGAGTGGGTTGTTGGAACTGAGTATATTTTTGTTGTAAAAAAATTATTTCGGTCCTAAACCGGCATCTCTAAATCACATGGCTTGAATCTCGAATGACGTTGTGTTGAGTAGAGCGTCTTAAGACAGAGCTGTGAGGTGTGCGGCGCTCTGTGTACCGTGCAGGTCTCCAATTAGCGGCGCGCAGTTTGCCAGATGGCGGCCAATCAGCGGATTGGACGCGAACCCCTGTCCCCCAGCACCGTGACCGACACAAAGGGGACGGGAAGCGCCGAGGGCGAGCCGTGACTACAGAGGAGGCTGTCGGAGCACTGGAAACTAGCGCATACACCAGTCTCAACAATGGTATAAGACGACGAACAATTTTAAAATTGACTTGCTTATACAGGTTAGGCTACTGTGTACTTTTTTCCCCATTCGTAAGAAAACCCATAAAATTCATTGATTTTATTTCTTCTTCTTATTCGTTTTAGACAACTGTGGACAACGTGGTTCTTAACTCTGCGAAGCTTTCTTTCTAGCCTAATATTCCTTCATCCTTGCACTGTGGTCGTATTTTCTTTCCTTGGTCTATTTCGCCCCCAGATGCAGCGCGTAAGTGTCCGGACTGGAGTTGGAACCCGCGTCCTCACGAATGCGAGGTTGGAGCATTACCGCTCACGCACTCGGCTTGCTGGTTGCGGTTTGTAGTATGTGAACATACTTAATAAGTATTGTAATTCTAAAAACCCTTTTTCTCTTTCTGAGGTTGGTAACATTGTAGGATTCGGCGTGGTGGGTGATCGGTAACGCTCTGGCCTCGCATTCGGGAGGACGTGGGTTCGAATTCCCGTCCGAGCATCCAGATTTGGGTTTATATGATTTACCCAAATCACTCCATGCTCCTTCAAAAGCCGATGGCCGAATTCATTCCTGTTCCTTGTCACCAGTTCTATTCCTACTCTAATGACCTCGACGTCGACGAGGCGTAAAGCTATAAAAAAAATGTAGGCATTGGATACGCGATCTGCTATATGAAAGCGCCGGAGTCACCAGTATCTGTCAATATTAACCCGCATCAAGAACGAGCATTTACATATTGCGTTCTGTACACCTGCCTAAATATCAACGCACAAGGCTGATTTCTTCCAGAACATCACTCCTGAGGAATAATGGAACACTACTAAGTTACTGTTTCCTGTTAGCAACGTTGACCTTCGCAACCATACCCGTATGCATTTTTTTTTTCCATCAGTCTGTTGCGTTTTTCTATTTATAAAATAAGTAGTCAGAAAGACGATACAAAGGCCAAAATTTTAAGAATAGTGAATGATCTGCGTTAAAGGTTCGGTTTAAGACGATTATAAATCAGAAATTCACAGGGTAAGTTGCAGTCAGTAGCGGAGAGGACGCAGTGGAAGTGAGTCACATCGGAGGGTGGCGGACGCGTTAATACCTTGCGTCAACACCCCGCCCGTAGCACCCCGCCCGCTAGATTGCATTCCTACATCGCGAGCTGGCCGTCAATTAGCATAAGCTGACACTGCACGTGAGTTATTGGTCTGAGTCAGCGGCTGACCGTAAGCAGCGGCACTGCAACAAGTAGCGACATAACGAGCAGCCTCTTTTTTGTATAGCCATTATGATAAATTATTTGCAAAAGAGAGTTTTTCTTTGTTCAGAACCAGACAGTTCCAAAAAGCAGAGTAGAAACAATCCACAAGCTTGGTGGATGAGAGATAACGCGCTGGCTTCGCTTTCGGTAGGACGCAGGTTCGAATCCTCGTACAGTCATCCAGATTTAGGTTTTTCGTTGTTTCCCAAGATCACTCCATGTGAATGCCAAGATGGTTCCTTCAGAAGGCTTTACCCGTATTCCTTCCCTCTTCTTATCACCAGTCCATTATCTACGTCGACGAGGCATAAAGCCGTAAGGGGAAAAAGAAATACCTAATAGCATATTAATGTTGTGTGATTCGTAGTCAAACATTTGTACATTAATAAATCAATACACGGCACTTCTTTAATACTGATATTCTTCCATGTAGGAGGGTAGATGTGGCTAGCCCATTTTTTTTGCCAAGTCGTAAAATTATTAGAGCGAGGATAACTTCAGCTGTATTTATTCACAATCACGAACTTTTATAAACATCAGCGAGAATATTTTAATTCATAGTAAAGTAACAGAAAACCAACGAATATTTAAAAATGTCATAAACGTCTGTAAGCGTCAGCGCCTCCTCTACAAGCTCTGTTTCTCAAATAAAAATTTAACAACGCAAATATTTCTTTCACCGCAGTGAACGGACATGTGTCAGATATAACGCTATCTACAAGTGTTTGGGGTGTATAATAGAGAAAGATTCCATCGGTGAGATATGTTCGCAGAAAATCGTATTCACGACGAGTCCGATTATCTACAAAATTTGTGTGCGGAAGACCGAGTAACCCGACTTCATAATAGCGCCTTGACAAGGCAAGTCATATCAACACAGTGACTTTTTTTGCTTGTTGCTTTACGCCTCGTCTACGTCGAGGTCATCAGAGGTGGAAAAGCATCGGGGGCTAGGAAAGGGAATGGCGATATCCTTTTGAAGAAACCATCCAGGCATTCGCCTGAAATGATTTGAGGAAACCATGGAAAATGTGGCTGGCCGGACGAGAATTCGAACCCGGATCCTCCCGAATGCGAGGCCATAAGATAACCGATAGCTCACTACGCTCGGTAAAAAAACAGTGTCGCACGAGCGTAACATTGGTCAGGTCAAAAAGACCCATCAGCATAATTCACATTACAGTCAAACAAAAGCCGATGGAATAGTAGGCATCCGTGGCCGGAGTTAATATATTCTAGGTCTTCTTCAGGGCAGAAGGGCGCTGTGACGGATTACGTCAGTGCTGATAAACACACCTTATTATGTGGAGCGTCCTCCTGATTGGCTCAATTGGCCGAACGTTCCAGAAAGGACGGAAATGCCGACTACCGAATGGAGAGTTGTGTTTATCAGTGTGCGAAATCTGTCGCAGCTCAGTTCTTCCCTGGAAGAAGAATGGAGTATGTCAGCAGAAACGTCGACACTTTACCCTAGGATGCAGCACCACCCCGGCATTCAGATGCACAATCTTTTTTGGCTTACGACTCCCTTTTCGAAAGAAAAAAAATTACTTACTTTTTCGAACAAAACAATCTTACCACCCCCCTTTCAGGGAAAAAAAAACACGCCTTCTCGTAATAAATAATACAACCCATTGTGCTATCGACGTTTTTCGCTCGCGCTTTTTAAAACAGTGATTCGATGGCGCCTTTGTTATGTGAAGTCTACAAAATCATATATAGGAAAATAAGGACAGATTTCTAAAATTACTTTTTTTAAAGTTATTAAGAATATTTTTGTTTTGTTCACGGTTTGATTAACAAATACATATTATGAAAAAAATATTATTAACTTGAGTACTGAGCTCGGTGTAATGACAATTTTTCGGTACTTGGTGCCATATTTGTCATCAGTAATCTTAAATCGCGGCGTTCCACTATTGACAATCTGTTTATTTTCTTAGCTAATAAATTTCAGAGTACGTAAATCTTCTTTTGGGTTCGTATAATCAAGGGAATGCAATTAGAAACTTCTTTGACGCAGTCCTTTTGGCAGATATAATACTGGGAAGGAGGATCCTAAATTTGCCTTGGACCAGAAAGATCTCTGCAACGTTGGGCGGTGCCATCCCCGTTGGGAACCGCTTTTCTAGCATCCACTGTAACCACAAACAACAGCTAGTTGTGTAATGTATACTGAAAACCGGCCGATCGCGTTCACATGCAGTTTAAAATATAATACGAAAATATAACAATATTACTGGCACATGGCGCGAGTGTATATGCGCACTATACGAGTACAGCATTAGTTTTATTTGTTTCTATGTTATAATTAAGTGTATGTAATACTGAATGCAGTTTTTATTCGATCAGCTGGAAAGAAGTCTCTCTAATCGTGAAGCACAGGCAGATATGACTTTTTACAAGTTAGAGCTATCTAAAAATTACCGGATTTTATCAGAGATTAAAACTCTCTTTGTCCGCAGAACAATGGTTTCGCTCAGGAAGCCGGGACTTTGCAGTCATTCGCCGTAACAGCCCCTGGGGCTGGCAAAAAGAGTCGGCACAAAAACAAACAGCACACTTGGTGAAATCAGAGTGGGCCCTTTCATCCGGTAATTCGCTGATTCGCTTTTTAAAAGCGGCTCGCCGGCTGCAGCGGTGTGAAGAGCCACAGCCCGCACAGGCAGCGCGCTAACACACACGTCATCTCCTCCCCGCTTATCTCTGAAAACCTTCTCGTAATTTTCGGTTTGCTACGTCCTTATGTCTACGCTAACATCTTCCCCGCAGAAATTAAAAAAATAAAGAAAGGCGGTTGCAAAGCCAACGAGGAGCGAAAGTCACAAACGAATAAATTAAAAATCTAATGCGTATAAAGCTAGTTGAAACATTGATAAACACGGCTGCATGACTACCGCTACTAACAATTGAGTTATAACCTTTCTGTAAATATTTCAGTAAAAGATAATGCCACAGAAACAATTCTTGTAAAAATAGGCTAAGCCTTGTGGTTGTGCAGCAACAAAAAGTTACGAGATCTTGTTCTGAGCCAAGTCTATTCTTAATGTGTGTCCTCACTTCACATTCTCAAACAAAATGGTTTCTCTCGGTGTAGGTCGTTTATTTAGAATAAAAAAAAATCTGGTGACTTTGCCATGATGCCTACCATGTTTTAGAGAACCTATCTAACTATCTTAAATATATCATTTTATCTTCTTTTTTTTTTTTTTTTGCCGCCATCAGTCTTTCGACTGGTTTTATGCAATCCTCCATCCTTTCCTATCTTGTGCTAACCTCTTCATCTCTACATATCCCTTACAACCCACGTCCTCAATTATCTGCTTCATATATTCTAATCTCTGTCTTCCTCTACAGTTCTTACCTTCGATAGTTCCCTCCACCAACAAATTAACCAATCCAGCATGTCTCAAAATATCACCTACCAGCCTGTCTCTTCTTTCTGTAAGTGTCTTCCACAAACTTCTTTCATCCCCCATCATTTCCAAAACTCGTTCATTTCGTACTTTGTCTGTCCATTTACAAATACACAAAAGCCAAGATTTCCCTGGCACGTTTTTCCGGTTTAACAAATCTCGGAATAAATTATATATGTCATACCTTTCAATTCATTAAAACTTGTGACATGCGTAATGGCAAAGCCACCACATTTTTTTTTTTTTTTTTAATAAACAACCTATAACACCGAGAGAAACTGTTCTGTTTCAGAAAGTGAAGTGAATAGACATTGAAAACTGTAGACTCGGCCCTGAGCAAAGTCTCATAACTTTCTGTCACTGCACCACCACGAGACTTTTCTCGTTTCTTTTTCTAAGTTGATCACTTATTCTGAGTCGTCAGTCAAATTTCACCATTCCATTTGAAAATCGCAGGATTAGGACATTTCAGAGTTGATGACGTCAATATACGTTGCCAACAACGCCCACGTTCTCTGCAAACAGGCGTGCACCATGGACGAGCAGTTCCGATTGCTGCAGATTTAACAAGTCATAGATAAATTACGAGTAACTTCCAAACTAAGCATAGAAACAAAGAAAAATTTTAGTTGTTACTTGAACTTGCTGATTTCTATGCATAAAAGAAATTTCAGACATTAGCCTCATCCAGAGCAAAGCAATTAAAATGCAAATATGAGCCAAAATTTTTGACGTTTTCAGTTGCCATTGAATAAATGCGGAAGAAAAATCACGAATACCAGACTTGTTTTATGGCTTGCGGATGAAACCATATATGCGAACCAAATTACCTGTTTCTAGGAGCACCGGAAGTACGGTGGAATTTTGATGTCGGGGTATTGTATTTCGAAAAAAAAAATAAAAATGAATTTATCTAACTTCCACAGTAAGAAATTGAAGGAAACAAAAATTTAGAATATTTTTTAAAGTTAGTATGTTCTATAAAATAAACCTGAGGCATATAACATTATTAGAGTAGGAAGCAATTTCGTGTTTGGGGTATATCAGTGGTAGATATATTGAAATTTCGTAGTTTTACACTTCTTGTAATCTGGTGGTAAAACTTTATCTGTTTACAAAATTTACTTCCTACGACTAAGCGAAGTACCTTAGAATTTGATGATCATTACCGAGTGAGTATATAATAAAATGGGCGAAATTTGCGTATAAATAACATCCAAACTAAGAACAGGAACGAAACAAAATTTAATGTGTTTACTAAGATTTCTGATATCTAATTATAATAGAAATTTGAGGCGTTCATCATCAATAAGACCGAAGAAATTGAGGTGCAAAAATGGCCCTAATAGCTTCGAGAAAAGGGTAGGCAGTGTCGGCATTGGCAGATCAAATGTAGTTTGTCCAGTCATTTCTCCATCATTAGTACGTCTCCAATACATCCCATCCTATTCCCCCCCCCCCCCTTTTACAGCGTTCAACATTAGAGGTTTGAGCGTGAAGATTCATCTTGTCATGAAAAGCACTGTCCTTGAAATAGGATTTTAAGTTACCTGTCGAAATCTATTCCATCTGAGATTAAATTTGCACTGTCAGCGGATCCGAGGGCACAAGAATACTGCTGTGTGGTACTTCTAAATAAACATATCCTCTCCGCGGCGCTTCCTATTCTCGTTGCAATAGCTATTTTGGTTTCTCAATTTTATTTTCCAGGAAAAAATGAAAAAATTGCACCCTGGCAACACATACTCTCCCTCCCTCCTCCCTATCCCCAATCACAATTACGACAAGACTAACAATCCTCGCAATCAAAATAAGCACAGCCTCTGGAAGAGGATGAAATCGGAAAGTTCAAAACTGATAATGAACAGGTTCTTTTCCCAAAAATTGCATAATTTTCCGTTAACAATTATTCGATTTCTATACGGTTCTAAATATAACATGTTTTGATTAACACTAGTAGATTTAATTTTCTTAATGAACTCCATCCCTCTTATATTAGTCATACAAGGGGAAAAAATCTGCTTATTATTATCAACTGATGCTAATAATTTTTTAAAAGCTCTTTTATGTCTGATACATCCAAATTACATTGCGCCCAAGAAAGGTTATCTCCAGGGCTTACCTACTGCAATATTGTTCGTCATCTCTGATTATACACGTAAGTGACATATGAACTCAAGCTGTAGAATATTCTGACAGTATATCCAAGATTCATAAATAGATTCTAAAAATAAAAGAAAAAAATACTTAGTCCACAACCCGAATATTGGTTGGATCCTCCCGATGGAGGCATACTAAGCCATTGTGTCCCAGGTAGGACGGCCTCTAGGACGTGGAATCCGAATCATGGACGTGAGTCTTATGATAAACACAACTCTTCAAATATTCCAGGCCCTACCGGGGTTTGAACCCGGAACTGAACCATGAATTTTTTTAAATCAAGTGCCTTAACCACTGAGCTACCAGACTGCTCAATTTGAGAATACCGCATTCAGACAAGTATCGATAATGTTTTATTTGACACCCTTCACCACAGTTCTTAGAATTGATGACTATACCAGATAACGGCATAATAAAAAAAGCTTGGTGTTCAACCAGAAGGTTCGTCGGACTCTTTCGAAGGAGGTAAATTTATCCTGGTATTTGAGATAGGGTGGCCAGTTCTTTTTCTGCTTTACCTAACCCAACACAACGCTGTAATCCTACCGGGTAAAGGGAACCTACAATTTAACGTGGAATCCGAACCACGGAAGCTTTGTGACGTACTCCCCATTACACAGAAAGATGTGTCAGAAGTGGAGACAGGCTTACGAAAATCCCAGCCGAGACAGGAATTTGAACTGGGGACGTCAAAAGAAATATCTTCAAGTATTCAGGATATAGTTTGAAAAACATGTCTTCCGTGTGTGTTACTGTGTTTCATCATATGATCGCGATGTTTTGCCTCGGAATTTGTGGGGATAGTATTGAAACCTTTGATGAGTTGTAGTGGCAAGATGATCAACCGAGATGTACGTGGAGGCTGTTGGGAGCTGTGCAGTTTGGCAGAGCGCAGCTCATATCGATTCTCGACGTTCGCCGCCGGCAGAGAGTTACAAACTCCTCGTCGGCCGCCGTAAACTTGAGGCAACTACGGCAGCCAGCCAACACACACGGGCTCCCCACAACCATGGAGTCGTGCCGAGTGGTTTCCAGCTGATAAGGCACCTGACAGCGGCCAGCTCCCTAATACTCCACACATTTCTTTCGCTCTCTCCGGTCGTACCATGAACTTTCGACGGAAGTTCTTGTCACGTTCCCTCTTGATTTAGATCCACCTGAGTGGACTCTGGAAAATCTGCTTAGATCTAAAACTATACGGTGAACTACAATAAAAGAATTATACATTTTTAATTCATGTAAAAACTATTCCAACCCGTTAATATATATATATTTTTGTGATGTATTTTAACAAATTTTGAGTACTGGAATATACGTCAAGACTTACTTCAAAATATTGTTACCTTAAAATGTAAAACACTATTGAAATGTTTCTGATCCAAAATTACTTGTATCAGACTGCGCTAAATAAATTAATTGATGCATGTCACCATACCGAATCTCTTTTACTAACAGCATCTCTGAATTGTTTCCTGGTAAACAACTAATTCAGATATTTTCTTATTGATGTTATAGCAAACAGATCCAGTCTTTTTTACATCAGTTGCGAGAGAACTTCAATAACTAACCATTCCTCATTTTTATTTAGTTTGCTTATCCCAGGTAAACTATTCCTTATGAACACAATTTGATGCTGTTCTTGGATGTTAGTATGAGAGTCTACTGATTACAGGAAGTATATTTCTTATATTCTGCAGATAATTATAGAGTATTTAAGTCACTGGTTTTTAAAATATTTTGGAAATGGCTGAAAATACGTAAAATAATATAAACCAATTCTGGTGGCTGATAAGCTTTCAGGACCTCGCATAAGCGAAGACTTGGGTTTGTCGCCGGCCCCGATACAGAGATTTCGTTTTTCCATGATTTCCCGAAGCCACTGCAGTCAAATGCAAGGATGGTTCCTTCCCCTTATTTATTTATTTAGCTTATGGCAATTACGATACTCGTAGAACACAAACAAGGTCTCATTTTAAGACAAACAACAATGTACCTGAAATAAAATTTTATATTTGTAAATCTAGATTTTCCAACCACTTTGACGCATTGCTAGACATTTTAACAAAGTCTTCCAGTGAACCTGGGTACGCCGTCTTATTACGTTTAATGACAATATGGCGGGTCGTCTGTTATGGTGCACCACAGTCACAGGTGGGTTAGGTTCACAGGCCCCACTTATAAAACACTGAGCCACACGGACCATGGTTGCTTCGTATCCTGTTAAGGACAGCCCATGTTCTACGTGGCAGGTGATACTCTGTTGACGGATGTTGAGCACTAAGTAGTGACTACCACTCCTTGGGAGCTACATTCCTCTATTCGTGACGTGATACTGCCCTTGTCAATCAGCTCTTTAGAGCTTTCAGTACGGGTAGAGAACGTGATTTCAGACGCCAAAATCTGTTAAACATGTCCTCATGGCTTGGAAGATCAGTGTTCACTTATATTTTTGCGAACATACTACGGTTCCTTCCCCTTAGTTACTCCCCAATCCTCTACCAGCTCTAATGACTTTGACGTCGACGAGCTGAAAAATCCAAAATGAATAATTGTAGAAACCCACAATCAGCAGCCGATTTAGGTCATGATAAAGCAGAGGAAATGGGTCTGTATTGGACATGTGTTCTGGCATATGGAACAGAGTGAAGAGTGGCCAAAGTAATGCTTGGAGACTCACCGTTGAAAATGAAAGCCTGGGAACGGGGAAGAACTGGTGACAATAACTATTTGGTCATAGAAACGAACAAATGGAATTCATTCATGGGCTCCATGCACTGAGCGAATAGAAATAGGCAGTCTGTCAGCTATTGGAGATGAAAGTTTGTTTGATATTTTATACCATTAGCATAACTAGTATGACGATGGTACCAATATTTGCACCTCTGTCGTCAGCAGTATCGTATATCATGAGCTGACAAATAACAGAATCGCAGAGCTTGTTCCAGTGAGCTAAATCCGGAGTGGATGTTGAATTTACACAATGATATCCAGTGTTGCATCGACTTCTTACACACCATTGTCACCTTTTCCCAATTTTTCCTTACTCTGCCTGTCTCAGCCTATGTCATAGGTTTCGTTTTCTTATACACACACACACACACACATATATATATATATATATATATATATATAATGCCTTGAAATATGTTTTTGTATACTCCTCTGCTAACCAGAGGTAAAATGACATAAAGAAATTCTAGGAAAGACAGAAAAGCTGACAAGATGTGCCACCGCACTGCACCCACAGTCCCACTCACTTGTTTACAACTCTTCTTTGTTAAAAATGGAGACGACGCGGTGGCTGGACTTGCTGTGTGTCCTCTCTACACAATTGTGTGCCGCGTCCAATAAAACCCATTGTTAACTCTTACACAAACACGGCCGGGAAGTGTGGGTCCTAGCCGAGAGTTACAACCGGTTCACAGGTCAAGGACATCAGTGCCCGGCTACGAGACACTAACACGCATATGAAACGAAATATTCCTCTTCTGTACGTACAAGGCTGTGGTACAGTATTCCAGTTTTTGTAACTCTGCGTTTGGCGCACAGTCACTTTAAAAGTTGGCTTGCAGGTTGCTTAGTGGTTTTGTTTTTTTCTGCTTATGGCTTTACGACTCATCAACGTGGAAGTCATTAGAGGCAGAAAGGACTGGGGGCAACGAATGGGAAGGAATTTTGAAGGAAGTATCGCGGCATTCACCTAGAGCGATTTTGGGAAACTATTGAAAATCCAAATCTGTATTACCGGACGGGCATTGGAACCCGCGTACTCCAGAAAGCGAGTCCGTAGCGTCACTGCTCACTGTTAATGTTTGGTAAAGCGAGTTTTTTTTTTTTTTTAAATTATTGTTTCTGTTGACTGTAATTTATGAAACTCGAAGTAAATATTTAACACTAGTCAAAATATTTTTTTAATCTAGCGGCCTACAGGTTAAGGCGTTGAATTCCAAATGTTTGGGGGTCTGGTCCCGGATTGAAATCCCGGTGGAGCTAGGAATTTTTAAGAGTTTTGTTTGATCATTTGAGCTACGACAAGACGTTCCGTGCAGATTCCACCTTAAACTGTTGTCTAGACACGACAGAGAAAAAAGCGCGCCAAATCCACACTCTGTCACCAGGTCGCAAAACTACACGAATTTACTTTGACACATTTTTTATTATTATTATTTTACGTTTCACGCTCGATGTACTGTCATGAACTTTTCATCAACTTGAGACGTAGTATTTTTTTTAAGTTTTTTCTGCAATTATTTGTCGCAAATCCCACTGCTCACAGTCCCAGAACCCGGAAGGAACCCAAGCTTCACTGCGTTCTGGATATTCGTCAAGAATGCGTGGAATTTCCGGCTGACGTTTCGGTGACAATCTGGCCCGACCAAGTTGGTGGCGGAGTTGCAGGATTACGACATTCCTGGTCTAGGGCTGCGGAGTGGCTCAGAAGCTGCAAGCGTCGTCGCCCGCGGAAGCAATTTGTCGCCGTTGAGGCGTAAGAAATGCATGCGTCCATCAGTCTTGGCTGCAGCGCCGGAAAGGAGGGGGAGGAGGGATCGCGGACTCCCGCACAGCCGCGCGGAATACGAACGACGCTGCATCGGAGTCCAAGCTACTGTCAACACAGAGTACATTCACCAGAAATATTGCTACATAAAAACTAAAACGTGCTTACTAGCTGTGACCGCGACTTCATCCACGTGGAAGCTGAAATTTCTGTTGTTGACTCACTGATAAAATATCAACTGTTGGTTAAGCAGGAAAAAGAGGAGGAGTAGCACTCGTTTTTTTCTCTCTCTTCTTTTAAAGTGAAACTTTTATTCTATCGCCTCAAATTTTTTCGTCCATCTATTGCATGTGGCATTACAGCCGCCCACGCGCATGCGTGCAGGTATGACGTGACCTAGTGCGGAGGCCTCATGTCTGGTAAATAGCACGTCACCTCTGGTTTCTCGCCCTAAAGCAGTTCTGCCTGGTGGGCCTCCGTTTAAGAGAAATCGGGATTTAAAGAGTGCTTAAATTTTATGTAAATGAGCTGGACTAATGAGTTCGATATCTTGTTTACTATTGATTTCCCATTATTATTCCCATTTTACAATTATTAAGTTAAAATTAAGAACGCATTTTTGATACCCTAAATCGAAAAATTTTCCGAAAATTTTCAGTTAAAAGCTTAAAAAAGTTTCACTTGCTTCGTGGTTTCATAAAACCACACAGTTGTTTGTTTTTTTTCCTTTATCGTTCACTTCCTTTTATTCTCAATTTATGTCGTACGTAAATGTTCTAAACTGTTTGAACACGACATTTGTATCTACCAGCCCTTGAAACTACCAACTACTTCCGAAGATTTTATGCTTATATTTGATCAACACGCATTCTTAAGTATTATTCACATAACTTCTCCAATGATGCCCGTCGCTTGTACGGATATAACTCTTTAATTGTAGATGTATAAGCTATCAAGATTTTATAGTATTTCATTCATTCCCATAGACTGGTTTGAGGTACATCGATTGTTTTACTTTTTTTACTATGTATAGTTTCCGATCATTAGTGTTTGCGTTATGAGGCCATATATATATATTCCAGATTTTTGGTTTTAGTCTCCTGTTATCATTAGTTAATACTGTTTCTAAATTCATATACAGTTGCTCTGTCCATAGCTCCACAACAGCTTTGTTTCTTTCGCAAGAAATTTGTGACTGACCTATTATAAGGTACTCCACGTACGGGCGCTACCTTTCGTTATTATTGTACCATATGTATGAAGTTAATCTTGGGTATTCTGGTCAGTGGCGGATCTGGTTGCTAGAGCTAACGAATTGGTATTTCCAAAATCGGTGCTGGCTACATATTTACGGGTTGACTTTCTCCTTCGACGAAGCTTGATTTGTGTACATGAATTGCTTCGATAACACATCTTTGTTCGAATTCAATGTTGAAATGAACTCGTTAATCCAGGCGATTACCGATATCGACTTAGACACGGCCGAAGCGGAAGGTGTGACGCGACGATTGGAAGTCTATGACTGAGGCTTCAAGACTATTTTGACTATGTATGCACATTATTGTTAACAAAATCATCACTACTAAACTAAGTAATATTTATTAAAAAAATATTTTGTCTAATGAGCTAAAATAATGAATACCCGTCAGTTGTTGGTGCCCAGCATTTTTTGTAGTTATGAATACTACATGCGGAGTGATATAGCTAATAATTATGTAGAACTGTTTGAATCCGTACGAAAATTGTTTTGTATATTTTATATCTTCTAAAGGCCTTTGCTGTATGCTTCACAGCACGTACGCAAAAGGTAGATGGTTAGTTACGATAGAAATACCGTTGTTTTTAATTGACTTGGCAATTTCTTGTTGCCACTGAGGAAAGTGGGTGAGCTGTTATCGATTGGAACTAGTATTCGGGAGAACGGGGGTTCGAGCCTCAATCCGCAATTTGGTCACCCATGGTTTCCCGAAATCACTTTAGATGAATGCCGGGATTGTTCCTTCAAAAGTCCATGCCTTCCTTCACGTTCCATTTGCTCAATCCACCACCGATTTCAATGACGTCGGGATGTTTCCTTCAAATGGCTATGGATAAATTCCTTCCCGTTCCTTGTTCCCACTTTTTTCCTGGCTCTAATAACCTAGACATCGACGATGTCGACGATCCGAAAAGCACTAAGAAGAAACCAAACTCTACCTAACTTAACTAGACAGTAGTTGCCTTAGCCAGTAGCAAAGTTTTTGAGACCGAACGTGGTGGTGTAAAGGCTAGCGTTCTGGCCTCGCATTCGGGAGGACGGTGGTTCGAATCCCCGTCCGGGCATCCAGATTTGGGTTTTCCATGGTTTCCCAAATCACTCCAGGCAAATGCCGGGATGATTCCTTCAAAAGGCCACGGCCGAATTCCTTCCAATTCCTCTCCCGTCTCTAAAGACCTCGCTGTTAGAGAGACGTTAAGCAGATAAAAAAAAAGGTTTTGAGTATGAACTTACTATTTTTCAGAGGAAATGTAGAATCATTTGTCTGTATGAACTGAGCAAACCCGAAAATAGGCGAAATTGTTTAGCTTTAAGACAATGCCACGACCGTATTTGTTGGAGGAATGTTGTTAATCACCTGTGTCATCAAATCTATCATGGGAACTCAGTGAAATACGATAGATCTTTTTAATGTGTTATTTCTCTCCACCTTAAAGTCGTTTTGTAGGAAAATGTTCCGCAAAACTATTAAGATTCTTTTTTGTCAGATACGTGTTATTATGTACAGACAGGAAGCAAAGCAGGCAATCAAATATAATGAATGCCTCATTTCGTGGATGTTTTGAAGCAGAATCCTGCAACCAGTGCTGGAGGCAGTTGTCGGAGACAGACGCCCGTTTGATTTGTGATTCTCGGTGCGGCTCGCAGGTAGGGCTACACAATTACCATGCGGGCCGCCACGCGCGGGCTAGCCCCGCCAATAAATATGTCACGCCGGGACAGGGGCACGTCTAGAGTCAGTGTACTCAGCCCTGACGGCCACTCAAATACGTGTAGCGGAATGGTCGCGACTATCTTGCAACATCTCAATTGTGAAAAACTTCATAGGTAGGGAAACGAACAAGTCATTAAACACTCAGAGAAGTAACTTTGAGTTTTGATCACTGTTACCTGTAGGAGAATCTATGATAATCTAATAATACACACCTAGCGTGGTGGACTAACTGTAACGCTCTGACCTATGAATTCGGGAGGACGCAGGTTCGATTGATTGATTGAAAGTGTGTCAGAGGTAGGACGGCCAGTTCCTTTCCTCTGGGACCCACAGTTTAACGTGGAATCCACGAAATGACCTGGTGTAGCTCACTGAAAATTCCTTGTGCCACAGCGATTTGAAGCCGAGACCGGACGCCGAACTTTTGAAAGCAAGCGCTTTAACCACTGATTTATCAGTCCGCTATTAGACCCAATAGAAATTTTTGTTTATTAGCTGAAGTTTGAGCATTATTGAAATGGAAAGAAAACTAGAGAATATAGCTGGGATGCTTCCTTCAAAAGGCCATGCCCGAATTCCTTCCCGTTCGTTGTCCCCAGTTCCATCCTAATTACCTCGATGTCGATGAAGCGTAAAGCCACAAGTAAAAAGAAAAAGTAGAGAATATAGCCGTAAAAAGTGATTTCTTTTAAATAGAACGTGAATTTTAAAATAAAAATAAAAACTTCTTTTGTGTATTACTACCAATTTCTGAAACAAAAAAATGGAACAATTTTAGCATTTGCTTTCTGTTGGTAGATAAGATTGTATATAGCTGCTTCCAGGATACTTCAATGTATACTATAAAAAGAGGTGTTGATATTATTTTCTATTGACAGGTAGTGTAAAGTTTGTTCCACTAAAAAACAGCTGTCAACTTAATAATTTTTTAAATAAAGAAAAATTCGTAACAGTTTAGTTGTAATCCACATTTTATTTACAGTAGTTCTGAAGAGATCTCAGTTAAAGATTGTTTTTTTGTATTGAATGCCTCTCTTACAGAGCACTTATGTTTATTATTTAGGTGTTAATTACAGTTAGTAACCTCTAGGTTAATGGAACTTAGTTAACAGACTTCGTAGTCGGGCAGTGTCCACTGCTCTGAGGCCCATTACACCGTGGCAGACTCTTAATTTGTATCGAAGCTTTGTAGATGCGACTGCCGTCTTAATGGGGGGGTTTACTGCTGATGTAGACAAATGCTGCCCCCTGCAGATGGGAGCTTAAGCCGGTGCTTTAATCAGGTCTGGGCAGAGCCTATCCGGCACGTGGCTCGCAAGCGCTCATATATCCCGGGCCACAACTCGGTCTCAAATTGAAACCAGGGATTTCTTTCCTAAAAGAATGTTCCGGCATGTATCAGAATGTTCAAAACGATGTTTATTAATAATAGCTTTTCTGTCTCTATTCTGTTAATCTTGTTTGTAGATGTGTGTAGGCTTTGACACTCGCATGTCTTTTTATTATTTTTTTGTTTACTGCTTTGCGCCTCTTTGGTACAGGTCATTAAAGGCCTTTTGAATGAACTATCCCACCATTCGCCACGAGTGATTTCGGGAACCCATGGAACATCGAAATCTAGATGGCCGGACGGGGATTCGAATCTGCGTCCTCTCGAATGCGAGGGCACAACGTTACTGCTCACATACAAAATTTGCGAGACGTACAGCTTCGGCTCAGCGCCTGTAAGGCCTACTCCACTTTTTTCAATTTATACTCTACAGTCTACATTATCCATCGACAACATGGAAATTATGATAGAACTAATTTTTTTTTTTTATAACTTCGACGTTTTAATTAAAACGTTATAACAGTTTCATAATTCCACGTTCCGTCGTGGGTTACGATCCTCCGCTAGAAACTCTTTATTTTTTTTGCCTGCGAAATATGTCTCCCTCATCGCCGTTATTCTAAAAGGTTCCTCAATAAATTAGATACGTGTACTAAACAATGTAATTGATTTTAGTTAGATTTTTATTTGATTTTAGTTAGATTTTTATTTTCGGAATGCGTTCTGATCCTTTCTCTAAATCGTCTTCAATGGTTTATCTGTGAAAATGTATGTGCAATGTAATTATTTGTTTTTATTGTAACACTGTGTAAATTGAAATTGCACTGTAAATTTTCCAATATTTAATATCTGTTGGCACTATTTTTTTGATTGCTAAGTCGTGTCGAACTAAACTATATTAATTGTAATCCACTGTATTTTAAATTGCCGCTATAGTATGTTTTTTTTTGCTTGGGCTTTACGCCTCGTCGACAGCTAGGTCATTAGAGGCGGGATGGGATTGGGGCAAAGGATCGAGAAGGAATTCGGCCATCGCCTTTTTGAAGGAAGGATCCCGGCATTCACCTGGAGTGATTTGGGGAAACCATGGAAAACCCAAATGTGAATGCCTGGACGGGGATTCGAACCCACGTCCTCCCGAATGCAAGGCCAGACGTTAACCGTTCATCCACCACGCTCGGTAGTATGTTTTTGTGACAAGTATAATACGCTGTGTGAAATTGCTTTGTTTTCGTAATTGTCTGCTGTTTTAATCGGTTTTTTTTTCCTTTTCTTTAATAAGTTGATGTTTCTGTGATTTATTGCTTTGTCTGTTGTACTGGTGACAAATATGTGTTTGACTGATTTACTTCTTACTTTGATTTTAGTAATTAATATATTGTCTGATTTTTGCATTCTCTTATTACACCTTTTCCCATTGCTTACTGGATGTGGTAGTTTTCTTGGAATCTTAATGTATTTGGATTGGTGTTGTTATTTATATTATTTCCATGCATGTTATTCTTTTCACACATTTCCTCAATTACACCGCATACCTATCGGAATGTAATAAATAAAGAATTTTCCAAGTATGGCGATGAATATAAAGTATATTGCTTTTCGTAGTCCACAGCTTAGCTAATGGTGACAACTTCAATATGAAAGTTACACATTTGGGGTGAATTAATATGCATGTCTGAATTTTTATAGCATTTTATATTACAACGCCACTATTAATAATTTGTATTAGGTTAGTAAGTTTATATAGTTGAGAATATTGAGGTAAATAAGTTATAATTTTCGACATTCTTGTTTGATTAATAATTTACATTTTCGTCCATACCTTATTTCTAAATTCAGGAAAGATTCTTTGAATTACAGCTATATCAAACAAACGGGGGGGGGGGGAATCAAGCAATTAAACTAAGCAACCACGTTCTATGAAATTGACAACTTTCATGCATATATCCCAAGTTGAATCAGAAATTTCTAACTTAAGCTCTTGGACAGAAGTCTGTTCCACTCAAACGATTTCACATACAACTAGTATGGATACCAAAATCATCCGTAGTGAGTTCCAGTGATACTCCTAGTCTTAAAAAAATTTTCAGCTGAAAATAGTTCTAGGGTATGTTTTTCCTCCACTTTTCGTATATTGAGAAATAAATGTTAGGAGTATCATACACCGTTTGAATTATTTTTACGTATTCATTAAGTTAAAGAAATATTCGTACATCCAAAGTTATGGAAATATAATAAAATTTATGGATTAAATAAGTCATCTGCATGTACAGATATTAAGCTTGTAGTAGGTTCTTAAGGAATTAGATGCAACAGGTTTTGTTCCAAAGCCGTTCACGCTCTCCGATAGCAAAGGGGCAGACATAATGCTGCTGTTTGACAGTAAATGAATGATGGCACTAAATGACCCCTTGCTTGATTAATGGATACCATTTTACGCATTTTCGACGGTTCTTTAAAATGCGTAAAGCAATTATGTTAAAGCACTTTCACAGGTGCCATAGAATTTGTAAACAAATCACAGTGGACAGCTCATTGTTAACGTATCTGGCGATTGGGGACGTATTGTACGTTGTCATCAAAAAAAAATAAAGGTCGCAGTATAATTTACGCTAACGGAAATTAAATTATTACACGGGAATTTCGTCGAAATTTGAATACCAAACGAGAATACAACATTAGATTTTAAATTAATTCACGAATTAATAATGAGTTTACGATAACTAGTGCAGAACATCTCTGCAATGTTTGAAATGGTGCTCTGTGGTTAATTTACCGCCATTAGGAATCAAAACTTTCAATCGCCGAATTCACATTATCATTTATATTTACTGCTTTCAAACTGCTCACGATAAAAGTATTATTTACTTTTATCCTGTTAAATTAAAAAAGAAAAACTGACCATTAAGAAATATACTATAATCTTCAAAGAAGAAAGCTAAGTAATCTTTTGCAGTTCATTAGGTATATTACCACTTCCATAGAAAAACAGATCGAAACATTTTTTTACATTTCATTTTTTGTATTATCGCTTTAGTGTGTCAAACGAGTTGCCCTAATTTTTTAATCGAATGTAGAGGTATTATAAGTTAAATCGAAAATTTGTTTGTTATGTACCTACCTGTCAGTTGTGTTTTTGATTGTATACTTTAATGGAGACTGTGACCGTTTTCCTTCTTGTTTGTCGTCAAGGTAAAAACACTGAAACAAGACCATAACGTAAATATTTGAACGAATTTTATCACTTTACGGTAACGAAACAGATTACGTGCAACGCTAGATGATACGATGCTTTGTGAAACCTGAGCCGATCAGCCACCGTACCTCAATGCAGAAATGTAAATTTATGTTAAATCATTGATGTTACCTTAAGAGAGGCGAAACTCCTCCGAGTATAACCATTGTTCCACCAGCAGTTTCACTGGCATTCTGTCAATAATAATAAAGGAACAGTTTGTCATTATCTCCTTAAGGTGTAATGCTGCTTGCTTATGTTCGGCAGGACGAAGATATTTTCGCTTCCTATCGGTTGCTGTTATAGCAAGCAAAGCATAAATGTTACCTATTTGTGAAATGTTTTACCTTCAAATTAATTTGCTTACCAACCATAAAGAAAGGTACATATTTCATTTAAATTAACATGCTGCAATTTGTTTATTTACGATGACAATTATAGCTGTGGACAGAAGAATTGGCGGGTCAGTGTTAACGCGCTGTTGCCGTACTTGGGGACAAACTCGCGATGCGCTCTCTTTCTATCACCTGAAAATTGCAACGCTGTGCGGCCTGTGTTGCCTAGTCCAAGCGGCAGCCCACCCCAAACCTTCCACCTCCCTTTCAACACACAAAAAATGTGTGAACCTGTGAATCGGAGTTAGAAAGTGTGTCAGTGTGAGGGTGAGCTTGCTCGAGAGAGAATATTTTGATTTTAGCGTTTTGCGATTTAAATAATTCGTTTTAGTTATTTATTAATTACAGTAATTTAGTGTCCTAATTTTACCGAACAAAAAGTGCAGTAAATTGTAATAACGGTAATTTAGCAAGAGAATCGTGCTACTAAAAATGGATACTCAGGAAGAGAATTATTCTCCTACTCCAGGTGTTTCCGGACTAACGACTCCAACAAGACGCACGTCATCGACAGCAGAACCACCGCGGCTGAAGAAGACAACAGAGTTTCGCCGGCAGAGTAAATCTATCATTCACAGTGTATATAAATATTTCAAACTCCTTGTGGACAATGATGGTGAAATTTTGTCTTCTACATGCACGCTGGTAAGAAAAGACTTGAAAAATATGGACGTACTTGATGTTAATGAAATAAAAAACTGTAGTGATTTGTTACCGCAAAAAACAACCATATTGCGAAGAAATTTAGGGAATGTACAGGCTATTTGCGCTGAAGCTTGTGGTGTCAGTTTGAGAACTGTCCAGCGAGTGTGTCGTGAGGGAAAATCGCCTACGTTTGTTTCTCCAAAGAAAAATGTGAAACAATACAGCACTATAACAAAGCTTAACGACTTTGACAGGGACATTGTCAGGAGAACAGTACACGAATTTTACGACCGTGGTGAGTACCCTACCTCAGAAAAATTAAGAAAAATATTAAAAGAGAAGATAAATTTTACAGGATCTGCACGATCTGTAAGACGCATATTGAACAATATAGGGTTTAAATACAGGCGTCAGAATGATGGTAGGTGATTTTTGCTTGAGCGAAACGACTTAGTGTCCTCAAGAGTCAAATTTTTGAGGAAAATGAGCTCCCTTCGTAGCTCAGGTGACACGCGACCCATTTTTTACTTAGATGAAACTTGGGTAACTCAGAACCATTCTTTAAAAAATATCTGGCAGAATTCAAATCAAAGTGGGGGCTTAAAGGTACCTGTCGGAAAAGGGGCAAGGCTAATTGTTTTGCATGCGGGTTCAGCAAAGACAGGCTTTCTCCAGGAAAGTAAGTTGGTTTACAGATGCAGCAAAACCAACAAATCTGAAGATTATCACTCAGAAATGAATACAACGACGTTTAAAGATTGGTTTCTCAACAGATTTTTGAATTTTTTGGAGGAAGGTTCTATCATCGTCATGGACAACGCCAAATATCATTCGGCAGTGATAAACCGAGCTCCAACAACCAAATCGCCGAAAGCTGATATAGCTGCTTGGCTAACAGAAAAGAAAATTTCGTTTTTGCCTACGGAGACTAGAGCTGAGATGCTGGAGAAGGTTCGCATGAATAAAGAAGAACCGGTGTATGAGTTGGATGTACTTGCAAACGAAAGAGGACATGAAGTAGTCCGATTACCCCCTTATCATTGCCAGTACAATCCGATAGAGCTCATTTGGGCCCAAGTCAAAAGAGAAGTGGCGGAGAAAAACAACACTTTCAAAATCGCCGATGTCGAACGTTTGTTGCATAAAGCCTTGGAAAACGTCACCGTCGAACAGTGGCAGAAATGTGTTTACCATACCGAAAAACTGCAAACAGAAGATTTCGAAAAGGAAGTGGTCCGAGATAATGTAATCGAGCCTCTTATAATCAACCTCAACGAAGATTCAACGACAGAGAACGAGAGCAGCGAAGAAGTGGAAGATGATGATGATGAAGAAGAAGGCGTTGATGGAGATGAATAATGACAATTAAGGTATTAAAGAACATTTAACATATTACGCAATAAACTTATCAATTACTGAGCAACTTTAATAGCTTGTACTTAACAGTTTAAGATACTATAAACATTTGCTGTGTTAATGTTATTTAAAACCCCAAACTCATATTTAACTTGTTTTATTGTTGGTAGTAAGTTACGATATTACTGTTGGATATTATTAATTTTGCTTAAAAACATTTGGCTTTCTAATAATATTCATGATGACAATATAACATTTTTGCTTACTTTTATTATGGTTAATTTTTATAAAAAGAACTGCAGTGGCCATACTTCTTTTCTACATATAAATTTTTGGTATACAGCAATTTTAATTCTATAGTCTATATATATATATATATATACTATAATTTTGTCGTCAATTTTGCAAGTTTTTCAGTGCAGAGGATAACAAAGTATAATTTTGATTTTAGTTGTAAATAAAATTTAATACGTGCTTAGCCACAAATAAAATAAAGAAGAGTAATTCAATACGTTTTCTTAATTTCTCGAGAAAGTATTCTTCAGTTATATCAAATGCATTTACACGAACATAACTTTCTTAACGAAATGACATAAATCAATATTTTATCACAAAATTTCGATTATAAATTATTTAAAATACAGTATAAACTATCACTTCAAGTAAAAAGGTGAATACAAATGTTACGCGCGTGGTTTGGCAACGGCGCATTCTAGGAGACCCGCCAATTGTTCTGGCCAGCACTATAGATGCAGAAAGATGTGCATGAAGATAATTTACATCAAATTATCTGTAACATATGGAAGAACAAGGTCACAAAATAACAAAAAAAAAAAAAAATATTTTACAGAATATCAGAAACAGGGAAGTTTATGAAATAATTATTCGTTTTTGAAATTACAATTTATTTAAACATTTTACAATAAAAATTTCAGTCATTTTTGGCGAGCCTTAAGATAGTTTAATAATATCTAATTAAAAACACAAGTGTTATTTCGTGTAAGAGATGGATGCACAGCCATAAATTTTTATAACTTAGACAGAAAATTTTTTGAGAAGGAATGATTACTTGTTTTAGTTGCGTAAATGATTCTGGTTAAACAACCGAAATCAAAGGTGATAGTACCTATTTCTATACTTGTCCGATAACAACCAGTTATGTTGACACTAATGTTCTGTTTACTTGATACTAGATATTTACTAAATAAGCTTCACTTTGCTGTTTTTGGAGGCTAATTAGCGCCCTCTCCCACTGTTAGCGTTGTTCTTGTTTGATGATGACAGTGGCACAATACATTTGTTGTACCTGTTGGTGGCCATGTTTGCCTGGCACGGCAAAGTTCTTTGTGGGTGTGCCCGACACCGCTGCCACCTCCACGCCGCCAACTTCGTTCAGACATTCCTTTGCTACAGCCCTGTAATTTTTCGTCCTTTTATCCTCGTGTCCCTTAATTCGCCCCAAGGAGTAATGTGTTCTCTCTCCTTGGTTTCCTCCAACTTGCCGAAGTTAAAAGAGAAAAAGAATTTTCAAAGCGCCTTTCTCTGACACAGCGGCGGTGTTATTGAGAATTCTGTCAACGCTTGGCTCATATAAAGAGCGCCGTACGGTACTGGGGGAAGCCCCGTGTCGCTCGGCTGGTGTCGATTTCGGTCGGAAGTCCCCAGCAAACAGACTTCGGAGCCCCCGGCACGAGAAATGACGCCACGAGCTAATATGTGGAAGACACACCCATCCTTGCAAACTTAACACTTGACAGCTTCTTTGTTTAATTGCGAAAATTTATTTTCCGTTCCTGGTATGGATCCCGGTTACTTTGTGGCTAACGTTGTTGACTGACTTTGGTCTCCGTTTCGAATTTGGCCTTCGCGAAACGTGGTTTTAATGTGTGTTCGAGTTAGTTGTCTAAATGGCTCGGCACATGCCATAAAAGAAGTTAATCCCAGATTCTTACTAATTTATCCAAATTCCAGCAGCAATAATTGTTTCATTACCGACGTCAACAATATGTGCCTGAAAATTCTTCAGAAATACGGAAGCAGAAACACAAATCTCGCATTAGTTCTGCTTATTTATCTAAAATCACTTCTGGAACAGTCAGTGCTTTCTAACATCAATACCAGAATCACAGCGGAAGCCAGTCTTTCGTTCTGTACGATATCAATAATCAACCTCTACTGTATCTGCCTCACTTAACCCGAACATACTTACGCGTAAATGGGACTTTTTTTAATTATGGCTTCACGCCTCGTCGATGGCTAAGGTCATTAGAGGCGGGGACAAGGAGCGGGAAGGAATTCGGTCATGGCCTTTTTGAAGGAAGCATTCCGGCATTCGCCTGGAGTGATTTGTGGAAACCATGGAAAACCCAAATCTGGATGCCTGGAAGGGGATTCGAACGCGCGTCCTCCAGAATACGAGGCCAGAACGTTAACCGTTCACCCACCACGCTCGGTGGGGACTTTACAGTTTTACGTGGAAGCGTCGTAGCGAACTTGACATACGTAGACCAAGCATTACTAAAATTAAAGGAAAATTCTTGCCAATAATGGGATTCGAACAGGGAATTTCAGTTGCCAATTAGCAGGAGGTCACCAGACAATATTAGTTCTTCAGAAATGCATTTTCATGTGCCTTTAACTGGTTATCATTAAATGGGACACTAAGAACTTAACACCCATATTAATGAGCACTTTATAAAATGGTTAATTCCACTTCTCGCCGTGTTAGTTCAACAACGTAAAACAACTGCAGGTTGGCTCGTATAATTATGTGAGCAAATTGCTGGTGTTTGTAGCTAACCGAAGTAAGGAACAAAAATACTTTCCCATACCAGTTTGTGCCAAACTCCAAATTGTAATTAATTTAATTGCTCTAAAATTTTGACTTTGTTCTGACACCTGTTTGCAAACAGCAGGGTCCGAAAGTTGCACCCCTGGTTCGTCCGCATGCGTGACTGACTAATGCGATTAGAATTCCCGTGGGACTTCTCATTGCTGCCCCACAAGCCCGCAAGACGCGTGATCCGGGGAAAAACATTCCCAAACACAACTGATGGCTTCACCGCTAAAAGGCTAGTTTGAGTGGTAAAATTAAATCATTTGTAGAAGGCGCTAAACTATCTACTGTGGAAAAATAGCTACGATTAATAAACAACTAGTTTCAGAATTCTAACGCAGGTAAAATCACGTTTTTAATTACTGTGATGGTAGTGCGGAAGGATTTATCTGTAGTAACGATTGGACGTCTAAAATGGTGTGACATAAGTGACTAAATCTAACAGGAGATATTTATTGTAGATAAAAGTTAAAAATAATGTACCTCTTACTAAAAGTTGAATTTTAAAATGATAACAGAAATATTAATATACATACCATTAATAGTTGCTAATTATGCGAATATGACATCAACTGTAGTAATATACGGCAGTAAGGCAAAGATACAATACGTTAAACGACGACTTGAAGTTGTAATTAAAACGTATCTACTGTTGTGTTTCTAGAAACAGATTACAATGAAGACACTCCTTTTCGTTCGGCACAACGTAACTATCTCAAAGTTAGCGTTTTTGAAATGAAAGTCCTTTGGGTACGGTAGGAAAAAAATTGTTGACGTCACACAGTAAGTGCGTATGCGCAGCAACGTTTTGAGTTAGTTCACATTTCCTTTTGTATACATGTATGTATAAGTGTCATGAGTAGTGTTGCAAACTGAAAAAAAATAGTATTTTTTTTCAGCTTTGTGAGAAAAAAAACATGAAAAAAAACCTAGCACCCGTGTTTTTTTTTCTAATTTTTTTTTCTTCAGAAAACAATATATTTGATAAATTATAGTTTTATTTAAGGAACTTCCATTTTACAAGTGTGTTTTATGTCTTACTGAATCATATAATGTCTCACATAATGATTCATAAGTGTATCTATATAGGTAACATAATTTTATTCATCCTCTATGTCAGTACCACATTCACTAGTATCAGCACTACCAACACTAGTTCGATCGGTGTCGGAATTTTCTGTCTCTTCTGTCTCCTCTAGATCCATAACTTCAGAAATAGTTAAATTTTCTTTTACTGGTTGTTCTTGTATTGTACGCAAAAGATTTTGAAATTGCAATTTTAAATAGTTAGCAAAGTACACACTGTGCATAAAGACTGTGCTGATAATTATGTGTTACGGTCTTTTAAGTTTGAATTAAAATCTATTATCATACAAAATAGGAGCTTTACTTCTTTTCAATCGTTTGTTTACACCAACGGTTGCAAGGAAACCATTCATAATTAGGGACCGTGCACAAACTACGTGGCACAGTCCTGAGGGAGGAGGGGTTAGCTGGAAGGCTATGCTGGGCTACGTGGGTAGAGGGGGGGGGGGGAGGGGGTTCCGAGCCAGGCCACGTAACTTTCCTTTCGTAACATTTTTCACAGTTAAAATGAGGAACTGAACTCACAACAGCATGTGAGTATTTATTTCCCTCAGTTAATTATATCCGTATGTAATTTACAATAGTCTGACAAGAGAAAACAGTACAAAATGTCTTGTGGAATCAAAACGGAAGAAAGCTACGTGCTACGTGAGCGGGGGGGGGGGGGGGGGGGAGCAAAAGCCACGTAGGGCTACGTGGGGGAGGAGGGGGGAGTTCACAGGAGGCCAAAATGGAGCTATGTGGTTTCTGCACGCTCCTTTACTGACAATTTAATGAGTCAGTACCACTATACTCTGAGAGTTAACAAGTATACGAATATAAGGAAAGTCCAATAAGTAATAAAAAGAGGCAAAAAACCATGGATAAATTTTAAATTCCTAATTTTTTAAAAAGATCTGTAGGTAATTTTGTAGGGTTGGCAGCACTATTTCAAATAGCAAGTAGCAATCCAAACAATGGGGAATGGGGATTCCTTCTCGCGCAACCTAGTCTCTTCGGGAAATCCCCGTTCATAAAGAAAATTTCAGTCAATTTTGCCAATATTTTCGAAAAATTTTTCCCTACTGAACAAGAAAATTATAGTAGATTTTAAACTAAGATAAGTACTTAGAATAAACTCTGAAACAGTCATTTTACTAATTTAAGATTTAGTAGTTGTGAAAAAATACGTGTTCCAGAAAAAAAAAACATGTTTTTTTTCAAAGTTTTTTTCCAAGCCAGAAAAAAAACGTTTTTTTACAACACTAGTCATGAGTATACTTAAACTCTATCAAAAATCTTAAAGCTTCAATTGCTTTAATATTCACTGAAAATCACGCGGTGACGTCATACAATAGACTTACATCCACAGGAGATGCCATTAATAACTCTGATAAACACATCAGTATTTTTAGTTGCTTTTTTGTTTACTAGTTCTTTTTAATTAATATTCGTTTCATCTGTTTACGAGAATAACTCGGTCGAAGTTCCTATTTTCTGTACAAATACACACAGAAAAGAAAAGAAAATTCACCGGTGGTAAGAAGTTTTACTATTGCTCTCTGATACAAGCACCAGTTTTTTAAATTATTATTATTATTATTTTAAAATGTTTAAAGTGAAGAATGTAGGAGGCACCATTGGAAGGAAGATGTGATATCACTGACGTTATTCCTTTTCTGCAGATCGTATATATTTGCAGGTTTCATTTTCAAACGAAATACCTCAGCATGTGATGCAAGGCGTATGAAACGGCTGAATGTAATAATTGCTCCGTGCCTGGCTAAGTGCTCAAGTTCCAACTAGCTTTTAATTTTTATGCGTGGTAATGCGTTAAAGTTCCGTGATTAGAACAAAAAGTTACTCCCCTCAAACTTTGCTCTTGCGGCAGTAACTCCCAGTAAACTTGAGTACCCAACTGCGGTTGCACTTACTCAAGTATTAATGAAGAAGACTTGCGAGGTGTAAATATGAAATGTCGGGCCACAAGGAATTACCAGCGTTGATTTACAATCTGCTGCTGATCTCATTATGAACTGTGACTACGAGGCACACAATTCACTGTCAGGTTTGTACTTCTTTGATTCTAGAAGTGTTGTCTTAGTTGAACGAAACGGATTTTAAATTAGGCAGATGTAAACGGATTTTCGTGAACCACTAGTTCGACGTCGTAAATTAACGTTTTGGTATCAGCTAAATAAAATTTCTAAACAACATTACTACAGTTCTTGCGAACCACCCCACTATACATAGTATATGCTCCTGTGCCTGTTTAAGACACTAATTATTTGTATTTTTATCATCCGTGTATTGTTTGGTAGAAATGTCTGATACTTACAGAAATGCTGTTCCAAATAAGATTCCTTCTTGTTGTTGCATTACGCTTGGAGTAATTAATAATGCGATCATATTTATTATACTTCAATGCGCTTACAGGTAACAAATACCACACGATTAAAAGAGCGTAATATGATTGAAAACGACGATGACATAATATTTCACTTAATACTAAACTTTAGCTCTAGGAATCTATAAGTATGGGTCATGTAAGGTTCTGGTAATATGTATCATTACTCACATAAAGCGGAGTGGTGGATCCATGGTTAAGGTGTTTGACTGGGGATCCATAGGTCCCCGGTTCGAATTCGTCTCGGCGGGGATTTTCATAGGTCCTTAACACGGCCGTAACTTCTGGCACAGTTTGCTGTGTAATGTGAAGTAAGCCAGAACGCTTTCGTGGTTCGGATACCACGATAAAACTGTATGTCCGCTGCACCCGGTAGGATTGCCAGGTTAGGTTAAAGCGGCTACGATAGGGGCGGACCTGTCACCAGGTTATTACAACCACACGAAATTATTTTTATTGTTGTCATTTATTCTGACAAATAACTGCAGAAAAAGAGTCTGATGTTCGTACTGGGAAGGTATGTTCACAATTCGAAGAAATTAATGTGAATAGAAGGATTTAGTATTATTGTTTCTTCGAAAAACTAAAAGGCAAACACGATAAATAATAGCATTTAATGCGGAAGTTTCGTTCGAACTGTTAATTGAATTTAAGTTAATTCAACTGCAGTGGAGCACAGGCTCCGGTGGCAATTTCCCTACACACCCATCTTCCCCCCATCCTGCACCCACCTACATTTGCCCTCTACAAATTTTTTCTTTAAATTCTTTCAAAGTTTTCGGTAAATTATTCATCATTTCTCTTGTTAACTCATTCCAATCCCTGACACCCTTACCTAAAAAAGAGAATCTTCCCACACCCTTGTGCCTGAAATCGAGTGCCAGCTTATGGTCATGGTCATCTTTTCCCTTCCATTCACTAATTTTCATACCTATTGCAATATCTTTCCACGCCTCATCGCCAGTATATGCCCTGTACACTCCCATTACCCTCCTCATCCTCCTCCTGTCTTGCAATGAATCCCATTCCAGCTCCTTTATCATATCCGTCACTGATTGCATTCTGCGATAATTTCCAGAAACAAATCTAGCAACCCTTTTTTGCACCCTCTCCAACTCCTGTATTTGATACGTAAAATGAGGGTCCCATACTACACTACCATATTCGAGCAATGGTCTGTCCAAAGTTTTGTAACCCAATGCCTTTACTTCCCTCGTACATCCCCTCATCTCTCTCTCCAACAAGTGCAGAACTTTGAAACCTTTTCCTACCACCTGTCCAATGTATCCAGCCCAGTTAAGCTTGTTATCAAAAGAAATGTCAATATATTTACATTTGAAGTCTTCAGCAAGCAATTCTTTCCCCACCTTATATTCATAATTAACCTTTTGTTTTTTATTTGCGTATCTAATAAGTTGACTCTTCTTTGCATTTATGTTCATTCCATGTTTACCAACCCAACTAGATATCCTGTCCAGATCACCCTGCAACTGTTTACAATCTTCTATTGTTTTGATTCTTTTATACAGCATTATGTCATCTGCAAACAATCTAATTTCAGATAGTAAACAATCAACACAATTATTCATTAGAATAATGAATAGCAATGGTCCCAATACGCTACCCTGTGGCACACCCATTTGTACTTCCACTTCTTTTGATACTACATTTCCTACCCTAAATTTCTGTTTTCTTCCTTTTAAAAATTCTTCTACCCAGCAAATCACTTTCTCATCCACTCCAATGGTTTTACCTTATTTACTACCATTTTATGGCTTACTCTGTCAAACACCTTTGACAAATCTAGTGCTACACTATCAATTTGGCCTCCCTTGTCCATTTCATCTGAAATATTCGCATTTATCCCACCAACTGAGATTCGCATGAATATCCTTGCCTGAACCCATGTTGCCTGCTTGAAAACCACTTACGTTCCTCACATATATTTCTGATGTAGTTGCATATCAATCTATCCATTAATTTACCTACCACTGATGTCAAAATGATTGGCCTGTAATTCTCAACTCTATTTCTCACCCCTCCTTTATGTACCAGTACTACTATTGCACTTTTCCAGTCCTGTGGTAAGCAGCAAGTATTCAGACTCAATTTAAATAATATTTCAAGATAAGGTACAATGTCACATCCGGCTATCTTTAAGATATCTGTAGTAATATTATCTAGACCAGCCCCTTTATGTTTTTCAGCTTTCTTATTTCCTTCATGATTTCCTCAGGACGAATTTCAAATTTTTTACTATCTTCATTTCTAATTGTGTTGTTAAGCTCGTTCTCCGAATTTGACCCTCCCGTTTCTGATTCATTGTCCCTAATACTCTCACTAAACCAGTTACTTAAAATCTCTGCCTTATTCAAATCCTCAGTAACTTTTTCTCCATCCTTATCTATAAGTGTCTCTACACCTTCCCTTCCCCTAAGTTTCCTGATATAGCCATAGAAATTTCTAGATGCATCAGTCAATGGTCCTCCTGCACTGACAATACTGTTCATAAACCCATCTTTAGCCACTTTCTTTGCTGCTGTTAAGTCCTTGTTTAGTTGTTTTAAATATTCCCTACTACCCTGCTGTCTCTTAACTCTGTTATATTCTCTTCTTACCAACCTCTTTAACCTCCTCACTTCCCTATTATAGTACATAGGTTCTGTACTTCTCTTTAGTTTCTGCCTTGGAATAAATTTTTCTTCCCCCTTTGTTATTATGTCCTTGAACTCTTCCCACTTTGACTCTACTGTACTTGTGCCTTCCTTCCATTTGCTGAATTGTTCTCTGAAATATCTCTTCAAATTTGAACTGTTTCGATCTTCTAGGGCGAAACTACAGTGCGACGTGTTTCACACGCTCTACTAAGCACAACTAACTGTTTTCTGAAAGGGTTGAACTGTCCGACCAACCAGGAGGACGCACTTGTCACGTTGTTATACTCACGCTGATCTTCACGACGTTGAGCGTACAACCCTTGGACGCTTCATATGCGCCTTGTAGTTTATAGGTACAAATATTTTTGTGCAGATTGCCGCAAAATAAGCAACAGCCAGAAGATGATTAAAAGACAGAATCACCCATTAAATGCCAGTATTTGCTAACAGACGCTTTGAAGAGCTTAATTAACAAACCGTCGTTGTGTTTTTAGCTACACAACGATTTAGTGAGTAGAACGTCTTTCAAAGCGAATAATTCTTTGAAGCTGTTTTTCTTGGCAGCGGTAACCCGGTAACAAGGCGAGGAGGATGGTCCCCCAGATTGCGGCCGCCGGGGGATGACAGACCCCGGGAGACGCGGGGTTGTTAAAGGCAAGAATGGCGGCGCTACGCGGCGTACAGCGGCAGTTTGTTAGGTAAACGAGCTGTAGCCCTGGTCGGGGATGTCCCGTCGGTCGTTAGGGATAGGCTAGTCAGCGAGCCGCGGCCAGGCCTCGCGGGACCTGTCTCCTCCTCAGTCACGTTCCAATCATCGCGAGACAGAACATATATTGACAGTAAGCAAGCTACAGCGACTGCATACCGCTAGTGAAGTACTTTCTTAAGTGGCAAAGTTTGTGGTCTGCAACCATTTACAAATCAGCCTGAAATAAAACGGCAGAAAGCCATTAGAAAGGTAAACCGCATGGACCCATAGTCCTGAGTTAGTTTTTTCAACTGTGGGCAATGATTTCACAAAAAAAAATGACATCGGTAAACACATTTTTTTTATTTAGGAGTTAAGTAATTTGCTTAAAAATCGTATAAGGTGATATCAAAATGGTATGAATGAAGTAATATAATTTATGTAAAAGACTTGTCACATATGAAAGGAGGATCACTAAACCTACGGTTTTATCTGTAGTCTGTGAAATTGGAGTTGATAATATTTCAATTCTCTAAACGAAGGAAAGTATGAACACTGGAAAGACTTTTCTTCTTTCTGAAAAAATGTAAAAAACCGAGACAAAAAAAAATCACGCGTTGATTTTTATTTAAGCCTGACGACACCACTGTTTGCAGTTGAAATATCACATATTTTTAAGGAGGACTTATCATCCACCAACTGAGCATCAGCAATTAGCAATATAGCAATTATATATATATATATATTATTGCTATCTTCGTGTCGCAGGGGTCGCCGCTTCGAGTCCGGTATCGGACAAGGGTGAATTTAGTTAAGTGTTATGTCAGATTGTGTCGTCTGTACCATGCAGAATCTAGAATAAAATAAGACCGAGCGTGGTGGTGTAACGGTTAGCGTTCTGGCCTCTCATTCGGGAGGACGGCGGTTCGAATCCCGGTCCGGGCATCCAGATTGGGTTTTCCATGGTTTCCTAAATCACTCCTGGCAAATGCCGGGATGCTTGCTTTAAAAGGCCATGGCCGAATTCCATCCCATTCCTTGCCCCCCATCCTTTCCCGTCTCTAAAAACGTCGCTGTTAAGAGAAGTTAAGCAGTTAAAAAAATAAAAATAAAAATAATTGAGTGCTCCAATGTAAAGTTTGAGATTCCATAATGATGTAATGCCTAGCTGTGTGGCCTCGTAGCCTGATGACTTTTTTAAAAAAATTAAAGATTATTTTTTTTGCTTTGGTAACATTATTAATTATGAAAGGAATTTTTCGAAATTCAGCCTGCAATCAAGGTCACAGGTATGTGGTAGTTCAGAGTCAAGAAGCTAAGCTTCATTGGTGTGGATAAGGATTTCAAACCGCTAGATAGCAGCTCGACATATCACAGAAATATGGATAAACTGTGTGTTTTCTGGAGCAAGGAGCTTTTCGGGTATTTTTTTTTCTGTAGGAAAACATTGCATCATTGCTTACTGTTTTTTGTTTTTTTTTTTTGTTTTGATTGACAAATAAACAATTGCTACAAATGAACTGTCTCGTCTTTTATCCTATTGCAAACCACCAACTTCGCTATTCATCGTACACCATTCCCGAAATTTTCGCACAAGCCTCATAGTATTATTAAATTCTACCACAGCGAGCTCTGGTCGTTTATAAACACGCGTGGCTAAGAAGAGATTCGCAGAAGTGTGTTCCTAAGATATACAGAGAATTCCAGTCACTATAAGGCATTTCTTCCGCCCGAACTGAAGCTACTTACCCCGCTTTATTCCATCGGTACAGTAGTTAATTAGGACATGGGCTCTGACGGAACCGCAGAGGAACGGATTCTGCAAATGCATCAAGGACGACTCGTGCAGGGCTCTCTGTGGAGGTATTAAATTGCCCGACGTTTAATGAAGTGGTTAGAGAGAACAAAAGACCGCGGACTGCAAACGAAAATAAAAATGAAGCAGTGCGGTCCTTTGTTTTGATAATATCGCTAATAGGGACAAATGCTCTTAGGGCGGGACACGTGTAATTGAGAGCAGGTCTAATGACATTGGCCCTTGTGAGAGCACCGCACGAGCTCCTGAATATTCACCGTCGTGCATGGACGTCTGCGAGGTCATTACAGACCAAAACCGATTAGCATAAATCAATTTTAAAGCTTCTGCGTCCTGAAGGGAACGTTTAATTGTGTACCCGCTCCCGTTAAAATACATATTAAAACATCAATGATAGTGGTATTCCAACGGTTCATATTTATCGTTTACATTGCTTCAGGTTTCCGGTATCTCTTTCTACCGTATGCAGTTTTGGTTTTCGTGTATTTCGGTAATGATTGTCTCATTTTACAAGCAAATTTTCATCCGCAGTGTTAAAATCTCAAGCAAGGAAGAGATTGATGTTAGAGATTTCTACAAAATGAAAATAGTTTTGCTGAAATTTAACAGCCCTTTTCCCTTATGAAAGTAAAGTAAAACGCGTACTATCTGATTATTATTTAACAAGTAATTTCACACAGTTGCAAAGATAACATACTGCAAAATAAAACTCAGAGTTTTACATTGCAAATGAAAATTATGTGCGTTTTTTTATTTACTTTTTTTACCACTTTATTGCTGGTAGAGGATCTCGGGGATCCTTTTCAGCTGAACTAATCTGAGAGTAGGGACTGGGAAGGAAGTCAGCCATGGTCTTTAAAAGGAACCACCCCGGTATTCGCCTGTAGGGACTGCGGGAAACCAGGGAAAACCGCAGTCAGGATGGCCGGACGGGGTTTAACTCCCACCCTTCCGAATGTTAGGAGGGTGAACTAGAAAAATCATTGGTCGGATTTAATTATTTTCGGCAGTTTTTTTTTCTTCTTATGGCTTTACGCCTCGTCGACGGTGAGGTCATTACCGCTCATCCACCACGCTAGGTGTTTCGTAGTTGTGTAAACTGTGGCATAATCGGTTTAGTTTAAGGGTGAGATCAGTACTTCAACACTCCACTTGAATGAAGTTGCGGGCAACGGCTAGACTAAGGCAATTTGTTACTACTTTTTCATGGAAGACAACATGAATTCACTCAAGTATTCCTCCATTAAACTCAATGTTTTTCTCTTTCTACATGAATCGCATGCATTTGTTGTTACCAGATTTTGCTTCACTTAGATTATTTCTCTCGTCTCAAGAAATGGCTATTGTTGGATACTCGGCCACGATACGAGGACTAAACAGAAACTCTTTGCTCATATTTTGTTATCAGCAGAAATTAAGTACATAAAGGGAATTACAAATATACGTACTTTTCAACGTACCTTACACCTTTTTTTCACATAGTCTTCAGACCGGTTAAGACATTTTTTCCCATTGCAGTTGTAACGATTCGCTAAGCTCCCCGTTACATATCACTTTTTATTGTATATCAAGTAAAGGATTAGAATATTTTTCAATTTCTTGGGATGTCCACTGTATGTTCGAAAGATGCGCGTGAAAGGGTGAAAGGCAAGGATTTGACGCTTCAGTGAAGGGCAGTCTGGCTGGCGCCTTTTGGGCAGAATGGTAAGAGGATTAGGAATTTCTGTCGGGCAGGCCGTAAACATAATTCCTTCCTCCCGAAGGAGACATCGGCTCTCGAGGATTGCCGAAACTTAACGTGGCCAAGAGAAGCCACAGATCACATGACGTCAGATGGTCAGCCAATCACAGGGAATATAGTACTAAGATTCGGGGAATTTTATGTTCTATGTCGTCTTCGAGCCACAAGAGGCGGAGTTAGAGTTTACCTCCGTGGTGGCAGAAAAGGACGAGGACACTTCCTTCCAGTCGGGAGGCCAGCCAAGATCACGTCCATTCCGGAGCCCAGACGAGTCGCTGGCGACTTGGGGTCCATGTGTGCTGGGCTGACTTGTGTCCTGGAGACCATCTGAGGCGCACTTCTAACTTGCGACTTGCCGCATACTGCTGGCGTGGCCAGTTACGACGATCGACCAGGTGGTCATCTCCGCCCAGCGCTACCTGCCGTGGAACGGTAATGTGTTTCTTACGAAGCCATTCAGCCTGCAACTCACTTTGAAACTGTACCCTTAAGCGCATCTGAGATAAAGATCCTTGCTCTGATCTGATAAAATCACTGAGCTAGACTGTGTAACTGTCGAATGACAGGTTAATCATTCGTGGCGTCCCAACCCATTGAAATTCATTACTGTTTGCTATCATCATAACTGGTAACATACTTTGCATTAGAATAATTGTGAGATTTTTAAAGTACAACTATACTTGTTTGCTTGCATTTAAAGGGCTCATTGTATGTCTGCGCGTTGCTTAGAAAATTGCACAACCTCTTGTTTATTAACGTAATGTAAATACGCTCAGATTTGTAGATGCCATTGTAAAAATCTTTATTAAAATGTCTTTTTGTGACAGTTTTCAAATCCCAGAATCATCCAATTCTCATTTGAATAATTTACATTTTGATATTAAATTATAGTATCCTGTATAGCGTAATTAATCAAGAATTAATTAATAATTCTCTCCCCCCCCCCCCTGGTGATACGCTACACAGTACTAAATTTGAGATACCCCTGTGGTAGAATTCGTCCGGCTGACTGTGGAACCCGTGTCGGACTGCTGTCTTGGCTTCATCGTTGCACGTGAATCGCTGTCCTGTCAGAAACTTCTGACCGAAAATTTCACGACACAACCTGTCAAATGTAGTCGCCGACTCTTCAGTAAACCCCTAACATTCCCATATTTCTGCAGATCTGCCAACACGCATTTATACATTATTCTCCATTCTATCGTAGTCTGATCTGGTACAGTTCCATAGAACGTGTTTACGTAGGTTCCGCTTCTGTTCAACTCACACACGCCATAGAGCGGGAAGTTATTAAACTTTTATGGAGTTGTAGATAAACAGTTTATTGGCTAGTTACGTGACTAGAGTAGTGGTCATTCGCAGTGGCAGCAAGGTATTTATCTCGGATTCAGGTATGCCAACCGCCATGAATATCGCACCAAGGTATTTACCTTCTGTCAATTTCGTGACTACAGACCTTCGCCTGTGTCTCTAAAGCTTCAAGTCGCTAACTACGTTATCTTGTTTTCGGTTCAAATGCAAATATTCTGATTTATCTTTATTCAATAACAATACAATCTTCCTTGCTGCTGCTTCCTGAACGATATGGTCAATTCCGTTTTTGAGGATGACAATGGAGTAACACCATGTGTATATTCTAGAAGTATAATATTCTCATTACGTACAAGAATTCTTTTGAAGACCTGAGTTTTCATTTTTCGCTTTATTTTTGGAACACAATGTTGATTTACGTTATTGTTATAACCGATCTCCTTTGCTTGCTCCTTTTTTAGGCTACACGCCTCGTCGATATCGAGATCATTAGAGGAGAGAAAGGAATGAATAAAGCAAGGAACTGGGAGGAATACGGCCATGATCTTTAGATGCCTGGAGTTATTATTATTATTATCGTATGCCAAATACAAATTTCACAGTATTAGCTTTCGAAGTAGTGGACACGTGGAGGTCTCTCGTATTCCCCCAAGGTCTGGAGCGACTTCATGAAAAATCGAAATCTGGATGGCCATACGGGGTTTCGAACCCGTGTCCTCCCGAATACGAAGCCGCCAAGTCCGAGTTCCTTTCCTTTCGATCGAGCGTGGTGGATGAACGGCTAACGTTCTGGCCTCGCATTCGGGAGGACGCGGGGTCGAATCCCCGTCCGGGCATCAAGATTTGGGTTTTCCATGGTTTCCCCAAATCACTCCAGGTGAATGCCGGGATGCAATGGCCAAATTCCTTCCCGTTCGTTATCCTCAATCCCATCCCGCCTCTAATTAACTTAGCCGTCGACGAGGCTAAATCGTAAAAAAAAAAAAATATATATATATCATTTCGACACAGTAGCTATCAAAATGATTGTCTGTCGCTCTTTGGAGCTGACATGCGATTTTACTGCATAAGAGTTTATATTTAGTGAGACACTGTACTACCTGTCTACAACTGGGAAACTAAGTAGGCTTACATCTTAGTCGTGATTCTTTAATATGCAGAGCGATACTTTACAGAATTACACCAGAACCTTCCGCAATTGGCACAATGGGGAGTGACAGCATCAGCTTCCAGGTATCAACCGCCGGTTTCCAACATCCGTAGTGTGAGATGACAAAATAAGATACCCGATACTAACTATCACCCGGTGATCAGTGCAAAGCACAGAGGGTATCGCATGCACCTTCCTGTTTTGTAACTTGCTCATTCAACAAAATCCTCTCAGGTGTCGCTGCCTATTACAGTTAGCTTGCGACAGCTAGAAGATACCTGATGGAGACAGCAGAGCTAGCTGTCGAAACGTCTTGTTTATACAACACCATCCGGCTGGACACCAGAGAGGATTTTATTGCGTCAGTACGCCGGGAAAGCCTCCACTCACACAACTTGCTCATTGTTACATGTACTGAAATGACTAAATTTATTTTCCTCTGCATGTCAGCTGACTACTCGCATGATTACGTCTCGTAAGCTTCCTTGGTCATGGGTTACAGAAACGAAATACTTTCCACAATTATGGCGCGTTAACACGATGAATTAACACATCATTACAGCGAGAACTGTCTTCTCGGAAATATTTTGGCGTGGATGAGGCATGGAGTCAGAAACACATGAATCACCTTCATGTTATGATACGAGATTTATATCATAAATTCTAACGACTACGTTATTCTGGGAATACTTAACTTATAACGTTTAAGTAGCATCATTCTGCTAAGAAATTGCCCTTTTCATTTACTCTTTGTGGTCTCTTATTTTCGATACAGCTAGCCCTATATTAAAAAGTTTACAGATTTGGTTTAACCACTGCGTCTCGGTTTATCGTTATGTTCTGCACGCTACTTACAATTATTCTGGTGCCTTGAGCACCGAACGAGACATATGTTCTTCTTGAGAATAGGAAGATATGAAACCGTTAGTAATATTGATAGTTTCGCCATCGTCTACATACACCAACATCTAATTCATTATTATTATTAACAGAATGCGGAGAAACGATTCTGCCATTTCTAAAAAGCCAATCTTCTCTCCGAACAAGTATAGTTCCCATTATTAACAGTAGAGCAACCACATATAATTTATTATTATTATTATTATTGGGACGTCCTTAAATAAAGGATTAGATAATTATAATATTCATACACGACGCTCAAAACTGGGTACCGTGCCTGTATTTTTAAATGCGATATAGTCAGATATATTTTGCATTTACCACTTACAGTTTCACCAGTTTTTCGATCTTATTCGAGTATCATGCACCAGTAGTTGCGAAAAATTGAAACACTGTGGGTATCGGTAATCTCTAGAAAAATAAAATTGCAGTGTACGACAGGCTAATCTTCCATTGCTACAGAGATACGGCGTATACTTCGGTCCGGCATCTTTTTCTGAATAGTTGTATTAAGGACATGAATACAGGGTTGTTTTGGGCCGAACAAGTATAGCGAACTCCAAAATTGTATTCTGTATGCACTATACCTAATCGATTACACAGAACACAGCATTTAAACATAAACGAATGATTGGCGTGGGTGACGGCGGTTTTTAAGTAAAACATCATTATTCGTGGTACGTAAAGTTGCTCAAGGACAGTGAATAACATATTGAGACTATGGACAGAACAGTTCTGGTGAATCATAAATCAACCAGTGAACCAAAGATTGAAGCAAACACCTCTTTCGAAAGTAAGTGAAGTACCATAGCAACTTTTATCATACCAGAGGAGCACTACAAGGGATGTGGCATTGTCTGCTTTCTTAATTTTGTGCTGTCTACGCCGTAGAGGACGGATTGCACACATCTCTTTGCAGCGTACTACCTTTATTTTACGTAACGACTTGAGATTTAAGATTTGGACAGCATTAGAAGTTAACCTGGTAAACGACTCTTTCCAGCACTGGTTTCAGAACGTTAGTCTTACCATATTGTATGTACAGATGTATAATTCAAGGTAGCTTCTGTGGAATTATTAAAATATCTACACGAAGAACCTCGTAACGAAAGCTGTAGGCGGATCCTAGCGCTGATATGGCGGCCAGGGGTGAGGCGCATTGCTGATCCTACAAACTCCATGTCCCTATCTACCAGGAGAGCGTGCATAAACCACGTAGCTCCATTTTGGCCTCCTGTAACCCCCCATCCCCCCCCCCCCCACGTAGCCCTACGGGGCTATTGCCTCTACTACACCCCCCCCCCCCCACACACACACACGTAGCTTTTTTCCCTTTTGATTCCAAAATACATTTTGTTGTACCGTTTTCTCTCGTTAGACTATTGTAAATTACATACGGAGATAATTAACTGAGGGAAATAAATATTCACATGCTGTTGTGACTTCTGTTCCTCATTTTAACTGTGAAAAATATTATGAAAGGAAAGCTTCGTGCCCTGGCTCGGAACCATCCCTCCCCCACGTAGCCCAGCGTAGCCTTCCATCCAACCCCCCCCCCCCCCTTCTGGACCGAGCCACGTAGTTTGTGCACTCTCCCTAGGCAGCAGTTATATATTTTCTTCAGCACTGTTGTCTCTAAATTCCAGCAACACATGACAGACATCGCTTTTTCATATAAGCTACTAAAAATATCTCAAATTTGGCCACTTGCCAGCTGGCTCCCGCATTGCCCAAGATGCTGTTTCGGCGACGGAGGCTGTTATTTTTTCAAAGCTCTGCATACTTTAATGAGCAATGAAGACGAGAAAATTCGATAGAAATTTCAGTCTAATCGGATAATTATTCCATGTCACTGTAGAGGTAAACGACACTTTAAAATACCGTGTAGTTTGCTTTGGTAAATCAAAGGACACTTTGATATAACACTGCTACCCATAAAGCCCTTCAAAAAATTAGGGATTGAACGAAGTGTTCTGGTAAGTCATTTAATCCCAGTTGCATAATTGTTATAAAATAACGCCCAATACAATTTCTCGTGCCTTACGCTGGCGCTTGTCAAATTACGATAGTTATAGCACCTGCCAATCTTGATGTAAAAGTTGATCAACGAGTGTGAAGTTGACTATCGATTGTAACGATCGAGAGTGGTGTCATGACTGTGTGCTATGGCGCGAGTTGCGGTAAACGTGCGTGCGGGAAAACGTGATTGTACCGACCTGTAAAGCATTCCCGTGTTAAAGGAAGCCTTCGGACGAGCTACCGCGTCGGTCAAGTGCCAAGTGAATATTATGTACATTTAAAGACTGTTAATTGTGTTTGTCATCCACTACTGTAGGAAGAAATACAGTGTTGTTCTATTGGTGAAAGGTTAAAGAAAGTTCACACTCGCGAAGAACAAGCAATCTTCGGGAACGATTATTCAGGGCAATCCTTGTTACCTGTCAAGTACAAGAGAAAAATAAATATGGTTTGGTGGTCGGGATGAAATTGCTGAAAATCTGTGCAATAAATAGTGCTTTGACGTTGATATACTTTGAGTGTGTTCGTGAAATTAAGAAACTTTTATAGAAGAACAATTCCAACCCCACCAAACCAGGCGACCGTCTTAAAATTATACCTGAATAATTCCCTGTAGCTTACGAAGTACCGATTACCGGTAAAACATGGTCAGAACAGAATACAATAAGTGGTGATAGTGCAATAAATTCTTATCATCATCTTACTATATTATGTCACGATAGAAATATTTAAACAGTATTTCTACACACTGTAGCAAAAAGTTTCAGTTGTCATCCTGATCCAGGCTGCATTCCAGCCTAACCACAAATTCCGTTGATATTGTCGCTAGAAAATCAAAGTTTTTGTCACACCCGAATTAATTCATTCACTGTGTCGCATATTAGTGATATAATGCATCGCAACATAAACTTGACCCAGAACCTTTACGAGTCCTAACATCGTTCTGTTTCATGATTCAGATCCATATTACAACGTTTTAGCGGCTGTGCATGTGGCTGAAATATGGCGTCGCTGAATCTGATCGTGATAGTAGTTGTAATAGTGATCTATCTAGGACGCATTGATCGCGGTCTATGTGGAATTACTTTCCTTCAAACAAAGTAAGGTGGTGTCATGAAAACAAATTATTAAAAAATAATTAAATTACTTATACCCTCTGCTTAAACGTCAAATGCCGGTTGTCATTCTGACCCTGGCTAAGTGTCAGTCTAAATACGCTAATATGGTTGCTTGAAATTAAAAAAAAAAAAAAAAAAAATTAAAAGAAAAATTATCTATGGGCTAAGAAATTATTTAAATCATCTATATTTAACGAATATAAATAAATAAAAAGCAATCAGTAATGTTAATATGTTAATCCAAATCCAGTACATACTCTACTATCAGTGTTCTGGTAACCTATTTCTTCGCGGATAATTAACTAAAAAGAACTGCTATTATATAAATCTGTAATATCCCCGAGCCTTGTTAATCCAGCAGCGAAGGGTGGAAGCGTGACAGACACAGTGACAAATTAGCGTTTTATTAGTATAGATAATATATTTTTTTTTTACTTATGGCTTTATGCCTCGTCGACGTCGAGGTTATTAGAGGCGGGATGGGACTGGGGACAAGGAACGGGAAGGAATTTGGCCATGGTCGTTTTGAAGGAAGCATCCAGACATTCGCCTGGAGTGATTTGGATATACCATGAAAAACCCAAATCTGGATGCCTGGACGGTGATTCGAACCCGCGTCCTACCGAATTCGAGGCGTTACCACTCACCCACCTCGCTTGGTATAGATAATACAGAATATTTTTGCTTTAAAAGCGAGTCTCGAGCAATTTATAATGTGAAGTCAGTTTCTAGTAATGTAAAATAGCTCTCATGTGCGACATCATTCAGTGTTTTGTTACGGGTAGTAGTGTGAGCTTATTGCAGGACTGATTATGTGCTCCGTGTGTGGAACATGGAGGCCGCGCAGTCTTCGTCTGGTTTACTGCCGACCAATAAGCGGAGGATGAGACGTTAGCGGGTCGTTTGAGTCCCGGAGCGGCAGTAATTCGGGGTCCTTAATACTGTCCAGAGAGTCCGCCATTCCAGCCATGCGGAGCAGCCTGCTCTGAGTCACAAAGACAGCGGCTCACAGGAGACTTGATTAACTGTGAGACCAGCGCAAATATCGCAGCACTTCCTCTCAATTGCAGCATTCACATGCATTTATCTTTTGTCGTACGCACTCAATACCACAAACATCAAGTAAAATAGAGCGTTAAATGGAGGAACGAAATCGTCAAATAGAACATTAGATTGAAAGTTGAAGTCCAAAGCGTTATGGGGTAAAATTCTTGAGGAATGATTGACAAATAAGAAACTTCATGACGACTTACTATGGTGAAGGAAAGCAACCACTATCATTAAGGAACATAACAAACACTATTATTATTTGTACAGTTGTTATCTGACTCATTTATGCCTATACGACTTTCGTTATTGCCAGTTTCATACAAATTTCTGTCATCGCATCAGAGGCTTTAAATACAAGGTCAGGAACAATAGATTCTAAATACACTACCTCGAAAGATATACGCAAAAACTGAAATTTAATAGAGACTTTTTATGATTAGGGAGCGTGCATAAACCACGTAGCTCCATTTTGGCCTCCTGTGAACCCCCCCCCCCCCCCCTCTCCCCACGTAGTCCTACGTGGCTTTTGACTCTACTTCTCCTCGACCCCCCTCCCTCTCGCAGCACGTAGCTTTTTTTCCCTTTTGACTGCAGAAAACATTTTGTACTGTTTTCTCTTGCCAGACTATCGTAAATTACATATAGAAATAATTAACTGACGGTAATAAATATTACGCTGTTGTGTGTTCTGTTCCTCATTTTAAGTGTAAATAATGTTATTAAAGGATAGCTACGTGGCCTGGCTCGGAATACCCCCTCTCCACGTAGTCTAGCGTAGCCTTCCAGCCAACACCCCCCCTCCCCCCCCCCCCCGTAGTACCGAGCCATGTAGTTTGTGCACGCTCCCTTAACCCTAGACTTAAAACTATTACGAAAAAAGCCTCATACTATCTGATTTAGAGCTCAAGAGTCAGGAAAAAAAATATTCAGAAACGTTTTAAGATACCTTAAAATATAAAGCAGCAAAAAGAATGTGTTGTCTTTAAAGTATTTGTGGAAATTTAAAATGATATTATTTAAGCTAAACGATTATTTACGCAGTAATACTTTCCTTTAAACATACTGTTTCGGTGTCAGGTTGGCAGTGAAATTTATAGCCAAGTTTGTAGGTCGTTGTCACAAAAATGGTAAACGGTAGTTCAGTTTGAATTATTTTGCCTGTGATAACTTCATCGTCTATTACAGGAAAAAGATCAGCAAGAACGTTAAACACCAACACAATCAAATTATTCAGTTCTGGTTAATGATATTAATTTAATTTTTACTTTTGGTGGAATATGCAGGGTTTTTACAAATGCAATATCACAAATTTACTTTATCTATATTATTTGACATATTTTCATAAAACTTCAGTCATATAGAAAAACTCTCCTTTTTTGACATATACTTTCATCACGATGTTCGTGGATTCTTATATAGCAAACAGTGAAACCGATCTATCGGTCGTGATAGGGATGACAATCGGCAATTTCTATCGTGGCCTCCAATGGCCGCCACACTCGTCCGACCTAACCAACCCCATGAGTTCTTTTTTTCTGGAGTTATGTGAAAGATTCAGCGTTCAAACCTTTTCCGCCAATAAACCAACCAGAACTGCGAGATATCATCAACAGTGCTTTTGAACAGAATAATGTGGACATGATGCACCGAGTGGGGCAAGAACTTGACTGTCGACCGAGCGTGGTGGTGTAACGGATATCGTTCTGGCCTTGCATTTGGTAGGTCGGCGGTTCGAATCCCCGTCCGGGCATTCAGATTTGGGTTTCCCAAATCATTCCTGGCAAATGCCGGGATGCTTCCTTTAAAAGGCCATGGCCGAATTACTTCCCATTCCTTGCCCCCATCCTTTCCCGTCTCTGAAGACCTCGCTGTTGAGAGACGAGAAGCAGTTGAAAAAAATAAAATAATAATTTTGACTGTTGACTTGATATCTGCAGAATTAGTAAGGGGACACATATAGCGCACTTTTACTCGTACTATACTTTGATTTCTTTGAGTACAGTTTTACAACTCACCTGATTTCATTTTTTATAGATTTTATTTTAAAATGCTTTCATTTAATCATTCAGCATTTCTGTCGGTAATTTATTGATGTTCCTGACCTTCAAATGAAAAATTTCCTACTCCCTTATTACTGAAATCAATCACGAGTTTGATGTCATATTACTCCTTCCCTATGTCTCTCTGGTCCTCACAATATTAACTCTCCACAACCTTTTGCTAATATCTTCAGCTATTCCTAAATTTGCTTATAGAAATAAAGTTTAGGCTGTCAGTTCCCCAGTAGTTGTGTGAAGCTTATCAAACCGAACAATTCCTTTTAATACGAAATTAACTACATTGATCAGAAACTAGTGACTACAAATTTCAGCAGTTATCGCTGAAGTTTAAATGTTTAAAAATAAAATGAATCAATACATTCCGTACAAAAGTTGCGAAACTGGGAAAAGATTGAATTTCAATAATTGAAGAGATTTACGACATTAAACGTTCCATCGGGAACTGAAATGTTATATTAGTGAACTACAGCTTAAACCTATAATTTCAAAATATTGCTAAGTGGAACTGAGGGAATTAAAATTTGAGTAGTTTTCTTACTGGTTAGCTCTGAAACGGTTTCGGTTTTATCTGTAACAAATAATGTGGTAATTGAAATATTTATCTAGAACACGAAAGTACAGGAATGTGCCCGTACGAAATTTCAAAGAAGTGTTGTCTATTTTTTTACGTTGTTATCACAAGATAATTAAAAATAAACTCGTGTGGTCGTAGTGACCTGGTGCCAGGTCCCTTATTGGTTGTGTAATTCACCTCCCTCGTAATCGCTCAGCGTAACCCGCTTATAGGCTACCTACAGCTTAGCGTGGAGTCCGAACCACGCTAAGCGTTTTGACGTGGGTTAAGGACCTTAGAATATACCCGCCGAGACAGGTATTCGAACCGAGCACCTTACGATCTCCAGTCGGACGCCTTAGCCACTGAACCACCAGACCACTCAAAATCGTAGGTACGTAAATCACAAATATGAAACATAGTAACAACAGCGTGAAAACGAACGATATTGTGAGCGGCGAAGCTCTGGCCTCGCATTCGGCAGAAAGCAGGTTCGAATCCCCGTCCACCAAACCAGACTTTTTCCCCGAAATCACTCCAGGCGAATGCCGGGATGGTTCCTTCAAAATGGCATGGTCACATTTCTTCCAATCCACTGCGTCCACTCTTTTCCTGACACTAACAACCCCGACGTTTACGAGGAGTAATTCCGACCGACAGAAAATATCGTCAAAAGCTAAATTGATAAGAAGGTAATGTCGACTTTTTCTCCGTGATAATACGGTTTAATTTATAGCGCGTTTATCGGAAAGTGAAGTGTATTTACGGTACGTTTCGGATTAACAAATGTTAATGTTAGTAGCTGTTGGTTGCTGCATCCGTTAGAGTGAGTCAGATCTCATTGTGTTGCGCGCAGTTTGGCGGAGACGAACTAATTTGTGCGAAGCGAGCAGGGCGCCAAAGCGAGCGAGAACCCCTGGAGTGCTAGCTAATCCATAAACAAGTCTGCCACCAGGTGGCGAGGAACCATCTCTCCCGACGCGGGGAGGGAATAATTCGTCGCTATCAGCCGGGGCGAACCTGCAATTAAACAGGCGAGCTGGCGGGCGCGACTCAAGGGGAGGCTCCTAAATGGATTCCCCCCACCCCGGGCGAGACCTCTGCTGCTCTCGCGAGACGGCGGGGCGCACTGCGCCACAAAGTGCCATCAGACTCTCACAATGAGTCACCTTGCCCCCGCGCCGCTACTCAAAGATAGCTAGCTGCAGCAATGATTACTAAGTTTGGCGTTCGCACTGCTGATCACGAATTACCGCCGATACGAGATCCCCAACAGCTGTTGGGTCTATTGTTATCTCTTGCAATCAAAACTGACAACTGTGAGTGCAAGTATTACTATGGACAGAGAATGAAATATATCAAAGAATACTAAGTTTACTAAGGAAATTAAGTCCGAAATAAACACATCTTTGTTCAAATTCAAAGCGTTCCGTTAAAATGAGAGTGGCTAAACCCTCTTCGCTCCCCACTCCCCCTCCCGTTCCTACCTCTCCGAACTGACCGGTGTGTCCAGGTTGTTGTTGGTGTTGGTAAGTTTCCCCTTTGCATGTACGGGTAAGGGAAGCGGAAAGGGGATAGAGCAGGCTGACGTTGAGCCGCCTGTCGGATAATTTGCCAAAGACCCTACATGTTCTCGTGTGTTCCACGTTTCGTCTGAAATTTAAGCCTACAGAACGGCTTAGTATGTTCCGTACACGTATTCGACTGTAGGCGATTACCATGGGTGATGTGTACCCTCCTCGGTAATGAATTGGGGATGTTTCCCGTTGCATTCCCAAGTGTGACAGTGCTCGTAAGTGTTATAGTAAGTGCATACGACTGTGATGATGTGTGTGTTCAGTGTAGAATCTTGTTTGTCTTGTGGATGTGATATTAAAGAAGGGAGGGAGTGAAACCCGGCGCCGGTCTATTCAAACCTACTCTTATGAAAGATTCCGTTGGAGACTGACATGCATAATACCCCAATGGGGTGGACGAATCACCATCATCAATGTCGTATGCCATGACTCCATACGCACTGCTGAGAGGTTTGGCATTTGACCCAGGACTTTGGTGCACAATCTGATGATTAGGAATTGTGCACGACCAACTCTCCTACCCTAGCGCCCAAGTCCTGATCATGAAAATATCGTCCATCATAAGGAGTCGAACCAGCATCAGTATGCTGGGAAGCCACTATGTTAAAATGAAAGTGACTATACCTTGCTCACTCCCAACTGGCGGCTCAAGGTCATCTTCCTCGTGCCCCGCACCCCACCTCACCTCACCTCACCCTCCCGCCGTCGAAAAGGAATTTACATGATAATCCACAATGTTATGATTGAAAGTTGGAATGTTATGGATTTCCAGACGAAAATATATAACTCACAACAAAATAATATAAGTTATAAAAGCTGACATTATTAGATCATAAGAAGTCAATGGTAATGTTGTGATGATGCCACGTGAGGTTTGTACTTAATTTGATTTAGCAAACGTAAACAGCCGATTAACGTACATATTAGCCATGAATTTGATTTAGCAAACGTAAACAGCCGATTAACGTACATATTAGCCATGAATTATGATCCAAAATGTGAAAATTAGGTTAAAGCAAGTTTTCTGTCACCTATTATGGACAACATCTTATCTATGAAATGTTTTTAATAACTCAGTGCCCAGATTAGATATCTGCATCTTTCTCGCTATAAATCTTGAAAGTACATAAAAAAGTTTCCTTGACTGTGAAATGTGATTTAGAAAATGAATATTACGTCTCATTCCATCAAAATACCATATGTGGGCGTGACTTGTGGTCTTCAGATAACGAAACACAGATTAAAAACTTATTCTGTCCTTCACTTTGTCATCATTCCGCTAAAGAATCGGGTCAAGTATGACCAGAAACTTGGTGTACATGTGTTACTCCAGTTTGGATAGCTAGTGAGACACATTGATAACGACTTTGCGATTTCATATCTGACTAAATACATACATAAATAAAATTTCCCAAAAAACAATAATGATTCTACTTTGGAATACATATTCGACAATTGGTGGAGTACTGAAAAATAAATTTTTCTCTCTTTTGAGGTATAGTAATAATTTTATTATTATTATTCGTTGTTTTTGCAGTCAGTAGAATACACCTTCTTGTGAAATTTCATCAAAATCGGCGCAAAGACGGCTGAATTATGAGCTTTAACATCTGGCTGGACATAAACTTCCAACAGACTCCTCTGTGCGAACTGCCTACGAAATCCTAAATTAAGTGGATTTGTTGCGTGTCTAGAGCCGTGAGGAAGTTACCTCGACAAGTCTCGTCGACTTAGAGCCTCTTAAAGACCCAGTCAGAATCCATTTTCATTACCTGAACAATGTGCTGGTGGAAGAGGGTTTTGGGTGGTGTTGAATTGGTGACGTGATCGTTAAGTGTGCAGACGTCATTAACAGTGCGTTGATCGGTAGTCGAAGTGCCATTATTCTTGGCCACGCGCGGCTGTCGGTCGTAGAGGCAGACGGATCGATGTCCGGCAGGGTGGGCGGATAAGGATCAGCGAGTCCTCGGACGGCAATCGACCAGTCTGCGAGCTATCGAGGGCCTCACGCCCCGACGCCTACAGGTAACGACGGGACCCAATACCGCCACGCCAACAGCACAGGCCATACACACACTGCCGCTATTAACATAAATAACAGATTTCCTCGCCCCAGTGGCATTGGTGCTATGGTTAATCAAGAGCCCGGAGGGTCATTGTTAACACACAAAAGCCAAATATACTACATTTAACATAAACAGTTAACACCTTTAGCTATCATTCTGTTGAATCTTATTAAAGTAAAACTTCTGTGGGTATGGTAGGAAAAAATTTGTTAACTCTACGCGTCAATTGAGCATGTGCACTTAAGGTTCTGCGCATGCGCACTGAACTATGATTTTATACAAGCACCTAAGATACTGCCCGCTATCACTTTAGCTAATGTTTAACTGTAATGTTTCCTACATTTTTTTAGTTAGTTTGCGTTACATATTACGTTTTCAATGCATTTATGTATTAGTGTGCATATATGGATTTATGAGTGTACCCAAAACTGCATAGAAATTTTAAAGCTTAAATTGCTTTAATACTCACTGTGAATCACGTGACAATGCCAGACGATATATTTACGTCCGGAGGAGTCACCATTAGTACACACTAATGCACGCACCAGTATTTTTTAGATGCTTTTTGTTTGTTTATATTCCATTCATTTCTTTGCGGGAATATCTTGGACAAAATTCCTATTTACTGTACCACTGGAATAAATATAATACCGGTCGTCCACTCGAGTGTGAAAGAAACATAAAGAAAGAACACAGACGAAATACGTGGAAGTTTCGTTTCTTGTGCGTGTACACACTGATACCCGTTAAATAATTTGCTATTTCAAAGTTTCATGTGATGTGAAATAGCTAGAGATCTGTGAAGAAAACTCTCCATATAAATATCGTTTGGGGGAAAAATAGACGACATAAACTGTGAATTTGTGCCATCATATTACTTCTAAGAAAGCGAAACTGGATTCGTATCAAAATGTTGAAAAGTCTATAATCGAGTCACTTCGTAATGTAACTGTCACATCCGTCAATATTATGAACACCACTTATCGGAACGGAGCGTGTCGGGTCTAGCTTCCGGGAAGACTTGGGTTCAAATCCATGTCCGGCTGTCCAGGTTTCCGTTTTCCATAATATTCAGAAATCACTCCAGGCAGATGCCACGGTGGTTCCAACAAAAGAACATAACCGAATTCCTTTCCATTCCTTGGCCCTCCTCCCATCTTTTCCCGCCTCTAATAATCTTCACGTCGACGAGGAGTAAATCTTCTTTGGATATGCAATTGAGAATTCTTTCCCATAAATGATACTGGTGAGCCATACGCTACACCTCAAAGTTCAAACATCACACCGTCTCTCTCTCTCTCGTCCCCCCCCCCCCCCCCCAGCATACTTCCTACTGTTTACTTGGTACAGACTTATGTTAAGGACTGTAATAGCCGTACTTTCAACCCGATTCGACTTGTATTAAATTAAACCTTGATTATATGTTTTATCAGTAATTAAGGCAGTGGACGAATAATTCGTTTTTGAGCTAAACGTTCATAACGGTGACCGTAATCACTCTACCTCTGTTTTATCTGATTTATCTTTTACAGTACGAATCAGGGCGACCGCGAAGCTCAGGCGTTAGAGTGTCTGATTGCGATCTGGACGATCGCGGTTCGATCCCCAATGAAGCCGAAAATTTTTATTCGAAGCAGCTCTCCAGGCCCACTCAGCCCTCTATCCAATTACTTCCGCGAAGGAAGGTCCGCGGGAAGGTAGAAAAATGGCCGGAGCGTTGTTTTGATCCCACCACATTCTTCTAGAGCCAATGGTTGTAATTGGGATACCGAACTCCGTGAATCCAGTGGGAAGCGGTAGGAGCCATGGGAACTCCGTGTCATTCACTTTTTTATTTTGATAAAGCGCAGTCATAGTGGTTGACAAAAAGTGTTAAATAAATTGTTTTCAAGAACTTATTTCTGTTTCTCTTAATTTTTCAGTAATTAATTTTGTTACGTTGAATTTAGCTGTGGTTTTCAATAACAACTGTCATGGTGGAAATTTAATAAAACAGTTTACAGCACGGTTTAAAAAAAAAAAAAAATCTCGTGGTAACATTGATATCGAGCCACAAAGTAACTTAACTCGCAAACGTCGCTACTCTTGCGTTTGGAACGACTCGTTTACCAGATTGGCCATAATAAAAGAAAAAAAAAAGGTATAGTTTCGATTAGAACCTGATAAAATTTTCTAATGTTCGCCGAGACCAAAAATGTGTCTTTGAATTGTTATTTGAGATTGCCAACAAATAACGCCGGTTCCTTCATAACTAACTAAACCCTGGAAGATAGAAAAGAAAAAAAAATACTTCCTGAAATACAAATTCGAACAGTTTAGATCATATATGGGCAACCCCCGGGCCGGATCCGGCCCTCCACCAGCTTTAATCCGGCCCGCAAGAGATTCAGTAATTTTAAATAACACGCAAAAAAATCTGTATTTATTCAAATCATAAAGATTAAAGTCGATAAATAATATTACTAAGCGTACGCAGTAGAACGCCACAGATCGAGTCGTAAATAAAAAAGTGAGAATTTTTACCGCCTTTTTATTCACTACTACATATTTATTTCTTACCTACGGCCCGCGATCTGATTAAGTCCCGAAATCACGCCCTCAGCTAAGCAAAGATTGCCCATACCTGGTTTAGATAATAAAGCAATGTCTTCTCTGGAAATGAAGTCTCTTTTGAGGAGTGATATTAAAAACTACAAGCTACGCTTGTTTTGCAATGATAATAGTTTTAAATTTATTTTATATACTTCGTTCCCATGTGAGGCCGTTGCTGCCCAGAGGGTGTGTTAACTGAAGTAAGGCATTGTCTTACTTAATTTTGACGCCACGCATACGACAGTGCAATGAGAATCAGTCTCCGGCACACTTATACCTTCCGCTTCTTATCGTACTGGACAGCAGTAAGACTGGAGTTTTGAGCCTGTACTTGAATTCTGCTTCGTAGAAAGATCCTCTGATTCATTGAGGTTTGAACCCAGTGGTCCAGCTCGCGGTTAGTCTTTCCATCGCCAGAGCTGCGCTTTTGCATTTTCAACAGTGACACTTATAAATTTTCACTTTATCAATGCTCCAACAATGACCCGAGGGCAAAGACGCCTCGACAGTTATTTCAATCAAATCGCTTTCTGCTGCTGCATATTCGGTGCTTGAAGGGGGTGGCTGAGTGTTGTCGGTTCTCCATTAGATGCTAATCCGGTCTACACCCTCCGCGAACAGGGGAACATAATGACATCTCTAAAGCGCAAAATGACATCACCAGTGGCGAGGAGGTTAGATTTGCAACCGCGTCCTCAATCAATAACTGAAACAATGGGGACCCGTGTCGGCCATTAGCAGCGTCCTCTACCGAAGCGGGGGCGCTGTACCAGACTCTGACTGTACACTGCTTACGGGAGAGGTGAGGGGAAGAGCTCTGTCGTGCTGGTGAAGTTGAAGTTCACGCATATCTTTATTATGTAATAGAAAAGTTGTTTCTGACGTTAAACTTATTTCGAAAAAAGTAATTACAGTTTACACTGTTAACGATAGAAACGCCAAAAGCGTAAAATTTCGAATATTTGTCTTTTGTATGTCCGTGAATTATCAAAAAAAATTTAAAAAAAAGTTTAACGATTATAAATAGGATAAGAATGAAGTTTTTCTTGGTGTTGAAAATTAATATAATGTTCTTGGCAGACGATGGCCTCAAAGTTTTCGATCGCCGATATTTCGTGTATAAATACTTCGTTAACTCGGCTAGTCACCCGAGAACATTATATTGATATATAGGATACTTTTTATCCAGATTTGTAACACAGTTCCCAATGATACAGGGGCAAACACCGTAATTTATTTAAATTTTTTGTCTGCATTTTCGCGAATCAAACAAAAATTAATGAACGGATTTTAGTGAAACTGCGGATAGCGATAGCTAATGTCACTGGTTAACAAATAGCTTACTCTTTATTCCGATTAGTACAATATGTACCTCCCGAGGATACTTTAGCCAAAGCCGTAAATTTTGGAATTTTTGTTTCTCTGTGTAGGTACGGATCAAGTAAAAACCAACGAATGCATTTCAACAAATCTGCACGTAGCGAAAAGCTATGATATTTTCCATGTATCCCCGCAACCTGAGAAATAAAAAAGCATCTGAAAATTTAATTATAAAATAGTTCTAAAGAAGAAATTTAATTATTCCGTCGTAGATTCCTTGATGTCGAAATATTTACAAAGATTATATAAAAGAAAGTCCAATGCATCAGGAGAATAGTGTTGACTTAGGCCTAATTTACTTAGACTTTACTGAATTAATGAATCAAAGTTTTTTTATTGGGTTTACCCCCGATAGTGATTCACCACATTAATCCCATCATGTTTCAGTAAATTAGCATCGATAATTTATTTCATTTCAAAGAAAAATGATGAAAGTGTCTCAGGGGTGCGTGGACGAAATCACGGGCAAATGTTACTAATGCAATAAATGTACATTTAGAAGTCATAAAAAGGTTTGTGGCAGACATAGTTTACTCTTATCATAGCATCTTGTTTTTGTTACATCCTCAGTAGAAGGATAAGGGAAGAGCTGACTCTATTTGTTTATATTTTGCAAAGTAACATTAGAAGACGTCAAGCGGTGACGCGTTGTGCTGAGTTCTATTTGGAATAACAATTTAAAAAAATAACAACAAAAGCGGATATAAACCACAGAGTTGACACAATAAACAGAAAAATCATTAACAAAATGGAAAAAAAGAAGAGACACAACCAAACTTGAGCTACAGCCAAAACACAGACAATTTTAAAAAAACTCATAATCCACAAAAGACATTGAAAATAAAAATAAATAATACACAATGGCGTTTCCCAGAAAATACCACGCCAAATCAAGAAAAAGGCATAAACATCGTTCTACGAACAGATAACTCAGTACAAAAACAAATAAAATCTTACTTGCGCTAATAACCTCGACATTGACGCTCCCTAAAGCCCTAATAACAACAACAACTTACTTAGACAGGTATAACTATCAAAATTCAGGAATTTATAAACTTAAATGTCGCAATTGTGAGACAATATACATAGGACAAACACGAAGACAGTTCCATACCAGATATAAAGAACACATAAGGGCTTTAAATTGTAGTAACCACTCGACATTCGCCGAACACTTCATAAAAAACAATCATTCATCAACAGACAAAAACATGATGTGCAAATCCTCACACTCAACCAGCACAGACAAAACACTCTCACTCCGCAGGAAACTATCAAATTCAGAAAGCAATAAACATTGGTAGGCAGGAACTGAATCACCACATAAATCTAACGAACCATGCGCTTATAACACATACTATCTGACAGAAAGGAAAGTACAATAAGCACAATAAATAAATAAAATATATAAAAATAAAACCTATACACTCCACACATCCTACGCAAATTACAGACTAGCAAAACATCACTCTTCACACACTTTCAAAACTGGTATTGTCAACACAGCACCGTGCCATCATGATAACAATAAAACAAGATGGCCACGGCAAACAAGAGAGTTGCGATAAGGCGCACTGTTTGCATCTAGCTCGCAACATTTAGATCAGGTATGGGCAACCTTTGCTTAGCTAAGGGCGTAATTTCGGGACTTAATGAGGCCGCGGGCCGTAGGTAAGAAATAAGTATGTGGTAGTAAATAAAAAGGCGATAAAAATTCACACATTTTTATATTTATTAGAATTAAAATAGCATAATCAAACATACAAAAAGCAAATTAACAAAAACAGATAGAAAAATCAAATGAAAATGAATGAGAGACTTGAGTTTGAAGCTTATTTGAAATTTCTGAATCTCTCGCGGGCCGGATTGAAGCTGGTGGAGGGCCGGATCCGGCCCGGGGGCCGGGGGTGGCCCATATATGATTTAGATAGATGGCTTTAGCGGGAATGTAGTTTGGGGGAAAAAGCTGAGATGTGTGGCTGCAAATCATAATAACATCAAAGTAAATAGTAAGCAGTAAAGAACCAGTACCTAAATGATTCAATGTATGATTATGTTAATTATGATTATGTAAGAAGTCTGTAAATTTACTGACCAACAGCGGAGAAATAGCATACAACAGCAATGCAAAAATAAATTTATTATACAATGCACATGGTTCACGTTTCACAGTCAGATGGCAGTGAAAACATTCCTCCAGTAGGTTCAGTGCTCCAGATCTCACAGATCCGGTGCTAAATTCGGGAGGGGTTCACTTCCTCTTACCTGGTGATTCACATTGGCCGTCTGTGTAAACTGTGGCCGGGTTTCACGTGGTCCTCTGTGAACATATCGAGGCAAAAAATGTGAATTAATAATAAATGTCGACGTATCATCACCATTAAAGTTGCACTTTTGGTAGTATCTGAATCAAGCGTTCGATGTGGGCCTGGGTGTTTTACGAGTGAAACATCAATTTTAACAGTCTGCAACTGTTAGAAATTTTCCCCACGACTGGATGATAGCTCACCAAACGTGCCTGTTGTTTTCTATGGCAGAGATTGGTTCTAAAAAAAAAAAATATCAATTACACTCCCACAGTTTGGAAAAACAACATTGTTAGTAAAATATCGCATCTTTTTTCAGTTGAGGTTCTATTCCTATGTGCTTTCAATGCAATTTTTGCAACCTAAAAAAAAAAAATTTTCATTCGTTTACTGAAAGCTGTTTTTAGTTTTTAGAGAAAATTATTGAGGCGAATTGCCATTGCTCAGCTTTATCCTAACCTCGGGAAATAATCGTTAAAAGTGCGGCCAAAATATCGCAGCCTTAAAACTGTACGCTTGGTAGAATAAAATTCGGCTGCAGGAAATAACAGCCTTCCGGGTGGGTGAACGTCCTCCTACAACAAAGCAGTTTGCCACCCAGGTCTCATTACTTTCTATGAAAAATGTACACGGAGATAAGGCCGTAATTGCGCGGCTCCTTCGCCCAAAAATCCAATTTAATTGAGTGTCCCGTGTCTGAGAGGTGATTTACAGCGGTGGCGCTCGTTAGACGACCAGCGCCGTGACGCCAAACGACGCCGTAATGCGGCGCCACGCGCGCGGCGCCCCTCCCCGAGCAGCAGGTAGGACTAGAGCTCCAACTGCTACGGACTTCATATCGAAAATGAAGAAAGATTTCTAGCGAAATCATTGTAATGGTAGATAGACTATCACATGTTCTATACCCTGTTCACTCTGAACCTGCGGCTCAATATCATGTTCCCCTGACCCCGCTCCTCACCTCACCACCCCTCTCTTCCTACCTCTTCAAGGTGAACGCTGAGTTCCAGCAGGCGAGTGGTAAGTTTCCTCTTCGTATGTAGATATTAGGGCAGCAAAGTGGAAATAGAGCAGATTGACCTTGACCCGCCTGTGTTAATTGAAGGGGGCTATGGTAGAAGACGCTGTGCCTAAACACACTCATAACGTCACGGTGAAGGAGTTAAAATTCCTTATCAGACCCGTCCCACAGTAAGGAGATCAATTACCTGACTGCTGTTCAACCCATATTTTATTCTCTTCATTGGTTCCTGATCTTTGAAATACATACATCATCATAAAAATTGGAAAAATCTTAACGATGATCAAAATAGGAAAAAAGTTGGCACACAGTACCATCACGTATAACATAGTGTAGCACGCGTGTTCCAGCGTTGCCAAATTCTGTGGCAGCACACTTCCACACTGGGGATGCTTGGCGACGTGGGTACATAGAAATGAAAGCTAAGCCAACCATAATTATTATAAAATACTAAATAATTTTTAATTGGCTGTTGAACTTATACTCCTGACGAACGCACAATATTTCAATCCAATAAACTGGACCATCGTGATCTTTCGTCATGTATGCAACGTACTACACTTGTTCGCTGCTTTCGGCAGGTGCCGGCCATACAGCTAGGAAATTCCAGAGATACATTGTCCACTTACAACCACACCGCTCGGCGACAAAGAAATCGCAAATAAAAATTCTTTGCTTGAAATACTGTATCTACAAAATGTAGCATGCGGCTCTACCCGCGTGTACTACAATAGGATATGATATTAGTTTGGCTACCACCAGGAAGAGCTTCGATACTAGTGATGTGGACGACCTTAGGACCAATCTGCGTGCATGCATGAAGTGTGTTTTTAGAATGGTCGTCGGTGAATATACGAATCCTTGACGTTAGTTTCGACGCTGAGTTTGGGAGAAGGAGGATCGTCGGAGTTTGGGATTACATAGCTCACCACCTAAACCTGTTCCGATCACGCTGTACGGCGCTGTTTGGAGCAATATGACAGTAAGGGAAAGATGCTTAGGAGGAACGCTGTGAACGTTCGACGAAGACCACCAGAAGGGAGGAGTGTTTCACCAACCGGCAGGCGCGAACTAAACCAGTAGTGTTTCTTTCCGTCATCCAGAAACATGCAACGGCATTACTAAAGGCCCCTTGCCGGCCTCGGTAGCGTAGGGGCTAGGGCGCTGGCTCCGCGTGCTGAAGGTCGCCGTTTCGAGTCTGGCCGAGGGCATGGGTGTTTAATGTTGTGTCTATGTGAATGTCGTGTCCGTCCAGCTGTGTTCATGTGTTCCATACTTAGTTTCTACATTGTATTTGAGAAACTGAAACACTAAAAGAGTCGATAATCACGTTGAGCTGGCTGTATGGCCAAAGTAGATGAATGCCATAAAAAAAAGACCCCTGTTTTGATACACACGATTGCAAAATGATTTTAAAAGAAAACTTGAATTCTCGACCCCTTATGCAGTCTTCCAGTGAAGCCACAAGGGATATCGTGAGCAGGTGGCGTCGACGGTTGTGTAATGGCGATGTATTTTCTTTATTGAGTAGACCGCCCTTTATAAAATAAATAAATATACAATTGGAATAAGATTGGTTGATATTCGTCTTATGATATACTTTAATAGTGAAAAGAGTCGATGCTCTCACTATAAAAATGTGAAGGAAAGAAAGTTTTTGCAAAGTGGATTTGAACATTATTGAGATTACATTGACTGGAAATAATAGATGCAAAACTTTATTCGTCTTAACTTTATCAATAGAGATACAGAAAAAGATTACTTGTCTCTCATTACGAACAGATCAAAAAAAGATAAATATGATCGTTAAATGGAGGTGTTATTATGGATGCAGTGTAGATCGCGCCATACTGTGTTAAAAAGAAGGAGTTATTCCATTTCCTGCCATCACCATACATAATTGCCATAAGCAGCGGAAGTTTGAATCAAATAGTGAATGGAGTTAATGAAGCTGGAGTATCAGTATGAGACAAATAAAGACAGTATGTAGTAACTTAGATTGCTAATACCTCTCACGTCAGATGAAGTCCGTATGTTATTATTATTAATAAATATGAACGAACAGTAGGCTTCTAGGTATTTTGTGTCTATTTTTCTGTTAAAAAGTGTTTGGTGACACTTGATATTGTTTCTTGCTCGTGACTAATACCGTACTGTTTTTGAAAATACCAAGTTTATTTAGTATGTTATGTTACTAGTAGTCATGTTCCAGGTGACATTGTAACTTCACCAGCAAGCCGGTCTTCGTCGTCTATTAATAGTTTTGTTGATTGATTTGTTCTTCAGTTAACCTCATCCAGGTGTTTGATTTAAAGGTTAATCATCGGAAAAATTTAATGACTTTCTGTCCTTAAGAATACATCTGCATGGAAAGAACTGAAAAATGGATTTCACTATTTTGATGTCAGACAGGTGCCTTTTAAAACTCCTGCTCGTTTTTTAAGCCAACTAAATGGAACATCGCAGACGCTTAAGCTTTAAAAATAAAGTATCTTCTTCAGATTCTGGAACGTGCATTCGTCTGCTGAGTCGCGTGACAGGAAGTGCTTATCGGATAATGGGAGCAGACTCGCTGGTTCAGCTGCAGATAGGCGGATTGCACTCGGCACCTTCTGCGATAACACTGCTGATCTTCCTCACTCAGCGTTTGATTGCCAACACCGAATTAGACTTGGCGTTTCCTACGTGGTTACTGATTTTGACCTCGTTTTGGTGCTTCAACCTAGAGGCTCCAAAAGAAACTTCCTCTTATTATCAATGGATGACAAGCATACCTGTATTTGTTTCTAAAGGAACGACTTTTTGTCCTCAGCGTATTGTCAGCAATAGAAACATTCAAGAGAAAACCAAAGCTTATATAGGCCTACATACACCGATTGCAGTTGGTTGATGGGTGGAAATTCTGCAGCCTGGTATTCGGGAGGATGCCGGTTCAAATCCCAAACCGGCAATCCACGTTTCGATTTTCCATAGTTTCCCAAATCACTCTAGGCCAATGACAGGGTGGTCCTTCAAAAGAGCATCCCCTAATTTCTTCCTATTCCTTGCTTCCCGCTTTTAATGACCTCGATGTCGATGAGATGTAAAACTTTAACAAAAAAAGAAAGCTCATAAATATTTTATATGAACGTATGTACAGTAACAGTTAACAGTTTGTAATATTGCACAGCGGAATCAAACCTCGCATTTAAATTATCATTGCTTAATAGCTGGTCTTCAACCAGTACAAATTCGAGGAAATATATTCTGAGGGTTGATATGGTGCTTAGTTGGAATTAGATACAAATAAAATGTAAGGAATTGTATTTAACAATTTATATTTTTGTCAGATTCTGTAATCACATTGCAATTTTGCGTAGAAAAGCATGTTACAACGCAGTTGTCTGAATTATTACTGATTTGTAACCAACTGTGGTGTTGCGGTCATCAAAGCACCACCACTCTGCACCGGGGTCGAGATTAAAACCCCGGGCACGGCCTACCTGATTCCGGTGTTCAGGCAGTTTCCCGTAATTATCAAGGAATCACCGCCTCATAAACTATACACAAACAAAAATTATTGTAATCAGCTCTCTGTAGGTTATATTCTAATTTTTAAAAAAATCAGAGCTCGTCGGCAGGCAATTGAAGGCATTCTAATTATGTAATACTATAAAGCTAAGCTGGAGTAAATATGGAAGAAATCTCAGAGTTTTTAAATAAAATATGCCAGTTTAACTCAAAAAGCAGGTATTCGTTCAAGGCTTCTTACTAATCGTCACATAAAAAAATAATTAATATTGACTAGAGAAGTGTGAACGTTATAATGGATTAGTAATAATGGATTAGGTAAGAGCTGATAACGTTCTCCTAGTAGCCAAATTGAAAGATACCATAGACTGTAACGTGGCAACGGAAGAAATGACGTTAGATGTACAATGGCGGTGATGCAATGGATACCACTAGACCTGAAAAGAACAGGAGGAACAATTAAATATTCCACTTACTTTTTTCGGGGATCGCACTGCTTTAATTGATGATTCAGTACCAACGTTTCGGCGCCCAACCTGGTTCCTTCATCAGGGTTTTCAGACTCGAAATGGTGTGGTTTTCACACCATTTCGAGACTGAAAACCCTGATGAAGGCACCAGGTTGGGCGCCGAAACGTTGGTACTGAACCATCAATTAAAGCAGTGCGATCCCCGAAAAAAGTGGAATATTTAATTGATATGACGCCTGCTAAAAGCGTAAAATGTTGTATAACAGGAGGAACACTTTCTTACTGCTGGGACAGAAAGATACCAAAATTAGTTCGCGTTACTCTGAAGAGAGTGGCTCAAGATAGATTTGGCTGCAATGAATTAGAAACGAGGCGTGTGACGTTAAAGTGTAAAGTTAGCTCACCTAGCTTATGGATAGTGCGTCCCGAAAATGTCATTAATGTATTGTAACTGTAGTTTATGGTGGACATCTTTAACTCACACCTAGATTTATTCCAGGTGATGTTCTGCTGGTTCCTTTCGCTGTAACGACTATATTGTAACATTATTTTTCGTGATAAATGTAAAAGGTTTTACTATAAATAATATTTCATGTGTTTTCAATAGCTGAGATGTAGTAAATGCGGTAACATTAAGGACGAAAATAAGTTTTCGAATATATCTTATTTTTCTGATTTAATAAACTTACTCCAGCAGAATTTTCTAGCTTCTTTGGTCATTATTTTTAATATAGGTATTTCGAACTACCGCAAATCTCAATTCTTCTGGAATGTAACTACTTACTACAAACGTAAAAAAAAAAAAAAAACAGTAATAATTGAAGTATGAAAATACGTGGTACACACTGGATAGTTGTTTGCATATCGATACTTTATCTTCTGTCTTTCGACGATCAGGATATTCGAGCTATCGCGGTTCATGTTACATTATTAATGGCTACCTGGAACTATGAAGATCCGCAAGATTGCGTCTAGACAACAGGACTCATAAACAGCAGCAAGAACTTGTCTACCCCGCTCCCCACCTCGTCGCATGCCTCAAATTAACGAGACGCTCCTCACTGTCTGCCAGACCGCATTTCATTAACGTGGATGCATTTAGGCAGGTTTTGCGCGATCGACTGTCTTAATTAGTGCCTGCGGACGTTTCCTGGTTATGTCATTATGAAGCGAGTGCTTTTATTTGTCCGCAGTCCAGGACACCATTCGCTGACAAACGCGGTCACGATTCTCCTTGAGACTAGACCGGTGTCAACATGTTCTGAACGTGTTCATTAGAGAGTACATTACCGTCAGCACAGCGGGATTGTAAACTTGGGGTAATACTTTTTCCTGAAGAAACTGTTTTGAGTGCTCATCTTAACAACTCCAGGTCTCTCCCAAATTCTTATTACTCATTGTATTGCATGTTTGTGGCCAGCTACGAGAACTTATACGATATCAATTTTTTAGCAAAACCCTAAAACTAATACAATACGGACAAGAATAATAAACTACACAATAACTTTGCCATCTGTAATTTTTGGAACATCCTGGAAAAGGACCGTTCTTTTTGAAGATGAATTATTGAAGAAGAATAATCGTTACATGAGTTTATTAGGAAAAGAGAATAATAAAGTTCTAAACCAAAACAGTGTTCAGAAAAAAAATAAAAGCGAATTTGTAACTGAAACAAATGTTAATCATGATAATGTTGGTTTCGTAGTGTAAAATTGCTGCATACTGAGTTATGCTTATAGAGTTTCATTTAACATATTATCCCAGATTTACGGTTACTGCGCTTCGGTAATTCCTGGTCGGTTACTCAGCTGAGAACCGTGCGTCTTCATATTACTCGACGTACATCGTATTAAAACTTTTCAGGCGCTATATGGAGCGAACTTTGTAATGAAATTGCTGTGCACCTGCAATTTTTTTCCGTATAATGGAAAAATGGTGACCTAGAAGAGGATGTACGGTTGTAATTATTACCTTGTTATAATGGATCATGACAGAATTAACTAAATATATGGTACCGCATAACAAATACAGACTCATTTCGTACCACAACTGCAGTTGGTCCTTTACGAAACAAAACAAAAAAAAATAACAGAAACCTTAGATTACTATTAGATATATGTACACTGAAGAGCCAAAAAAACTGGTATAGGCATGCGTATGCAAACAGGGAGATATGTAAACACTCAGAGTACGACGCTGCGGTCGGCAACGCCTATATAAGACAACAGGTGTCTGGCGCTGGCGTTAAATCGGTTACTGCTCCTACAATGACAGGTTATCACGATTTAAGTAAGATGGGACACAACATCTCCGAGGAAGCGATGTGGTGGGGATTTTCCGTACGACCATTTCACGAGTGCACGGTGAATATCGCGAATCCGGTAAAACATCAAATCTCCGGCATCACTGTGGCCTGAAAAAGATCATGCATGAACGGGACCAACGACGACTGAAGAGAATCGTTCAACGTGAAAAAAGTGCAACCCTTTGGAAAATTGCTGCGGATTGCAATGCTAGGCCATCAACAAGTGTCAGCGTGCGAACCATTCAACGAAACATCACCGAAGGCCCACACGTGTACCCTTGCAGAGTGCACGACACAAAGTTTAACGCCTCGCCTGGGCCGGTCAACACCGACATTGGACTGTTGATGATTGGAAACATGTCTCCTGGTCTGACGAGCCTCGTTTCCAGTTGTATCGGGAGGCTGGACGTGTACGGGTATGGAGACAACCTAATGAATTCATGGACCCTGCATGTCGGCAGGGGACTGTTCAAGCTGGTGGAGGCTCTATAATGGTGTGGGGCGTGTGCAGTTGGAGTGACATGGCACCCCTGATACGTCTAGATACGACTCTGATAGGTGACAGGTACGTACGCATCCTGGCTGATCACCTGCATCCATTCATGTCCATTGTGCATTCCGACGGACTAGGGCAATTTCAGCAGCACAATGCGACACCCCACATGTCCAGAATTGCTACAGAGTGGCTGCAGGAACACTCTTCTGAGTTTAAACACTTCCGCTGACCACCAAACTCCCCAGACATGAACATTATTGAGCATATCTGGGATGCCTTGCAACGTGCCGTTCAGAAGAGATCTCCACCCACTCGTACACTTACGGATTTATGGACAGCCCTGCAGGATGCATTGTGTCAATTGCCTCCAGCATTACTTCAGACATCAGTCGAGACCATGTCACGTCGTGTTGCGGCACTTCTGCGGGCTCGCGGGGGGCCCTACACGATATTAGGCAGGTGTACCTGTTTCTTTGGCTCTACGGTGTATTTCATATCCATGGTTGTATATAGTTTATTCGTTAGACCACGAATAGAAATTCGCATCCGAGATGCTGCAAATGAAAGATTTTGTTGACTGTTATGCATTAAAACAACTTAGAAAGAAAATATAAGAATCCAAATTTTTACGAGTTATACTATTTAAGGTTCTGGAAAAACTGCTACTTTTGTACTCGTCATTAAAAAACTTAAATAATAAAATACATAAGAGACATTAATTTCCATCAAGTGATCGAATGGAATAGCTAAGCGAGTCTATAACATTTTGCGAATTATCGACGTCAAAAACATCGAGGGTGAGAACTAGTTTTAAAGTCATCAGGTGTAAGACAATGGGAATTACATAAACAGCCAATCAAATCAACTGGATTATTAAATATAAAGAAATATGCTTACACTACATTTAAGTGAATAATAGTGCATAACATACTTGTCTGGATATCGATTTAATATATATATTTTTACTTTCAATCATCTTTAAATGTAAACGTTATCATAGTGGTTTCAAACAGAATGAATAAAAAACACTCGTTAGAATTCAATAAGTACTAAAACTAGAGATAATTTTCAATTTCGTGATCTTGGAACTATCAAGTATGCAGTAGATGTTGGTGCGCTGCTAGTTGTCGGCATTATAATACAGAAAACTGCACATAGCAGCAACCAGTTACGTTTAAACTGGCATTACATCACAATATATATTCGTATATCAAAAAGACTGTCAAATTCATGGGACCTTCTGATATCTATGGGTGCCGACATTTGAAACTTAGCGCTAGTCATCCCTCAACGATACTACTGTCGTTTACAGTGAAATCTCAATCTTTGCCTGATCTAGGCTGAAATTAACCGAAACAGATTCTTCAGATCCCATAATTCAAGTCACCCAATTGCAGCTTCCTCATTGCTAAAGTACTTCCGTGTCATTATATGTCATAATATTGAAGCGAGCTAGTCTGCAAAGAGTTCGTTGAGAAATTAACACTATTATAAACTCTTTAATAGTATGTGTCGGTGTCAACTGTTCGTTATTACGGAGTGCGACAAATCACTCTAGGCAAATGCCGGGATGCTTCCTTCAAAAGGCCATGGCCGAATTCCTTCCCATTCCTTTCCCATCTCTAAAGACCTCTCTGTTACAGAGACGTTAAGCAGATTAAAAAAAAGAATACGGAGTGCGAAGAGCAGACACGGTATTAATAAATAAATGTGTTAGCTTCAAAACCTATGTTTCTGCGATTTCTTGGTAATAGAAAATAGTCACCGACTATCACCAACAAGAAAAATACGGAAAATCGTATCGATTTAGTACCGTTTCATACAAAATTATGCTGTCCGTGTCTCAGCTAAAATAACCAAATGAGGGAACAAATTTAATATTTGAAATAAGAAAATGTCAAATTACTAGCGCAGGGAAACCGAACTTAAACCGCAGCAGATATTGGGCGTAGTATTCTGAATGTGCTGATATGTAGTATGGAGTAGGTTCTTGTTGATTTCCCTTTTTATAAAAAAGAAAGAGAAGACTTGAAGTTCTTTTTGTCTGCAATTCTCTCTGAGTTCAAATATTAGAGTCTCGTGTTATCCAAAAAAGCAGGCACTTTGTACCCAGACAGGACATTTTGTGCGCTCTCTTTCAGCCCTTTGTCGACTATCGACGCCATGCCGAGTGTCGATATTCGCGTATGTGGGACGCCGCTACCAGCACAGGTGGATGTATGAGCACTGCCTGCAAATTGAAACCGTGCCGTATTAACAGCCTTTGACATGCAAATGGACCTCGCAGTCCCGCGGCGGTACAGCGCCGCCCATAGCTCTCTGCATCATCCCCCCCCCCCCCCCGCCCTCTGTGTCTGCCAAACTTCCACAGACACAACCGCACTCAGTTCGCGCAACTTGCCGCGTTTTCTGAGCTCATCACAGAGTCAGCGGCGGACGTGCTTGTTGAAATCGAGAGCGGGGAGTTATTAATGTCGGTCTTCACTGTCAGAGGTGATCCTACAGGATTCCGCGTCACTGTTGGAGATTTGAAATTACTCTCACAAAGCTGGTAGAATTGTCTGTTTGGCAGGAAGTGACGTATGATTTACATGTTGCTTAACTATACATTAAGATAGGGGTAGCCAACCTTCTAAGCACCCAGGCCAAATTTTAGAAATAGAATACTTTCTTGGAAGAAATACTTAATTATTTTTAGGAAGGAAAAAAAGGCCATAAATGAAACATATATGTGTAATGAAGTATTAAAAATATAATCATTTAAATGCAACTTTTGACTTTGTTTGCCAGGATCAAGAATCAATGTTGATGTCGAAAGAAATGGTGGCTACTCGCAAACAGAATTAGTAGTTGAAATTGTATTAAGTTTTGCCGAATTATAGAGGCGCATTGTGTGATAGTCCTCAAGTGCAGCCTCAGAAATGAATATTTCGTCAACAGAATAGCACACACTTCAGCATTAAACTTGTCGAAAAACAGCAGATGGAAATGAGCTCAGTAAGATGTTAAAACTACGCGAAAAAAATGGGAACGCATTAGTTTTGCCAAGTAATGCTTTAGAGATAAGCAAACTAGTAATAAAAGTATTTTATAACAAAATAGATTTTCAGTGGCATTTCATCTTTTCCATTTAACATCCAAGACGTATGGTGGAAAAAAGAAAAAAAACCTGAAATGTATTGAGGACAATGAGATGCAGAAATGCTTAAGGAATGAACATTCGAAAGCTAAAGGATGTACATGACTCGTGATAAACGAATCCCTCATATAACTAAGATCTCTTCAAGTTTTAAAAAAGAAAGAGAGAGAAAGGAAAAACTCCTGCAAAACATTGTAGATGTAAGTGTGAGGGATAAATTCTGCGAAACTCTTTTGTTAAAGTCATCAGTGTTCTGCCCTAAGGCAGGTTTCCATTTGATATCTCTTTACACTCTCCTGTCTTCTGCCCTACTCTTCAGGTCCATGTAATTTTCCCTCAATGTCATCTATGATCTTGTAGCCCAGTGTTTTTCAATCTGTGGGTCGCGACCCCTACGGAGGTCGCGGGCTGAATGAAAAATTCAAGGTTCTACCACTACAATCAAAACACAATTTTAGTGAGAAGGATGGGCTTGTTTATTTTTCAAAAGTTTACCAAATCGTGGTGCTATTTTTGAAACGTTAATAATCAAATCATTTTCTAATTGCAGTCTATTTCTCTTTTGTAATGATATGAGAACATTACTATTTCATTATCTTTTTAGCGTGGTTATAAGCAGCAGGTAACAATTATTCTGTGCTGACGTTAACTGCCAGCGACACAGTGACCAAGGGGGGTCAGCTACCTACCTGACCCAACTTCCAGGAAACCGGCGAGGCGTTTAGCCGCTAATAAGAGGTGACCCTCCTCACTGTCAACTAGTGAAAGACTGTGTAGGAACATCGTCTTAAGAGCGAAATTTATGTGGCTCCAACACTCATAGTAGTGATTTGTGCAGTCGCCACAATTTATGAAGACAGACCTTGGCGAAATGCAAACACGGCGTGTATCTCGAACAATGAAAAACCGAGGAAGTGGCGATAACATGCAATTCCCAGAAACTTAAACTCGCGGCCAATCAGGGGAGCCTGAATGTAGAGAGTGTGTGTGTGTGAGTGTGTATGTGGGAAGGACAGTGATTCTCCAATATAAAATGAGTTACTATTTTATGCAAAACATTGCTTTCATGTCTGGACGTTTTCCGGAGATGGGAGGGAGAGAGAAGGGACGGGATTGGCTGAACCGACGTCCGTGGGTCTGCCCGATCTGTGGAAGTGAGCGGCTATGATGGTAACGAGGACTCGTTCGGCGGATCTCGAGACGAGAGGTCATTGAAGCGAGCGGAGAGCCGGCAAGAGGCGACCCGTGCAAAGTCATAAGTGTTTATGTCCACACGGACACAAGTTTGATTGGAAGTGGTTCATGTGAAGACAGGTGATGGTGTATCTTCCCCTGTGCTGACTCACGGTAAACACCTTCATCAGGAAAGTGCACTAATATTCGAAGTCACTCTCTCACCCAAATAGCGACCCTGGCAAGGAAACTTGCATATAACAGTTTCAATCTGCCGAAACTCAATGAGTTTTTAGCCGGAGCATAAATTAAAATAACTTCGTGGTTACAACAAAAACAATGATGTGCCTTTGTCCTTTTGATTATTAATTTGTTTATATGTTTAAATATTTCGATGATGACCGAAATGATATGTTCAATTCATATGTAAATTTTAACATGAATAAATGTCCAGGTTATGGAACTTTTATTGATGAACAATGATGTCATGCATTGTAATTGATTACGAACCCGTTCTCAATTGAAATAACTTTAAACTAAATTTACCCTGAGATTAAGAATTAAATTCATATTTTTTTTTTTTTTGTAAAGCAATAAGGCACCCAGACCCGCCACACGCTTCACTTTTTAGTTTTAATGTCTACCATTGCAGAAAATGTTAGCTCACACAAGTATGAAGTCGCGAATGGCAGTAATAATTTTAGAGCTTCCCTTGCCAGCTCTGGGTATTTATGTTTTCTTTTCATCCAAAATACGTCGATACTTTGCTAATTAAATTCCATTTTAAGCATGCCATCAGCAGCTAAATCTATAAGACATTCTTTCATATTTGTGGTGACATCAGCCAGATCTATTGACTTGTCTAAAAAAGGGTTTAAAATCCATCTACGCCCATTGTCAGCTTCAGAATGCCAGTCTGGAAAGTATGTCATAAGTTTCTCTTGTAAATTATGCAAGCTCTGTATCATGCAAGGAATGTGAGCCCTTATTACGAGACTTTGGTCTGATCTTCAACAATCTTCTGAACACACGGAAAAGACTCGAATATACTGTTTTGCAGATAGGTTAACCACAAACGAAGTTTTGCGTGAAATGCTTTGACTTTATCTTTAGCTGTAAAATATTTTCTTCTCTACCTTGGAGGTTCTTGTTCAAATTATTAAGGTGGCTAAAAAGATCTGACAAAAATGCTAATTTCAAGAGCCAAATAGGGTCAGAGAAACGATTAGCTTATTCAGATCTTGTATCTTGTAAGAACATTAACAATTCAGCTCTCAGTTCTAGAACTCTTGTCAATACCTTTCCTTTGGATAGCCACCTGACTTCTGTGTGATAAAGGAGATTTTGATGAAGCGAGCCCATATCTTCACAAACGATTCTGAATAGCCGGGTTTGCAAGGCTTTACATTTGATATTATTCACAATTTTTATTACCTCCTTGAGCACATAATTTAAATCAGAAGATACTACCTTAGCAGCTAGAGCCTGTCGATGAATAAAACAGTGTGTCCAGGATATGTTTGGCATTATCGATTTTAATTTCGCAATGAGTCCGCTATTTTTGCCAGTCATAGCTTTAGCGCCATCGCTAGTTCGCTACAAATAGCGATACATTTTTTCCAATCAATATCGTAGTCGCAAGTGCTTTCTAAAAACATATCGTACAAACACTGGCCAGAAGTGTTTGCAGGAAGTGCTTTGCAAAATAAGATTTCTTCCGTGATATTGTCACCTGCTTCAAAGCGCACAAATACTACAAACTGAGCACAATCGGAAACATCTGTAGATTCGTCAAATTGCAAAGCAAAATGTTGGCTGTTCTTTAATTTTTCGATTACTTGTTTTTGAATATCATTGGCCATATCGTTTATTCTGCGTGAAATAGTATTATCAGAAAGTGGTATGTTTTTTAACTTGTTTGTCTCCTGTTTACTGACCATAATTTCAACCATATGAAGAGCTGCTGGCAAAATAAGATTTTCGGCAATTGTATGTGATTTCCCTGCTTTAGCAACTCGATATGCGACTTTATAGCTAGCTAATAATGCTGACTCATTGACACTGGATGCCTGAAAATAAACCAGACAATAGGCCTATAAAAGTGAGTGTTAAATAGTCAATAAAAATCAAGCATGCGAAACCTTTGCAAACCAAAATTAAGTATAATAAAATTTGTATGCAAACAGCAAAGAAATAAACATCATAAGACATCAACAGTAGAGATAGCAACAATTAGAATAAACTCGACTTGATTCGGTTATCCATGCTAAAATTAAATTAATAAAACGATTTTATTACCTGAATTATAGTATTTTGCTGCTGACTAAGAGCTTTCAACTTTCGTTCAAAGAAATCCAACGGCTTATCGGCTTCTTTTTGATGCTTGGTTGTGAGATGCCGCATAAGCTTTGGCGGTTTCATACTCTCACGTGATAAAACATCGCCACAAATTACACATTGAGGTTTATTATTTATGATTGTGAACCCGTATTTCAAATAACTGTCATCGTAATGTCTATTTTTTTCGGGTTTGATTCACCACTACCGCTATTAACACTCGTACCACATGTAGAAGGCTGCGATCTTTTGAGAAACATCCATTTTACAAACGCGCGGAGCAAGCGAAAAAAACAAAGAATGACGTCCGTACTTGTTGACTGCACTTAATTGAATTGAGTAAGCTGAGAGTTGAAACAAAAGAACATTGCGGTGTGGCAACGTCGCCGTCTCCGACGCAATTTGACCCGCGCGAATTTGGGTCCAAGTTCATAGCCTTACCAACTTACCTTGTACTTACTTTCAAAAGTCTCGCTGCTTCTTGCAGAGTGTAGATCTGGATAATATTAAAATGTACCAAAATAGAAAAAAACAACATTCACGTAGTAATTTAATTAAATTATTTCTTTGTCTTCTATGATGTGTCGCGGTCAGGGGGGGGGGGGGGGGTCGCCAGAAATTTTCAACTTATAAAGGGGTCGCGAAATCAAAAAGAATGAAAAACACTGTTGTAGCCCCTTCTTCCTCTCCTCCTAGACACTAGTCCTTCCAAGGTGTCTGTTAAAAAACTCTCTGCAATCAACGATGTCCCAGTAGAGGTAGAAAAATAAAACTGCGTTCGTTCCAGTTTCCTATTCAAATCGTTGTTATTGTCTTTTGTATCGGAGTCTATGATTATTGTTCGTCGTGACCAAAAGCCAGTCGAATTTCATCTGATTCTCTGATTAAACTCGCAGCTGTAAGTCGAGGGAATATTACATAACTTCTAGCAATACTGCCACAAGATGTGTTTTAATAATTACGTTGTTAGTGCTTTCTGAAATTTCTTCTTATTGTAATTGTAGTGGGGCTTATAGAGGTCGTCTAGTAGTTGACAAGAGTGAAAAAAAATTGATGAATCTTATCTCCTCTGTGGGTGGTAGCTGCCGAGTTATATTGTAACCAAATTCTTCGGTTGAGAACTGAAGTCAAGCTTAATGGATGAGCGGTAATGCTGGTGCCTGATATTCAGAACCATGCGGGTTTATATTTCCTCCGGCCATCCTGATTTCGGTTTTCCACAGTTTCTCGAAGTCACTTGAGGCAGGATGGTTCTTTAATAAGGCCATGGTAGAAGTTCTACCTGTTTCTTATACAAAATCTTCCCCCACATAATGAACTCGAAGTGACGTAAAGCCAAATTTATGTAAGAAAAAAACTGAATATATTTTAGAGACTCCCCTTTTTGCTGCCTTCTTAAGTTACACGTTTAAGAACAAGATTCTGTGGTTGAGGTGAGCTGAGCAGAAGTTTATTCCACTTCTTCGTGATCTGTACTAACCGCGAACAGCGAAAAACAATCGCTGTTACGTTTTGTCCACATTGTTTTGCAGCCATACACAAAACTCGAGATGAACAACAATTCCGCTTTTGATGGCTTTCTATTACAAAAACAAATATCTGAAAAAATGCGTTCACCGGTAATAATGTGAACGGATAAATCGTTACACGTCATATGGCATAATGGCGTGACCATTAAGCATTATGATCCCCAAACTGCTGTTATGACCATACATTTTTATGCGCAGTTTTTCGCTGCCCAAGTGTTATCTTATAGCAAGTTATTAACTTACACCACAGCTTCAAGACGAGGCGTGCAGATCGGTTTGAAGGACGATCGTATCGGATGGCACATCCTAACCAGATCTAACCCGATCTAACGTATACTCGGGACTGAATTCTGTCCCGCAATGGACCTGTACGAAGGTGAAATGGTCTTCTGGAACGCTTGAGGTATCTGTTATCTCTCAGTGTTGATGGTAAATGTTCTTGGAAATTTTACTTCACGCCAGGCAGACCAATTAAAAATATTACCGCGGCATTCTCGTAAATAAATAATCTCTTACTCCTTTTAACCAGAGCTATATCGTAAAATTAATGGGTCGTAAAAGTTAATAGCTACAGGTAACTTAATTAATATAACAAGAACGGGACAGTGACTACAGCAGTTTTCATTAGTCGTGAAAATTATCTCACGGATAAAACACGAATTTTATTATTTCTGTGCTGCGTGAAAAGGCGCCGGTCTCAGTTTCCCTTCTTTTCTTTTATCGCCACTGTTCCCTCGAGGAACAATCTTAGGTGCTTTATCAGGCCACCATTTGGTACTTAGAACGATTTCGAGGAAATTTTCTGGTGTCGGCGGGTCTTTGTTTTTCTCAGTGACGATTCTGGGTAGCATCCGCCGAGGAGAATTGCGCTGCCGGTCTGTTTTTTACATTTGCGTTATTATTCTCTGTCCCAAGTGGTTTTTCCTCGCACCGCAGCGATAATGCTCTTCTCGTCCCGGTTCCGGAAGTAATTTGTCAACGCCCGTGTCTTCTTTCTCTTTTTGTTTCCTCCTGGCCAGTCCGCGCTGGGTGCGAACAGGAAACACAGGGGGGGGGGGGGGGGGGGTGAAAATAGCAGGTCTGGCGCTCTCGTTGGCGGGATCAATCATTACGCCGCCATCAACGTGATGGGTGCAGCGCAGGCCTCCTCAGACATGCACCAGCCTCGATAAGCGAACGAGCATCGCTCTGTTAAATGCAGTTCGGCGACCAATCAATCTAAGTGCGCACTCCATAAAATTTTCCACGTCATGTGTACGTTCGCTCTCTCGTGGCACGTCCAAATGCGAGTCGTATTTGCGTCTTTTTGCTAGCACAGCACGACGTACCTTAATCTGATTACCTCCGAGATGGTTCGGCCGTATCAAATCAAGTAATTTCCTAATAAGAGAGACCTGTCTTTCCATTTAGAGCAGTTTTCAATAATAGTTTCCTGGTCAATAGAGCCTGTAGGATCGTATGATAAATATCATTAGCCATATTACTCGAAACAACCTACTGTTGTTGGCTATTGTAAATGCAGTTTTTCATAATATGAGTTATCATAAATCACCGTTGTAACTACATAAAGAAACTTAAATTCTGTTTACTTTCTCATTCACTAGAGTATTATTACCTCACCCGAAAACGAAACATATAGTAAATGATTTATTTGGTCATTTGTGACGTATTTGGTTCATGATTCATGCTGCTGTGGACAGTGTCTAATGGTGTCGAATCGGAGAAAAAAAGAACCTAGCAGTACCCAGTACAAGTTAAAGGGCCGAAAAAAAAACTACTTTTACCTACGTGTGTGGGGTAGTGCTGTTCAGAGTCACTGACCTAATCTATGATAAGTGACAGAATGTAGAAGATTGCGTGCGACACGTAGTAGACAGAGAAATATGACCCTATAATTTCTCACTATTCCAGTAGCATAATTTTTCACAGTTTTAAAGCTACAATTCTAATCTTGAAATTTGTTCTCGGTGAAAGTAAAGTTAACGAGTTTAAATTTTTTTTCAGCGTATAAAGTGGCAAAGTAAACGGGACAGAAGATATAAATAAACGTGAATAAATCCGCCCATACCTATGTAACATTACAAGATGATTTTTAAATTATATTTATCGAAAAAAACATGAATTAGTACGAATTTCATAAAGTACTTACGCTGTGTAAATGTCATAAATACAAGAAACTGTGTGTCACACTCGATAATAATGGATAGGAGACTGGTGCCCACTCTGTGACCGATCGTGGTGGGTGAGCGATAACTCTCTGACCTCGCATTCGGGAGGACGGCGGTTCGAATCCCCGTGTGTGCATCCAGATTTGGGTGTCCATGGTTTCGCCAAATCACTCCAGGCTAATGCCGGGAAGGTTCCTTCAAAAAGGCCATGCCTGAATTCCTTCCAATTCCTTGTCCCCAATCCCAACCCGCCTCTAATGACCTCGACGTCAACTAGGCGTAAACCCATAAGAAAACCACCCTGTGAAGTGTCTTAGGGTTGATAGATCGGTGTCGCTGGGACAGTGTTTATAACAGGAATAAAGCTTTGGTCGTGGTCTATGGATGTGAGAGTACGATACTGGCTGATTACATACCTGAACAACGGCAAATACTGCTTTCTTGTATAAGTTGTATGCATAGATAAATTTTGAGTTAAAAGATTTGTTACAGCTGTGAAGTAATGTACATTTTTATCCTTTGAAATCGTTAGATGCATTGCGCGCAAGTTCTGAAGAAAAAACTTATATGTATCTGAGATTTTTTCGTAAACTTAATTTTGATTAGAGAATGGTAATATACGCAAATCTAAATTGCATAAAGTGAACCGCATTAGCTGTCGTGGCTGCTCTGAAATATAAAGATTTTGTCTTCAATTAAATGTCAATATTTTTTAGGTTATATGCTTATTTGCTACTTGCATGTAAAATACGTTACAACAAATATAACAGCATAATTATTACGCTATAATAAACATCACACGATGCATAGTTTCAATCTATGATGCGTGGTTGCTTAACATTACTAGCTAATATTTGTAATTTGTCTGAAAGAAATAACTTGAGTCATGCAATATATTTACATAAATTAACATTATACCAGATGGAAGATCATTTTAAACCGATTTAACTTCTGATTCAAATTCGTTTTACCTGTACAAAAGTCTACATTTTTTTTTTACAAAATCGAACCTGAAAAAAATTAGCTTGTATAAACGAACTAATAAACAATTATATATAAGAACGGAGTCTTTCTCGGCGTTGAGAATGTATGAAATGCTCTCGGGTGACTAGCCGAGTCAAGAATGCGTTGTCACACGATATTTCGGCGACTAAATTCATTGTGGCGACAATGAATTTAGTCGCCGAAATATCGTGTGACAACGCATTCTTGATTCGGCTAGTCACCCGAGAGCATTTCATACATAATAAGCAATTGTCTAAAGATTCGAATTAATACTGAAAAATGTTACGAGTATCTCAATATGTCAATAGTTTGTGGGTGTTGCAAAAGTGAGAGTGAACTTAATCATTCAAAAGCATTGTCTGGTATCATCTGGACTTTGAGGAAGCGTTCGCAATCGGAGGTTATATACATGCGGTGAACATTTCCGCTGTCCCCCTGGCATGGACGGCCACTTCTCTTCTCGGACCATAAACCCCAACTGTCCCTGGACTTTCCCCCTTGTATGGTGTCTAACAGCCGGAAATGCCTTAATGTGCCCCTCGTGTGCCTTCCGTGCGGTTTTCTTTGCAGACTTATTGCTTCCCTGGGAAAGCATTCAGAAGATGTATATAGCCAGGCAGTGGCAATCACAGACGTACCGGGTACAGCTGTCTATACACCCTGCCGCCACAATCTACAGTTCCCCAGTTCACTCCCACATGCAACGTCTCTCCAGTTAGTTGTGGTACTGCCAACATATCTTTCTTCACAAACAAAGCAACACAGAACAGGGATTTCGCTAGACTGTGAGAGTAGAAGCGCGATTTTGGTGTTTTTTAATGTTACTTTGATATTAAATAAACTTAACTGTGACTTAAGAAGCGTAATTTTTTAGATTTTATAAAGTTATTCCATGATTAACAGATAAATTTTGACCGTTTTCAATTTCATTGAACTGTTGCACAGGAAATGTGAGACAGAAATTAAATGGCGGAGCATCAACAATTTTGTCAAGCTCATATGAAAACTAGAAGTGAGGTTGTGCAAATTCCTAATGACTTTGAGAAGTTTATTGGTTACTTAAGATTGGAAATTAAATGGTGACAATTTCGTGTTTTATCACACTTATGGGTATGTAACTATATATATTCTGAGTCCATTATCCTGATTGATTCTATGCGACTTAATTTTTAATTCGAAAACTTAAATGCTTGTGAATATTTGAAGTATTTATGCACTTTCATCCGATAGAGTCTGACGAAATTCAGCAATGTTGAAGCCTAGAAATTATTACCAGATCGTTAAGGACAAGACTAATAATTCATTAAAATTAATGTCGGATATTTCTTTTGACACCACAATGACTTAATTAAATTCCTGAAGAGATCTTTCGGACAATTTTGAGAAACAATTATTGGCAGTAGTTAATGTAGTTAGCGTTCTTATGCCATCGGAAATAAGTCTGTAGTTACAACAACTTAATAGCAAGGGTTACTTACGTTTCAGTCAAGACGTAGACTATTATCTGCCGAAGAAATTCAGAATGCGTCGAACAAGAGTTAGTATTAACAATCACACTACCAAATAACCGCATTGTGTGGAAAAGAAAAAAGAACACTTTCATTTCCTGCACTTGTTTCACTACCTGCCTTTGGGTACGACCGAGTGAGGTGGGGGAGCCGTAACGCTATGGCATTCGCTTAGGACACGTGTTCTAATCTCCGCCCGGCCATCCGGATTTGAGTTTTCATTGTTTCCCCAGATCACTCCAGGCGAATGCCGGTATATTTAGTTAAAAAAGGTCCCCCTCCTTGCCCCCAACTCTTTCCCACCTGTATTGACCTAACCGTCGACGAGACGTAAAAACTGCTTTGAGTGTGTTAAGAGACTATTGTCGTGATTATGCTGATTAATTGTTATTCGACAAACTATTTAGAGCAGAATTTCAGATAAGGCAATTAAATATAAATAATTTTTTTGTTGCTGACTTCTTTGTTTCGTACGTTTCTTTTTTAATAAGTTTTATTTTCAGAACACGGTGAATTAAAACAGCACCTAAATTTGTTAGTTACAAAAAAATAGACTTGTTGCGCATCATAGCACCAACGAATGTTTTTACTCTTCTAAGCCCTGTTCAACTCTGAATTTCTCGTCCTCGCTGCTATCACTGAAGATTTTCCAAATATCTTGTGATCCTCACTCTCAGCAAATAAATTTATCGTTATCCTGTAATTCACTATCATTACGATGCATAAAATAATCTGTACAACTCTACAGGTTCGTAAACGACATAAAGCTTAGATAAAATGAAACTTCTACATTCAGCGACTGTTGTAAAAATTGTCACTGCATTCACCTTCTTTGCGCGGAATCTAAATACATACATTGTAAAATTCTGTATGGGCACCAGAGATATAATGTGAAACCTTTAACACAACTAGAAACTAGTAGATATGCAGTTTCTTGGCGACTGGATCATTATTATCAACCTTACGGTCTTCTCGACCATTTACCATTAGCTGACATTCAACTTCGTAGAAAAATTTTACTTCCACTTCTCCGATATTATTTTTAAAGTAGCTTCTGTAGATCACACTTGTTTGAATAACTTAACAGAAAATTTTCTTGTACAGCTGGAAGATTTTATCGAAAAGCCTTCTAGAAACATTTTTAAAAAATATCTGGGCTTTACGGCTGGTTGAGGCATGCAGAGCCACAAGCGGAAAGGGGGTGGGGTCAAATAACGGGAAGGAATTCGGCCGTTTGAAGTTCTTACTGGAGGATCCCAATCAGTTGTGGTACTTATTGCTCCGAAACATATGGCGGGGTTCACCATTTCTCGAGGTTCCTATCACAGTCTGACAAAGACAGGTATCATCCCATTAAATGATGAAAACTGCCTTAGACAATACAAAAACGTAAATACACGTCGGGAACTCGATATACAAATTGTGAGTGATGACAACACTATTTAAGGAGTGTTCTATTGAGAGGCGTTTTAACAAGTGGTTGAGCTCGGATGCGCGAGGTGCGTTCAAACTGCGAGGCTGCTGCTGCGTGTCGGTCTGTGGTGCCTCCCCCACAACGATGATGATGATGATGAGTGCACATGCTGAGAGCTGGCGGGGTCGCTGAAGCACCTTTTGTGTTCGGCCTACAGTACAGCAGCTGAGGTTCGAAGTTAGGCTTCCCCAGGCAGGCGCGTGTACTCTAGAGGGCCGTCCTACAGCAAATCCCATCCGACTCTTCACTGAAAGCGCATCGCGTCAAACGGGAGTGTTTCCCTCCGCCGTCCTCTGTGAGCTAAGGCCGTTGGTGCAGTCAATAAAAAGAGGCGTTACCATCATCTTTCTCTTCTATTCCTAGTGACATTTAAATTTCATGATGTGTGATTTGCAACCTTACGGTTTATTGGATCCTTCAGAAGGAGGTTATACTCGGCCTCGTAACAGAAGCATGGAACCCAGTTCCTTTACTTCTCACTATCTTTTTTTTTTTTTGCTTATGGCGTTACGCCTCGTCGACGTCGCGGTTATTAGAGGCGGGATGGGATTGGGGACAAGTAACGGGAAGGAATTCGGCCATGGACTTTGAAGGAAGCATCCCGGCATTCGCCTGGAGAGATTTAGGGAAACCATGGGAAACCCTAATCTGGATGCCCGTACGGGGATTAGAACCCACGTACTGCCAAATACGAGGCCAGAACGTTAACCGTTTACCCACCACGCTCGGTCCCTTTCCTTCTTATTAAATGTTGTCTGTGTGTAGATGACTTATACTGCGTATTGTTTTGTGTCTGCGTAAAGGCGTGAAGATGGAAGAAGGTATGGGGTGCCGTCCCATTCAGGTCTTCTCTTTCGAAAGACACTGTTGAGATTTGTGTATACCCAACCGCCGGGCTATCACCGTTAACAGTTAAGTATGTCCTCACTCCAAACGCATTGTGGAGAGTTTTGCGATTCAGCCCAGGAATTTGGTACACAATCTGCTGAGTAGGAATCGTGCCTCGCCTACTTTACCGATCAACTCTCGATGGTAAAAATTTCTTTCACCGCTGTGCTCGAATCTGTTAACCCTAGTACTATAACTATCTCATTTAAACAAGGTTGTTATGACGCCTAGCAGCTACTTAATTCCAATTGCATATCATAAAAGCTTCCACCGCTCTCCTGCTGATATGAAGACCATCCGGATAGGATTACAATGGAGCTTAAACTTTTCTATCAGTTTCGGTAATACTTCCACATGTTGTGATTGATGGATCTGATACTGCTAAGTCTGTTTTTGGTGGGATCACTCTGAGTGGATGACTATAATGATAATTAGTCCCAGTGCCAGAGTTTCTATTGGCTGTTGGTTGCTGAGCGATGTAGGTCCTACGATCCCCAGTCCTGCTATCTTGATTTCGGTTTTCTATAGTATCAAAAAATTACTCCAAGTGAATGCCGAACTGTTTTTTTTTTTTTTTTAAATGTCTTGGTCGAATTGCTAACTGTTCATTGTTTTCAATCCTATTCCGGCTATGATGACATCACTGAGCAGTAAAACCTCCAAGTTTACACAATTTAAACCAATTGTAGCAGCCTTTTGTATGTAATCCTAATCTCAGAGGCGTCCGGGCACACGTCATAATGTTAAAATCAAGCTTTGAGTGAGGTATCGGACGAGTTAAGGGTCTCTGAAAATTCCATCTGAGACCGGCACTCGGAGGTACACCTTAGCAACGGGCCAGGAGATTGTTCATACAGCACAAAAATATATGATGCAGATTCGTCGGTATGGGTATAATGTCTCTTTAAAAGAAGCTGTTGATGTTAATAAGGGAATGACACGACCTCGTGACACTGGATTGCGATTATATTTGGCAAGGACCACTCAGAACCAAGTCCTGTAAAGGGAATAATTTACGGAAAAACCGAGTTCAAAGATCGTGGCACTGGAAATCTTCCGGACCGAGTGGGAGCGTTCTGGTGCCTCAGCGGTTAAGGCATCTGACTGGAGATCAAAAGTCCCCGCGGTTCGAATCCCCGTTTCAGAGCGGATTTTCAAGGGCCCTTAACCCGACCTTCACCCCTTCAACTCTGACATAGCTTTCTGTGTACTCAGGAGTACACCAGAACGCTTCCGAGGTTAGGGTCCGACTTTAAACTATAGTTGCCCTGTACCTGGTAGCATGGCCGGGTTAGGTTAAGTAAGGAGGAAAAGGAACATGCCATCCTATCTCTACTTAGTTACTTTCCGTGTCCGGACTGTTTCAGATTTCGGTTACCCATTTTCTTTGAAGAAAAACTGTCCGGTGGTAGAAGGATTGGCCGCATAAAGCGTCGGCAAGGATGCGCCCAATCGCTAGAATTAAGGACACTCTAGAAACGATCTTCGGGGAGGCTCCTTGTTTGCACCCCGTCCTATCTCTGACACCAGGCGTAGTACGTCCCAACCAACCTTCGGGCTGAAGACCACGCTTTACTCGTATATAATGTATTACCTTCCGGTCTTAAATAAATTATTCTTATTATTTTATCATATGTCAATTATTATTTATCAAATTTTTAGTTATTTCTTTTTTGTGTGTGTGCTTTCTTAAAATGTGACTCTAAATATTTAAAAGAAATAAATCTGAACAGTTAACATGCTGAATAGGAGAATTGATTTATTTGCACATATTTAAATTAAAAACGACACAAAAATAATTCCTACCACTACTTTTAATAGGGACTACACACACACAAAACATTGAATGAATAAAGAAACTCGGACACATGGGATCCAAAAAATGAGATTAGCTTACAATAGATGTAATCTACGAATGTTGCACCGACTAATCTCAGTGGTTTGGGCAGAGTTCTAATAGCGTTGGCTATAGAGCTCTTACGGGCAATGGTATGCAGTGTTCACTCGTTACATTACCGTGTGTGCTGTGAAGTTCCGGGCCGCACTGTAACATCACTTGTTACAATGGAACATTGCCTCTACAGAACACTTCCCTAGACGTCTCAAATATCAGCAGACTGTCTCAACGATTCCTCTGGATATTCACTGCAGCAGTTTGGCCAGCAGTCTTGACTCTCCTCGAGTCTGCAAGCCACTCCCCCGGAATAGTGTTCACGCAAATCGTCCCCAGCGCTGCCAACCAGGCGGACTAGACATCCCCTCCACACTGCCGACACTCGGCGACGTGGGTACATAAAAAAGGAAATCGTCGCAATCATTTAATTATTTTGAAATATTATTATGTTTGATAGACTGTCCTCACTTCACACGCATACGCAATCAGTTATTGCAGATTTTACCATCGGGGTGATTTTGTTATAATATGCATTGTAATTTGCACGTTGCCTTGCGCAGTTGCGCAGAGGCCGGCGGTCCAGCTTAGGAATTGAAGGGCTCTTACAAGTCCGCTCCCTGGTGACCCAGCCAATTACAAATGTAGATATGTGTACTACAATAGTGTGCGCAAACTAATATTGTAGATTTTGAGAAATTATAAAACTTAATAATCTCGCGCCGAAGTGTATGTACTAGATATAATCCTATTTTTATCGGCCTTGTTGGCACAGTGGTAACACTCCTCTGGTGCTCGGGTTTGCTGCTCCCTACGTGTTTTTTTTTTTTCCTCCCACTAACACATTTGTCTAAGACTAAAAATACTCTATAAGGCTTGTAAGATAGCAGGTATACCGTTATGGGATTTTCCATACCTCTTCTGTGACTCATGTTCAGTATTTCGTCCGGACAGACTCTATTGTTATGTACTGTTAGATACATCTACATCTACATATATACTCTGCAATTCACAAAATTGTGGGTGGCAGAGGGTGCTCAGCACCAAAGCTAATCTCTTTGTTGTGCATTCCAATCCCTAATGGTACGAGGGAAAAAAGAATTCATATAATACAATACCAGCTGTCTGTACAAATTTTCCGCCTCATGTTACCTTATACATCATATGCTTCCAAGTTGATATCAGAAAAAGCCGTCTTTCAAGATGTAAATAAGGTTACTTATCGGAAACCATGTTAAGCAAGAAATTTTCAGGCAACAAGATGGCCTTTTTTCAGTGCGCTTGATGCTCGAACCTTCTCTGCTTTTCAAGGTTTATGATGTCGCAATGTCAAGGAGAGCGTATCGTAACGTAAAGAGACAGAGAGATAAATTATTATAATAATATCACTTATTCGAAAGAACTTCAATATGTAAGTTGTACAAAATAAATTTCCTACCAGCTCGCCTCGCATTCGGGAGGAAAAGGGTTTTAATCCACTTCCGACCTTCCAGATTTCGGTTTTCCATGGTTTCCCGAAATCACTCCAGGCTAATACTGGGATGATTCCTTCAAAAGCCCATGGCCGAATTCGTTTCTGTTCCTTGCCCCAGTCCTTTCCCGCCTCTAAAACCTCGGCGTCGACGAAGCATAAAACCATAAGCAAAAAGCTTGCCAGCTTAATTGAGTTTATTTTATCTTAGCCAAGTCCAAAGTTTCTTGTAAAAATGTATTTACAATCACGCATATGACGGAAAGTGTGTGTTAGTGAAAAAAATGCAATTAAAAAAAATAAAAAACACGTTGGTAGCGGTGAACCCGGGACCTTCGAGTGCCACTATTTTGAAAACTACTCCATGATGGAAATAGGCTTACGTCTGTAGTACCGAGTTTGCATTTTTTCAAAAATTGTTAGTTTGAGGATCCTATACACAAATATAAAAACGATCTCTCTCGGTCCGAAAATAATGTTCTGATCTTTGATCTCACTATTTTCGAATACTATCGAGTAGTGACCTTAATCCCTTTACAGGGCTTGGTTTTGAGTGTTTCCCGTCCACCATACCAAATGTCATCGAAATTCGTTGGCCCGAGGTCGTGCCCTCCCCTAGAAAGATCATCTACAGATCGAAGTCTTGAGTAGATTCCATCGTTTCTGGGGCCAAAGGCTTTCTGTAGAATTCACTGAAATTGTATCCACTAATCATTATATGACAGAGCTCCACTTGTTACTGACCAACGACTCTTCTGTTGCAAAGTCAACAGGTAAAAATTCCAGCATCGATCGTGGTTAATATTTGCCAAGAGTTGAAACTCGGACTAAACCAGTCGAAAAAATCTGAGTGACCCCTTTCGAAATTGGATTTTATCCGTGACCCACTGCCACAGGATTATGGGAGTTAACATATTTACCTTCCAACTGAATTACCGTTTATTGATTACACAATATACTGTAGAGAAAACTTAATATTGGGACCGTTTCTTCAGTTGCAAGATAAACAATTTGTATGAATAATTAATATCGCCGCTGATGATGCTTCAGAGAATGAAGTGAGACACGTTCGGTGAAAAATAACAATAAACAAAATTCCAAATGAGTAAACTGAAGCTGCTACTAAGGTTGATCTGATGAAAGCTGCAATTAATGGTTCCATTTTATTCGCTGGCGACTGTGGTAGTGAGAGTTAGTTTGCGCTGTAATGTTCTCAGCCGTTTGCGTTTCTCACTCGACAAGAGATACACTAAAGATTTAATATAAATGCGGAAGTCAGTCCTTTTTGGCTTAATTAGACGGAAAAGAATTTTCGTAAGAAAAAGAGAATTAACGATGAGGATTGTTATGGGCGACTGTCGGTGACGGTCCCCTCCCTCTCTGACATACTTCGAGGTCGTCGCGCCATTAGTCCTGATTTCTTTATCGCAGAGATTCAGAGCAACCGGTGCGGAAAAAATGTGTTCCGCTTGAATTTGCAAGTGGCGTCGCTTTTATAATGAGTGCCGTGTGGGGAAGGGTTCGCTGAACTCGGGCACATTCGCCACTAGCGAATCTCACTCAACAGGACGTAATGCTTAAACACAGAGCCCACTCTAGTAGAAGAACTCAACTGCTTCCCTTCGTGACGGGACTCTAGCGGAATAATTAAGCATAATGACGGAGATGGGGCGTTTCTTTTTCTATTGCTTTTCAAAATCGACACCGGACCCTGCGGGTGGGCGGTTCACTCTCAGAGAGACCGGGTTCAAATCCCCGGGCAGGTTTTGATTTTCTATGGTTACCCGAAATCACTCCGGGCAAATGTGAGGATGGTTTCTGAAGAAGACCCTTGCTGAATTCTTGCACGTTCCTTGTCTTTCATTCTTTCCCGCCTAATTACCTCGATGCCGAGGAAGCGTAAAATCCGAAGCGGGGAAAAAAGGCATAGGTTGCTGTCTGAATATTCTTTCCGTACTCCAGTAACTCATTCGAATAGCTTCCTGTGATAAAACTTTCCATTTGTGGTTCTTTTACCGTCCATGAATTGAAACCATCAACAGTTAATGATATTTTAGTCCTGTAGTAGCCATATGTCCTTGTATTATAATCCCGACACAGGAACTTTGTCAGAACGATGAAGAAGTCAACTTTTTAAGTTCTGCAATATTGTTGAAGGCAATTTTTCTGCAGTTACATGATTAATTAAATTGTTAATAAATAACCGCCATGCAACTGTTTTTTTTTTAATATTTTACTGTCATACGCGTTTCGATTCTTGGAGTTACGAATTATTGACAGTGGTTTTGTAGCTGCACATTTCTGCTTCTCTCACATAGCATATTCCTTTGTAGACATCCATCAAATTAGTATTAATTTTCATTTTAGTACAGTGAAGTAGATATCAGTTGTATTGGTTGGTTATTTATTTCCAACTCTTAAGTTCTCTTTTGCGTTCTTATTTTAGTTGATATTGAAGTATTTCTGCTCAGGAGGTAGGCTGTCAATGAACAACATTTTTAAGTATGCAGTGTAATGTAAATATATGCCATGAATACCTATGTGCGATATAATCTGATTTCTTACAGGTTGAAATCGCAGTTAGTGTAGCTGTAATTTTGCTTCTTGCTTGTTAAGCAGCATCGCTGTTAGCCACAACATACCCTTTCCTGTTGTCTGCAAATAATTACAATGGTATGGCCTGCCAATATTCCATAACATAGAGTAGCGAATCTACTATTGACTGCGTGATATAAGGTATCTCTTCTTAATACTTCCAAACAAAGTTAATTCCAAATATCAAAGGCTTAAACCGTTTAGAATTATATTTAACTCCTACTGTTTTGGTTAGAAATTTCATAAACTACTCTTGAACAGTCTTTTTGCAGCATTAGCTTAATTAAAATGGTTTAAATATAACTAAAGGAGGCAATCACAAACAATTGTTACAAGTAACATCACTGGCTCAGCACAAGCGCAATAAAAAAGGTGACGGGGTTCCGACGGCTTCTGCCGCTTCCCGTAGGATTCACGGAGATAGTGCTCCGCACTCCCTATACCAGTGATCCGCAACCGGTGAAAGGTGTGCCGCGAAATTTTACCAGTTATAAGGAATTAATTTTCAATTTTTTTATTAATTACATTTTAGTTTCATGTGCTGTGAATTGCTAAGTATAGTCGTATTTTAAGAAATTAAATGTTATTTATTTACTCACCCTTGGTATTAGTTTTGTTTATTCATTTTTTAAATATTTCTATTCCTCGCCTCTACCACTGCGATTTGAGGTTTCATTATATTTACCGCATGTTCTGTGTATATGCTTTTCCTTCAATCTTAACTGCTGGAATTATCAGAACTTTCCAAGTATTATTTTATTAAGTTGTCGGTGTTGGTGCTTCTCCAACACTACTACCTTGTTCCTGTACCGTTGCACCGGCGCATCGTTAGACATCACTTTAAAAACAATCGGCACTCTATATGTGACTTCTTTGAAGTGTATAAATCCCGCTTCTTACAATTACTTCAGTTTTATCATAGCTGTGCTCTGAAGTGGTCTGAAAACTGTGTTAGTAATTCGTCTTGATATTTTCTATTACAATTAGCAGACTTTTATTTCTTCAAGATGGACAAATTCTTTGAGCGAATTGTTCCGTCTATGAGTGCAACTGATGAAAGCATTGAGTCAGAAAGAAAGAAAAAAAAGTTAATTCAGCGGATATATAGTGATAATTACTTATCCTATGGGTTTTCTTGGTGTGGTGAAAAAACTTTCCCAATCCCCGAGTGTATCGTTTGTGATGAAACACTCAGCAACGCTGCAATGGTTCCCAGTAAATTGAAACGACATTTGTCAACAAAACATTCTTCTCTGACAAATAAAGACGTCAATTATTTTCTTATGTTGTTGGAAAATAAGAAAAAACAAAGAACTTTCATGACCGCTACAGTACGTGTTCTGGAAAAAGTACAGGAAGATAGTTGTAAGTCAGCCGAACTTATCGTATAGGCCAAGAAACCACATATAATAGGTGAAACGCTGTTAAAACCTGTTTTTAAAGAGATGGTGAGTATAATTCTGGGTTTAGAATCTGCTAGTGAAATTTAAAAAAATCCTCTTTCTGCTGACACAATCAGCCGTCGAGTTATTGATATGCCTGGTGATATTGAAGACATTATGAAGGAGAAAATCAACAAGATTACACAAGTCAGTTTTCACTTCAGATTCACGAGTCCACAGATATTAGCCGCCATGCACAATTCTGGCTTACATTAGCTACATCGATGGAGATGTAATTGTAAGTAATTTCTTCTTTTACAAAGAACTTCCAGAGCATACTACCGGTGAAGAAATATTTCATTTGACTGATGAATATTTGCTCCTTAATGAATTAACATGGAAGAATTGCGTTAGTGTTTGTATAGACGGAGCGGTTGCTATGACAGGCCCAGTGAACGGATTTGCAGCTAAAGTACTTACGAGAAGTAAATCCCAAGGTACGATGCAATAATTGTCTCTTTCACCGCCAAGGCATTGTTGCAAAGACTCTGTAAGATTTGCCGGACGAAGTTGTAAAAGTTGTGAATTTCATAAAATCGCGGCCCCTAAATTCCAGACTATTTTCCATTTTATGGCAGGAAATGGGTTCGGAACACAATACGCAACATACAGAAGTACGAAAGCTGTCACGAGGAAAGGTGTTAACGCGAATATTTGAACTTAGAGAAGAGGTCCAGGCATTTTTGACAGTTGAAAGACACAAGTATGCGGATTTATTCGCAGATGGCGAATGGGTATGTAAGTTCGCATATCTTTCCGATATTTTCGTCTTCTTGAATTAGCTGATCATCAAAATGCAAGGTAGGATCGAAAATATTCTTGTTAGTATGGATAAGATTAAAGGATTTGAGAACAAGCTTGATTTGTGGTTACAGGGGATTGAAAATGGGTCGTGTGAGAAGTTCCGTACTGTATGATCACTTGATGACGGTAATAAAATGGTGATGGACTTAATTGAAGAACGTTCAAAGATTCAGAGATTCAAAAAGTACTTTGGAGGAAGTGTTGAAGATTTCGACTGGGTTCGTGATGCATTCTTTGCAAATTCGGAACATCTTCCAATAAATATTCAAGAGGAACTCGCAGATTTAAAAACTGACAGAACTTTAAAATTAAGGCTTCTCGAAGTTCCTTTAGAAACGTTTTGGCTAGAAATAAGGAATGCATATCCGGCTATCTCCGACATGGTAGTTAATGTTTCATTGCCATTTTCAACTACATATTTATGTGAATTGGGCTTCTCGACATTGACTGAGATTAAAACATCTAAGAGGGAAAGACTCAAATCCGTCGATTAAGAAATGAGGCTTGCATTGTCAACAATATCTCCACGGATCAGTCACCTGTGTGCAGTTAAACACGCAAAGGTGTCACATTAAAGGTATGTGTACAATTATTTACTTTAATAGTAATATAAAACTGTCTGATTATTAATTTTATGCAACCGCTGTTTGTAGCTATAAATTTTACGTGTTAGGAGGCTGTATATGCAAAAACATTTGCTTTGTGGGGACTTTTTTTTTTTTTTTGCTCAACCATCTGTCTGGTAAGGTGTGCCGCGAGATTTATGGTTTACCTTATGGTGTGCCGCGAGATGGAAAAAGTTGCGGACCACTGCCCTATACAACCTTCGGCAGTAGAATTGATGAATGATAGTTAATGAGTGACTGTGCGAAACATAGGGTTCACTCGAATACTCTTCGCTCCCTACCACAGTAAATTAGTGCGTTAACAGTAGATATCATACGTAAAAAGATTTAACCATCATTAAAAATGTAGCAATAAATGCTACGCTCTTAATGTTCAGACTTCTTAAAAATATTAAGGCACTTGAACGTGCATTAATTTCTTGTAATAATACGTTGGGAATTATGTTAACTCGCATTTAGTGCAATATTCACCCATACACATGCAAATCTAAACGCCATACTATTCGTGTGCTTCATCTAGCACAGGCAGCGATCAGAATCCATCTACTCTTCTCGCTCACTCAATGCACGGATATTACACAGCAATAAACACTTTATTAGTGTACAGAGATTATCCAAACTACTTTTCTGGGACTCTCCGAAATAAGTCACTATGACCATTGATGTAGTTAAAAAAATTATGAAGTAAAACTAGACGTGAACAGTTAATTTAGTTTAAATTTAATTGAAGTGGACAGTCATAAGTAATTTCTACCAGTAAAAAAAGGCCGTCTGGTGTTATTGTCTAGAACAGTGGTCCGCAACCTTTCCCCACTCGCGGCTCACCATAAGGGTATCCATAAATCTCGCGGCACACCTTACCGGTCGGGCGGCAGTTTTATGTTATTGTACAATTGTACACATACCTTCAATTGACACTTGTACCTGATTAAATGCACACAGGTGGCTGATCCATGGAGAAATTTCTTCGTCGACTGATTTGAGTCTTTCACTGTTGGATGTTTTAATCTCAGTCAACGTCTAGAAGCCCAATTCAAATAAATATGCAGTTGGAAACGGCAATAACATATTTACAGCCATGTCGGACATAGCCGGATATTCATTCCTTATTGTTTGCCAAAATGTATCTAAAGGAATCAAAGTTCTGCCGGCTTTTAAATCTGCGTGTTCCTCTTGCATATTAATTGGAAGTTGTTCCAAATTTGCAACGAATGGATCATGAACCCAGTTGAAATCTTCAACACATTCTCCAAAGAACTTTTTGAATCTCTGCCGCAGGGCTTCTAAATGTTCTACCAGGTATAACTAAGTCCATCACCTTTTTATTACCGTCATCAAATGACCATACAGTCTGGATTATCTCACACGACCTATTTTCAATCTTCTGTAACCACAAATCCAGCTGATTCTCAAATCCTTTAATCTTATCCATACTAACGAGAATATTTTCGTTCCCATCATGCATTTTGATGTTCAGCTCATTCAAGTGTACGAAGATGTAGGAAAGATATGTCAACTTACATACCCGTTCACCATTTGCGAATCAATCCGCGTACTTATGTCTTTCAACAGTCAAAAATGCCTGGACCTCTTCTCTAAGTTCAAATATTCGCGTTAATACCTTTCATCGTGACAGCCAGCGTACTTCTGTATGTAGCAGGAATGTAGTATGTTCTGAACCCATTTCCTGACATAAAACGGAAAAACGTCGCGAATTTAGCGGCCGCGATTTTATGAAGTTCAGGACTTTAACTACTTCGTCCAGCACATCTTTCAGAGATATTTAGCAACAATGGCTTCGCTGTGAATGAGACAATGATCGCATCCTACGTCGGGATTTACTTCGACTACTTTAGCTGAAATCCTTTCACTGGGCCTGTCATAGCAGCCGCTCCGTCTGTAACACTAACGCAATCCTTCGACGTTAATTCATTAAGGAGCAAATATTCATCAGTCAAACGAAATATTTCTTCACCAGTAGTTTGCACTGGAAGTTCCTTGCTACAGAAGAAGTTAGTTACAATTTTATCTCCATCGAAGCCTGCAGAAGTTGTGTGTGGCTGCTAATATCTATGGTCGATCTGAAGTGAGAACTTCTGACTGTTGTTAATTTTCTCCTTCGTATCGTCTTCAATATCACGAGACATTTCGATAGCTCGGCGATTGATTGTGTCAGCAGAAAGAGGATTTTTTTAAATTTCACTAGCAGATTCTAAACCCAGAACTATTTTCACCATCTCTTTACAAACGGGTATTAACAGCGTTTCAATTATTGTATGTGGTTTCTTGGTATTTACGATAAGCTCGGCTGCCTTGACTAGTTCCCTGTAATTCTTCCGAAACACGTACTGTAGCGGTCATGAAAGTTCGTTGTTTTTTACTTATTTTCCAACAACCGACGAAAATAATTGACATCTTTACCTGACAGAGAAGAATATTTTGGTGACAAATGTCGTTTCAATAATTTACCGAAAACTTTGAAGGAATTTAAAGATAAAATGGTTTAATCCTAGACTGCGATTCCACCACTGACCGGCGTTGACGTGACGTTGTTTTGACGTATTCGCTGTCGACTACCAACATAATTAGGTTTATTCCTTTTAGTGCTATTGTGACCGAGCGTAGCGAGGTCACAATAATTTAAAACTGTACAATATCAACCTAAACTGATATCCCGAAGGTGAATCAGATGCAGGCGGCCGCTGGTAAGCGGCCGCAGATGTCCGATAACACAACCAGATGTTCAGTGTTTGATGTGTTATCGCATTTCTGCGGCCGGTCACAATAATAAATTATCTTTATGTTGGTACATCGACAGCGAATACCTCAAAACAACGTCAATATGACGTCACATCAACGCCAGTCAGTGGCGGAATCGCAGTCTAGGATTAAACCGTAAAATTTGTAGAGGGCAAATGTAGGTGGGTGCAGGATAGGGGGAAGATGGGTGTGTAGGGAAATTGCCACCGGAGCCTGTGCTCCATTGCAATTAAAATTAAATTAAAAAAATTTACTGGGAACCATAGCAGCGGTACTGAGTTTTTCACCACAAACGATACACTCGGGAATTGAAGACTTTATTTCACCACACCAAAAAAAAAAAAAAAAACATAGAATAAGTAATAATTAGTATCTTTCCTCTGCATCAACTTTATTTCTTTCTTTCTGATTCATCGCTTTCACTAGTTGCAATCATAGACGGAACACACCGTTCAAGGAATTTGTCCATCTTGAGGAAAGAACTTAGTCTGCTAATTGTAATAGAAAAAATCAAGACCAATTACTAACACAGTTTTCGGACCACTTCAGAGCACAGCTATGATGGAGCTGGAGTAATTGTAAGAAGCGGAATTTATACACTTCAAAGATGTCACATAGAGGTGCCGATTGTTTTTACAGTGATGTATAACAATGCGTCGGTGCAACGGTATAGAAACAAAGTATTGTTGGAGAAGTACCGACAACGAAATAAAATAATATAAGGCTTGGAAAGGCCTGCTAATCCAAGCAGTTTAGAGTAGGGCTGTTGATATTTTAAAAAATATCGGATTTTCGATATATCGATATTTTTAAAAGTATCAATATCGCGTTTGATATATCGGAGAAAAAGTATCGATGTATAGATATATCGATATATTTTATGGAAACAATGTTACAAAAACAAATTGTACGACCAAACCTTATGGCTATTTACTCATAAAACGATGTTAAATATTCTTCTGAGTCAAGACCTCAATTTCTGAAACAGAATGCTTTTTCACGGCGTTACGGATATATATATATATATATATTAAAGAAAAAAAGGATTAAACATTTTTACTAAAATGAAAAGCATAATGTGTACGATTTACTCTAAGACGTATAAAACCAGAAAGAGATCCCAGGGAAATCTTGGCTTTAGTGAATTTGTATGACTGATAAAGCAACAGTAGTGACATTTATCTAGGTAGAAACAATTAATCAGAAGCACTAACTGTATGTTTAAATATGGTCTTATAAATTTTATTTGATCTAGATTTTATTAATTTTCATCCTTTCTTAAAATTCTATCTATGATTTAATTTACTGCAAGTGCAACACAGGTAATCGTCTTCTTTTCCAGCAATAATAACTAGATATCTTCTATGAGGAAAACGGAAAACGACTATTTAAAAAAAATCGTCTCCGATATTCATATTTCAGTATCGAAATATCGTCCTAAAAATATCCCTCATAAATATCGATATTTTATCAACAGCCCTAGTTTAGACTGGGGGAAAAGCACATACACAGTACATGCGGTAAATATAACAGAACCTCAAAGCGCAGCAGTAGTGGCGAGGAATAAAAAAAAATAAAAAATGAATAAACAAAATTAATAGCAACTGTGAGTAAATAAATGAAATTTTATTTCTTAGTAAACCATAATACCTAACAATTCACGGCACATGAAACTAAAATATAAGTAATAAAAAACTAGACAATTAATTCCTTATAATGAGTAAAATTTCGCGGCACACCTTTCACCTTCTCGCGGCACACCAGTGTGCCGCGGCACACCGGTTGCGGACCACTGGTCTAGAACACTCCGAAGGCCGCAGGTTTAACAGCGTTTCGATTTACCCCACATATGCCTCGGTCGTGGCCGCCCTAACATAACCCGGTAATCCTACCTGGTAAAGGGGACCTACAGTTAAACGTGTAATCCGAACCACTGAAACGTTCTGGTGCACTTGACAGTACACAGCAAGCTGTGCCAGAGGATCTCTCGAAATTCCCGCCGAGACAGTGATTCGAACCAGGGACCTTTCGATCACCAGTCAGACGCATTAACCACTCAGCGACCAGGCCGCTTATTGGTACCAGAAATAGCAGTGAGCAGTGGCTTAGCACAAGCCGAATACCCTCGAAGGTTGCACAAACTGTAAGTGCAGTGCGCAGCTTAAACTCGAATACTTTTCACTGTTCCGACGCTGTACTTATTAGTATTCTAAGAGTAGTTACCAGAGATAAAAACCTTTTTAAGTCATCAAAAATCTAGCAGTGAGTGTTGCTTATCTACTCACCCTCGTACAAGTGCGTTGTAAAGTCCCAGATGCTACTATAAAATCGCGCCTGTTAAACTATTCACTTGCTTTACGGAAGGTCATAAAGTGGCCGCGCCGCAGATGTTAGGTATCGTCTTGAGTGTTATTAAACGCTCAGTTTATACTATATACTAGCTGGTACCCACGACTTCGTTCGTGATTGTAAAGAATTCATATTGACAGCTATAGACATCTAACCACCATAGTGCACGATGGGAGACTCGATACTATTACCACACACAAATACCAGTCTTCTGCGCTATGTAGTTCCGGCAGCAAAGTAAAATTTACGGATACACACAAGTCTTTGGATGAAATACGAAAATATTCATGATCGACCAATTTCAAACACCATATCTCACACACTCCCACAGTTACCGAATTTCGGCCAACTTTGTGATTGATGGGAGACTCTGTGTTACTACCACACACAAACGCCAGTGATCTGCGATTGATAGTTTTCACTTAAAAGTGATACACCGTGACACATGCGTCTTTGGCAGAAATATGAAATTGCCGCAGGTCGACCATTTTCATCCCCCATATCTTCCACACCCCCATAGCTACAGACATCTAACAACCATAGTGCACGACAACAGACACGATTCTAGTACCACACATAAACACCAATGCTCCACGCTATGTGGTCGTGGCAGAAAAGTGAAATCTGCGGAGACACATGCCTTTCGTCGAAATACGAAAGTATCCTTGGTCGGCCACTTACAACCACCATATCTCCCACACAACCGCAGTTTCTGAAATTCGGCCGCTGTTGTGATCGAAAGGTAACTCTGTGTTACTACCACACACAAACGCCAGAGATCTGTGATCGATAGTTTTCGCTGAAAAGTGATACACTATGACACTTTTGTCTTTGGCAGAAGTATGAAATTGCCACAGGTAGATCATTTTCAACCCCCATAGCTACCGACATCTAACAACCATAGTGCACTACATGAGATACGATTCTACTACCAAACACAAACACCAATGCTCTATGCTATGTAGTTGTGGTAGAAAAGTGACATATGCGGAGACAGTCGAAATACGAAAATATCCTTGGTCGGCCACTTACAACCACCATATCTACCACACTACCACAGTTTCTGAAATTCGGCCGCTGTTGTGATCGAAAGGTGACTCTGTGCTACTACTACACACAAACGCCAGTAATCTGTGATCTATAGTTTTCGCTGAAAAGTGATACACCATGACACTTTTGTCTTTGGCAGAAGTATGAATCTGCCACAGGTCGACCACTTTCAACCCACCTTTCTCCCACACCCCCATAGCTACCGACATCTAACAACCATAGTGAACTACATGAGATACGATTCTACTACCAAACACAAACACCAATGCTCTATGCTATGTAGTTGTGGCAGAAAAGTGACATATGCGGAGACAGTCGAAATACGAAAATATCCTTGGTCGGCCACTTACAACCACCATATCTACCACAGTACCACAGTTTCTGAAATTCTGCCGCTGTTGTGATCGAAAGGTGACTCTGTGCTACTACTACACACAAACGCCAGTTATCTGTGATCTATAGTTTTCGCTGAAAAGTGATACACCATGACACTTTTGTCTTTGGCAGAAGTATGAAACTGCCACAGGTCGACAACTTTCAACCCACATTTCTCCCACACCCCCATAGCTCCCGACATCTAACAACCATAGTGCACTACATGAGATACGATTCTACTACCAAACACAAACACCAATGCTCTATGCTATGTAGTTGTGGCAGAAAAGTGACATATGTGGAGACAGTCGAAATACGAAAATATCCTTGGTCGGCCACTTACAACCACCATATCTACCACAGTACCACAGTTTCTGAAATTCGGCCGCTGTTGTGATCGAAAGGTGACTCTGTGCTACTACTACACACAAACGCCAGTTATCTGTGATCTATAGTTTTCGCTGAAAAGTGATACACCATGACACTTTTGTCTTTGGCAGAAGTATGAAATTGCCACACGTCGACCACTTTCAACCCCCATATCTCCCACACCCCCATAGCTACCGACATCTAACAACCATAGTGCACGACAGGAAAGACGATTCTACTACCACACACAAACACCAAAGATCTATGTTATGTAGTTATGGCAGGAAAGAGAAGTATACGGAGATACGAATTTTTGGTCGAAATATGAAAACGCCCTGCACTGACCAACGTTAATCATTATATCTCCCACATCCCTACAGCTATCGGCATTCGGCCAACGTTGTGCACGACAGGAAACTCCATGTTACTTCCACCCACAAACATCTGTGAAGTTTGCTAGGTAGTGGTGGCTGAAAAGTGAAATATAGTAGAAAACACGTCTATTTTTATAGATATATAAGATTTACAGTTGGCGGAGAGTATTATGCAAGCGTACTTCTGGTATTTACGCTGCCCTGCTTTATTGGGGCCACAGCTGAACTACTGGCCTCCAGCGTTCTCATTGGGCGATGTATTTTTGACGGCAAAACATCAAAGCGACCTTTTGCAACCGAATGAATAAGTTACACCTTCGAGTTTTTGATCAGTTTTTTTTTTTTTTTTTTTGTTCCCTGTGCGCATTAGAGCAGTAATCGACATAGAATATGTCGATGACACGTAGATTGCCGTGGGGCAGGCGGGGAGCGAAACAATGCGCCTTCCGTAATGCCGCGCGCGTAATTGTGACAGGCTCACTGGCCAGCCCGGTGATCCGTAAATGTCACTGTATGCACCACCAAGCTGGATGCTGGATACAAGCTCTGAACGGTAATACGTTTTGTCCGACAACTTACGACTTTAATCATTCGTAATTCTCGTTGGGTTCGGTTAAGCCAGGGAAGGACGTTCGTTTCCAAAAATTTAGCTGCAACGTTATCATCCGCATGGCTAGAGGCGAAATTACGAAACGCGTTCCTACTGTTAGATGAGATAATTTTTATCTCTTTATAGAGCTACGTGATGGTAGTAGTTGGCGATGATTTATTTTGAATTTAGACAGTGATGCAATGCTCGTTCGACCCAGTTTTTAACAAACCCCAACACTTAAATCTTCTATATGTAGTATGTACATTAGCTGAACGAATTTCATTAATGGTATGATGCGGAAGACTATTTAGCCCGAACTGTCGGAGCAGACGAAACCAAACATTCTGCATTATAGTATCAAATTTCTCTTGTGTTTCCAAGGGTTCCTGGACTTCACGTAATATCTCTGACATGTTGTTCTATCTTACTATTGCTCCTGCGAAACCTTATAGTAACACCAAAACTCACTATTAGATACGAATTGGCTTGAGCATGGCGCGTAGTACGGTGTACTTACGTTTTGGGTATTAATTAAAGGAGTTGGAGGAAGTGCAAGGGAGGTTAGGAAAATTTATTTGCGAAAATTAGCGATCACAAACATAATAAAGGAGCTGGATTGGATTCACTGGAAGACAGAAGGGTAAAGAGAGTGTGCTAGGAGTATACAAGGCAAATATTACTACGTATTGGTAGGATATTGGTTCAAGAATTACATGTAGTGCATGAAAAGGAAAAGATGAACATGGCCACTACTTGCACTCGATTTTAGGCAAATGGAAGTGTTTTTTGTATGTCAGTTTAATGAGTAAATCACTATGGAAATGCCCAGTGGTTTACCAATAACACTGAAAGATTTTAAAATTAAATTTCATAAAGGCCAAATTAGTGGGTAGTGTACACAAAGAATTTAAGGTATAAATCAAGAAATGGTGAAATAGTTGTATAGAGAAATCGACACTGGAATTTATTTGCTACATGACAATTAAATTAAATTAATGGAATCGAACAAAAAGAGAAAGTTTCTGGCTCCATTTGAATTGCACTCTGGTAAGATCAAAAACAGTTGGCTCAAATGCCTTTGACATATGAGATGCAAACAAAAAGACATACTACATATAATATGGAGTTCCTATTAGTCACTACTGTTCGTTTTTTTTTTCCTTATATTTTTCTAATTTCTCCTTCTCGTTTCGTTGCGACTTGCGAACAGTTATTTATTTCCTGTCCTCCTTGAAGCGCTTCCTCTTTATTTTTCTTGTGTAACCAATAGCAATCACAAAAGAAATATATTAATAAATATTATCTCCCCAGTTATAGCCACCTAATAAGTAAATGGATTTCTTGTAGACTTATTTCTGTCCAGTTTCTATGCACTTCCCTGTCTATTTATCTGTAAGATGGTTTCTTCGTGAATTACTTCCGTTTATTATCCTTTCAAACATACTCTCTAATTCACAATTAACGTTCGGATAGAATACATTTAAAAGCTCTTAAACTGTACAGCAGTTAAAATATTTGCTACAAATCTTATGTCTCACACTCACTTTGGAAATTGATATTTTACGGGCACTTTTTGTTTCTTCCTGAAGTAACTCTAAAACCGCAGCCAGTCCCATTCGGTGACAAAGATTCGACACTTCCCTCTCACTTTCACAGCCACCATCTTCATTCCGTAATAACTGTTAATTCTTATTCTGAAAAATACAGTTATTATTGTTTTTTTATTTATCTGTGAGGTTATTTCTGTCACCCTACAACAACTTGGCAAGTATGACAAGCGAACATGATAATAGCGCTTAGTTTTTGGCCTTTAACGAGCGTCCATAAATTACGTAGCTTCATTTTGTCCTTTTGTGAACCCTCCCCCACGTAGCCCAACGTGGCTTTTGCCTCTATTACTCCCCCCCCCCCCCCGCCCATCCCACGACGTATCAAGTAGCTTTTTTCCCTTTTGATTCCAGAAGACATTTGTACTGTTTTCTCTTGTCAGACTATCGTAAATTACATACGGAGATAATTAAATGCCGGAAATAAATATTAACATGCTGCTGTGTGTTCTGTATCTCATTTTAACTGTGACAAATAGTATGAATGCCCCCTCAGGTAGCCCAGCGTAACTTTCCAGCTAACTCCTCCCCCTCCCATAGATCTAGTCACGTAGTTTATCGACGCTCCCTTACACAGAGTATTGAAAGTGAGAGTAGGTATTGCAACATCCCGTCAACAACAATCCGTCATTATAAGCCTAACAGTTAATACTTAAAGCATTAAATACGGTTACCAAGGATCACAATAGAGATCTCACAAATATTATAGGACGGTGAAGAGATTAACAAATCGAGTTCAGCTCATCAACTTGCCAGCGACTGTCGTATGCCGATAAAAAAATATATACTTTAGCGTTCAGCAACCATTTTTTCTCACAGCTCTGGCTCAGACGACATTGTAGATTTTTAACTTTTGTATAATAAGTTTCCGTAATATGTTTCGAGTAATTCGCCTCATCGTGGTAAGCGTAGTGCTGTATAGCTTAACTTACAGCATGACTGCATTATTTTTTTATTCAATGTATGGAATTATAGAAGAGCCGTCATTCTTCCAAGCAAATCCTCTTGGGTATCCCGTTTTCACTCCATATTAACGTAACGTACCTGTAGAAAAGATAAACTTCGGTTTGAGAATCCTCAGTAACTGAGTTTCTGTTTTTTAATAAATTAAAATCCTTTGATGAAACCAAAATGTGTATTTAAAGAACATTTGTCATGTTAAAAGCAAGTGTACCATTCATTTTCTTCATTCCGTCAAATAATACAGGCAACATCTTTGAGAGAAGTTTTGATGGATAAATTCAGAAGTAAATGCAAAGGCTTGTCCTGAGAGACAGCGTCGGGATTTTTGAAATGACCGGAGAGTTGTTCATCTAGGATTTGTCGTAATGGTTGGTGCTCTCCAATACCGTAATGCACTCCCCTCGTCTGGCCCGCTGAGAGACCAACTCTCTGTGGGGTCTCTGGCCTTCCAGAAAACAAAACCAGACGACGGAATCCATTGCGAAAATTAAAATATTTTTTGGAGAATATTTGCTCCCGTCGCACCGTCACCATCTAGTTAATTTGCTGTTCATGAACTTAAAAATGCTGACTATGACAGTTGTTTCAGTTGTCACCGAAACTGTATCAACAATCTTTGTCGCGAGTACAAAATATAAGGAACTATTAGCCACAGCATGTATAGACAAACATATCGATTAAACGACTGGGAGGAGAGATGCAAAGAACACGAGCCCACATAGAAAGCGGAAACAGCAGCAAGGGCAGACTGAGCTTGGTGGTTGAGCGAAGCCTTGTACATCGATATGGGTAGTATCGATGGTGTTGGATGCAGAGGAATATTTTTGTAAAAGAGCGAGGAGGTGGCCACGTGGTGAAACGTCTCGTGTGCAGCATAGTTCGAATGTGTGCAGAAAAGCTTGTAAACAGTTCCCACGTGGAAGCCTTGTTACCTGCAACTGCATGAATGAAGACGTTGTCAGATCTTTTAAACACGGTTAAACTTTTTGCACGGCGGTCAATTTGAACACAATAAAACATAAGAACTGTGAAACCACTAACTTTCCTTCCAGTGCTGTAACATAACCTACAGTGGGCTCATCCATAATATTCTCTATTTCGACAGAGTTCCGACCAGACTACTTTTCAATTACAAACGCGCAGCTCTCCGCAACACACACTGTCTCGCATTCGAGAGGATGTGGTTTCCAATTCCCATCCAGTCATGCGGATTTGGGTTTTCCATAGTTTCCCAGAATCACTTCAAGCGAAAGCCGGAATGGTTCCTACAAAAAGGTCATGGTCGAATTCCTTTGCATTGCTTCCCTTTCCCGTCTCTAATGACTTCGACGTTGACGTGGCATAAAGCCAGAAGCAAACGATTGCTTGTGGCAGCTGTTATAAAAGATTTTTCTGTCGTTGCTGGCAGCTAGATGTATAATTTACATATCACCGATATCCAGAGTTATATTTGCGGAAAAATAATCAAGAATCCGGTGCGTCGCGTAACAAATACGAAAAAAAAAACACCTCCAACCACACAGTACGAGCCTAGTGTTGTTGGAACATGAGAAATACTACCACTTTCAGTTAATCTCTGTTCGCTGCTACCGCTTTAACGACGGTCGGCTGTCCGTGTCAGTGAATAAAGGTAGGACGTGTGAGGTCCGCTGCTCGTGCACAGTATGTTAAACGACATTGTGTCCGCGCCCTTTGAGGAGCACCAGTATTGTGCTGTCAGAACGGGGGACAATGATTCGCGGCCATAATAGGAAAAGGAACGACACCAAACAAAAAACAAAACGACACACAAAAAACAACAGCGGCGAAGCCGTTCGGCGTGGCTGCCTTAGTTTATAATATTTTATTATTGCCACTGCACCATGAACAAAACATTGGTGAATGGCCGGGTATTATCTGATAAGCCGCATATACTCGAAATATGAGAGCAGTCGGGACAATGGGACAAAGGCATCGAAAATAGTGGTGGATGGCCGGCTGTCGGCGGATGACTTCCATTGTGGTCTCCGAGAGGATTATATGCAGATGCTATCTGATCTGCGATTGGCGGCAGCCACGCCCAGCCCAACTGAGGTGCCAACAGCTAGATCCCTTCGTCTGTATCTAAACCAATACTCCACAGTTAACTATGTGGCCTAGAATCCTTGGACTGATCGCAACCGTGCCATCCTTTGAATACACGAAGAGAGAAAGAGCATATTAGTTGTACTCTGCGTCAGGGCGGCAGCATACTGCTCACTGCTATCACAGTTTTATATACTGCCTCTACTGATAATGTAAAGTTTCCAGTAATCATCTAGTTGAAATGTCGGACGTTTCTTCAACAACTCCTTACATGATTGATGCTTCACAAACAGAACTTCAAAAAGATCTCAACTATATATATAAAAAAATATGATTGGCCATAGTCACGTCTTTTCCTTAAGAGCAGTCTGTCACGTGTGCGAGAATCCTTCGCAAAGTATCCCTATATCTTTCAGTACGAGTAGTGAGAGCACTAAGTCACTACTTTCAATTAACAATATGTACGGATACAAGTTTTCGGGATTTTTATAGGTTCCATCTTGTATTAATTCATTGCAGTTTCTCAAAACACGAATTGTTAACATAGTGATTATATAATTTTTCTAATTATTATCTTGGTACATGATTTGACTTGTTTTACTGAATTATTGTCTACTCTCTATAAATGTGGAAACAATGTATTGATTGTTTTTCGTACTCAAACTGTGGAATAAGTACTACTTCAAACATCTTATTCCATCCAAGCACATATTAGTCGAATATACAGTAGATTTCTTTTCCGTAGTCACATTGATGAAAAGATCTTGATTTGACAGATTTCCATCCAGCAACATACGAAGGACTGCGACTGCCCACTTCTGATATGGATGGACAATTTATTAAAAAATTGAAGAGTCAACTTATGTAATATTTCAATCTAAAGCAGCATGTGACAGAAGATACCGTTCCACAAAGGGCTTTGGTTGTGTTACTTATTTTGTACCAAGCCTGGTAGGTGAGAGGTGACGTTCGGGCCTGGCATTATTATTACAATTACTCCGCGATTCACTAAAAGTGTTTGGCGGAGGGTGCATTGCACCTATCAGGAAAGGTAGTGGTTTGGAAGGGATATACGGGATATGGCAGGTGGCGCCCATGGGCTATTGTGAGGAACCATCCCAGCATTCGCCTGGAGCGATCTAGGGAAACCATGGAAAACCCAGATCAGGATGGCCGGAGTGCTTTATCGGAAGCTACTCCTGTCCGATTTTGTATTTACTCGCCCGGTAAATCCATTCTATTCCATTCCCTAATCGCTCGTGGAAAAAATGAGTAGAGAAATGAATCGGTTCTGGCCCTGATTTCTCTTATCTTATTTTCGCGGTCATTCCGAGATATGAATGTTGCTGGTAGCAATATTTGTTTGCTGTCATTCCGAAATACGTCAGTCGAGAATTTTTCAATTAGCTTACGTCGAGAGCAACGCCTTCGGTGCTCCAGGTCTTCCCAACCTAACTCCTTCAACATGGCACTTACGCTTTCCCTCTAACTACATATATACCTGTCACGAATCGGGCGGCTCTTCTTTGGACCATCTCTAATGCCTCCATTAATCCCTTTTGATGGGGACCCCATACGGAGCAACAATATTCCAAGTGAGGCCTCACTAGTGACTTGTACGCAATCGATTTAACTTCCGGAGTGCATTGTTTTAAATAACGGAGTTTTAAATTAGGTAGTACGCGAGTTCAAATCCCCATCCAGTCACCAAGATTTCAATCTTCCACGGTTTCCCGAATCACTCCAGGCGAATGCCGAGATGGTTGCTTCAAAAAGGCTATGGTCGAATTACTTCCAGTTCCCTGACCCTAGTTTCTCTTGCTGTAATGTCGTCGACAATGCGTAAAGCCTGAAGGAAAAAAAAAAATTATTTTCCTGAATCTTCTGTAGATTCATAAGATCTTCCAAGCAAGTATGACTACGTATTGGGGGACAAAACTGAACGTAACATAAACATGCTATTAAATAAAGTGTGATTTTCTGATAGTAACTGCTTCGCAAAATTTCTACCGTAAGAAGAGTGTAATATGATCGCATTTCAGTTACTTTCAATATGTCACTAGCAGTTTGCGTACTTTATAAGCAGCCACTGTGATATTTTAAAAAACTTTTTTTCCTGTGCACAACAACATAAACGCAAATCTATTAGTATAAACAACTACTGGTCGGTTCCCTAAACCCATACATCACTGAAGATTTTTTTTTTTTAAAATGGCTGAAATCGAAATTATGAATTGGAATGTCGCTTTGAGTGGAGAGCAATGTGGTCCTGTTGCACGCTGGGTTATATGCAGGTGTAACGGCATCTGCCAGTGGCCGCCACTCAGCCTATCGATTATCATACCAATTAGGCCGAACATTGGCGTGAAATATTGATTGAAGCTACCTCAGTGGCAGACCACAGCAGCAGGTGTCCTGCAGTAAGACCCAACCACCGACACAGCTTCATCTCTTCAACGACGCTGTAATTTGTTCTGTCTCTATATTGTACCTTGTTGCTTACTCAGGAGGTATGCTTCAGGTACGGGGAGTATTTTACACATTTGGCACAGTCTTACGTGTGACCGTTCCTTAAGAAACTGGTAACTCCAGCTAATAACTTTATATTTACGGTAACTCCAATTTGGCAGTGATTAGGGTTCTGTATATTTTTTAAAAATCTTCACATTGGTCCTAATGTTATTCATCGTTTCTTTAAAGAACTGACAAAATATTGACTTTACATATTTCGGGAGTTTTATTACAGTCAAAACACCCCTATGTTAGATTATGTTAGATTTTACCGTTGTAATTCGATGGCAGGTAACCGCTTATTTCATACATTAGATACACAGAAAGGTTCACATTCATAACTGTTTCTGTTTAAGAAATTGTTGTCAAATTCTTGTTGTATTTACATTTTCGTGTTAAGAAACATATTGCATTCCGACAATACCAGAATAGTTCTTGTTTCGTCAAGTATTGAAAATCGCGTGTTTTTATAACATCTACAGAATACGATTTAACAGTGTACCACCACACCGACAATTGGTAGTAACAATACATGCCCCATAAAACCTTTTACTTGGATATCAGCGATATCGTATATTACGCAAAGAAAATTAGGTTTCCTTAAATCTGGGTGTTAGATGAATTAAATGAATACAACTCTCAATACAGAGTTAATAGGCAGCGAAACAATGTGTTTAGCTGTTTGAGAGTGAGTAGTTCCTATAGTGCGTTCAGTTATTAGAGACTGCTCAAGGTCAATCTGCTGTATCCCCACTCCGCTGTTCTTATCCCTACATGTGAAGGGACTCGCGTGCCTAGATGCAGTGATCTGCTCGGAGGGGTAGGCTACTGGATGGGGCGGGGCGGTGAGGAGCGGTGCAAGGGGAACGTCACCTTGTGCCGCCAATTGAGAGAGAACAGAGTCGGATTATTCAAAACCATAATTTTGGTGATACAGGTTTTATTTCCTTTTCATGTGCATCGTCTAGGAGATTAGCGACATTTTTTTTTTTTTACTGTGATCCCGATGATTCAGATGAGACCACTTCACCACCAGAACTTTCTACTGTCGATCTACAGAGAGTATCAAGTACGTCGGGAACGACTGGAAGTCCGGCTGACACGTTAACCTGCTGCTCCCTACCCGCCCTTTATCTGCAAGACTGCACAGCTATATTATGGGTCAACGGAGGCGAAATGCAACACAGTTTGTAACTCTTTCAGCAAACATCAGTTCCTCCAAATATGTTTGTTGATTTTCTGTAACTTTTGTTATTGGATTAATTTAATAAATCGTGAAAACATATTTCATTTTTTATTATTTCAGCTGTAAGGAGTATGCGAGGTTGTGCTCTTTCTTGAAAGGGTACTCAGGTCACTGCCTTAGACCAACCAAGGTAACATGATCACAATAGCAGAGTATCTCTCAGAAATAAAACTGCATTCTTTAACAACCCGTCCACTGTAACAGTATCTTGAAGTAATAAAATCAATTAATACCTGTCGAGATTTTTCTGATGAATGCCAGTATAAATCTAGAAAAAAATGACCGAGCGTGGTGGGTGAACGGTTAACGTTCTGGCCTCGAATTTGGGAGGACGCGGGTTCGAACCACCGTCTGGGCATCCAGATTTGGGTTTTCCATGGTTTCCCCAAATCACGCCAGCCGAATGCCGGGATTCTTCATTCAAAAAGGCCGTAGCCCAATTCCTTCCCGTTCCTTGTCCCCAGCCCCATCCCGACTCTAATGATCTTAGCCGTCGACGAGACGTAAAGCAATAAGTAATATATATATAAAAAAAATAGAAATAAAATGGTATGAAAGTAGTAAATTATCCCAGAAACAAATCAAGAAGGTGTGTCATAAATTAAGATAAGCGTTTCAGGTTTCAGCCGGGTCGCTTAGCTAATGATACCTGACTTCGGCCTCAACGACAGGGGTTCTATTCCCGATAAAGCCAAAGGATTATATTCGAAACTGAACGTCTTAAACGGCTCCCCGGACCCACTCAGCATGTTATCTGATGAGTCTCGTGGAGGAAACTCCGCGGGAATGTAAAGAATGGCCGGAGCGTGGCACTGACCCCGCCACATCATTCTAGAGCCGAGGAGGTTGTAATTGGAATGCGGAGCTCTACCTACACGAATACTGCAGGAAGAGGTAGTAGTAACCCTTTCCTTTATTTCATGTTTCAGTTGCGAATGCGGAAGATAGCCAGCCAAACTAGCTAGTTACAAACTTTCGGTGTTGTTTGCTTTTTCCCTGACCTTCTCACCTACAGTTTACCAGACAATGCTCTTCAGATTATTATGGTAGTAATTATATGAGCTTGTCTGCATCTACAGACAAGGTCTCAATCCGCATACGACGACATGATCCCAGAGACGACCTTACGGCATCTGCGGCGGAGAAAGGACAGAGGTCATACATGACTCAGTGCCTCCATGCAGGCGAACACCTTGTTGGAGTATAATGGCTCCTGTGTACACTATGAGTGATTGTTGTGTGATACGAATAACGTTTACTATTAAGCAAGCATTGTTCGTATCCTATACGCTCCCTGATTTGTTTTGAATGCTAAAGTTCTACACTAATTTCAACAAAAGGGTAATTGACATATGTATATAGGGTTGAATAGAAAAATTTCTGAATCTGAACACGTATCAAACAATTACTGAAATAGATTTAACTTCTACCATGATTTCTGAGTCCGCTATGGAGTCAGATAGTAAGTACTGGTAATAAAATTCATAAGGTAGGATGTTTGGGCCTTAGCTCTCATTATACTGTTTGTCATCAATACCATGCACAAATATCGCCAACTTAATTAATACTGTGATGATCACCCACATTTTTTTCTGTAGCTTCTACACGGCGCAGAGAGCAACCCAAAAGTACTAAACAATTGCCACCCTGAGAGATTTTACGTAATGAATAAGAACTACAAGGATTTGACAATAATCAAGAATCAGGATTCCGAGAATTTGACATTAAACATTTAGGCTATATTCCGACGTATGCCTCAGAATGAAACTAGTTTTGTTATGTAGGTAAGAATACCCAAACCAAATTTTGTACCAAAGTTAAACAATTGATACAGTACGGTAAGTTTTAATATTAATTAGAAAAAGAACTTAGCTCAAACAAACGGCTACTTTTTCTTTTCGTGTTAAAGATTCCGTGAACTTCGTATCTCGTTTAGTTATCACTGGTGTAATTCTGGCTACAATGGTTTCAAACTCATATCTACTCATCCTAAAATATATTTTTTTTTAAAATCTGTCTTCATCGTTTACGAACTCCTTGTATAATCTGCAGAATTTGCATTTATTTTACTTATTTATTTTTTGCTCCATGGGATGCACAGCAAACGTTCCTAATTTTTCTCTGTTGCTCTTCTACACAAGCCGATTCTTCTTCTTCTAATAAAATTGGTGACACGACTAATGATTCTATTGAAAAATTTCTAAATATTGAGAAGTACATCCGTGCATTTGCCTGATGGCATCTGTGAGTGTATTATGTCTGAGACGTTACGTACTGGACACGCTACGTGCTGGTAAATGTGAACCAGGCTTGAATGTCCCGTGCAGTATCGGGCTTTCATTTGTACTCTCGTGAGTCATGTGAATGGATTTCTGGTATGATTATGGCCGCATCTTATAAATTAACAGACTCTGAACGCTAGAAGCATGGGGCATTCCATTCCGGCAATTGTTCGTGAATTCAGCATTCCTCAGAACACAGTGTCATGAGTGTACCATGAATATGTAATTTCGGGAATTACCTACCACCATGGACAAAGCAGTAGCCGACCACGTGTACTTAATTACCAATACCTGCGACATCGGCGTCAAAGTGTCATTGTTGACAGGCAGGCAACATTGAATGTGGGACGTACGACAGACGTGTCCATGCGGACAGAGCAGTGAAATTTGGCTTTGATGGGAAATGGCAGCAGAAGACCTACGCGATTACCTCTGCTAACAAAACATCATCGCCTGCAAAACCCTAGATCAGTGGTTCTTAAATGGTGGTCCGCGAAACCCTGGGGTTTGGTGGAAGGGCCACGAGGGTTCCGTGTTCCATCTGAGAATTAAATAAAATGTTCTTTGAAAAGAGTCATAACCGCGCCGTGAGAAGGCTGTCATAGTTCTGCTTCCGTTTGTGACGAATTGCCAATGCGAGACTGGTTTTTCAGCTTATGCTTATAAAAATGGGGATCCGCCAAAAAATGTATGACCTATTAGGGTTCCGTGGCCAAAAAAAAATATTGGGAACCGCTGCCCTATCTGACTGCAATAACGTTGCATGGTCAGATGAATCACAGGTGCAGTTTTTTAAGAGCTGAGAGTAGGATTCGGTGCAAGCTGGTGGTAACTCCATCCTCTTATTGGCTGCCCAATCCACCACTATCGTAGCCGCCTAGCCTAAGTCGATAATCCTACCGGGTAGAGAGGACCAACAGTTTAAAGTGGATTCCGAACCATAGAAGCTTTCTGTCGTACTTTACATTACATAGCAAGCTGTGCCACAGGTGAAGGACAAGTTAATTGCCTATGAAAATCCCCGCCGAGACAAGGATTCAAACCGGTGACCTTTCGGTCTCCAGACAGACGCCTTAACCACTGAGCCACCAGACCGCTACTACATCATGGCATGTGTTATGAGCCAGGGGCTGGGAGCGCCAGGCAAACTGAATCGACCATTGACTGAAATGGTTATATTCGACTGTTTGTAGACCATTTGTAGTCATTTCATGGCCTTTATGTTACCAAACTACGGTGGAATTTTCTAGGACGTCAATGTGCCATTTCAATCGTTCATATTTTGTTTGAGGAACATTATGGACATTTCCAGCGAATGCGTTGGTCACCTAGATTGCCAGACATGAATCCTAATGGAACATATCTGGGATATGATCGAAAGGTCGGTTCGTGTACAACTTCGTGCGTCGGCAGAATTCCGCAGTTATGGGCGGGGGTAGTGGTATCGTGACTGAATATTATTGCAGGGGACTTGCGACGGCTTGTTGAATCAATGCCTGTCGGTTTGTTGCACTTCCGTGCAAACGAGTTCCCCGCTCTATATTACTAGGTATCCCATGACTTTCGCTAGTTCAGTGTGAAATAGATTCTAATATCACCAATGAATTTTGAGTTTGATGCGGAAATATCTTATGTCGTAAAGCTGGTATTTTAAGAAATAAATATTATTTCCCAGTGAAAGAAAAACGAAACTGTACTAACGACAGTATGGCTAAAAACGAAGTGCAGGTTACATTCAACGGCGGAATGCTAAGGTACTACAAAACTCCAAAACATCTGGTTGTCACAATAGACAGGAAGGACGCTTATCTATAGGCAACATTTCGAGAACACAGCACGCAGTATCCAAGCTTTACAAATGGAAAGCCTGCTTCACAGGACGCAACGTCGGAAGCTTCAGTGGCTGCCCCACAGTAAACTGCGCTCGTGCTATTAGGTACACTCATCAACCGAATACTTCGTATCTACCTGGCTAAGCAGCAAGCACGCAGTAAAAGTAGATTTGCAAATAAACACTAAAATGAGTATCGCCGTAGTAAATGCCACACTAAAATCATTGTCAAATGGTAGATACCCCTCCTTGCGATTGTGATGCAAAGGTGAAGAGAGTACAGCTTATCATACAAGAAACCTGTACAAGGTTACATCCAGGTCCAACAACAGGTTTTGATCCTGTTTGATTGGTGGAGAGTTTGGACGTCCAACTCTAATGACCATTTTTGTTTGTTTATATTATTAACTTGTTTCAGCAATTTAAGTATTAGTTATCTGCGTAATGTAAATCGATACTACATTATAAAAAGGCGATCAAGACAGTGATCCGATGAGAGAAAGGTATATCTATCTCTCATCAGATAGGGATAACGTATATTTGACACCTGTGATTTGTGTGATTGACTTGAAGTAGCTCAATTGATAGCTAATACATGTTATAAGTAAGCTGTCGAAGTATGGCACTTGATGCATCCTATAGACGACTTTCTCGGTGTAATCTCTACCTTTCCGTGCAACTTAATTGCTGGCGTCACAAATGTTTTAAACTATCTCAAGTGATTCATTTGTGTACCAAATTCAGTTCGTGCAGAATGTTACGAAGTATTGCGAGTTATAAACAGAGTTCTTACAAAATTGCTGCTATTAAATTATGAATATGAAAAGAAAAACAAATGACCGAAAATTGTAAAATACGATAATAATGTGATATATTGCGAAGGTAGGAGATACTTACTGATGTTAATATCTTCCTAAAATGTATCAGTTACTGTCGAATAAGAATTCATAAGTTTAACCGATACTATTCTTACCAGCTCAGTATACTTATTGAAGAATTACTGCATATTAAAGTACGTGTAATACATTTTATCAACGTTATTCAGAGAAGCAGCTAATTGATCTTAAAACCACGTACACTAAAATCTAATCAGTTCACTCCAGCATTAATAATTGTGAATTACCTGTTAACCTGATCATTTCTTTTGTCTCACACGAAATATTATAATCGGTTTCTGTGAAAATGTTAATAGCTCCTCATACCGGAATTATGCACCACTGCCGTATTTTCTTTGTGGTTTAGAATATTAACAAAGTAAAAAACTGAAAAGAACTTGTCTTACAAAAAAAAAGTCGGTTCGGTATTAGGTTTCTACGGCAAGATAGCGCTAATCGATTGTGTTTCGATGTTTCCACCAAACCGGTCTTTCTGCTCGTGGAGGATAACATTGTGGTCATTAATCTTAGGGCGACTGGACACATTAATTTGACAAAATTAGCCGCAATCTCTTGGGAAGATCATCCCTAATTTACATATCACGTGAATCTTAACACGCGACATTGCCGGACATCTTGTTCAAGGAAAAAGCAGACGAAATAAATGTTATCCGACTTTGTTATACCTCCATCGGATTTAAAATAATGAACAGGGGATAAATAAACATATTTATTAATGGATATCAACTAACCATCTAAAAAAAAAAATATTAGTAAACTGTTGTGCACATGCTTAAAAACTTACTTTGGCATACAGTGAAATATCTAGCTGAAAAACATATCTAAAAAATTAATAATTATTCTTTAATAATTACGCCAGTACAACTGTTTTTGAAAATATTTATTTGACGGACGCGTTTCGCCTCTCGTCGAGGCATCATCAGCGTACAACGTTTTCTGTAATTTGTGATATTTTACATAGTGGTTTTATTTTTACATATAAAGAAATTTTTCTTATCTATAGGAAGCGTAAATATGACTTATATTTTACATATCTGTTTTTAAATTAGCAAGCAGAACGTCTTGTTTACATAGATGTAATGAGGTAGATTCATATATCACTTACATTTTACATTTCTATTTTAAGGTGTGGTTGTTGGTCGCCTGTGCCCTCAACCAGCATGTTGTTTATACTATTGTGCATATTTACATATTTTGTACAAAATTGGTCTTTTCTGAAAACACTTCGAAGCACAGTTTTTTCCAACGACATTGTCAAACTTTTGTTTTTGTGCGCTGTTGTTGTTCAGCTGTTTTCCGGCGGTGCTCTGTCGGAAGTGGCGTGAGCGGAGAATTTGAAATTTCGTACTTACATTTTTTGTGTGTGTTTTGCTTTGTTTTAGCCAAAATGTGTATGTCTTGTGGATGGGGGAAATGGAATGTGGTGTTAAATTACTGTTGTGGTGAAATTTGAGTGTTTAATGTTGTTATGTGTCAATTTCGGTGTTTATTAGCTTGAATAAAGTTTGGTTGGTTAGGTTTATATGATCGTTGAGTACGTGTTTTCCTGAGACTATTGCTTTCTGAATTTGATAATTTTCTTGAAGGGTTAGAATATTGTGTTTCGTGTGGTTTGTTGTTAGGATTCTCATGTCTGTATTTATGTCAGTGGGCATATGGTTATTTTCTAGGAGATGTTCGGCAAAAGTTGAATGAAAGAAAAGACCAATTTTGTACAAAATATGTAAATATGCACAATAGTATAAACAACATGCTGGTTGAGGGCACAGGCGACCAACAACCACACCTTAAAATAGAAATGTAAAATGTAAGTGATATATGAATCTACCTCATTACATCTATGTAAACAAGACGTTCTGCTTGCTAATTTAAAAACAGATATGTAAAATATAAGTCATATTTACGCTTCCTATAGATAAGAAAAATTTCTTTATATGTAAAAATAAAACCACTATGTAAAATATCACAAATTACAGAAAACGTTGTACGCTGATGATGCCTCGACGAGAGGCGAAACGCGTCCGTCAAATAAATATTGTCAAAAACAGTTGTACTGGCGTAATTATTAAAGAATAATTATTAATTTAACAAACAACTGTGGAAGAGATGGCCTACAATAATCACATATATCTAAAAAAGATTCTCTGATTATAAGCACTTAGCACATATAAATGGTATCCAATTTATTATATCATTATCCCATTTGAAATAGAAAACAGAAAGGAAGTAAATAGTTTTGGAGATGGGTACGAAATATAAGATCTAACAAAAGAATCAATATATTGCTGTATAAATGCCTTAGGATTAAAAACTTTGATTGTGGCGTACAATCGAACATTTACTTGAAAAGCATATTTTAAACTGCTTCTCTAATGATTATCACTAAACAGTGAATTAGATAATACATTTTCAAGCAAAAACAGTCAAAAGGTGAATACTTACTTACCTTCAGTACTAATCTGAATAATAATACTGTTAAGAATAAAGAGTTTGATAATTTTTACCACTTTTGACCTCGATACTAACCTAGTTACCACATTGAGAGGTAAACAATAAGCGAATATTTTGACTTGAAGAGCATTGTGAAATACAGCAACAATGGATGAACCGATGTATGTTTTACTCAGCAATTAAAAATTTACTTTTTTCTAAATATTGTACCTTGTTCAGCTCAAGGAAACTGCTTCAAAGTATGTATGTTACTGGGCTAGAATAAATTTTATTTCCCCCGTCATTCTTAAATTTTCGCCATAAACGTACGACATCCCTATCGCTAAACCAGATTAACTATACATCAGTGCTTATCTGACTGGTATTCATTGTTTGGCTAGCACGAATTACCCGTTTGTGAAGGATTAAAAAAAAATTCATATACATCTTCAGACACATCACTGTTTGTGCTCAGTGCTGACAGAGCCAGTTAGGGAAATTTTCCAATACAAATGTTATTATACATCAAAAAATGCGTCCCCTGATTAGAAGCCAATTGATCTTAAAAGTATAAACACTAATTTCCTCACGTTGCAAGGGTCACGGATTCGATTCTGGCCTCGGGCAAAGGTGATCTTAATTAAGTGATGTGCCCGTTTCATATTGTCCATCCTGGAGAGTAAATAAGAGTGACGATGATATGAAACTTATACTCGGAAGGAAACATGAACACAGTTGCAGCTGATTGGATGGGTGACAAACCCAAATAAAGTTTTTTTTTTTAAATACTAATTTCATATTGTAGTGTAAATAGCAGAAGAAGCTAAGGAAATTTTGCGGTCGAATTTTTGATAGTAATATCCACAATTACTGTCATCCTTTAGTCAGTCTTGATGGCATGGTACTAAAACGGGGAGATTCAGGAATAGATGTACGTTTGCCGGCCTCCATAGCGTAGGGGCTAGAGTACTGGCTCCACGTGCCGAGGGTTGCCGGTTCGAGTCTGGCCGAGGGCATGGGTGTTTAAGTATTGTGTGTGAGTGTGCTTGTCGTGTCCGTCCTGTGGTGCGTCTAGAATTACTTTAAACGATAATATAAACAAAGGAGAAACTGAAAACACTGGATGAACTAAACTGATACTTGAGCTGGTTGTATGGCTTACAGAAGCCAAACGCCATATTATATATAAAAGAATATGTAGGTTTTCTGTCTTGCATGGCCTGCCAACTGAGGCACCAAGCCGACAAAATATTGGATCGGGTGAGGGTGTACTGTAGTCAGCAGGAATGGAGGGAGGCGTGGTCTGGACCCAGCTAACGCAATGCTCAGCAGAGACGCCATACTAAATCTCAGCTCCCACCAGCCTCCGCAAACAACGCCGTTGAAGCTGGCTTTTTAACTGCTGATTTTCACTGCAAATTAACAATCAGAAGAAAAATTTGTGTTTTATCTAAAAATTTGTAGAAGTTATTTTATCAGGCTTCTGTTTCAACGTGAGATGACATTATAGGATAGACAGAACGTTTCGAAACAGACTAAAAGATACGTTGTTTCTAATCCAAGGCCGGCCCCACGAATACGAAGGACCGTAGCCCGGCGAAATGTATTATGTCTTGACTACGCTTAGCTTGGTATTCAACCCGAATGTTGGTTGGACCGTCCCGAATGAGGTGTACCTAACCAGGTATTGGAGGTAACCAGTGTGTAACCAGGTGACCAGTTCCTTTCCTCCTTGTAATAACTTAACCCGATAATCCTTTAGTTTACCGTCGAATCCTAGCCACGGAAACTTCATGGCGTTCTTCACATAACACAGTAAGCTGTGGCAGAGGTGAAGGTCGGGTTAAAGGCCAATAAAAATCCCCAATGCAGGGATTCGAACTGGAGACCTTCCGATCTCCAGACATCCTGATTATAAGAATCATAAATGTGGAAGAATTTTGGGCTATAAGTTTCGTAGATACCTTCATATTTCGCAAAGTACAATTCAAAAATGAAACCAGATCTCAGGAAATGAGTTAAACGACTGCAGATTCCTCTGTATAGGAACTTACAATTTTTAAAAAAGAGGACGACATGCATTGAAAATCACACCCCCACAGCCTGCAAAAACTGGTCCGAATGTAATGAAATAGGTGTCTGTTAAGTGTGAAATAAGTGAATTAATCTCAAGTTTCTAAATTACTGATCAGTGAGTAGACATCTCAGTTATTTTGCCGTTCTTACCTTCGACTGTTCCTTTCACTAACAAATTAACCAGTCCTGCGTGTCTCAGAATATGACCAGCCGTACTGTCTCCTCTTTCTGTTATACTTTTTCACAAGCTTCTTCCCTTACCCACCATTTCCAAAACACCTTCATTTCACACTTTATCTGTCCACTTAATTTTCAGCATCCTTCGTATATCACCAAAATTCAAAAGCTTCAATTTTCCTTCTTTCTTATAAAGTCCATGCATCGCTACCATCACGCATAGAGTTTTAAAAAGTTCTTTCTAAATCCTACATTAATATTTAAAACTAAAAAATTTCTCTTTTTCATTAATGCTCTTTTTGCTAGTGCTATTTTGCTTTTAACATCATTCCTGCTTCGACCATCAGTTGTAACATTACGTTCTAAGTATCAGAATTCACTTACTTCTTATATCGCATTCGATCCTATTTTTTATATTTAATCTGTTATTATTGCTATCATTTCTGATAAATTTCATCACTTTTGTGTTTCTGTGGATTATATTTAGTCCAAAATCTTCCTTATTATTTTGTTCATGCCATTCAGTAACTTCTCAGTATCCTAAGAGCGTTCTGCTAACACATGAAGCACCACCAGCAAATCGTAGCATACTGATTTTTTCTCCTTGAACTTCTGCCGCATTCAAATTTTTCTTTTACTTCCTTTATTGCTTCTTCTACATACAAGTTGAATATTAGTGGGGATAGACTACAACCTTGTCTCACACCCTTTTTAACTTTTCTACTTTTATTAAAATATCATTAGCAAATAAATAAAATCTACGGGTTATGGAGTATCGGAAGGATTTCATGTTTGTTGCTCGTATTTCACCAAAAATTCGAAAATTTTAGGAGTTCTCTGTTATTAAAGATTTCCGCAGATACAAAATGCGTATGTACTGAAAAAAATTGAGTAAAATGATCCACCAATTTCAGATATGCATATACACTGTTGTCAAAAGGCTATGATGAAAAAAATTTCCTTCCTCTTTTAGTGGCCATTTCTGCTTGTAATTGGAGCTCGGAATGTCTACAGCAAGCGAAATATTTTGTATGATTAGGTTTCCAGTTTCGAGTTGTGCGTATTTTCAAGAGCTTTTTATGAATAACTGACGCAACCGAATGTGGGAGATAAGTGTTTCTCGTTGGAAAAAATTCCATCCAACGTTATGGGGGAGGTGTATCGTGGCAAGAACCGTGAGATTTACTCCTATTTCTCTTTCTATTTACTGTACGATCCTGCTCGGACGCGGCCGGAGAAAATTGTTTGGCTGTGCAGCAATATTTCAAGTCGGAGATGAAACCGTACGGCGCGGCGTGCCAGCCATTCAGTAGCTTATGGAGACCGGTTGCGAGAAGAGGCCAACTTGGTACGCAGCGAGGATTTACCTGCGTTAGCATGCGCAGAAACTGGCTTTCCGAGGCGTTAATTTCGCCACCACTTTGCAAGCTCCTGCGCCGAGAACTCACGGCGTCGTAAATATCTGCTCGCTAAATAACTTGCAATGAGATGCAGATTGCAGGCGCATTCTCGCGCAAATAAGTAAACCGACCTTTCGCTTTATATCTTCATGGTGTTAATAAAGACTTCAAATGGCACACCTGCGCAGGCAAATAACGGTCCCACATATGTGGAAGAACTTTTATTTTTAGTCAGGGTAAATCACATTGAAATATGCAGAAATGTCAGTGCATGCACTAGAGAAATAGCGGGTTTTTAACTCTGTTTGCCGTATCATGTGGGAGATTTTTGTAAGGATAAATATTTTTTCATTCATAGCACTTTACACGAACATCACTTGTGTATTTGAAAGGAATAAATAAAGAATGAACTTTTATTTAGGGTTTTCGATGAAACAGAAACGTAGGAAACGTTGGATCAAGATAGCTGTATGCCCGCCTCGGAAAATTTCAACTGTCAGTGGAAACGGTGCAGAATAAACAGACAAGAGGTGGAAGAGAACCACATGTTTATGAAAGATAAAAGTTTATCATGTCAGAGCAGCTGTTTGATTTTCAGCCACCGAAAAAAAATAACCTTTAATGCTGTAAGCATACAAAGAAACTTTAAGGATTCAGATTCAACTGGAATTCCCAAAGACAATGAAGAGTTTAGATACATAAAACCACTTAGAAATTGATGTCGGGAAGAAGTGATTCTGGTTGTCTATCAAACGTGAGTTTCTCTTTAGTTACTTTGCACTAAACCATCAACACAGAAGATCTATGAATTGGATTGTTCTAACTCATAATGCAAATCATTGATCAGTTCACGTGTATATGCATCACTTTGGTAATTCTATGGACGTAGAATTTGTTTATTTTCCCGCTACTTACTTGGATACCTGAGCAACTTGGTATTTTGTGGACATACAAATACATTATAAAATCACATTTTCCTGCAGTAATTTCGTGATGTGTTGTTGTTGTTATCAGTCTCTTGTTTGATGCAATCCTCCATCCCTTCCTATCTTCCGCTAATCTCAATGTAACCCTTAGAACCTACGTCCTCCAATACCTGTTTAATATATTCTAAATTCTGTTTTTTCTATAGTTCTTACCTTCCACTGTTCCCTCCACTAACTATTTAAGCAATCCCGCATGTCTTAAATGTGACTCACCATCCTGTCTCATCTTTCTGTACGACTCTCCCACAAGCTTGTTTCCTCGCCCATCATTTTAAAAAAAGAAAAAAAACTTTCATTTTGTACTTTACCTATTCAGTTAATTTTCAGCTTCCTTTTGTAGTACCACATTTCAAATGCTTGAAATTTAAAATCATGGTTTCTTTCTCGTTGTGCGTTACTGTATTATTTAGTACTTCGCTGTAACAACATAATGAGAAATTTTAGAAAGTCGAGCATTGTAATTGATACTGACGAGTGCCAATTTAATTAAGTAAAAGTTTTTTTTAAAGTCATTCAAGTGCTGAAAGTTTGCGAATGATAGTCTTGTTCGCATGATCACTTCTTCACCTGTTCGGTAAATCCTGGTACCTATAACACAGATCATGTTGTAGACACTGAACCACCGTAAAGAGGACTCCCAGGAGCATTAAATTATGTTAAGAGGTAATTACCGAAATTAAGGGGTTCACAATGCCGTGTAATTTTAACAGCTAGGCTATCATTATACGGTAATTCAGGGGAAACATACATACAGTACACTACATTCCGTCATTACTGTAATCTTTATTATCTCCTTTGCCCCTTAGATTCTGAATGGGAACATTTTCCTGGGTAGAATGATTGATGGATACCAAGCACGTGACTTGCACTAGATACCAATGTACGAAATTCCGTTGAAGATTATTTGCTATAATTCTACGCTCACCGGGCAGTTAAAAGTATATTACAGGCTGCGGATTTGACAGCTCGCTGGTTTATGGTCCCACTATATCAGACGAAACCAGTCCTAAAAGGTCATCACAGGGGCGTGCGCGTGAAGTAGCGCCAATAAATCTCAGTCAGGTTTCGCCAATTTCAGTCAGATGCCACGACTTGGGAGTCGGGTCTACGCAATTACGGTGATCGCCCTGAATAGACTGTCCATCCTGGTCAAACAAATACCCACACAGGCACCAGTTCACTGCCGGCATATCAGCGCGGTCCTCTCACGTCCGCTATCACGTCGTGTCAGGTAGTTTTAAATGTTTCTAGTACATGTACGGCAACTTAGGGGCATCTATTAATTACGTGAGAACAAATACTGTCGAGAGTGCGACGAAATCTTACCAAATCACACCAAGGGGGGAAGGGGGTCAAGATTTACGAAAAAACCTCTTCTTCTTCTTCATGTCCGGTATTAGGCCTGGTGGCCTGTTACGGTCTCAATCCATCTTCTTGGTGGTCTCCCTATATCTCTCTTGCCTCTGGGGTGGTATTTGAGAATTTTCCGTGGGATCCGGTCCGACTTCATCCTCAGTACATGGTCTGTCCAAGATCTTCTATAGGTTTGTACAGTTTGGAGCATTGGTTTTACTTTAAGTTCTTTAAGGATATCATCAGATCTCTTTCTGTCTTGTAATGTGTAGCCAGCTGTTCTCCTCGTGAATCGCATCTCAGCCGCCGTTAGTCTCCGTTCATCACCTTTGCGTAGTGTCCAGGCCTCGCTGCCATACAATAGTGTAGGTTTAGCCAGGGTGTTATATTGCCTGATTCTTGTGTGCCGTTGAACTAGAGATGATCTGAAGGTGTTATTTACCATCCCTGTTACTTTCGTGAAATTTGAGATTTTTTGTTGCATATCGATTTCTAGGGTGTAGCTGAGGTTGTAACCTAGGTATTTAAATTCTGCTACTTGTTCTATGGGCGTGTTGTCTATTGAGATTTTGGTCCTTTTGTGGTTTTTTCCAAGAAAGGCCATAACTTTGGTTTTATTGAGGGAAATCTCCATGCTGTATTCCTTTGCTGTCATATGGAGGTTATATACCGATCTCTGCAGGTCATCTTCTGACTCAGCAAAAAGCACTTGGTCATCTGCAAACAGTAGTATATCCAGGTTGGTCTGTCTATTTTTATTCTACCATGGGGTTCTTGTCGCCAGTTACTAATGATTTTGTTTATATATATGCTGAATAAAATTGGCGATAGGCAACAACCTTGTCTCACTCCTCGATTAATGGGTTTCCATTCCGACAGCTGTTGTCCGGTTCTGACTGCGATTACATTGTGGCTGCAGATATTTTGAATTGCTTTTATGATCTGTGGTGGGGTGTTACTTTGCGCCAGAATTATCTAAAGTTTTCTTCTGTCGATTGTATCGGAAGCTTTTTTGAAATAAATAAATGCCAGGTGTGTTTCCAGATTAAACTCCTTCCTTTTCTCAACTATCATCTTGAGTGTGAAATAGCCATCTGCACATGATCTACCCTTCCGAAACCCATTTGTTCGAAACAAACTGCTCGCGTATTAAATGCACACTCCCATATTACACTCCGTCGTAAATGAATTAGCAACTGTGTAACAACAATTCGAAATACGAGAAGATCAGCACCAATGTATTCTATTTTTTGTTTCTTGTTTTTGGAGAGTGGAAGTTGGTTTTTCTGTTCTTTGTAGGGGTCGTTTTGCTTAGGGTATTGCGGCTTATGATCATTAGAGACGTGAAAGGATTGGGGATAATGAATGGGAAGGAATATGGGCGTGGTTGAAGATATTCCTGGCATTCGCCTGAAATAGCCAAAAGCTGGATGGTCGTTCGGGGATTCAAACCCGTGTTCTCCCGAGTCGTAGTCTCGAGCTTCACTGCTCGCCCACCGCGGTCTGTCCAATGTCTCTGGTTTCCCGTTATGTTTGCAAGAAGAATTCAGTTGCTATTCGTCAAAGCTATCGAGTACTTATATATTCTGCATTTGTTTATCAATGTTGCAGTCATCATACTGAGTAAAGAGACAAGTACGGAGGAGATACGGCTGAGTATGTTAGAACGGGTTTGCCCAAGCGTAAGAGTCGTCTTACGCGGTTGTTCACAATCATCTCGACGAATGTTGTGATGACTTGTAATGCACAACACATTAGCTCGACACACAAAGAACAAAACTTAGACTATCACAAACAGATGGTTTAACTTGGCAGATGGGTATTAAATCTATCCCTTAGAATGATAAACCATATATAATCTTAGAGGTAATGACGCCTCTTCCCATAAAAAAAAAGTAGGCTTCCAAGTGTAACCAAAAAAAATCATAGTGTACTGGGTACAAACAAAATTTGTTCAGTAACACGCATCAAAAACAGCTCAGTCCATCATCTTCTCTACAAGTCAGCCACTTGAACATCTATTAACACCAAGGCTGGTGGGTGAGCATTAACGCTTGAAACTGGCATTCAGGATAACACGCGTTCGAATCCCCATCCAACGATTAAGATTTCTATGCTTTCTCAAAATCACTTTAAGCAATTCCAGGAAGGTACCTTAAAAAAAACATCACCGAATGTCTTCCCGTTCCTTAACATCAAGTCCCCCTCGCCTCTAATGACTTCGACGTCAACGAGAAGCACTAAAGCGGAGGGGGAAATGTTGTCAGAATTGTTTCTCAAACTACAACTATCACACAAGTTTTAGTTGGGCGTACTTTTCTATTGGCGCTTGGTTTTTAACTCATGATACACGGATATTAAGAAAGCAACAGTTATTTTGTTCATTTCTATAGAATCTGATCACACTGACTTGCCATTAGGCCAAATTTCCTGTTAGTTTCAGATCTATTTCAGGAAGGTTTTCAGAAACCCTCTTCGAATTCATATATCTAATAGAAGGCGATGATGGAAATATATCTAGATGACGTGCAATGTTATTTATTCTATTTCGTTTTAACAGCGTGTCTCAGTCTGTGGTCCACAAAGAGGAGGCAGTTAGTCTACAGGAGAAATATTAAAAATTGAATTATAACTGAATTTAAAAAATCATAAAAAGTAATTTAGTAAAAATTATTCGCATGAAATACCGTACTTCATAAGGGTACGCGGAACTTTTCGTTGACCTTTTAGCGGTCGTTCGGTTGGAAAAGGTTAAGAAACGCTTGTTTATAAGACATATACGATTTCCTCGCTCGATTTGTTGTTACTAAGCTCAGCTGAACCTGGCTTCGCGACTTGTAAGATCAGAACCCTGGGTGTTATTTGTTGGGGAAACACTTGACAGGCGCGCCCCCCGCAACCCTAAGTGCCAGTTTGGGTCGGCTCCGTTGTCGCCTCTTTGCGAGGACCAAGTTACCCGACGTCTCGGCCCAATTAGCTAATGAAGCACGCGGGAACCGCTGTCAGAGATATTTTAATTTCTTAATTAGTCGTCGGCTATGGGGTGGGCGGTGAAAGGCCGTCGCGCAGCCTCAATAGACCCGGGAGGTGCACAGTGGGTTGGTCTGCGCTGTCCTTAATGACGGCCAGCTTTTCAGCGGAGACATTCGTTGCCTGAATGCCGTCTGCACTCGACTCCATTCATCCAACCGCCACTGCCACCGTAATGACGCGAAACATGTATCGCGTCGGCCTCCTTCTTTACTTGTGTCGCAACATTCCCATTTCGGGTGATGATGTTGTACCCAAGTCTCTCAGCCTATCCTTTTGCTACGTCAGCTTTTATCTGTCGTAATATTGACTGCTGTGTTATCATATCCACCTGAGAAGATCTGTACGGTAAAAAAAACAGATCAAATCACAGAAACCTACTGGACTGTTTGTAGTTCTTGCAAAATTATTTATTCACTGACTGTATATTCTACAAACTTAAGAATGCGTAATAGTTGATGAACTATTGATGAAAATCTGCTGTAATAAAGTTTTCATCTGAGTTCTGTGTTTATAGAGACTAAAAACAGCGGATTAAATTTTTATTCTTCAATTCCGCCTCTGGAAAGGTTGCGCATGTGTAGTTTCAGCTTTCGAATTACTGAATGCAAAACCACTATCAAAACTCGTATGTAGTGTGTGATGTTTCTTCAGCTTTCATTCGCCTCACCGTTAAACGATAATAACCGTTTTTTAACAGGTTTTTATTAGCTCGATCTGTATGTATGTGTTAATGTAATGAAATTTTTCAATTCTATTTTCAACCACTTCCAGGCGACAGAATTATTCGAAATACTGCACAAATATTAAGTACCGATGACAATACAATAATTTCATAGATATGTGCTGTCATTCTCGTCGTCGTCTTGTTGTTGTTGTTGCTTTAGGGCGCGCCGACATCGAGGTCATTAGCGCCCTCCTATCATTCTCGTTAGTTTGATAGTAAAAAGAGAAAAAAAAATCCCAACACACCACATAGTCGCATGTGTGCTATTCAATCAAGCGGACACCAGTGTTGAGCTGGTTGGAAACACACAGGTGTCCGTTTCAGCACGTTCTTCAGAAGCAGAACCACACAGAATGGAAACGAAATTCAAAATAATTTCCTATGTTAAATCAAGCTCAGATTTCAATCAATAGTCTCTTTGCTGCCGAACTGTAGATATCAGTCATGTGAAGTCACTGGATGGTCTGCAAATAGAAGAATTTGATTGTAACCAGAGTAACGTTGACACTTTGGACGAAATGGCTAGGGTTACGCGAACAAGAATTAAATTATTTTAAGTTCACTGCCATACATGAAATGTGTCCTCATTGCTTATATCTTCAATTTTGTTTCAAGACTAACAAAAAAATATTTTTTAAAGAAACTAAAAAACCTCTCTTTTGTAGCACTCTGAACTAAAGAGTTAAAAATAAAATTACATATTTCTTTTTTTTTTTTAAAAAATCTCTCTTTTGTAAAGGCTTGAAGTAAAATGTTAAAAATAAAATTATAGTTAAAAAGTAAAAAAAGACACTCTTTTGTAAAAATGTGAACTAAAAAGTGAAAATTAATCTCTAAATATGAAAGTTTTGTTCTGCAGCGATAGGATGTCCCATAATTCAGTATAACGTGTATATGGTGAAAATAAGAATACGATAATGTAATTTACAAAAAAAATTAACTTCAGTAAAAAAAATGTGGGGTTACTCTGCTCTCTATTTACTTTTCATAATGATTCTACCTTTACGTATAACTATTGAAAAAAAAATTAAGATAGCTGATATCTAGCATCCCACACTTTTTTTACTTTCAAGTTAATTTTTTTGGTCAGTGATTTTATGCTTATTTTAAGGTTATTAAAAAAAATTAAGTTACACTGAATTGTGGGACATCTTATTGCTGAAATCTTTATATTTAAAAATCATTTTTAACTTTTTTCTTAACATTGCTACAAAACCGTGTTTTACTAGTTTTTTTAAACCACAAATTTTTACTTTTGTATATGTGATCAAATAACCGCGTTTTATAAAAACTAGGGTATTCGTTATTTTAAGTTGCCGATGGATTCGTAGACCCAATGCATACCGGCTCAATATCCTGAAGAGAAAATTCCGAAATAAAATTTTGAAAGCATCAAACTTCTCTTGCTAGACATGGTTTATTTTTATAAAAAAATGCTAAGGTAAAAATAATAATAATAATAATTCCCGGTAGCATAACGCCTAAGTATTTTTAAAAAGATAAATTGGGTTTTCATGCATTTTGATAGCATTGTGCACTATCTGCTGCATTACTTAGGATTGTGGTCAATATGCATATTGAAACGACAGAGGTGGATAAACAGAAGTATGACTACAGGATTCTGGCTAGGAACGCAATGATCTGATCATATCTTTGAAAACGAAGATTTAACGAAAATATAGTTTCAATGTTCCGAGAAGTATAACACTGATTTTTAAATTTTATTTATCATTTTACAGTAAGTTACGAAAGCTGCGAAACGTAACGTTGCATAACCGTTTTGCTTAAATATTTAAGTTTTGTTAATCACAGATAATAGTAATAATGCTGCACAAATGTGGATAGCTACACAAATTACGCGAAAATATACGACTTTGCAGTATCGTCATTCTAATGCTACTTCCTTCGCCCTCCCCTATCCACTTTCTCGCCTGCATAAATCACAGCGACAGTGCATGTTGTTTGATTCATGTTACATAATAGAAGGGAAGTTTAATTTGTTTTCAATGATACTGCAGGACAGTATGCAACATAGAAAGTTGTAAGAAATTAACTGCCGGATTAAAAACTACTTTAGACCATTTCACTGCATACCAACTTACATCAACAGTAATTATAATCAAACCACTCTGTTAGGTTTACGTATATGCCGGTATACTAGTTGAAAACGTTTTTTTTTTTTTTTTTTTTTTTTTTTTTTTTTTTTTTTTTTTTGGTGGCGTAAATACTATTACAGACGATCATTGTTTCAAGGTTATGAGCGAAATAAAATGTAAGTTTTACTCGCTAACTAGAGCTGCGTAGCTCAGGCGGTATGAGTCAGATTACAGCCGGGACGTTCTATCCTCAATGAAGCTGACTACTTTTCTTAGGAGCTAAGCAGGCGTCCATAAATTACGTGAGGTGAAATAGAGGGTGGGGGGTCCGGTGAAATCCCACCAAGGGGGAGGGGGGGGGGCTCAACGGAAATATCACGTGAAGTTTTTGAAATTTTCAGATCTCACCAGAGTGGGAGGGGGGGGGGGGTCCGGAAATCTTGAAAAACACCTCATTTATGGATGCCCCCTAAAAGTAAGAAACGGTTCCCCAGTGCAAATCAGCCTGCTGTCCAGTGCGTAGCATAGCTTAGGTCATGATCTCATCACCAGCTCCATAGTGCTGCAGATCAGGGATGGGAATATGGAGCTCTACCTCTGCGATCCACAAGCATGGTTCTTTTTATTTTATCAATTATTGGTGATCTATAAAAAGAGCATGTTTTATTCCTGAAATAGTATAAGGATGCTAAAGAATCTGACAATTCAAATTAAGATAAGGTAAGCATTCTGAAATAACGGAGCCTACCGCATCATACACAGTGTCAAGCTCTTGTTTCATTTTCTAAGTAGAAGACCTACGTCCTTCCTTAACGGCAGAGTGAATTATGGGGTTCATTTTATTCTCGGTGATGTAGTCGAAACATTGGAATCGCCTGTTCTAGCAACGAACGTATTGTGGCGTGCAGACTCGAGACAAGTTTTATGACCGCTGCACGGCGAGAAACTGGGATTGTCTGAGCCGAGGCTGCCAAGTGAGCGGGATTCTGAGCCCGTCTTCCGCCAGGCACGGGGAGGCAAAGCGAGATGACTTTGCCTTCGTGGCGTGCGGGTTGGCTTTGCCTGAAGGGAACGGCTTTAAAAATTTTGCTGCCTGTAAAGAAGTTTTTGCTACTGTAAGCATAAACGTAAGAACTTTAATTCAGAACGCGGTTATCAAGTCAGGTCTCCAAATCAGTCTTGAATTGTCGGCTTGTTGAAATGTTCCTGTTCACTTTTATCTTACACGACACTTTCTATGTAAATCGACGAGGATTTGTTAAGTTTGATGATTCATATCGCTCTTGTCAGTTTCCTCTAATGGTTATTTCACAGTATTAACTGATTAGTAATGAATAACGGGTGGTGTAAAAGTTTGATACAGTCATACTTGCTGCAAAGCCTTGAAAAAAACAACAACGTTTTTGTTTTCTTGCAGTTACTCTTTCAGTTTGTTAATAATTGCAGTTATAGTTTCAGGTTTAATTCGTTTTGGTATAGAGGCTGCAATCGGAAGAAGACAATACTACATTGAGTAGTTGCTGTAATGTGGCACTACCAATAATTGCACGAAAAAGAAGAGAATCCAATTAAGATCTTCAAGGAAGTGCTAGTTATTCCCTTAATTGGCTGACAAATGGAGATTCCAAACATGCAGAGGGAAGTGATGATACAACAAAAGTAGCTGGAATGCAATTAAAGCCAATCTGGTAGCGAGAAAAAACCGCTGCAATCGGGTGATTAATAACCATCAGCAATAATAACTTCCTTTTCACTGTTAGCAGCAGTTTCCGGTCAAATTTCCGCTAGATGTCTAATTATGTCTACTTGTTCTCTGAAAACTGCTACATTGCGTGTGACTGACAATGTTTTCACACGTTGTACCGTGACAAGTACATACCGTTCTCTTCTTTACGTGTTGTTTTGATGTTATGTCTAAGATTACTTTCTCATTAAGTCCTCACTTTCGTGCCAAATGTTTTATAAAAAGTATTGGGCAGGTATGGTCAATACTATTACAAAGAAACAGATAAATGACACCAAGCAGGCAAAAATTGATATAAATGTGTGGCATGTCTCTAATAGATTACGATCTTTAGGCATTTAAATATATATTTTTTTAAATATCTGACAATTTGTTACGAATTTCCAAAACTGCACACTTTCAGCTTCATTACAACGTAATTCAATCAAAATATGAAGCAGTAAATTAGTTTATTTGAATTTATTTGTGTAAAGGACAGGTCACTTCATCCATCAGCAAAGATGCCTCACAGGAACAATATCCTTAAGCCTAGTTGTTTTAAGGTCATTGTGAAAGGTCGATTTTTCTCGACTTTGATCAAGAATTATTCAGCTGGAACATTTCAGTGTTGTAATAACAAGTTTTTATTTATTTTATTGACAAAATCAGTCGTTATTACAAAAAAACAGATATCATGCAAACATTACTTTATATTTTTAGTGTTCTGTAAAATTAAGTCCCCGCTATAACAAAAAGTCCATGCATGACATTAAGATGCGAAAATCTGAGTTTCATGCATAAAACTACATTTTTCCCTTTCCCAAAACAGTCTTAGGCAGAAATTTCAGAAATATAAAACAATAAAAATTCCAAGGGTGACAGCATCATCCAAACATTCGCTGAAATTATTTTTGCATGATCCTTTCACTACCCAGATCTTAATTTTCAAGATTGATAGTAACTATGATAAATTTATATTTTTGTTTTGAAGAATGTAGAACATTGATTAACCCTAAATACAGATTGAAGTGTTATTTTTGGAATGCGATGATTTCCCGAAATCTGGAAGTGCCATTTGTATAATGGGCAGAGATATTCAGAAAGGCATTAGCGCAATAGAAGCTGTATTGTACGTCACACGTGTCTAAATGTGTTCTACATCGCCACAGGAAAAACTATATAATCGCATCGTCTGTTGTCAGTGAAGCTTTTCATTTCTTCGGATCGTCTCGTTCACTACTTTATACCACAAAGCTTGGATGTACAAGGGAAGTACTTTATTGAAAATAATTTTTCTATAGATTGCCCTCTGTGTATTTGGGTATTTTAATTCTATTTTACTGCCTCGTTCGTTAGTCGTTAATATTTTTGTAGATTTATTTAATGGTGTTCTGAGGATTTGCCAACTTTAAAGTAGTAATAACTTGGTGGCCTGTGCGAACATTTCAGGATTGATATTCAATGAATAGCGAAGTTAATGGTTTGTGGTAAGATGAAAGAAGAACCGGCTCATCTGACGCAACCGTTTATTTGTCAACTAAAACAGGAACGTAGAAAAACACTTAAGTCAAACGAGACGATTAGAAATGTTTCTATAAATATCCGAAAAGCTCCTTATTCTAAAAAACACACGCACAGTTTATCAATATCTCTCTCGTATCTGGTGCTGCTATCTAGCGGTGTGCCATCACTCATTATCGACACCAGGTGAAGCGCAGTGGCTTATCTGAACTATCGCATACCGGAGACTTTGATTCTTCATAATTTTGCCATTTACGGTTTGAATTTCAAAAAAATTCCTTTATTAATATTAATTAAGTTACCAAAGTTGAGAACTTAATCTTTCAAATGATGCTTCATTTAGTGATTTCGGTTAATTATGAGGAGAGAAAGACAAAACAAAACAAACAAAAAAAGATTTTTCCATGCTGTCTCATTTTGAATCTAGGTACTTTACTTTTGCATTATTGCCTCATTATTTAGTTGTTGACATTTTGTATAGTTATTTAATGGTATTCGTAGGATTTGCCAGCATGGTTGTTTTGCCTGCAGACGGGGGAGCGCGGCTACCTGGAGGGCCTGGCGTCGCGCTACGCCGACCTGTTCAACACGCACTACGGCGACGTGCTGGAGCACCTGGACGAGCTGCGGCGCCGCGAGTGGGACGACCAGTCGCCGCGCATGCGCGTGCTGCCCCCGGCGGCCGGCGGCACGCCCGCCTCCACGCCGGACTCGAACCCCAGCCCCCAGCAGCTGACCACCTCGCTGTCGCAGCCCATCTACGTGCCCGGCAAGTACCAGCCCTCCAGCTGTCTCAGCGACAAGGAGGAGGACGAGATATACGGCTTCGGCTACGGCGTCTACGGCCGCCAGATGCTGCAGCGCAAGGTCGTCCTCTCGCCGCAGACGCCCTACCAAAGGTGAGTGCCCTCAACACACGACCACAGCCTCACTATCGATAGCTCTAGTTCTCACAAATACATTTAAAAAATATACCCTTTTCTATTCATCTGTTATTTAATCTTATTGGAAGCTGTCAGTAACTTTCAAATACAAAAAAGTACAAAGGAGAGTGAAGAGAGTGGCGGGAATTTACATTGATGATGAGAAAGGCCCGGATTCTTAGGTTCCAACCTATTTTGTTCCTACTGCAATATTCTCGAAATTTTAATTTTTTTTCGTCTTTTGTATAAACTAATAATATTCGTAAATTTAATAGGACCTAAAAGAACCTAATTTCTATGTTATGACCTAAAATGACCTAATTCAGTTTTCGGAACCTAAAAGGACCTAATTCCATGTACTGATTCAGACCGATTCTAATTTTATTACTTAAATAAAACAAATGACTCTCCGTATTAGCTCAGTGGTACGGGCTATGGGCTTGTAATCTGGACCGGGAGACGCCCTAGATTCGAACCTCACCGTCGGCTGTTCTGAAATCGATTTCCATAGTTTTCCTTTTAACCTCTAGGAAAATTCCGAAACAGTACTTTATGGACACGCTATTTCCCCCCTTCCTTCTCAAAAAATGTTCTTTTCTTCGTCCACATCGAAATTTGCTTTCCTTCTTCTACATCGATTCAAGTTAATGTCACCTGGGCGATCCGGTCAGTCACCATTCCCAGTTTTATCTATGACAGTGTCATGCTAGAAGTTTTAAATAAGTCGTTTAGAGGCAACAATAAAGACACAATGCATTGAACACAATAGTGGCCTATGTCGCGTGTTTTAATGTGATGTTGGAAGTTTTAAACGAGTACTTGACACTGTATTATAAATCATTTTTTTTTAAGACAATGACAGTGTATATATTGCATGTTTACTTCCCTTAAAAATGTGTAAATTCCTAAATTATGATTTTAAAGACCTATAAAAGCCTAAAACGTGTACTAACTAACCTAAATTTAGTTTTTTAGGTCCTAAAAATCCGGGGCTTAATAATGATGCTTCGAAAGATATTGGTGGAAGAATTAAGAGAGGTGGAAAGGAAAAGAAGACAATAACTACAAACTGGCACACAATTTTAGGGAAAGGACGAGAGAAAATTATGTGACGTAGGTAAGGGGGCCAGGAAGTAGAATAAATTACGAAAGAAAATTATGAATAATTTATCAAAAACCCTGAAAAAATTTAAAATTAACATTCGTAGAGAGCAAAAGTACGTGGGTACAAGAAACTGAAATTGGGTGTGTAGGGAAATTGTCCTCGGAGCGTGCACTGAATCACAATTAAATTAAGCCAATAATTAACTATATAGATTCCAGAAACGTAGAAGCGGTCCATCCATATTCTACTTTTTATGGGGTAGTAAAATTAAACGTAGCTTACAAAATATCTGGGACTTTGAATACAACAAGATCAGATTTTTAAAGTAATAATAATACCTTGACATGACGTTTAAAGTTTTACAATAAAAAGAATAAATAAATTCATCTACGCGTATGACGAAAGATGTACTTATTGTCTGATTTATTCTCTGCAGAATTAGTTGTTGTATTAAATTTTATCCCTATGGTTCTACCGTTAAAAGTACAACGGTTAAGGACGTGTGAAAAAGCTCCAGTCATCTATGAGAGATAGCCATACAGCCGTAAACTAACAGTTCTTAAATCAAAACATAAAAATGTCACGAAACAATATAATATGAATACAAAGCAAAACTTTACCAAAAAAGAGACTGCCCGACGGAAATGTTAGTAACACAACGTCAACTAACGATTTGTTTGAAAGTTAGTGTTCTTTAGTTAATTCTTTTCTGCATGCATTTTGATGTAACTGGTACCTTCTGTTTGCTTACATTTACTCCCATCTTACGCTGAAAAACGTGTCAATGACAAAGAACTATCCTACCAAAACAATTTGTGTCGCTTTTCTTTAACGAAAAAACCAACCGGCTGATTCTTTGCTCTTCCAATCCCGAGTAGTACAGTAAATTCGGCTCAATTTTCCTAATTAACGAACTTATATCTACAAAATTCGAAGTTAGCTAATTATTACTGAAAAATCTTTTGTCAAACAGTACACTTTGCTGTCAATAAATTTTTTTTACATGTGGAAAGATTCAACTAATTTAGTGAAGTAAGCATGTGGTTTCTAAAATGTTGTACATAAAAAAAATACGTGTCATTGTCAACGTAAAGCAAAGAAAAATAACAAGTACATTACACAATCGTAACAGTTTTAAACCAAAAGTCAAAGAGATCATTATATTTTTCTTCTACTTGAAAATCTTTGCAAAATTAAAATAGCAATTTAAAAAAGACATATTTAAATAAAATGTATTTATAATTAATTATTATTACTAACATGATAAACAGCTTGGCTAATGAAATTTAATTATTATTAACATTAGGAGTAAATTAAATGCGCAAGTACCGAGCGTAGTATGTGAGCGGTTAACGTACTGGCCTCGTATTTGCGAGGACGCATGTTCGAATACCCGTCCAGGCATCCAGATATGGGTTTTCCATGGTTTCCAAAAATCACTACAGGCGAATGCCGGGATGCTTCATTCAAAATGTCATGGCGGAATTCCTTCGCGTTCCTTGTCCCCAGTCCCATACCGCCTCTAATGACCTCGACGTCGACGAGGCATGAAGGCATAAGTAAAAATAAATAAATAAATTGTACGTCTTAGTTATAACATACCCCTTTTATATAGACTGGTCGCAAAGGGAAGAGAAATAAGGGACGTACATTTGAGTGCAGTCCATTTGTCCGATATTATCGTACCACTGGTTTTTAAACTGGGCCCAAGTGTTTTTGGATGGATCTACAAAGAGACGACCACCGGGAACTGATCATATCTTCTCTGGCACTAATACAGCACCACCTGCTTAAATCACGAAGTCGGCGAGGTTCCACGATACATTTCGGATCATTTAAGGAGACAACATTTGTTCCTACCTACAGAGAAACTGTTCTCCAATTAGTAAACGAACAAGCATGGGTGGTCCACGAATTGAACATACCTGTATTTTAGATAAGATTTAATCCGTTGTTCTGGAATATTTGTCTTGCTCTTGAATGTAGTTAGCGGTACCTTTTGATTCAGCTGAAATAAAATTTCCTGTCCTTAGTGAATCCTAATACGAGACCATGAAATAAATTCCTCTGGACGTGTGATACTGCACAAGCGGTTTTCTTCTGCTCTCTTCTGAGAAATTCCTACCCATATTTACTCATTAAAATAAACTTTCGTGTTATTTACATACTTGTCTCCCAGAGTAGCGCTTAAAATGAATGTAACAGATGTTGACCCTATCCTGCCTCAATCATTCTGTACTTTTTTTCAGTCGGGTCATTCACTCTACAAACGGGAGCTCAGTGGATAAAATCAGGGTCACCTGTTCAAATCTAGCTCTGCCGAGCCATTTGTACAGGTTTTCCTTTGTTCTTTTGGGTATGCTTGGATGCTCCGTAGTCAGGATTCCCCTTTAAATTGTAAGAACAACCACTGCAGGGGTGAAATAAGTTACCAGCTTGTGAGACCATACGAATTTAATTATTTACTCGAGAAGCGAGAACATGGCTTGAGTATACTTTTACCAAACGAGTATTACCAAACGAAACGGCGATCTCATGTACCGATTTGTGTTCGCATCATTGAGTGCAATAAAACCCATAAAACTCAACATGATAATGGCTGCCTGTGGTGGTCGCTAATGTGTTAAGGAGATCAGCCATCGCAATAAAACCTAAAAAAATAATTTTATTTGTTATTTAGAACGGTAATTATCTTAAATACCCCCTCCACTTTCAATCACCAAATCAGCTCATATGAACACTCTTACTACTTTTATGAACCCGATGAAATAATAATAAATAATAATAATAAGTGCGTGTATAACTGAAAATTCTATGTATTTTTCCTGTGTATTTTTTTCTGTATGCTTCATACGTTCCTGATGCTTTTTTTCCCCCCGCTTGAAATCGAATGGACGAACGATATTGCATTGTACACTTGTACAGTACATAGGAACTTTGTCCAGGTTTTTCTAGTAAGAAAATTAAAATTATTAAATTTAAACACAGTTCGCTAGATTATAGAGTATTGCATTTATTTTGGTCTGTATTCCGTGTTTAGAGCTTTTATGTTGCAGTAAATTTTCGGCAAAATTATTTGATGACTGTTCTTGCAATTTATTTTCATTAACAACTAGCTTCTAAACCCGTCAAAAATAACGTGTTGAACACAGGTTTCTGGCTCATAACTTAAATAAATTTTAAAAGCTTAAATAACTCATTCCGTATACTGTAAAGACCAATGCTAATATTTCTGCACGAAAATGAAAGTTTTTATCGCAAGTACATTAACAAATTCGCTGTATCGCTGTACAAACGTGATTACATGTTTCTTTTCTTACTGTAACAGCGATCATAGAATATAAGGACCATGAACATCTAACAAATAAAATAATCGAAAAACAACTAACAAACAAAAAAAGTCATTAAAATACTGGTGCATGACTCACGTTGTAATAATGGCGACTCCTCCGGATGTAAATATACCGTCTGCGTCGTCACGCGATTTTCAGTGAGTGTTAAAGCAATTTAAGCTTTACTATTTTAAGTGTGCATGCGTAGATCATTGAAGCGCATGTGCACTAAAATCATAATGCGTAACGCTAACAACCTCGCCGAAAGAACTTTAACTTCAATAACAATTCACCATATTGAACACAACTTATTGTTTATATCCCATGCTGAAAGAGTGTTCGGCTGTTGGTTCTTACTCAAATTCTTATGAATTACCACTGGTCCGTATTGACGGTTAAGATTTGGGGACTCCGCACTTGGCATTAAGTGCAATCTATTCCCAAAAGAAGTAAGCTTCGACACACCCCCAAGCCGTCTCGGCGATAGTTGTGAGACCGAGCGTGGTGGGTGAACGGTTAACGTTCTGGCCTCGCATTCGGGAGGACGCGGGTTCGAATCCCCGTCCGGGCATCCAGATTTGGGTTTTCCATGGTTTCCCCAAATGACTCCAGGCGAATGCCGGGATGCTTCCTTCAAAAAGGCCATGGCCGAATTCCTTCCCGTTCCTTGTCCCCAGTCCCATCCCGCCTCTAATGACCTTAGCCGTCGACGAGGCGTAAAGCAATAAGGGGGGGGGGGGAAAAAGGGAAAGGATAGTTGTGATGAGATCCAGTACTTACAGTAGTTCGTCTATTTCTCAAGAACAACAGACTGTATACTAATCATGTTCTGCGACATTTTCTGGCTAAAGTGTTTTACAATTGAATAGGGGATCAGATTCGAAACTGACAAAAAAATACTAATTTGGTTGACGGTAATTTGGGCGTATTGAAGCGTGGTCCATTCTTAAACAGTGGTGTAGTTTAACACCCTGCACAGAAGCAACATATTGCCTCCCGCTAACGTACTTCGAATCAATAGAAACTGACACTCCCTTTCGAGGAACGGAGGTAGGTAGGCTATAGCTCATCACAACCATACATACTACAAATATTGCCTTGAACACATATTTCGAGCAAAGAAGACAGGATATGGGAGTTGAATGGTTTCAGGATGTTCTCTGAAAATCCAGGTGTATCAAAATTACCAAACCAGCGCAGTCCATTCCTACGACTGATGTTTTCATTGATAAAGCAAAGGATTTAGAAAACTATATTCGTTGGTGTACTTATACCACTAGATTAGGATAGAGCGAACTTATACGATGACTTAACAGGACTTTTTAAGATAATCAGTAAATAGAATCAAATCTGCTTCTCAGAACACTGGCCATGACCTTCCTCTTAGACTTCGCCTTTTTTGCTGCACTGCACCTTCTGTTTCCAATATGGCGTGGAGTGGTGGCCAGCGTAGCATCCATAGAAACAACTCGGCGCACAAATTATTTTTAAATGAATCCAAATATTACTGAAAAATTAGTTTTCGCATTAGTGTACCACGCATCTTACACATAACTTTCCAATATTTAGTTCTTGACATGTAATGTAGCGTTTGTACTGATATCCTTCCGCCTCTGTCATGCAGCAACTTTTAATCGCCTATCATCCAATACCATATAGTGGAGCTTTTCGATGTTTTCATCTGTAGGGCAGGTTTGGGCCGTCCTTCACGATAGATGTACAACCATGTATATACTTTATTGCCAACTTCATTACTGTTGAAACGAAGGTGCTGAATTTTCATAAACTGCAAGGAAATTTGGATGAATTCCCGTCGACATTAAACCAACCAAACCAAAAATTTTACGATACGATATTCAAGTTTATCAATTTAAAAGAGATACACACAATACGTCTATTTTTAAAGAAACCATCTTCACAGATCAAGATGAACTTTTTTTTATAAAATGCTCTCGGCTAACCAGGCAAGTTAACGAAGCGTTATCACACCATATTTCGGCGATCACAACCACTGTCGCTATCTTCTGGTGAAGTGAAGATGAACTAGACATTCGTTTATTATGACACGGGTACGAACATAAAAAGATGGTACTGTAGCAATACTATCTCTGCGTCATGCCGAGAACTTTTCGTCTTTCCCTTTTAAGTGTCGAAACGTTATTGGCGTGTAATATGTAGGTCCTGGCGGGATATTGTGTGTGGAAGAGAGCTTCGATCTTGGACGGGTGACCGCAGGCCCCCGCATTGTCCGCTCGCTATTCACCGACCTACCGGTCAATCGATCACCTGACGGTCAGGCGACTGGGCGGGTAAATAACGCAAGCCATTTCTACTTGCTCGCGAGACTCCTCCACGTTTAGGCTGCACTCAGGTTTCGTATTGAAGAGTACAACTTGTACTCCTTCTTTTAAAATTAAATTACTTTTTATTTTAATTATTCTCTCAACAAAATTATTATTCAATTATTGAGAAGTGGAATTGGGATTTTGCTTTACAGGTTGGCAACACCGTTTCACGTACGTTTAACATTGACATTTATTACAACAATTCCTTTCAATTACAATTAAACAATGAACGTGTAACACAGTAGTTTCAATATATCAGTTCTCAGGGGTTGTTAGATGTCCTTTCACTAAGCGAAGGGAGGCGATGAGAATCTCTACGGCGACAGGTTTTGTTTATCAATACGACAATTCTAAACATCTCTGTGCAGTTACCAGTTTTCCGGAGGCACCAAGTCTCCTTCCAGTAGTATTCTAAGGTGATGACACATCTGCTGGCCGTCGGACTGCGTCATCCACCCGATGGCGACATGGAAGACAGAGCACCATCACCAAACGTGCTAACATTACTTGCCCTACATCCTGTTCTTCTGTTGGCTAGCGACGCACACAAAACCAGAGCTGGCCGTCTACAGTGCTCTCCACACACTCTCCTGGATACCTACCTCAAGGTCGCATACCACAGCAGCTCTGTCACCCTTAGTTTGAAGTTTGAACTGTCCATCTGTGCGAGCCAGGAGTCCAGCATATCGCGAAAATTACTATATAGCGTAGCAAAACACTACAGTATTTAACGCACATTTTCATCAACTGTACAAACAACATATTTAGCATCACAGCATTTACATTTAATCTGGATTTTAATTCAGAAGGAAATTGCTGTAACACGACGCCAGCGATATCACACACTCGTAACTACTTAGGTGATCTTCGGAGACGAGGCATCAGATAACTCTTTCGTAACTGCCAACTGTGCGGTAAATTAAAACTAAAAGAAGACACTTTATTCTGGTCGAATGAATACTTTCATTAATTTACGCGTAGTGTAACTACGTATTTCTGATATGTAACTCAAAGAATATAACTAACAAGCAGTGTCTGTAAAGATTCTTCAGAGACCTGGCTATAGCTTGACAAAATTTCTGTTTTAAAAACGATGTTTTTTTTTTTTTTTATACATCAAATTCGTTGTCATGTGCAAACGTATTAAGAGAGTTATGTGAAGTTTTGATAAATTATGCTTACCGCACTTTAGGAAATTTTTTTACGTTAATAACTTCACAGATCTTGTTATTATTCGAGGTTAACAGTTCAGTTATTGATATAGTCGATTCCGAGAAGAATTTGGTCGGAAAAGTACAAAGAAACATGAAATGACACTTTCAAATGAATTCAGTCGTAGGTAGAACTAATTCTAGGCTGCGATTCATAGGTCGAAACTTGGAAAATTGTAATACACAAACAATGGAGATAGTGTAGAAAACTCTTGTTCGTCCACATTGGGACTACTATTGCACCGTTTGTCAAGGGGGTTGACTAACAGACAGTATAGACAAACTACACAAAAGAGACTCTCGATTCGTGACCGCTTGTCACAATCCTTATGAAAGATCACAGAATTGATAATTAGACTGGGCTGGGATATACTTGTAGACAGCCGTCGTAGGTTTCGTTTGAACTTAATGGTAAACATACATACACCCTCTTTCATGTACTAGTGCGATGAAAAGCGTACTTCGTCCACCAACCTATTTGTGCCGCAATTACAGGATTGATATAATTAGACAAATAAGGTGCCGTGATTCCCTTGTGCTATTCGGGATTGGAATCCACAGAGTAGACATTAGTTTTGGTGCAAAGCATCCTCTGCCACCAACAATTTTATGAATTGCAGAGTATATATGTATATATAGAAATACATATATGAACTGAAAAAAATCCCTTCTTTAACAGTTCTTCTCAACTTCAGGCATTTATAACAAATTTTACAAGATAGCATCAATATAACCTCTGTAGTCTAGGTATAACCCATAACTTTTTCGCTGAAGCAACATTAGTGATATTCGTTAAACCTAAGGCCACATTTAGACGGTGCGAGTTGACTGGAACGAGTGTACGGTCTTGGGTGCGCGCGCGTAACTGGTTAGTCACTGTCCTCGTGTCAACAGGTTGACTAAGGATAGTGGACTCGGTTCAAGACCAACTTTTGACGTGCGAGTTCATCAAACAAGATGGCGACAGCTAACAAGTCGCGTAAGCGGGGTGAAGCAGAGGCATTAAAATCTTTAGAACGGCAAGAAAGTGAGTAAATTCTGTGGAATTTTAAGAATAAAAATTACAAGAACAAGGATTTTAGATGCTCTGCTATCAAAAAATTGCTTCATAATGGTGTCATTTTTTATGTGTAGACAGAAATATTTCACAGCAGCTCTTCAAATTAAGATATACTTAGTCTTAAAAAGATGTAACTCCCTACATTTTCACTTGCAATTTTATTAAACAAAAAGGTGCTGAGGCATTTAAAGCTTTCCTTTGTTATATCCACTCTTTTAACCATTTTCTACGTTTTATTTTGTTATTCTTCTTATCATTCAACATTACAATCAACAAATTAGCTACGATATTAGTTACTTCTTGTAATATGGACATATTTTTTAAGATCACAACGTTGAACTAGAGAACTGTATTGACAGTGGACTGCCTTCAAATTAATAGTAGAATGCTAGTTCATTCTATTTCCCCCACCACCGACGCTCCAGTTAACTGTCGTTGCAGTCAACTCGCATCGTGTAAACGCGGCCTGACATAAGGAAGAGGCCATTGCGCAGGTTAAACGATATGTCGCCTTGTAGAGCTAAACATCTCTTGTGTACAGTTCTGATAACAACGAGGTAAGAAAAGTATAAAAGTAAAAGATAGATAAATAAGGCACCGAGATATAATTCTCTTTTGGAGAAGTCCAAAATTTATTGACTACAATGAGGAGCGAATGCCGGCCTTGGCAGTGTATGAGCTGGCACTATGGCCTCACATTGCAGGACTTGCCGATTTAATTAGGTGTTATCTACGTCCTGTGTTTTTTGTAGTTCGTTGAAACAATACTCTAGTACTGAAGCACATGTACTTGAGAAATATTGTAATTGGATGTGTGGCCAACATTTTAAAAAAAGTGTTGAACTGACTTTAGATATGCGAACACTATAATTGTTAGTAGGTACTAAAAACTGGTTGAATGGATAAAGAAATCATTGTTTGCTACATAAAAAAGGAAACTATCAAATTAGCGAAGATTCAGCGGTCTGTGGCTCAGTGGTTGACTGGGGATTGAAAGGTCCCCGGTTCGAATCCCTGTTTCGGCGGAGGATTTCACGGGATCTTAACCCGACCTTCACCTCTGGGACAGCTTGCTGTGTAATGTGCAGTACGTCAGAACGCTTCCGTTGTTCGGATTCCGCGTTAAATTATTTATCCCCTATACCCGGTAGGATTACCGGTCTAGGTTAAGGCGGCTACTACAGGGGCAGAACACACAGCCAGTAAACATTGTCACAAGGTCATATCGAGCACACAGAATTAAGATTTTTTTTAATAAATGCGAGATTTTCTAATTTGGCCGTCATAGTCGTATGCTGTAGTTGACGGAAAAGCCTCTTCAAATCTAGATCTTACATCTGGGATCCCTCAAGGAACTGTAATAAACACTTCTTTTCTTAATTTTTTATCAACGTTCTCAGAGACAACTTTTATAGCAATTTAAGATTTTCGCTGATGATAAAGTCATTTATAGAAATGTAAGGAATTCTGACGATAGTTTAGAAATTCAGCGTGATCTGGATGTTATTTCGGTATGTTGCGATGAATGACAACTCACACTAAGTTGCAAGAAGTGCAGCGCAATGTGCATAACTAACAATGTTTGTTCAGTAGTACAAAGTACACAGTTCAGTTATTGACGTGGTTGATTCCTTAAAGTTTTTGAGCGTAACAGTACAGCAGCATGAAATGGGACCTGCACATAACTTCGGTCATGGGTGTAGCTAATTCTAGACTAATTCATAGGTCGAATTTTGAAGAATAGTAACTTGCGTACGAAGGAGATAGCGTTTAAAGCTCTGGTGTAGGGTTTCACAAAGTTTTTCCTCCTTCCATCAAAACTAAAGTTCCCACTACCTCTCCCATCCCCACGCTACAATTTTATTATTAAAAAGCGAAATGCCTACTTCTCAGTGCTAATAATGACATCTCACAGGAGACGCATTACCTGTGTGATGGCAGAACCGTTGCCAAGTCTAAGAGGCGCTGAAAAAGAAATAGTACTTCCGAAGGTGTTGGGATAAAGTATCGTCCACGCGGGTGGCGAAAATAACTCGCACACCAACCGTCCCTACCCCCCTCCCCGCGCACTCACACGCACACACACACACACACACACACACACACACACACACACACACACACACACACACACACACATCCCGACATCACTTCACGCACCATCAGTTTGGGAATCTAAAGTCTAGTACGTCCACATTTTTACTACTGTTGTGCCGTATGGTATTTGAATAGTAAGATTTTTTTGGTTTATGCCACGTCGACACCGAGGTCAGTAGAGGCGCGAAAGAATTCGGCTGTGGATTTTTGAAGGAACCATCCCCACATTCGCCTGGATTGATCTGGAGAAACCATGGAAAACTCAACTCTAAATGGCCGGATGAGGATTCGAATCAACGTCCTCGCGAATGCGGGGCCAGGAGGGTACCCATCACCCATCACGCTTGATGAATCGAAGGGATTCATTGACAATCCAAAGAAATTACAGAGAAGAACCGTTCGAGTCGTGACTGCTTGTCACAGTTCTAACGATAGCGTCACAGATACGAAAATTATTTGACAGGAAGAATAAGTAGGTTTTGTTTGAATTTATTGGAAAACATGCAATCAAATCCTTTCATCTACCCTCTTTTACGAGTGCGATGAAACATTTCGTCCACCAACCTATTTTGATCACAGGGGAGAAAAAAAAAGCTGCAGTATTAATGCTTATATGAATAATTGTTTCTCCTCTCGTGCCATTTTGGATTGAAATACACAGATGAGAGATTGGTTTTGGTGCAAAGCACCCTAGCCACCCAAAATGTTTGTGAATTGCGGACTATAGTTGTAGGTGTAGGTACCATAAACAGCAGTATTATTCATTTTTTCATAATTTTTGACACCGTTAAATAATATACAAATGCATAAAACAAAAATCGAGATGTCTGAAACTATTGATGAAAAATTGTTAGTTTATCATTAATTTTCAATGTAACAAATAAGCAACTGAATTTTGTTGGTATCAAGTAAAGAAGAAAAACAGTTTCTGAGTCAATACACACCGCTAAGACAAATAATCTGTTTTCGCCGATTGACTAAAAGTGTAGTCAGTGATTCATTTTTGTGGAACGATCGGCACAGAATAAAAGTAAAACCAATTTTTTTTTCGTTACACGACATGCATCAATTTTCACTTGGTTTGAAGAGGACATCACTAAAACCTACACAATATGGCGGATATGTACTTACGGCACCAGAAAGATAAACCGTTAATGGATCGCTAAGTGGCGGTGGGATTAGGTCCAGTAAGCAGATAACGTCTGAGTGCAGGAAGCGTTATTTAAATATCGACAGTGCGTTCAGAAAGAGCTGATTGACTTGCGTTGCTACGCGGTAACTCCGTTTCTGCTTCACTGACAAAGAACGATGCTAAGAAATACCCATCGGTCAATCATCTGCCTGTAAGTGACTAACCTTACGTTCAAAGTCCCTTTGTCTTCTGTTCATATCACTGTCTGTGCTAACTACTCACAGTTTTGCTTTCCTCGAATTTGAGTACATAATTTGAAATGAGTGTTGTATTTGTGTAACCTAAATGTTTCCACACTCCGCTGTATGAGTCATATTTTCACGTCACCTCTGGTGGGTCTCCTTACTACTTCCTGAAGCACAAACAGGTGAAAGGGTACAGTCGATTACTTCTCCCAGTGACTCCGCTCACAAGGCTGTTAGCTACTCTTCTGCGATCGGCAGTAGCGAATGTCAAGGCCGGAGAAAACAGAAGTTACTGTCTCCAGTTGCAAACCGGTTCTTTGTCTCCATCTTTGATTTTAGAAGCATGCCGTATTAGCATAACTTGTTTCGGGTACCAAGCGTTCCGTTTGTTAGTAATGCGATGCTCGTCCGATTAATGCAATAGATTTGACATCTGTGGAAGAAAATGATAACGTGTTTGTAGAGCTAAAAGCATCGGCAGCCCTGTTGTATTCTGAATGTCATCTTATTATCGATATGAGCTAGTTTACAAATCTTCTTTTTCTGGATCTGTTGGTACTCGTTCCCACACTAGTTCCGAGAAGGCATTCGATTCCTTAAGAATCTCACATTTTTTTGGAATGAAACCTAGATTACAGTAAGTGAAATGTTTTCCAATGAGAACTTTGACAGATGCTGCGATACATTCCCAGAAGAAAACTGTAGTAAAATAACATAGCTTAGTATCTTCAATAATCTATTGCCCTAGAGATTCGCCTCCTTGTTTTACGACGTACGCCCACCGTGCAAGTCGTCCCAAAAGTCATAAATTTTTCCAAGTTTTTCAGAATCTGCTGCTTAGTGTTGAAACAAAGGAGCTTGTTACGGATATTTTTTTTTCTTATGGTTTTATGCCTCGTCGACATTGAGGTAACTGGAGGCGGGAAAGTACTGGTGGGGAGGGTAAGGAATTAAGCCGTGGCCTTTTGAAAGAAGCATCCCGGCATTCGCATGGAATGATTTGGGGAGACCATGGAAAATCAAAATCTGGATGCTCGGACGGGGATTCGAACTTTCGTTCTCCTGAATGCGAGGCCAGAGCGTTATCGCTCACCCAACACGCTTTGTGTTATTGATCTGCTCTATTATGCTAATATATAAAATATTTTTTGAATTTTTATTATTTCAAATGAGATTCTCCATTTCTCCGTACCAAATACAGTACTTCTTTAATACTGCAGAAAGTAAGTAATTCATAAATTTCTGTAATTCATTGCCATAGATGTATTATAGCGATTGGCTAAGTTTAGATTAATAATAGTGGATAACTTGAAAGTCGCTTTCTTTTGACTGGCTTCTAAGATCAACCACCCCAAAATTAATATTTCTGTGAATAATTTAGTGCAATTGTGACAGGGCACGTACCGCAGGAGCAATTTACCTGCTCTCTATCGATTTCAGAAAATTTTGTTATCACAACGAAATTTCTTTTCCCACCTGATTTTAACAAATGGTAATTTTTATTTTAAATTTACTCAGTGTTTGAGGTGAACAAATATTAGTTTCTGGTCATGGTCCCCTCTTGTCACTCACCAACTGCTTCTAATATTTGTATTATTATCCACCCAGACCTCAAGTAATCCATATATAATCCCTGCACTCTTCCCACCAGCCTTCTGTCCCCTAGTGACTCAGCTCCTCCCCATTTTAGTTACTGACTACCTACCTTCCTTCGCTCTACCTCCAACACCTTTAATTTTTTAAAATTATTATTAAATTTTACTGATGCTTGGAATTGGCCATACCTTATGATAGTCCGTTCTTAGATCCACATATATCGAATTTTCTACCTTGAAGCTTTGCCTTCTACTATTTACGAGTCCTGTATTAGAGAATTATAGTCCCTAATTAAACTCAACATTTTTAAATTTACTTGCCTCTGTTATATTGTAAACTCTGTAAAATGGGTTAAGAGATACAGTGTCAAAGCTGGTGTCTCATGTCATTCATCTGAAATATATTTTACATAACCCACTAGTTCAAATTGCCGTGAGTAATGTATCCTAATCTAAAGCGGTTGACTCAAAATACACTTCCGTTCCTCGGTAGTTGAAAATCACCCTCTTCCGATGCATGGGTGCCTCTAAAGTCAGGGTGATCAGTCTATAGTTCTCAACCTAGTTTATTTCCCTTCTTTTGTGAAACGATACTATTACCGCACATTTTCTACGCAGAGCCTCCTTACTCAGTCTGTTGCAGAAATAGTTTCTGTGCACTTCAATAGCGGTTTGACAATATGTGTTTATTATAATTTAGAAGTTTTGCTGTTCTTATTCATTGTATTTCCACACGTATCTCTTATTACAGCGTATGCATTAACTATTGTGTATACCACAGGCCAATTATTACTTTTTAACTTTTTTTTGACGTCAGTAGAGTCGAGAATGGATGGATATCAAAGGACGGGAAGGAATTCGGACATGGCCTTATTGAAGGAACCATCCCGGCATTCGCTTGAGTGATTTCTGGAAATAATGGGAAACCGAAATCGGGATGGCCACACGGAGATTTGAACCCGCACCCTCCCGAATGCCAAGCAAGAGCGTCACCAGGCTCGGTCGCAAACATGGGCACACGCTTCGTATAAATATTATTGATCTGGCGGATGTCCAGGTGAAACCATTTCATTTTTAAATCCTGTTTTATGCTTCTCTTGTTGAAATTAATAAAATTTCACTCTCAGATTTACAAGATATTGCTGTCAGTTTCCGTTATATGGTTATTTCGTAATCAGAACCCACAAAAATTCGGCTGTGTACAATGATACCGGAGTAGTAAATAAGTATAAACAATATATGCAAAGAAGAAACGATTAAAAATTTTATATGGTATGTTTGGTTTTGGTAGAAACACTTAAAAAATGTAACTTTGAAACAATTACAGATTTAAAATATTTTGTTTGAATACTTAGTAATCACATTAGATTTTGGTTATTTACAAAAATAAATTGTTTCTCTTCTGTGATCATTGAAACATGAATGACTTACAAAGAAATTTTCTTCCGTTTTGATTGCTTACACAGTTTGGTGTAGCATTACCGAAACGAGTAGAAACAGGGAAAGAAAGTTGAAGCAGAAGAAAAATAATTACGGAAACAGTTCAAAAACTAATTACAGTAGAAAGTTGTAGCTTCCATTGGACCAGCACAGGAAACTAATAAAGTATTCGGAGTGAGAAATAACTCGTCAGTAATGTTGTCGTCTTGACTATAAAGGAGTTATTTTTCGGAAAAATGTCCGATGCACAAAAGGAAGAAGATTGTCTCCTGCAGGAATATTCCTTAATTACTACATCTGAAATACACTCCTGGAAATTGAAATAAGAACACCGTGAATTCATTGTCCTAGGAATGGGAAACTTTATATACACATTCCTGGGGTCAGATACAACACATGATCACACAGGCACATAGACACAGGCAACAGAGCATGCACAATGTCGGCACTAGTACCGTGTATATCCTCCTTTTGCAGCAATGCAGGCTGCAATTCTCCCATGGAGACGATCGTAGAGGTGCTGGATGTAGTCCTGTGGAACGGCATGCCAAGCCATTTCCACCTGGCGCCTCAGCTGGACCAGCGTTCGTGCTGGACGTGCAGACCGCGTGAGACGACGTTTCATCCAGTCCCAAACATGCTCAATGGGGGACAGATCCGGAGATCTCGCTGGCCAGGGTAGTTGACTTACACCTTCTAGAACACGTTGGGTGGCACGGGATACATGTGGACGTGCATTGTCCTGTTGGAACAGCATGTTCCCTTGCCGGTCTAGGAATGGTAGAACGATGGGTTCGATGACGGTTTGAATGTACCGTGCACTGTTCAGTGTCCCCTCGACGATCACCAGAGGTGTACGGCTAGTGTCGGAGATCGCTCCCCACACCATGATGCCGGGTGTTGGCCCTGTGTGCCTCGGTCGTATGCAGTCCTGATTGTGGCGCTCACCTGCACGGCGCCAAACACGCATACGACCATCATTGGCACCAAGGCAGAAGCGACTCTCATCACTGAAGACGTCACGTCTCCATTCGTCCCTCCATACACGCCTGTCGCGACACCACTGGAGGCGGGCTGCACGATGTTGGGGCGTGAGCGGAAGAAGACCTAACAGTGCGCGGGACCGTAGCCCAGATTCATGGAGACGGTTGCGAATGGTCCTCTCTGATACCCCAGGAGCAACAGTGTCCCTAATTTGCCGGGAAGTGGCGGTGCGGTCCCCTACGGCACTGCGTAGGATGCGACGGTCTTGGCGTGCGTCCGTGCGTCGCTGCTGTCCGGACCCAGGTCGACGGGCACGTGCACCTTCCGCCGACCACTGGCGACAACATCGATTTACTGTGGAGACCTCGCGCCCCACATGTTGAGCAATTCGGCGGTACGTCCACCTGGCCTCCCGCATGCCCACTATACGCCCTCGCTCAAAGTCCGTCAACTGCACATACGGTTCACGTACACGCTGTCACGGCATGCTACCAGTGTTAAAGACTGAGATGGAGCTCCGTATGCCACGGCAAACTGGCTGACACTGACTGCGGCGGTGCCCAACCGCTGCGCAGCTAGCGCCCTTCGACGGCCAACACTGCTGTTCCTGGTGTGTCCGTGCGTTTGATCATTGCTTTTACAGCCCTGTCGTAGTGTCCGGAGCAAGTATGGTGGGTCTTACACACCGGCGTCAATGTGTTCTTATTTCAATTTCCAGGAGTGTATAACCTCACTGTTCAAAAAACTTCATCTGAGAAACAAGTGAAATTGACGGCAAGTTTATCGTTATTATTATTTCGACATTTTACTACGCTTGGAAGATACCCAAAAATATGGAGGAAGGAGAAGTTGTTATGAGAGTATTTTTTGTGTAACGGCTATGTACCTTTATAGTTTAGAAGCAATTTAAGAGAGGCAGAGAGATACAAATGACACTGCCACATATTGGCGCAACCATGTGGTTTCTTAGTGGAATTTTTAATTTTCATTTCCTCTTCACGCTCATAAGCATGCAAATTCAGCCGTGCGTTGCACGTTATCGTTCATTCCTATTCACTTCAATGTTCTAGCGCATTGTCTATCTGAAGATGCACAACTGTTAAAGTTGGCACGCACAGTCATGTTTGTAGATCATGTCAATCGACTTTTCATTGTGTTCCGTCAATTATTTGGCTTGAAGGTATTCAGAGTGCCCTTGATTTTCCATGTGTGTGTGTGTGTGTTTTTTTTTTTTTTTTCTATATGACTTTACGTCTCGTCGACGTCGCGGTCATTAGAGTAGGGAAAGGACTGCGTTTCAGGAGCGGGAAGAAATTCAACAATGGCCTTTCGAAGGAACCATTCCAACATTCGCCTGGAGTGATTTGTGGAAGCCACGGAAAACCCAGATCTGGATGGCGGGACGGGGGATTCGAATCCGCGTCCTCCCGCATGCTATGCCAGAGCGTTAGAGCACACTCGCCACGCTGCTTGTGCGTGTTCCTAAGTCTCGTCGTCCAGCAAAAAGTCCTGTGTGCACGTATTTTTTACTTTCATTGAGTCTTTTGAATAGAAAGTGAGGGAGGGAGGGATATTAGAGCAATGTCAAACGCATTTCTCAATGAATTTATTGGTTTATACAGACAAAATAAGTGACTGTAGAAAATCGAATAAAAGATTTTAATAGCTAATAACACAGTCGTTATCGAGCCCTAAAGCAACAACAACAAAGATTATAATTATTTAAACAAACAGAAAAAGTGCCGCACATGATATTCTTATCAATAAATTAAAAGAAGTTGATCAAGGGGCAAATAAATAAAAGATTATAAAAAAGTGGATTCATTAAGAACTTATTTTCTAAAGGCACAATTTTTTAATGAATCACATAGATCTGGGTCCAATGCCAACGAATTGTGTCAGGTTCCAGAAGTTTTAATTTTTCTATTAATACCTCGTACGTGCACGATTAGAATATGAAGTACACTCCAAATCCCAAATTATAGGAATATTCTTATAGCCTTCAATTAAAGCCAATGGCCTTTTTTTCGTTCAAGTCTTGATGACAACAGGTTGAGGTTCGCAGACGATTACCGGAGGGAACTGCACAGTTTGTCGTCACAAAACGCGAGCAGCCTGCGTGAAAATCTTCCTATACTGGTCAGTTGCATCCCTGAGAGATGACGTCACATGGCGCATTTAAAGTGAAGGTATGTAGGCCCGTTTAGTTTAATGCAGCGCATTAGAGTTTGGCGGTCAAATGCAGTGTGGGGACACCAACTTCGTACGGCCCACCTGAATACAGTTTTTAGGCCTCACAAATACGAATGCCACAACCACATAACAGATCAGCATAATATTTAAGCTATTCAGTCAGATGCAGATACGTCGTTCCCATTCATCTGACAATATCATCGACAGCACGTAAACTACAGCAAACTACAGTTTCATGGCTGCGTTGTTGTATTAGAGCAACACAAAAGCGATGAAATGTAGCAGAAATGATACCAATAATAATATATTAAATATAAAAAACGGGTCGGATGCGGTAGAAGAAGTTACCGAATTATACTACTTAGGAAGTTAAATTACAACCGATGGCAGAAGCAGGAATTTTGTTAAAAGCAGAATAGCACATGCAAAAAGAGCTTTAATGAACAGAGAAATCTTTTAGTTTAGGACTCAGAAAGAACTTTTTAAAACTTTATGTGTGGAGCACAGCACTTTATGGCAGCGAAGCATGGACTTAGCAATGCCAGACAGAAGGAAAATTGAAGCATTGGAAATATGGTGCTCTAGAGGACTGCTGAAAATTAAGTGGTCGGATAACGTACGAAATGAACGAGTTTTGGAAATGATGGGTGATGGAAGTTTGTGGAAGAATCTTACAGAAAGAAGAGGCAGGATGGTGTCTCATATTTTTGAGACATGAAGGATTAGTTAACTTGTTAATGGAGGGAACAGTCAAAGGTAGGAACTGCAGAGGAAGACAAAGATTAGAATATGTGAAGCAGATAATTGAGGATGTGGGTTGTAAGTGGTAGGCTGAGATGAAAAGACTAGCTTTAGAGAGGAAGGGATCAAACCAGTTTAAAGACTGATGAAAAATTTTTTAAAAAAATGTTGCATTAGCTAAGAACTAGGACTTTACTATTCATACAGTGGCTATCAACAATCTTTTAGGATTTGTGATTTATGTCAGTAAGATACAGATTTATCAATTTTATGAATAATTTTAACGCCAATGCAATTGAAATTGTTGTTTTATTTTCCTAACGCTTTTCGCTTCATTTGCGAAGCATCTTCAGCGGTTCTGTCTGTGGGTATTTATACATATAATTACATTTGTTCTATATTATAATTTAAACATGAAAATTGCGGGTTACAGATTTAAGCTTACTTACATTTTTCTTATGTAAATGTCACCTTAAATCTGTAAATTATAATATAGAACAAATGTAATTATATATATAAATACCCACAGACAGAACCGCTGAAGATGCTTCGCAAATGAAGCGAAACGCGTTCGGAAAATAAAACAACAATTTCAATTACATTGGCGTTAAAATCATTCATAAAATTGATCCTATCGCAATTGAGGAAATGGCCCACAATATGCAGATACACAGATTTATGTTTCAGGAGACTAAAAGCATGGTTAAAAAATTGCCATAAAACTATAGCACACAAAGAGCGATCAGATTTATTTTTCAGTTGCCATTTGAAGTAACGTTTATTTGTTTCCAGGACAGGACAGGGCAGTGCATCTTTTTTCGCATTCTATTAGTTGCTTGAATCAAAAGTTTCGGCACGCGCCCGCCTTCTGCTGAAAACGTACCTGATCGCAATAGCGTGAAACAAGATATTTTATGTCTAACGAATTAAGCTTTTTCAGTCAGTTTGTTCTTTAACAAGACCAATTCCAGTTTCTTCCATATCTTAAACTGCGTTCGTAACATGCGCTTTTCCCTTTCTTCATTATAAATATTTCTAGAACTCAACCAGTAGATTGCAGCTGCAACAAAAATCATATAGATATTAGAAATAATTTTCGGATCTTAATCTCTATTATACATTACTACACTGTGATGTTTATTTCAATACAGAAACGGTGAAAATTTCTATTTAGGAGTAGTAAATTCGCCATACGAGTAGCAAATTTTGTATAAAACATGTTTGTATTTCACGTAGACTACTTTTAAAACGAGCTGTGAAGCTGCTAACTATGAGCGGTTTTTCCTTTTTGCGTCCTCGCTAAATCAGATATTGTTTTGAAGCCACCCGATCGATGCTTTCTGCTCGGTTGTTGCACTATTTCCTCGGGTGTTCTTCATGTGTCCAGCCTTTCAGTCGATTACGAAGGGGCAGTTGGGCCCTTGTCTCAGATACACTTCTCTCATCTGCCAAACTAGCTGTTAGTTGTAATGGTTTTGTGTTTTACAAATATGTATGAGGTGAAGTTCTTAAATCGCCAAAGGATGACTTGATCTCCGTATTTCCGATCAACGCTCAGTTGAAAATGCGGTGAGCAATTCATTTAAGTGACAAATTATGATCAGTTTGCACTTACAATATAAAAGTAACCATCAGTTTAGTTCTATCAACAGCCTGTATTAACTCCTCCACTGGCGGGGCTGATAGCGTTTTAGTCTAATTTTTACTGAATAATGATTACTCGTGTTTTGTGTAGTCTTTATGTCCAAGTATCAGAGTTTCTTGCCAGTGCTCAGTCTATTAAGCTAACCCTATACTCCTACCTATGGTTGCCAACTGTTTCGAGAAAAAGTAATATAGTTCTTTAAGAACGCGGACTTACATAATTAAACTAGAATACATGAATATACTGTATGCTATAGGATTAAAAAACTACATCTTTTGTTAACACTTAAACCTTATTTTTTTGTTCAAAACTTTATTTTTTCAGATTTTTGCATTTTATAAAAAATGAATGTCATTAAAAAAATGTTAGACCTTTAATTGCAATGAAAACTAAAAGGATATTAGTAACTCATGAGAGTCTCTTTCCACCACTTTACATTGATTAATGATATTTTTTTAATGCAGAAGTGGAGGAAATAGATCAGAAGCGATTTTAAGTAAATTTGGAATGTGACTATCTGTACAACTATTACTCTGACAAGACTTTGACTTGTTATTGCTACTTCGGAAAGAAGGTCATAATACCAATATCCATTTTTCTTTTTTGAAACGATAATTGTTCTACAATTTTTCACATGAATAAAAAGAGACCTTGTTTCAAGTTAATTTTTTTTAAATCAAATGAACTGATTAAAATCGAACTATTAGATGAATGTTTCCAGTAAAAAATAAAAAAGATTTTTTTAGTGCCACTTTGTTTCAGTTTCTGCTGAATTAAATGTTTGAAACCAAATAAAAATTTGTTCAAATGTTTTTTGCGTGAATCGAGTTCGATTAAACGTAATTAGTTTCTCGCAGTTAAAAGTGTTTTTAACTAAGTTTATACTGAAGTCTACTACAGAAAGATGTTATTTTTAATATAAAATTATTGAAGGTTACTGACAGTCTCAAAACAAGGTTTCTCTGTAGAATAAGTGGAAAAAATCTAAACACAAGTAACTATGACAACAGTTGCGTTGCAAATTGGAGGCGGATTAATAAATTTGATAGCTTGCACATTCCTTGCGATAGTTAACTTGATTTACTTAGTCATCGATCACGTTTGAAACTAATGGAATAAATCCGTGCTGTGCCTGAGCTCTTAAAGGTCGTACACAAATTGCGATCGTCGATCAAACTGTGGTGCTACGGAATCCTCCTCCACGTTGCAACATTTGTCTCAGTCCGAGCCAAATTAACTTTCACCTAGCTGCTACGCTCGCCATGGAATCAAATGACGAGCCCGTCTAAATAGCTCCACAGTGAATTGTAATGCTGTGGGGATATAATTTGTCGTAAGATACCACAAACGAGGAATTAGCTCCAGGATGTCTACAAAGATAAGTGCGCACTAACCCGCGTATCACCACATGATGTCAGAGCTCTACAAGCTCTCACGGTGCCCCGTTTCTGCTAGTGCGTCGTGCCCCAGTCGACACCGTGATTCGTGGCTTTATTCATATCGCACCGACGTGTGCCGTCTACACCCTAGCACATGGGTGGTTTTAATTAAAGTGTTGCGTGTCTTGTATTGCCCTGCGCTTTAACTGTGGGAAACGCTTTGAAATGACTGATATACGCATGCTGATAATATGAATTAAAACATTGAGGATGACTGTGGCTTATTCAGGCAAACACCATAGTTAAACAAAGACCCTTCGACGGGGATGCTAAATAATGATATTAATTAAAATGATGACAATATCGAGACACACACTGTCACATCGAAGAAGGTGTCGCTCAATAGTAAGAAGGTTCTGTTACTTAAGAAACAAAGTAATTACTAATGGAAAGGTGGAGGGGGAATAGAACAGAGAATACGAAAGAGTGGACAATTACGTCACACGGTTAAGGATGTTTTCTCGAAGTGAAATATAAAGAAGGAATTCGAAATCTGGCTCTGCGTGACCCTCGCAGCGTACACGTTAGCTTGTTGATCTCAAGTTGATTTGATTCCAGTCTCTGGTATGGGATTTTCTTTTTTTAATGTTGGTTCAGTCCAGTGTCGTCTCTGCTATTGTAAAAACAAAAACTTGAGTACTGAGCCTGGCGGGTGAACGGTTAATGCCCTGGCCTCGAATTCGGGAGGACGGCGGTTCGAATCCGCGTCCAGGCATCCAGATTTGGGTTTTCCATGGTTTCCCAAATCACTCCAGGCAAATTCCAGGATACTTCCTTCAAAAAGGCCATGGCCGAATTCCTTCCCGTTCGTTGCCCCAATCCCATCCCGCCTCTAATGACTGCGCCGTCGACGAGGCGTAAAGCCCAAGAAAAAAAACTGAATAAAAGTAAATGAGCACTCTAGAGAATTGAATAAAGACTTGGAAAATCAGAAAATATACGCTTTTGGGAAACTCACTAAAATACTGTAAAAGCCTAAAGCCATTCTTTTTTTTGTAAAAATTCGTTGCTATTACCAGTCAGAACATTTCACATGTGTCGCAAATTAAATCGATTGACTTGTGGACCTCTTAAATTTTTTCTTCTTTATCTCACTTGTAAACTAAATTCGAGTGGTTTTATGACCTGGCTCAGCGCTTCGATTTGCTGGCCGTTGCACGTTAACATGGAATTCGTCCTGGCGTAGTTCATATGATCAAATACACTCTTAAGAATACCTGCCTCCGGGATTCGAACCCGGGAACGGCTTCGAAACAAGTTGAATGAAAGCGCCTTAAGCAGTGAGCAACCAGTCTGCTCATCTCTGAGGCAATGGTCAGACTCTTATTTTTATTGTTTTGATCTTTACACGTATAAAGTAACGATGGATTTGGCACCAAAATAATTACACTTTGAGAAACATAACATGTTCCGTATGTATCAAACTTAAGATTACCTTTTAGGGAGCGTCCACAAACCACGTAGCTCCATTTTGGCCTCCTGTGAACCCCCTCCTCCTCGTAGCCCGACGTGGCTTTTGCCTTTACCCCCTCCCCCTTCCACGTAGCAAGTAGCTTTTACCTTTTTTCCAAAAAACATTTTGTACTGTTTTCTCTTGTCAGACTATTGTAAATTACATACGGAGATAATTAAATGAAGTAAATATTCACATGCCGTTGTGTGTTCTGTACCTCATTTTAATTGTGAAAAAATGATATGAATGGAAAGCTACATGGCCTGGCTCGGAACCCCTCCCCCCACTCTCCCAACGTAGCGCAGCGTAGCAACTTGCAAGTGTTTCCTTCTCTCCATACCGAAAGACCCGTAGATTAGTACCGAGCGTGGTGGGTGAACGGTTAACGTTTTGGCCTCGCATTCGGGAGTAAGCGGATTCGAATCTCCGTCCGGGCATCCAGATTTGGGTTTTCCATGGTTTCCCCAAATCACTCCAGGCGAATGCCGGGATGCTTCCTTCAAGTAGGCCATGGCCGAATTCCTTCCTGTTCCTTGTCACCAATCCCCCCCCCCGCCTCTAATGACCTTAGCCGTTGTCGAGGCGTAAGCGGAAGTAAAAAAAAAAAAAAAACGTAGTTTCGTTGTTAAATGTAATCTGTGATCAAGCTGTTCACGGATGTAATTACAAACAATTACGGGTATAGTTTTACAGGACTCAGTTTGCAATATTATAGTCTGAGCGCCGTAATTGAAACCAGTGTGTATTCTATCTATGTTAACGTCGCAATCAACAACCCTTAGAACTAATCCGATTCCAGTTTTTCAAAATTCCGTCTGACCGAGCAATTACGCTATACACGCAGTTTCCCTTTGTCTTGACGCTCTCTGCATAGTTTTGCCAGTATACAACTATGTCACATTTGCGGCTCAAACACGGCACAGTAAATTTCCCAATACGCAATCAAGCGCGAGAAATTAATCAAATCTCTAATAATCTCGTCATTAAGGTGGCCCTCACAGCCGAGCGTTTGATGCCGCTAGCTGTTACGACGAACCGAATCAAACACGTTTGATATGTTGGTACCACTGGTATCACATTCCGTTCCGCACATCACACATATACAATATGAGTTCTGAACTCGCTAAATTTTGCTAAATTCAATGCTCTACTAGACTCGAGCTTAATTTGTTTCCCAGGGATTTTTAAAACTAAATTATAATATTGTTTGGCCTACGTATTTGATGCACAACACCAGTTCTTTTCGGACAGTAAATACACCTATAAAGTGTAATATGTAAAGTTAGTTATTGATTACATATAAAAAAACTGATGATTGTCAGACTAATTAAGCTTTAGAACAAGGCATACGGCGGTTAAATAGACTTCTTTTGTTTTGCTTTGTGCTTTGCAGCTCTTCGACGTCTTGATAAGCCGGTAGAGGATTGGGTAGGGGAAAGAGCAAGAAATGGAAGGAATTTGGCCACTGCCTTTTGAAGGAATGTTCTCAGCATTTGCTTGGAGTTATTTTTGGAAACTAAGAAAAAAATAAACAGAATGACCCGACAAGGAATTCGAACTTTCCTCTGTCTAAAAATTAATTTAATTTTATAAAAGAGTCATAATTTTGTCGACATTTGGGCTGGAAGTGACCGAAAAATTCAGTTGTAACGTCGCCTCAGAATCATCATAATACATCTCAACGTCCAATTCAATGATTGAAGAAGGAAAGAAAATCGTTTATTGTCTCGCTGAGTCTGGTACATATCTCCGCAAGTTATAGATCACAATATGGAAGGGAACGAAATAGTTGAAATTTGGAAGTGCGCGTAGCAACTATTTTTTGTTTTCACTTAAATATTCTAACTCTTTGGGACTATATCGTGTCGACGATAAAATTATTAGATTCAAAGTAATCTGAACGATTTTAGAAATTTCTTATGAACTTTGTAAGATTGCAGTAGGCCCCTACCATTCACCATTTCTAGTGATATTTTGTTTATGATAACGGTTCTTTCTGTAAGGGGGTATCAACTAACAACAATAAAATCACCCACAGACGTTTCCATTAAATGGAAACAAGTTAACTCTTTACTAACGCACGAATTAATTAAACCAGTTCAATCGAAAAAAATAATTAATGTAACGTGTGGAAGAACACTAGATGACCGCAATGATGATTAGTCAAAATTCTTTACAGATAGGTATATCTTCGATTGTTTTATAGAACAAGCATTGCTTTCTAATTGTATATGCAAATTTGAATTTCCTCTTGCTCCTCTTGGGCACGCTTAAGGAACTGTAAATACTACTTGTCCCATTTGAAGCTCACGTACTGTATTTATGATAATTCTCTGAAATCATGAAATTCAACGCCATTTTGCTCTATTATGGCAGCATATATAATCGTAATGGATCAGAATGTTTCTACCTATGTGGTAACATTCTTGTAAGATGTGATCTGAGAAATAAAGAGTGACGATTCCCATTTTATCTCTGCAGAAGAACACAGTCTCACAATTAACAGTGAAAATGTTATCACCATGAGACACATAAGATCGAAGTTTCTCTCGGTGTTAAGAATTAATATAGTTATCTCACGATAATCCGGTGATCAGAACCTCTGTCGCCATCTTAAGCATAAGATGGTGACAGAGATATACTAATATTAATATTATTATATTAATTAATTATGAGACACATTTGACAGGAAAATTGCCTACCGATATTTCATCAGAGCATTAAAAAAATAAAAATAGAACAATCTTATTATTCAGGCAGTTTGACCGGTAATGAAAAGTAATGTTTGACAAAATAAAAATTCTTTGTAGTAATGTGGATAAACATTTTAGCAAGTCATTAACTATATGTATTAGATGAGAAGAAAATTAAAACAAACATAGAATAAAATCAGATTATGTTTACAATTATTGCCCATATACCGAACACAACCGATATTTACGTTATATACTTTTCTATAATTATTTATATTCTGAATGTAATGCTAACACTATCCATTCCTACAATTTATCAACATGGGGGGAAACCTCTTTCTCAGGTACAGTCAGGGATCTTTTTCTTGAGGTGTTACTAAAAACCTCTTTAATATCTCATTCATGATTGTTAATTAATTGATAAAATAGAAAATAACTATACCTGCCACATAGAAAAACTAAGTTTGTTTTATTTTGCTGCAGTTCTATCACATCTATTTCTACTTTGCCAGGCAATGATTCTTTGATCAGCTTAAAAGTTTTCCATAACTCATCGGATAGTGAAAACTCGTTGGAAAAATCAAACGGATGTGCAGCAGTGTCAGTATAAACGATATCTAAATTACATACGGAGATAATTAAATTACGGAAATAAATATCCACATGCTGTTGTGTACCGTATTCTGATTTTAACTGTAACAAATACCTGGTTCTCTGACATCCCCCCCTTCACTTCCACGTAGCCCAGCGTAGCTTTCTACCAATCCCTCCCCCTCCCTTCCCCCCAGACCGAGCCACGTAGTTTATGGGCGCTCCCTTAGTGACCGTTCTGGCTGCCGATTCGGGAGACGCGAGTTCAAATCCCCGTCCGGGCATCCAGATTTGGGTTTTCCATGGTTTCTCCAAATCACTCCTGGCGAATGCTGCGATACTTCCTTCAAAAAGGCCATGGCCGAATTCCTTCCCGTTCCTTGTCACCAGTCCCATCCCGCCTCTAATCACCTTAGCCGTCAACGAGGCGCAAAACAATAAGTAAAAATATATACATTGTCATTATTGAAGCTGTAGGTCCTAAGAGAGTGCGGCAAGTGTCGAAAAAACTTCGTAGTGCTTCTTACGAATATACTCATTGGTCAAAAATAAAACCCATGTAAGTTAGTGGTATGCGAAATCATTTTTGACATTTGACCGGTCCTCGCATTGAAAAAGGTTGAGAAACGCTGATCTAAGCGATACAAACCGTCAGAAAATTCTTCAAGAAACAATGTTTTACTACATATTTAAATGATGTAGACGGAAAGATGACGCTCAGCTTTAGTTGTTTGATTCATTGAATGGGGCGAAAAACTAAATACCCCATTTTTTGTGCAGCGACAAAATCACTATTTGCACTGAAAGCTGGCATACCGCCTATGTCAGAGGACAGGTGTCTTCCTATCCGATGGCTGGTTTGTAAGCAGCGGGTGGCGGAGCTGGCAATCTACGTGTCCATTCGACTGAGACTGGAGGTTTCTTGCGGCTCGGCAGATTTGTCAACCAGAACGAACGCTGCATCCTGTCTTCTTTCTTTTACCCTAGCCGCCCGCCTCGTTTCTATCGCTCCAAAAACAAGCCTGCTGCATACCGCCCCACACATCCTGGTGCCCCGATTGGCCGTTGCACCTGCTGCTCCAGGAACTTTGATGGGCGCGGAAGCGGCAGTTTCTAAAGCCTGCCCGTGTTTTTGTTTTGTAGGGCACTGTTTACATTGTAGTTCAAAGAGTGGGTAAAATGCAGACGTCACTTACTGAAAACAATCATTTAGAAAGATTTTCCTCCACTGGATGATATGAGCCAGAAGATATCACTAGGTATTAACAGATGTTTCACTTCGAACAAGTTGATACTCGCAGGGCAGAAGAGGTAAATAGCTGAAAAGTACATAATCAGTTCTAAGGCACTAAAACATGCAGTAAGGCAAACGGGACTGCATTTCTGATGGAAAATTAATTGTGGAAAACATTTTTGTTGTGGTTTGGTGATATTAAAATATACAGAGAGTAACACAGCACGCAGTTACCAATTTAATTTCAACATAGCGCACAACCCGGTAGCAATTTCCCTACATATCCATTTTAATATTATTTTCTTTGCCCTTTCTTGTACCAACCTACTTTTTCCCGTTTCGAATTTTAATTTTAAATTATTTAAGCGATTTTGGTAAATTATGCCTCAGTTTTCTTGGTAATTTATTCCAGTCCATGAGGCACTTACCTACGGGAGTTTTCTTTTTTACGCCTTATTGACGTCGAGATCATTAGAGGTGGGAAAGGACTGGGAATAAGGAACGGGAAGGAATTAGGCAACGGCCTTTTGAAGGGAGCATCCCGACAATCGGCTGCTTGAAATCGATTGACAGCTTGTGGCAATGGTCTTTTCCTTCCCGTGACATTTTTAATTCTTTCATCAATATCTTTCCACGCCTCATCACCAATATAAGCCTTGTATACTCCCAGCATTCTCGTCACTCTCCTCCTGTCTTCCGACGAATTCCATCCAGTTTCTTTAACATATCAGACAATGTTTTCTGCAATAGTTTCCAGAGGTAAATCTAGCAACCCAACCTGTCTTTGCATTTTATCCAACTTATGTATCTGATACTTAAAATTTCAAGTCTTCAGCAAGCGATTCCTTGCCCACCCTATAATTATAATTAACCTTTAGTTTTTTACAGGCTGATTATGATTACTCACTTCTCTTTCTTCAAAGACAAATCGTAAGTGCAGAATACCGGAAACTGATTGTTGAAACAGGATTTGAAATAATACCTTTACAGTCCTCTGAATTGCGCCATGTATTCTGGATATTCTATGGTTATGACTCTTGTATCATTAATCATACAGAGAAGGAGATTTATCAAGCGCTTTTCCTCTATCGATGACTCAAGAAATCACTCGCCACAGAGAGCGCGCTCTGTCTTGTACTCAAGTGACTCATATCGCACATTCTGACAATTAATTAAAGCATCTCTTGCTAAAACACGAGTGCTTCTGCAGCTTACCTGAATAAAACATTAAACTCGACTTCCTGCACATTTTCGCCTTAGCTGTGACGGGTAACCATCTTGTAGTACCGTTCAAAGCTTGAAGCGATGTAAAAATTATTTCGACATTTGCCTGATTAGAAGATTAAATCCTCTGTTTTCTACAATTCCGCGCAATCGTTACTGCGGTTCAATTCATCCAATTTTTATCTAGTTGTGCACTATTGAAGATGAAGTCCTGAAAGCTAGGAAGAAACAAGAGAAGGTAAAGAACACTTGGCAACAGAAAAAATGAAAATCATCTTATCATTTCTGATTACCGTTTGCTCAACAGTGAGCGAAAGGATTTAATTCAGACTTTTTTAAAGTTTTGAAAATTGCAGGAAGAAATGGTTTCAACCGTTAATAAACCAGATTCCACTTGTGACTGATGTGTTTTCTGACTGTTTTTTGCTGAATATTACCATCCTAATAAAGAAGAATTGATCTTCTTTAGCTTCCTTTATATATATATTTTTAATTTGTCTTAATAATCTTTCCTTAAGAGTCTAGATGTCAACAGGTAAAACTGTTTTCGCTCTTTTTAAATGAAACAGTCTTTCCTTCTTTATAGTGTAGGAGGTTAGAGTTTTGTGTCATTCGTCTCCAAAATTATTAGCAATCTTCCAGCTTTCCATCAATGTTTGCTATCAAATCACCGATTAATATAAAAATTCTTTCATTCATGAAAAGCTGGAAGAACGGAAGCTTTATAATTATAGAAACTGAATTTCTGCGGTCCACTATGTAAAGCAGGTTAACTTCAACGGTGGCGTTTCTTGTGTTGTACGTATTGTCTTTATTCCTGCCATTGTAAGACTTACGTGACATTGAGAGAATAGAAATGTTGCTTGGTAGGTTAAATGAAATTATTGGGACAGATTTGTCTGTTGAAATTGTGTTATAATGAACTAACGCACGATTTTCTTCACACGACATTAATAATTCGCTTTTTCACTAACTGCTTAACATATTTTCCTTCGCCAACTAGTAAAACAGCCGTTACTAAATGAAACTGAAATTTGGTTAAAGGTTCGGAAAAATGATCCCATCATCAGTATTAACCAATACAAGTTACAGTAATGAAGCAGACCTAGTTAAATCTAAAATTTTAAATGAAAATTGTCAGTACAAAATTTCGTGAAAACAGGATTATCAGTTCCGTATTTTCTGTCGAATTTGTTAGTGCTATTCAATTCGGTTTCGTAACAATTGTTACTGAATCAAATATAAAAAATCAGTAGAATTTTTAAGGGAGACTTTTTGGAAGAGAAAGTACCGATGAAAAGTTTGAAAAACTACCAGTACTGTACAACCTTTCAATCAGAGCAATGTGAAACAGCAAGTGCCTTCACTGTCCACTCAGTTATAACAGCTCTTATGAAGTGGGATCACTAATGCCTTACCTGGGCAGCGTAAAGTTGAAATCATGTAAATGTGATTTCCGTTCAGTCGATGGCCTCTTCCAACCTTCCTCTGAAACTTATAAAGGTCAGAACGGATCTCTAAACTAATAAATAAAGTAGTTCAGTGGTTCCCAATTAGTGGTACGCGTACCCCAGGGCTACGCGGGGTAATCTCTTGTCTAGGTTAATCACTAAGGTAGTTAAAGACATTACGCAAACATTACCATCTCCAAATATATTTGTGGATATTTATTGATTTTGTGTGTCGTTTGTTATTGGATTAATTTAAGAAGTCGCAAAAAAGTTGGTTTCATTATTTTTCATCCTTTTCACCAACTTAAAGTTTATTGCACAGTTTCTCTTCATATAGGCTCACCGACCGTTAGAACAATAAATTTATCTCAGAAAATTCCACCACAACATACTTTTACCAGAAAATTATATCTTTTACTATCACGAAACCTTAAAGCTTTTTAAATACTCCATAACTAACTGTCCCTAAAAATCCCCTTTCATCTACTTGTTACGTTGCGCAGTGGTGATAATCATACTTTTTTCATTAGCAAAATTCCTTATTTCTGCATATGTTGTACAATGACGAATAAAACAAGTTCTCTTCTGAAACACATTGTGACCTACTTACCGCTTCTATTTCTAGCAGATTTAACGATGACCTTCTACAAACAGCGGGATATTGGCTAATTAACTATCACCTTCTTCTGGTATCACTTAGAAACATGGCACTGACCCTCTACCTGGCGCGACTACTACAAGTAGAAGCGGCGAAAGATCAACACTTACTCCCAATCGACTTCTTATAAAATGCAAACTTAGATAACACGGCCAATAGCCACAAAAACCACGCTCCAACTCTGTTCGCCTGTCTATACCCTCTGTCTGAATGCCTTATTCTCATGCAATTTTATCCACGCATCGAAAACCTCTGTTGTAATAAATTCCCTTAGACGTGCTGAATAATCTCTTAATTGCACTTACTAAATCCCTAGAACCGCTACAGGTTCTTAGAGGCGATGTTCAAATACGAAAAGTTGACTTTGCCTCAACAAAACATAGTGGTTGAAACTGAAGTTGTCGTGATCATAATTTACCTTTCACAGACAAACAGACGCATATAAATACACAAAGATGACTCAAATAATAACCAAAACGTATTCGTGGTAAGACATTTATCTTACGAAATTCCGCATGATATCTTTTTAGCAGAGACGTCGGCGAAAGGAGTTGATTTAATTATGGCGGCATGGCAGCAGCCAAGTAGCTCGTGTTTACCGTACTCAGGCATGCGATAATGGCGTCCATTTGGTCCATTAGTCGGACTGACGCGGGACCGGGTGACCTCAAGCAGTCAGCTCTGAAATACGCACCTGCTGCGGCGCAGACCATGTCTTGGGGCCTCTAATGGCTGCGGGATTATTCACTGCATAATTAAACGTCATACTTATTTCCTCGCCGAGAAAAACTTGACCAGTAAATCTCTTCGGTGCCAACATAAAGTACATAATTTCGTAGCCCTGAAACCTGCAAACTCTTGTGATTAATCACCGAACCAGTTAAAGCATTAAAAATTAATTATTTGTGACAAGTTAAAGCTGATGTCTTGTCTTGAACGCCAACCGCGTCGAGTAAGTTTGTATCTCATTACCGTATCTGATATGCTAGGTGCGTCTGTCTTTTTCAATGAAACACGATACTTGACAGTTGTGAACTATTTACGATATTATGTTTGTAATATAGTTTGCCAGGAAGCATCTAAATATGCTTACCGCAGATGGATGGGGTTCTTTGAACCAGAATACTATTCTTTCGTCGGAATTTTCAAATTTACATCCTGAATGCAGCATCTAGGTGACAAATCGTTCTTTATTAAGCTATATATTTTATTTAACTAATTTTTAACGAAACGGCGGAGCTTAATGTAGCTCGTGGAGATTTGACAGCAAGAAAGGGCTTAATCATTTCACATGATTTTAAGGAATATCTCTACCGCAAATACAATCCTAATAGTTTTCTGATCATCTGCCATAGAACGTAACTGTTTTATCGAAATAACACACCGGAACAATAATTGGAATATACAGGAATTGGCATGAGGCGCCAAAACATTATTCAAACAGTAAAGGGATTTTACAGCTTAAATACAGGAGAAGCAATGGTATATAATGGCATATCCGTAATAAGCATTTATGTACCATAATGTGGTGATGTCAGGGAATTTAAAACTTAAATTTCACATAGCTGCTTGTTAACTGACTACTGCTCTATAGAACGAGGCCGAGAAGAAACGGGGCAGAGGCAGGGTTCCAGTGTTCGGTGACTCGCGGACATCGAATAACTCGCCAGCTGTCTGCCGCGCGATTGGCGCCCTTATTTCCGGTCCCATATTGCCTTCCCGAAACGAATTGATACCGACAAACCCTTCCATTGCTTTTTCATCTCTCACCCTGTGGCGCAGATGTAATTTGTTTCCCCTGAACCGTTGTCTAAATGTAAGCTTTTTCGTTATTTTTCATATGACTATTTCTTTGTTTTGTATTTTTTTTAAAAATAATATTATATATTTACTGTTTTCACCGATTTGTTTAGAAGCCGTTTCAAATGTCAAATTTGTATTTTCTGTTTCAGCTGCTTGAGTCCTCGGTCCGCCTATTTTTACGAGTTCCCTCCGAGTGGTAAGTACGCTGATACTTCAAACGTAGCTTTCACTAATTGTCATCATAGCTTAAGGGCTGTGATCGTACTCTCAATGTTAAAGGATTATTTTAATCTTTTACCACTATAAGTCTCGCTGACAAATAGGAGTTTAATTACCGTACATAAAAAAATTTACATCAGACAAACGGGCCACCATTTTTTCTTAACATTACTAAATGTGTAGGTAAGTAGGAGGAAATTCTGAATTTTGAAGGCGACTTGACGCGACTGCGGGAAGGTAGTAATTTATGTCCCGGCCTACAACCTTTCAATATTTTACTTTTTTTCAAAATAGGCACTGCGCTTCCTTGTATTTAATATTCTATGGTTGCTGTTGGCAGTCTTTATTTAAAAAAAAAATGTTTTGTAACTAACAAATGAGTGTCAGACCAAACGTACTTAACGACGTTCTCGTTTCCTTTTTTTTGGGACGGGAAGTTGGAATTGAGGCTTCCCGCTGGTTAACGACATAATAGCAGCCACCCAGAATGCAATGTAGATACGGAGACTGGTGACAGAGGAAATTACTCAGCCACTCATTGGCTTCCTTCCGTCTGGCCAGAAGGCTAAGACTTTTGAAAAAGGCTATCGTAATATCTAATAAATACGCGGTTGTTCGTAAACACTGCAGTTTGCTGTCCTTTTTCTGCTTTCAGCTGTAGTCAATGTGAAAACTTTATACGACTTGACCAGAGTGCGTGAAACTATGACTGACAGAAAAGAGTTTTATTCTGTATTAGCTTGGTGCCAAAGTTCGTATCGTTTCTCCATTAGTTTATTAAACACATCAGGTGCCATATAACAGACAAGTTAATCATCAACAATAGATTCTCCTTCACTATCTGCAACCGTCTGCCAACGCTGGAGTAGTTTTTCGATTCCATACCTCTAAAGATCCCTAAGTTACGAGTAAAAGAAGTCGTTCAGCCATGTTTGGAACGCATTTTCATCCGTAAATTAACTTCTTCCAATACTGTTTGATAAAGAGCTGAAAATGTAAAAATCTGAGGCGCACGCTAAAATGAATGAGGTAGTTGCGGAATGACTTCCCTACCCACGTCGTGTTAGTAGAGTGAGGGAGGGCGTTATCATGCAGTAGCATCACTTCAGGCAGTCTTATTGGGTGTCTTTCTTAGAATGGACGATGGTGGCAATAAATGTCAGCAGTGATACACCTCAGGGAAGCAATTCGTAGCACAGTACACCCTCGCTGTTACACTAGATGCATAACGTTATCTTCTGTGGATGCGAACTTGTATTTGCTTTTATCTTCGTGCTTTGTCATTCCTTTCTTTTTCTTATGACAGCATAAATACACCATTTCTCCTCACCAGTAACCAAATTGGATGTTGTTCTTGAGCAAGCAGAAATACAAATATGGCCACCCTTTGACAAACTTCACTACTTTCACGTCTTTATTGAACGCAGAGGAATATGTGGGAAATGTCCCGCTTTGTTCATTGGACATTCCATTTTCAAACGTCCACAGCTCCACACAGTATCACCAACAATGAATAATCAAATATATGAACTCAGACACAACAATTTAACTTTAAAACAAAAATGACAATTGCGAAATAAATCCATGGGAACCAGAGTATCGACACCGAAATAAAAGCGCAACGATCTTATGTACCAATCAAGTCATATAAAAGTAAGATGGTTTATTGTTATCTACCTGGGCTCTATCAGAAAGAAAATAAGATTCCTATACCAACATTACTCTTATGTAATGGACATTACGTTTACGTATTAAACCGGATCGCAACAGATTTTGTCGTTAGCATTAGCACTGCTGTTTACTGCGAACAGCGTTAGTGGAATAATGTGGACAAGACCAAAATTTACTTGATATATACCTTTCAATGTGTTGCGCATACCTTTACCAAAATACTCCATCGCTTATGTAAAGTGAAAAACTGTAAGAAGACGACGTGGAGGCGCCGTACCAGAAAATCAGTTTTGTGCACGGAACATTTCCAGAATTCTACATCTACGTATATACTCCGCAATTCACAAAATTGTAGGTGGCAGAAGGTGCTTTTCGCCAAAACTAATCTTTACTCCGTGCATTCCAATCCCGAATAGCACGAAGGAAGAAAGAATTCACGTAGGCATCAGTGCGGCACGTTATTTCTCTAATCCAGTGTTTCCCAACCTTTTTTGGGTCATGTCCCACTTTCAACATTTTTTTGCCCCCCATACATAATTTTTAATAAAAAAAAATATTTGTTATTAAAGAAACTGATATAGGGTGGTTTCTGAAAGAAAACACTTTAATATTATCATAAAACACAGTAAGTAAAATTAAAAAACATATAATGAAATACTAAAATTCAAATTCAAAAGATTTATAATAAACATTTATTTGGCAATTTAGTGTGATCCTTTTAAGAATTTGCTTTTTTGCTATATTTTGTAACCATATCTGGCATTGTGTTTAAATAACTCAAAGAGAAAGCGGTAAAGTCGTATCAAGTCAATTTCTAAATTGCCCCCCCTAAAAAAAACCAAATTGCCCCCCTGTGGGGCGTGGGCCCCACGTTGGGAAACACTGCTCTAATCTTATCACGCATATCATTTCGGCCCAAATAGGTTGGTGGACGAAGTATTTCATTGCACTCGTAAACACATGTTTACCTTTAAATTCAAACGACACTTACGCCTACTGTCTACCAGAGTATCCCAGCCCAATCTATGAATCAATTCTGTGGCGCCTTCTTAAGGAGTGTGTTGGTAATCATTGGGTTGGCGCCCAAAATATTTTTTTATTTGTTAAAAAAAAGTGAAGACAATTCGAGTTATATTTCCAGCAAGTGGAGACTTACTAGTTGATAGCCATACTAAAAGTCTGCGTTGGATTTCGGTCCATTGAGCCATCCTCGCATGTGAACCGACATAACCGAGTGATGCCAGCAATAGCAGCTTTATGGTTAAGCAGGTGGGCGCCGAGGGGCGGTGGGTTCAAGCCCAGCGAAGCAAGCAAGCGCGCGCCCCCCGGCTAGTGTTTCGCTGCAGATACCCGATACCCGCCGGCGCTGCTCGGGTCAGCTCCGGTTACCGCGCACAGCACCTGCCGATGACCGCGCCGCAACCCGACCTGGCAACAGGCTCAGGAAGTGGACCCACCACGAGTACGGCGGCGTCTCCTGAGCACAACCCGCCATTGGATGAAGGTATCTTTTGACTCGGACTTCATTCTATTCGATCTCCGCAACAACTTCGCCCTCAGTCTCCCAGAAGGGAAGAGTGGATCTCAACTTCGACCTTGCTTAAGACAAGATCACGTCTTCTGTGGCATGCTTTGGGTCCTGCGCTGCATAATCCTTTAAGTGTTCTGTTTGATAGTTAATATGCTTGGGAGTTGTTTTCACTCTAATGAAATTTGTCATATTTGGTAGAGAAATGTATGTGTTTGTAACCTGAATAAATTTTAAAAAAGATGAGAGTCGCCAGACAAGGGCACTGTACTTGTCGCCTAGCTTCAAAGCATATCACGTTGAATTTATTGTTCTAAGACATTTCCTTCCTCAGTCATTCTGGAGTGACATAGATTCTTGTTTGCTTTATCTCCTTGGCATCGATTTTTAGCTCTTCCTAGATCTCCATAAGCACCGCTGGTCTTTTGTATGGGTCGCTGGCTGATTCGTATCGGCCGAGGCGACTGACCAGAAGGGTTGGCGGAATAATGTGCAGCATCAACTTGGCGACCAGATCAGGACATCGGTCATCTATAATATTATGCCTTTCAATATAATATTATTATAGATTCACATCTACTCCGTAAGTTTTCTGTTGCATCAGTGGTTAAGGTGTATGGTCAGAGAAATAAAGATCCCAGGTTCAAATCTCGGTCATGGCTGGGATTTTCAAAAGGGCCTTAACTCGTTCTTCACTTCTGGCAGAACTCGCTGTTTGTGTGTGAAGTACGTCAGAATGTTTCCTTCGTTTGGGTTTCATGTTAACTTAAGGTCCTCTAAAACCGGTAGAACTACAAAGTTAAGTGGATTGTGTAACCGGCAAGACGCCTTTTCAATTCGGTCATTACGACCACACGAGTTATATATAAATTTTATGTTACATCTAATCTGTGATCCAGTGGATAGTGAAGAAACTTATGCAGAGAACACACATACTGGGCTTAATTGAATCACTTGTGTAAACTGTAGTATAAATGTATCAGTCATGGGTTAGTTTTCTGCTTACTTCTCCGCCAAATGATTGAGAACGGTTTTGTTACTACCTTGGGTCTCCTTTTATGTATCGTTTAGTATATATGACGATCTGGTAATATAGTGTAGCTTATAACATTCAAGCATTTGTTATACCCAATTATAGAGTATATCACAACTTTACGCACGTAGGAGTACTAAGTCATTACCTCGTTCTATGGTAACAAACCATCGCACAGCGCTTTGTTCCATTACCTGCTGGTCGCTTAGACCACAGTTAGTCCCATGAAACGCCTCTTTTTTTTTGAGGGGGTTTTGGGAAGAGGGATAAGGAGGGCGAGCAAAATGTCCACGAAAAATTATTTAATTTAGTTCTTGAGATACAGAGTGTCTTGTGTTCCGGTGGTATGTGTTGATACTTCATCAATAAAACATAGATGAAAAATTTACACAACATGTGCTAGTGCAAAGCCTTTAAAACACGCACATTGCTGCTTCGTCGCCTTCATTAATTCACTTTTAACTGGCTGAGCCATCCTGAAGGTTATTTATGGGTCACGTAATGACGTTAGAACCTAAGGAAAGGAAGAAATTTTAGAGTTTTGACATATTCCGGTGGTTAATCCTAACAAAATGTCGAGGATAAACTTGACCACTGAAATCCAAACATTTTTAAATCTCAGTACTTGCGAGTTTTGTTACTAGAACACCATTTACACTTAAAAATTTAACAGAGAGTTTAAAAGCTCCATAATTTCTCCTTTACGGTGATAAGAAACACTATTTTTCTTCTTCTTTTTTCTCACCTGAAAATTTTTTAAACGCTAAACTTTAGTTCCCAAATGGACGTGCATGGCCTAAGATGTTTGCAACCTATTTTATGGTAGTATAATACTGTATCCATTAGCATTTCAAGACTTTATATTTACAAGGAAATTCTCAGCAACGTCTCTGTTCGGCTGCTTAAAATCTACCACTCTTAAAATGAACATGGATCAATGTTCTGAAGAATTATTAACCTTTCAAATAATTATAGCTTAAAATCAACATTTAAACAATTTATTTATCACGGAAACCTACTACTATTGTAAACAAAATTGTTCAGTGTGAAAATTGATTAATACCCGATGATAATCACGATTACGGTAAATTTCAAAATTCGTGTGAATAAATCACATTTCATTGGACATAAAAAAAAGAAAATTGCATGAACGATTGGTCTTAATTTGGAGAAATGTAATCCATGTATCCTGAAAAACCAAAAACTGAGTTCGAAATAGAAACGGGATTTTTGTAGTATTTAAAAATATTTGATGAAAGTACCTATACGAAGACAATCAGAAGGTCTAAGGATATCTTGAACGTTCCTATTTTTATCTGCATCTTAAGTTCATATTAGTATCATTGAAATTCCTCTTTTAACCTAGAGAGCCATAAAAAAGGATATTTCAACTCTGAAAAGCTGTATTAAAAAAAAAAGTTACAGCCTTGGTGGACCATATACTTTATATAGTTATAACGACCATAATTTCTAAATATTTAATGTGACCTATACGAGAAATCCCGACTATATCAACGTGGTGTACAATCTTATACCACACTTTTTGCAGCAAGTCCGATTTGGATGGCTGCAGTTATTTTCGTCTTCGGTTCGTCGGTATCATCCGGCAGTCGAGGAAAGAATACTAGGTCTTTTATGCACTTCGCACTCCCCCCCCCCCCCCAAAAAAAAATTACAGGGAGAGTTAGATCAGTGCTTCTTGCGTTATAAGATTGTGCTACAGAGTCCTGGATGAAATACCAAACTTCTCCGTAGTGAAGGCATAGACACTGTTGATAGTGATTCGCCCGTCCAATGGGAACGTTAAACTCGACAGCTCCCTTGCGGGATTTCGGTCTGACTCACCTGCCTCTAGGATTTACCCTGTCGCTTCTTTCATATTTCATTCTTTCGCAACGCGAACATACAAACTTCAATCGCCCATACAAAACCTTACAAATACCTCCACCACTTGGGAGGTTACGTGAAACCATCAAATTTAAATTTCCCAAGAACGCTGTCATGGAGGAATAATTCTCCTTAGGACAGACACCAGATATAATCATTCTGAAATGGGTTCCTAGCGACATCTCTCACAAAACAAATGAAACTACATATCGCCCGTCTCTCAGTAAGGTGTAGAATGGCACTGTTAAGTAGTTTGGAGATATAGCCTTTCATAGTTGGCGTATTTTTTTGTGATTTGGTCTTAGGCTCAATGAGTGTTGCTCATGGGCGTGAATAAAGCGAGCATCTTTTTCTGTAGTTCCTCGAGATCGCTTTGGTCTGGTTGGTTCATAAGCAGCTCACATCGCGGTCGTTCCGTGGGAATTCCTGGACGCCCTGACCACTCGGACATGAAGAGCAGGGGTTTACGTGGCGTCACACTGACCGTCCTGTCGTAACAATCCATACTGTACGACGCGCTGTCTGCTCCAACTTCTTACGGCTCCAACACGCGTTCAGCCCTAAGCACTCCTTGCGAAAGTAGCATATAGTTCATTTCACAGCAGCTAGGTCTAGCTTCGTTTTTTCAGCCAAATGTTTGAGCCATGCACAGTGGCATATACAGATAATTTTTAATATTAATAACAACTACAATTTATTGCAACGAGGTGTATTAGTAGTGCTCCCTCAATTTCTTAGATATGAGGTTAATAATTATCGAACAGAGTAATTGAAGTAGCCCGGTTAATATTGCCGAGGTTTAACGACTCGTTGGCGATGAAGTCCTTAGAGACGCAAGGAGACAGGGAGAAAAGGTCGAAAGAAACCCGGCTATGGGATTTTGATGGTACCACTTCCACTTTTAACAGGAGTGATTTCGGGAAACCATCAATAGTAGAACCGGATATCGACCTCGCGTCTCCCCTGCCAAACCGAACTAATCCAATTCGGAATAATCTCAGACTACAGCGCTTCGTTACGGTCCCAATGTGACACATTCTCTGAGGAAGCAAAGCGTTAGTTCTGATGTAGTGCTGTGGAGACCTTCAATTTAATCCACCTGGATAGCAGAGCGAGGAGGAGCTGGGCATAATGAACAGTCAGTTATCATCGACGATGCTAGTAAACTCAGTACCTCTGACCATACTTCGGATCGAGTTATAACTAATCTTTCAGCAAAAAATTCACAGCTTTATCCTTCCTTATGGACGAGATCAATAAGACATAGTGAAGATGTCTGCTCCTTGGCATGTGGCTAGTTGGTTCAGACCCCCTCTGATGTGAGGAATTCTCATCATTCGGCATTTGTGCAGCAACGTAGGAGAGATGATGGCGTACAGTTACTAACCACCAGACTGTGCTATAGCATACGTACTGAATCTCGAAACATCGCCACGGTGTACATCTATTGAGTCCATGTGCTGCTATTGATGGTTGTTCTTCCGTCGGATAGGGAATAAAAACCAGGCGCACCACACTGGTACATATTAGAATGTACGCCAGAGAGTGCAAAGGGTTTCATCCAATCCTTTAACTGTTTCTCATGCACAACACGACAAGTCGGGAGTCCCACATCGAGTCGCCGTCGAGAGCGGTCGCTCGAGTTTTCCTTATCCGTGTTAAGTGAGGCAGTTCAAACGTAGTGAATTTGGAGTGTCTTACCAACCGATTCATAGAGTGACAGGGTATTTATCAACTGTATAATTGAAGTGTAAAGCAATAGTGTTCAATAACACGAAAAAAGCGCTAATACGTGGTTGTGAACACCGTAGTGTTCCTGAGACCTGGTCTCGGAACACTATGGTAGAGCCCCCTGGAACGATTTCGTCGACCAGTCAGGCAGTGGGCGTAGCCCTACGCACATATTACACTATGGAAAATGCAACTTTTGACGCAGCCGCCGACATCGAAAATCCTGAGACCTCTGCTACACGTCAAGACACCGAAAAATATCCCGGCATCCAGAAGCAGCCAGCACAAGAATCGTCATACGCCGAACGACTTCCATACTTGGAAATGGAGGAGATGCAGTACGACCAGCTCGGAGTCCAGACAGATCAACAGCAGCCTCGCCACACTCCAAAAGCGGGATCGCGAGTACGCTCACGATCACGCTCACCTCAGAAGATGAATCAGTCATCACCAGTGAGTAAACGCGCAAAGCAAAAAGACCAGTGTCTGCATAACCAAAATCTCAGTGCAATAATCCCCCAAACTAACAGTGTAAAAGATTCTTTAGTTAAAGACAGTTTACCCCCCAGTGCAACAAACCTAACCCCCATGTTAATATCGCAGCCATGCTCGGATTCTTCCAATAACTATAACAAACCTGAATACCCTCCAAAGCAAAGCAGCCAAGGCAACAGATATTCACCCACAGACAATGGCCCTTACTATGTGATGGTTGAAAGCACCAGTAACAATATAGGCAAACTCCATCCTATGTCTGTCGGAAAAATACTTTTCCATCAGAATAACCACCTAAGGTCCGAAATCAGTAATATAACCTCTGCAGGGCGTAACAGAATTAAAATCGAAACAAAATCTATTACCTCAGCAAACTACTTGGTAGAACTAAAAGCACTTAAAGATAACAACTTAGAAGCATACATCCCATACTACATGACAAGGAAGCAGGGAGTGATTAGAAATATTGACACCTCTCTGTCATCAGATGAAATAATTAACGAAATTGTTTCCCCCTACCCCGTGCTAAAAGTGAGAAGATTCACAAAAAAAGTCCAGTCAGATGGGGACACACAGTACCGCCCCCTTCCCGTCTGTGTTCTGACCTTCCAATCTCAATTACTTCCACAGTATGTATACTTGTATGGCATGCGATGTGTAGTTCAACCTTATGTGCCACCGGTCTTACAATGTTTTCATTGCCTTAGATATAATCATAGCCAATCACAGTGTAGAAGCCAGCCTCGCTGTAGCAGATGTGCGGGACCCCATAATCTCAAAGATTGTACTTCAGAAAACCAACCAACTTGCATTTACTGTCAAGGGAACCACTTGTCCACAGACCGGTCTTGCCCGGAATATAGACAACGAGCTGAGAGGAAACAAATTTTGGTAACTAATAGTCCCCAATACTGGCCACAATTGACAAACACCCGCTCATACGCGAATGTAGCAACATCCAGCCCTCACCTTGTCCAAACTGGCCAACAACAACTTGAGGAAGATCCAATCCCTATAGCTGTCCAACAAATATTTCCTCAAACCTTGCCTCCCAGTCCAACCGTAGTCCACGAGGAAAACAGCTTCCAAGAACGCGAAGTCGGCAGCCGCCATGACTTCCGCCAAACAGCTACGCGCAGCCGCCCAAAAGGAAATCCAACTCAATCAAGGGTAGCGGGAAATAGAATAGTCATCCCCAGGCACTTATACTGGAGAAGTGACGGACCCTTAAGACCTATAATAACGGTCAAGAACCAATAATCCAAAATACACCCTTAGAGACAGCCCACAACCAAGAGCGCACAGAAGCTACTGGATCTTACAGCAAACCGTCCCCATTGGTTGAAAAACTCGTTTCCTTTATCATTTCCATGTTGGAAGAAGCTAAAACAACTGGCACGATCGACCCGACCATCATCGGTAGTCAACTTCAGGAATTAATAACTACTATCGGAACATAAATCCTCCAACAATGGACAAAAATTCAAGTAACAGTTTAGACTTCCATCAACTTAAAATATTACAATGGAACGGGAGATCGGTATGGTCCAACAGAGAAAGCCTTACTGCAGAACTATCACGAAGCAAAATAGATATTGCGTTGTTATCAGAAACATGGTTTAAGCCGAACAAAAAAGTTAACTTCAAGTCGTATCAACTCTATAGAAATGACAGAAGCTGACGGTAAAGGAGGAGTGGCCATAATGGTGCAACAGGGATGTCCCACACGAGCCAGTCAAACTTAACATGGATAAACTGCCCTTCCAAGCGGTAGCAGTCCGAATACGCGCCTACCAGATATGTTTTACGATCGTTTCTGTTTACTGCAACCCAAGAACTAAAATACGTTCAAACGACTGGACTAACTTACTGCGGCAAATCAGCGCACCAGTAATACTGGCTGGCGATTTTAATGCCCATAGTCAAAGTTGGGGCTGTCGCTACAACGACCCCCAAGGATCGGTGGTCACCGATATGGCAGACGACCATAACCTGATTTTAATGAACGATGGGAATCCAACCCTCGTGCAGACACCGGGAAGATACCCATCGGCAGTTGACCTAACATTCTGTTCGAGCAATTTAGCATCAATTTCCACCTGGCAGGTGCTAAAAGACTCAATGGGATCTGATCACTACCCTATTCTCTTAACAATTGGATGCCACTACAGCAAAGAATCCCATACCCATCCTACAATAAGGTGGAATACAAATAGGGCTGATTGGGATAAGTTTAAGAGACTCATTGAAGAAGAAGCAAGAGATATCACGCAACAGACTAGCGGGTACGATACGTATACAGAACTTAAAAGCACAATAATCAAAGTGGCAGATAAAACAATAAAACTAAAAAATGACAATAATACCAGGAGAACTCGACTCCCGGTGTGGTGGAATCCGGCATGTTCAAGAGCAGTAGCGCAAAGACGACTGGCACTTTCAGCATACCGCAAAAATCCTGACCTGCAGCATTATATGGCATACTTGAAAACCAACGCTCGCACAAAGAGAGTGTTGAAAAATCAAAAGCGTTCAAACTGGATCCGGTATTGCGAATCCTTAGGAAAGGACTCAAATATTTCAAACATATGGGCAACGATCAGAAGCTTAAAGGACAACAAATTCAACACCGGTGGTAACAAGATTGGCTCTTCAGTTCTGGAAGAAATGGCGGATAAAATTGCTCCTCCCACAGTGCAATTCCAGGACTCTAGCAATCTCATACCTGACGAAACGTCTGGCCACCAGCTGTGCACCCCGTTTTCTATGAAGGAACTTCGACAATCACTGAAACGTTCGTCCGATACTTCGCCGGGAATAGACGGAATACATTACTCTATGCTATCTAACATGCCAAAATCTGGTTTACAGATATTGTTAAATAGTTTTAATCAAATATGGATGAATGAACCAATCCCAGTAGAATGGAGGACTCAAGTGATTGTTCCGGTAAAAAAACCAAATAAAGACCCTACCACAGCGTCCTCCTACAGGCCTATATCACTGATGTCCTGCGTAGGGAAAACGTTAGAACGCCTTGTCAAAAACAGACTGGAATGGTGGGTGGAGTCCAACAATTTAATATCCGACTCTCAAGCTGGATTCAGAAAAGGAAAAAGTACAGCAGATAACCTGGCTGTCCTGACTACTGATATCAATTTGGCATTTTGCAATAAACAGTATTTAGGAGCAATTTTTCTTGACATACAAGCAGCCTATGACAATATTAACATCCCTATCTTAATGAAAAAACTGGTCGCTCTAGGAATACCGAGAAAACTGGTCGCAGGTCTATACTCTCTCTTATCCGATAGAGTAATTTACATAAGCTCGAAGAGGAATAAAGTAGGTCCGCGCAAAGCTACACAAGGCCTCCCCCAAGGAGCAATTTTAAGCCCGTTATTATTCATACTATATATAAATGATATAACTCAACAACTATCGCCTAGAGTAAAGACACTCCAATTCGCAGACGACATAGTCATATACGCGATCGGCGAGTCACAGGCAGAAGTTCAGAACATCTTGAGTGAAGCAATAATGATCCTTAGGCAGTGGTTGCAGAACAACGGCCTGGAACTATCATGTGAAAAATCGACAGTTACATTCTTTTCAAAAAGAAAAATTCGGTATAACCAAGACAGCATCCAGCTAGGAACATACAGCTTCCCGCTAAGGAGACAAAGCCGATTCCTCGGGATGATCCTAGACAGCCGGCTTAGCTGGAATCACCACATAGATCATCTGATCGCAAAAGCTGACGCACGATTAAATGTAATAAGAATGGTTGCGGGTACCTGGTGGGGATCCCACCCCAAAACGCTGCTACTACTCTATCGAACACTCATCAGATCACTACTGGATTACGGCAGTATGTTCTACCTCAACGCTAGAAAAGACGCACTTCAAAAATTAGATAGGTTCCAGTCACGATGTCTCAGAACCTGCGTGGGAGCTATGCGCTCCACTCCTACTAACGCCTTACTTGTTGAAGCAGGAGAATTACCTCTGCATATTCGGAGGAAATTACTCGCCGAAAAGTTTCTGTTTGAAAAATTAGTGTACAGTGAACATCCGCTGCATGAACGATTCAGTCTGATCGAAACGCTAACCAACAATGAGAAGAACAATGCTAGGCTCCCACTTCTCAGCGCCTACTCATTCTGGAAGAAAAGCAAAGATAAAGTCGTAAGCTACAAAACACACCCTATATATCTTGAAGCCTATGAACTACGTCTAGAAACAGCTAATGTAAGCTTTCTGAAAGTAGACAGAAACCCAAACACTAATCAGACATTAAACGACTTCACTTCAACGTTAGGAGACAACATACTTAAGATTTACACAGATGGATCGAAGATACCAGGTAGAAGTAGAGTAGGGTGCGCCTTTTTCAGCCCCAGCACTGGATTTTCTGCTCAGTACTCTCTCCCGGAAGAAACGTCCATCTACACAGCTGAGGCGAGAGCTCTTCTTGAAGCAATAAAGTATAGCCATCAATGCGGCAATAATAAGGTGCTGATTCTAACAGACTCCCAGTGTACTTAAGAGTCTGGAAAACACCGTCTGGGACAATCACTTATCCATATTAATAATAGAAATCATTAAAAACCTAAAGAAAAGTAGAGAGCTAGGAATTACGACATATCTGCTATGGATTCCATCGCACAGTGGAATAAAACACAATGAACATGTGGATAGTTTGGCTAAACAAGCTATACACGTGGGACAGACAGACAACATGAAACTTTTTATTACCGACATGATTCCAAGAATCAAGGAAAAGAACAATGGAAGCCTGGCAAGAAGAGTGGAATAAGTCAAAAACCATTAAAGGCTCACACTACGGAAGTATTCAACCAAAAATACCAGCAAAACCATGGTTTTTCAAGTGGAACATCAGTAGACGCCTTATCACCACTATTTCCAGAGCCCGGTTCCATCACGGGAGTTTCCCAAGCCACCTACATCGGATAGGGATTCGAGAATCTCCTCTTTGTGATTGTCAAGACCAAGCTATTGGGGACATAAACCATATAATATTCTCATGCAAAAATTTAAACCACATCAGGATAAAATGATAAGGGAACTAGCCAGAATGGGAATCCCCCTACCCACAAATTTAATCTTACTCTTGTCCAGCGAGGTTAAAGGTGTATACGGAAGTATAATCACGTATTTTAAAACCGGGGCAATTGAATTTTAAATTCCGGGCGTCTTATTGATAATCAACCAAAAATTGTACATATGAAACATTTTATTTAATGAAATACATTTGTTTTATTGTTAAGAATGAAGAAAATTGTACGCATTTCAAGCCTAAAAATTTATATCTACCGCATATCTAAAGATTATTCTTATGAATTTTAATTTTATTAATCGTATCTATGAAATTTAATTGTATTACCTATCTAAACTGTAAACAAAGAAGTTTTTACTTTTGTTAAAATATAACAGTACAACCTATGTATATTGTAAGTAAGATATAGCAAGAAGATTGTTATTGTACTTGTACATGTAATACATAAGATGGCTGTAAGGTTTCTGATACCGAAGGCCAATAAAGAGAAAAAAAAAAACAAAAAAAAAAACACGACCAGTGCACTGCATTTAAAAACATACTCCTCACAGTTGTATAAAAAACTAACGTATTCCACAACCTGACGGTTGGTTGGATCATCCCCGAAGGAAGCATACTAATCCATTGTGTCAGAGGTAACAGGACCAGTTCTTTCCCCTGGATCCTTCATTTTAACGTGGAATCTGAACCACAGCACAGTTATCTACATATCCATTAACACTTAACACACCGGGAAAGGTAACAGGGAACTAATCCATTCAAATATTCCCGGGAAGTTACTGCGGAAGAATCTCACTGTCGATAGTGCCCGCGTGAGCCTGGAAGACCAAACTTCAAATATGCTGCCGATTCCATATGCCGATGCGTTAGCATTATTAAAGAAAAAACCTTTTAATTCTGAGAAAAGGCAATAGATTGGGAAGTGTCTGAAGTGTCAAAAAATCCTCTCAGCAAGGAAGGTAACTGAAAGCAGTCGACTTCTTGCTGTACTGAAATCTGGCTAACATGCTATTGCTGCCAGGTTAAGCCCTTAAGGTGCTCTCTGCTGAGTGCCAATGTCCTTCAACACTCGTTCAGACGGTCCTAATGTGAAGTCGTATTTCCTGCGTTCCGTTGTGAGCTTAACCCGGCTAACAGCTGTATGTAACAGCTAACAATCTAACAAACAAAATGATATTCAGTCTGTCGCGGTGTCATAAGCTACAGTGTTAGTTCCTTGTATTAGGAGCTGGATCTAGTGATGGGTGTACAGAAATGTGTAGGCACCAACGGATGAACACAATGGCTACCTGCTAAGGCAGGTGCGCTCCTGGTCCGCGAAGCGACACGACACAAAGAAGTCAAGGTGGACAGCAAGGTAGCAGAAATAAACTGCAGCTCGCTGCGGCCGCGTTTTGCCTTTACGTGACTCACATCGGAGTGCGCTCGGCGACTCGTGACGTCATTTTCCGCTCCGGTCTGCAGCAGCCAGTAAATCTCGGAGCCTGGCTCGCCGACAAAGGAGCCTTGATTCTAAACTGCGAGGCGCCGCTCGCAGATGATTATTTTTCAAACAGCGTTTGTATTCCGTCGCTGTTTACACTCACAATTCAGTGGTAACACACAAACAATTTTCTTGACGATAATTTTCGAAGGAAACGTGAGGCAACGAGACATTAATAGCAAATCCCAAGCACCACAGTGAGAGAAGAACAAGGACTATCATTCTAATACTGACGAATGTTTATGCACATTGCTCTCCTTATTAATTGTGACCTCTCCCGAAACTGCTGCTAATCTATTCCAATACCATATTAAGTTCATTGTTATTTTTATTTTTTGTACAAAACAGCAAAACATATTCCTTGTTATTTTTATTTGATACCGATGTTTGTATTAGCTTGAGACAAATTTAACGAAGCTCAAAATTTTATACTATCAGTGAAAACATCATTTTACAATATTCTAATAGATACTTACTTAAGCCATGGTATTAATTAACTGTTCATCCCAGAACATTTAATGATAGAAAATACTATCGGTTCTGCCATTTTCAATTATGTTAAATTTTTTTGTTCTTAGTAAAGGAGAATTAAACATATGTGTATATAACATTTTGCATAAGCCACGTTGTCAGAGATTTTAACCACTATTTTCAATTTGTATTTTGTATGCATAATTTATTCCAAGTGTTTTGTTACTTCCGAAATGTGGGGCATTTCAAGACGAAGACAAAACAAAATTAAAACCACCATTGCCCTAAGTCGCACTAGCCGCTGCGTTACAGGAACCGGGACTTGAAGGCTGCTTCCCAATAACATCACCACTTGTGTACCAACATTACGACAAGAACCTGAGCTAAAATCGTTTCTTTTACCACGTTGCGTGCTAAGAAAACCCTTCATTCACATTCTGAATAGTTTTAGTGTATGAACGCAAACCAAAGTCACTGGTGTTGCAGGATCGTTTTATTTAATGGGTTTGTTTGTTTTCGCATTAAAATTTTTTTCCCTTCCATTGAATAATGACAGGTAGCTGTCGAAAAATTTGGTGTACCAATTTATCATTCAAAAGAGCTTCCATACAAATCTCGAACCGTGACAGTTGAGATTAACTTTTCCACGAGAAAGTGAAATGCTGCATTTGCGCCTACTTGTTCGATGTATGTTGCAATTGTGTTTTATTATGTACAGGAAAAATGGGTCAGGCGGAAATTAACGATGGTATAATGCAGATTTCTACCATCAAATTTGTCACATATTTTCAGAACTGTTGCTAAAATAGTTTAAATAGATAGCGCAGTAAAATTATAGTCGGCAGATCACGTTATATCCTTCTGCATACGAACAACAATTTGCTGCTGTCACTGCAGTCACTTTATCATTCAGGAATGTACTATTATCGAGAATTGTTTCGCATGTGGTCAAGACAGTGTTAGAATTTCATATTAGATACCCATTCACCGCAGTCAGTGCTAGGCTCGTGTGGTCGTAACGACCTGGTGACAGTGACAGGGTTTTTACTGGTTCCTCCCCTATAGTAGACACCTTAACCCAACCCAGTAATCCTACCAGGTTTAGAGGACCTACAGTTTCAGATGGATTCCGTACCATGGAAGCATTCGGGAGGACTTCACATTGCATAGCAAGCTGTGACAAAGGTGATGGTTGCATTACGGGCCTTTGAAGAAACCCTACGAGACAGACATTCGAACCGGGGACCTTTTGATCTCCAGTCAGACGCCTGAATCACTGAGCCACCAGACTCAGAGGGACTGCTAGCAGTCAGTGCTGAGAATGGTAATTTACGTCTGTAGACGTATTTTGAGAAGTTGTAATGCGCATACAAAGGAAATAGCGTACAAAACACTAGTGCGTCCGCATTTGGAATACTGTTGTGGAATTTGGGATCCGTATCGCAAGGGGTTAATTGACACATTAGAGAAAGTACAGAGAAGAGCCGCTCGATTCGTGACTGCTACTTACAGTCCTTACGTAAGTGTCACAGAGCTGATTCGTGGGTTGGGCTGGGATTGTTTGGTGGACAGACAACGTCGTTTTCGTTTGAATTTGCTGGAGAATATGCGTAAATCTTTAAGTTACGAGTGCAACGAAATACTTCTTCCACCAACCTATTTAGGTCGCAATGACAGTAGGGATAAGATTAGAGAAATAAGATGCCGTACTGATTCATTTATGTATTCCTTCTTCCCTCGATCTGTTCGGGATTGGAATGCGCAGAATTAGGATTGGTGCTTAGCACCCTCTGCCACCCACAGTATTTGTGATTTGCAGAGTATAGATGTAGATGTAGATATAGATCTCTTTTCCGCTAAGAGATTAGTTTAATAACTGAAAAGTAGTTGCATAGTTAATGAGTAACACATTCCGAAATATTGTTTGTGGGTACGAGAAGTCTTCTTGCTTACTGGCTGGGATATACGGCACCTTCTATGCCTTTGAATTTCATATTCCGTGTTATTGTTTGTGCAAACATGAATCAAACAATTTCAATTTGACTGTGGTTACTTCAGAAGATATAATTCAGCAGTCGCGATTTCCCAATTTTTTTGACTCGTTGATATCAGGATTGCCACAACATGGTTTCTAGAACAGGAATAAAATTTACCGAGAATAAACTTGGTGGCGGTGATACTAATCTTTCCCGAAAATCGCTAAAAATGTAATTTAAACGACTTTGCACGAAATCTCGTAAAATATATACTGGTTAAATAACTGGTTTCCGCAAATACGTGAATAAGTTGTTATTCAGCAGCTTCGTCCCCGTTTTTAACTAGGAGCAATAAAACCTACACTGGGCACATTGACAGACGTCTAAGAAAAAATAAGTGTTAAAATAATGCCATTCAGAAATTTGCTCCTTACTCCCGTAATTTAAAACCACTCCAAATGCCAATATTACGAAAAGCCAAAGTATGATGTCTTTAGTTTTAGAATAATAAATTTTTACTGCTATAAACTGTTAATAATAGCAAAAGAGTACGCATGCAGGGGAAAAAAATTCTTCCGCTGTTAAGCCATTCAGGCTGTATTTCTGCTTATACATACACAGCATGTTCAATTTTAACTCTCTGTTTCTCATAAACTATGATCCATAGTGACGACAGGCAGAACGGTGAGATACCTGAAGTGTCATATTATTCATCTGTTTTTGTGCGCACTGAAGACTTCTCAGACCACTTGAACTTAAACAACAGATGGCATTAAAAATGATTGAGTTTAAGAAAAAAAATTATTACCAAATGTAGCGCCAGGTCATGCAGGTTCATAAAATACACCTCAGATTTTCAGATAGAGCCCAAGCTTTGAAACTGAAAACCCCGTCAAAATCTATTCAGTAGTTTTTGGATACTGCTTCGCTTCAGGTTTAAATTAAAGTTACATGCGTTGCTTATGGTTTTACGTCTCGTCGACGTCGAGTTCATTATAGGCGGGATGGAACTGGGTACAAGGAATGGGAAGGAATTCGGCTATGGCCTTTTGAAGGAAGCATCCCGGCATTCACCTGGAATGATTTGGGGAAACCATGGAAAACCCAAATCGGGATGCCCGGACGGAGAATCGAACCCACCACTCTCGGTAAAAATTAAAATTACATTATATCTGTTGCATTGAATGTTTTATGATAATCGTAAGGAAAATTCGTCCCAAAGATTCCCATAAAGATGTCCGTCTGTGTTTAGGTTTCTGAGTTTTGACAGTCCCGAACACGAGATAACTAGAGCCGAGCAAGTTTTACCCCAGAGCGGGCAAACACAGAGGGGCTGCGACTGGTGGTTATTTCGCGGGTCATTGAACACGGGTCCGGCGTGCGAGCTGCCGGGAGTAAGAAGGTCCGGACACCTCAGAGTCAACACAATCAGCCGTATTCAAACACTTCTTCGGGGCGACCTGAGGGCCCCGTACGGCGGAAATCCACCTCTTTGTCTTCGCGCGGGCTATATTTCGGCTGATCCCATTGCGTGGGGCACCCGCGCGGAAACTCAATTTCACTTTATGAATTGCTTGGTAATATTGCGAGGCGAAAGGACCGAGGTTAATCATTTAGAAGGAAAGTCCTTGCGCCGAGGTGAAACACGATCAACAGATTCCTGCTGGCTCTAATTGAGTGAGCAGTGCCCGCGGATCGTCGGCGTATATTTTTTGGACGAACAAATTGCAGCCATGTGTGGCCGTATGTTAGCTGTTATCTGCTGGCTGTATTCTGCACCAGCCGACCTGTCGTCGGGAGTAGACTTTTTTTCCACGTTGGTCGGATGAATAATTCCGCATCATCGGAGCGGGAAAATAACTGTACATCATCTGTCGAGAGTTGTTTTTTTAACTGCTCTTGGTATCCAGTACTACGACAGGATATATGCCGAAGCTACTCACACGTTAACGGTATGCAATGCAATTTGAGCAATGATTTAAAATTTTTCCAAACACCATTGAATACGAAGCTACCCACGCTTCCAACTGTTCTTAACACACTATGAATGAAATGACCGTAAAAATATAGGCGGCTGGTTCAACTCACCTTATCAATCATTTCCAAAAGCAGACGTATTTGCATTCCGATTTCTACTATTTACAAATGTACACCTTAGGGGATGTCCAATTACGTGAGGTTTTTTTTCCCCCTCAGAAATCCTCTTCCTATGGTGAGGTGAGATCTGGTCGAACCCACTGCCCCTAAGGTGAGATGAGAATTTGAGAGATTCCCTCTCCCCCTGCCGACAACCTCGTAGGTTTACAAGATTTTTTTTGTTTTTAAATTTCTGCAAGTTTCAAGGCGGTTTTTCCCCCTAACATTGGGACTGTGTCTTTTTCAAAAATTTTTTGCTCTACTGTTCTTTAAGGAATTAATAATATGACGTGAGATTTCTGTCGACACCCCCTCCCCTTTTTTCTTATTTCACCTCACGTAATTAATGGACGTCCCTTTCCTGACATTTAACGTTTAGATACTTCCTTTGAGATAAGGGAGAGTCCATAAACCACGTAACTTCATTTTTACTCCTGTGAAAACCTTCCCCCCCCCCCACGTTGCCCAGCGTAGCTTTCCAGTAAACCCCTCACTCCCCCAGACCGAGCCACGTAGTTTATGGACAATATACAATAATAACAAAATGGAAAATTATACAACTGTCATCTAAGACGTTAATACTACGTGACTATGGAAAATATTTCAAATCATGAAGTGAGGATGCATTAAAACTGTTGTTAAAGTTAAGTTGGTACAAAGGTGTTTCTGATCGTGATTTAGTCTCAATCCTGTTTCCTTAACAATACCGTTTACTGCAATCCGCAGAAAGCGCTACTTCCGAACTCACGGATAAGCGTGCTGTAGTAGCTTAATTAACAACTATCCACGAAAATAGTCACAGCACAAAAGTCCACTCTAGTCCGCGTCTTCTGTAATGAATTTAATCCTTGTATAATTTTGCCACCATAACAAATCGAGTTTAAAATTAAAAAATTAAAAAAATAGCAATTGTGTAAGAAGTGAACCTAAAATTTATACATCAGTCAGTATCTGTTCTGATCTCAACTTAATAACGAAATTTTAAATTCTTCCTCTCACAGTTCGCAAGTTACGTGATTCCATGTTTGGATTTTCTGATTCCCATCGAGTAATTCTCACTGACGGATGAACAGAGCCTTGACCACGGTGTTTGACGAGCAGCTATATACTATAGTAGTATATATATACTATAGTAGTCGCCTTACAAGCGACGGTATTATGTTATGAAGTCTGTATATCAGATCCCCTGTTCTGACTGATCTCGCAATGCATCCTTGAAAATTATTTGGCTAGAAGTAACAGTGTAGTTTACAGGCGTCTCAAAGTAAAAAAGTGAGCCAAAGGCTGTAACTTAAAGGAAAGTACGTTATATGTCAATCTGTGCGGATCTTTCTGGTTGCTATTGAAGGGATTATTTTTTCGGAGATAAGTACCTCTTTAAAGGACACTATCAGACGAAAACATCTCTTATCTCCCCTCTTTCTCGTCCTCCAAGCAGATAAGCTGCTGACAGAACTGAATTTTTCTGAGGATTTTATGGTACGTCAGAGAAGTTGCTTGTCCACTAGTATTCTTATAGCATCATCATTCACATTAAACCTATATTGACTAAAATTCCACCGTGACTGGCTGTAAGTTTTCTTCTTTATTGAAGTGGGTATTTCGCATCCTACCCAGAGTTAATTTCAACGGTGGGTTTTCTCTTGGAATCTGATGCGAATGTCTCCTGGTGTCTGGGACAGAAATATATTTCGTCCTGTGGCTTGTTTATGCGTCTCGTTTTAAGCTGCTCATCTTATCCTCACAACGAAAATTGGTCCATCACGACTCTGTTTACTTATCTGCTTGATACTTCTACAGGTGTTAAGAGTGATATGGGCTATGTGATTGAATATGTAAATATTTCTTCGGGTGATTTTCCGCAACATTCGTTAGCTCCTTACATACATACGCAGGGTGAAATTTGTTTGTTTTTGCAAGAGAATACCACCGCCTGCAGTATCGCGTATACTGAGAATCTGAGGGAAGTCTGGGTGGCTTAATTGTTGCCGCTTCGGGACAAAGTGATTACCAAATCTAACAGCCATTATTTCTTATGCCTGCAGAGGAAAAAAGGGCGGACCAACGCAGGTGGCCCGCTCTGCGGCCGTCTTCTGACCTTGTTCGTAATACGGAGAACCACAACTTCCGAAAAAAAATTCATGAATTAATGCCACTCTATAGTGGATCGGACGTGGTCCGTTTGAGGTAGAAAACTGGAAGGAAATGGCGGCTCGTCTTTAAAACATTCACCGTCAATAACTAGAAATTTATCTCTCTAGTGGTACCTATTCGGTTCTCATGTTTATTACGTCTGTTTTAACAACACCTAACGTTTACTCTGTGCCTGATTGACTTGAAAGAGGAGGAGAGTACGTTGAGCTCGTCTTTGGACACTGATTCCCTTAAAAATTTCTCACCCGAAATTAATTATGCAGAAGTTGCTACACGGATAATACACGTAACATTACAGATTTGTTTGGCTGCAGTGAATCCGTAGACAGAACATTATAATCGCGGTAACATTAAAGATCCTACGAAGAAAATGTGTGTAGTGTATTCGATGTTCGATGTACTTTTAACAGAAAACAGGTAGCTTACATCGGAGAGACATTCGACCCAGGCACACGCAACCTAAATTTTAAGTGAGGGTGGATTAGTGGACTTCGGTATTCCGTTGAACTGCCCTAGTACGTTCTGACCACGTTGTGCTACGTTGTTGGGTTTAAAAGGAATATGAAATAACACTTACAAGGCAGAAAAGAGCAGGGCGACCAGTGACCAACGAATGCTACGAGAAGGGAGGGTCACTTCTTTGTGCATGGTGTCTCTGCCCACCTTCCAGAAACGGGCAGTGATATCACTAGACAACCCTCTTTTCTGCCTCACTATTGCGACATTACCTGCTTTCTTGAGGTTCCTTATGCAGTTTCCTAAGAAGGGCCCAACATTGGCGAATTTCGTCACCGTTTTATTGTGAGCTACTGGCATGTCTTCTTCATGTGATACCAAGCCCGATTCCGGACGTGGGCGGTTACCACGGAGGATCGAAATCCTCTTGGGATGATAAACTGGGGTGGTTTCCCGTGTGTGTTCGTATTTGTTATTTTAGGTGACTATGATAGTGTGTGTCTTCAGTACAGAGTGTTATTTGTGTTGTATGAAATCAGAGATGTAGAAGGGAGAGGGTGAAAACCGGTGCTGGCCCATTCATGTCCATTCTTCCGAAAGACAATAAAGGGGTCTAACAGAGTTAACGTACGTATCCGACGGACGAATCACCATCAATAGTGTCGTATGTCCTCATTCCATACCCATTAAGGAGAGGTTTGGGATTTAACCCAGGACTATAGTGCACAATCTGGTGATTTGGAATTGTGCATTTCCACCTGTTATACACTGCCGGCCAGGTCCTGGTGATGAAAATTTCTTCTACCACCAGCATTCGAACAAGTTAACCAGCTAACGCCGTGTCAGCGCCGGACATCATCACGGTGCCGCATTTAACTGAGACAGGAGGGCCGGCTTAGTTAGTGCCATGGACTGCTGTAAAGTGACATATATATAAAATATTGTTTTCCTATGCAATTCATTTATCCGTTTGTATTCCATGCTATAGACGCTGGCCTTTGTTAAATACATGCAGGCGCACCCTCTCTGCAAATATCTCTTGGGGCACTATGGGTAATGTATTCAAACAATATGCATATTGGCCGTCACCCCTACACTTCGGCTTCCCTCGACTTTGTACAATGCTGTCACACGTTTGTAGTTTTGATCTTTTATATTCGCGCACTGTCATAAACATCAGTGTACAAAGCGTGGTGGCCTCGCATTCCGGAAGACGCGGCTTCAAATTCCCATTCGGCCATCCAGATTTGGAGTTTCTCGAAATGCGAATGCCGGGATGGTTCCTTTATAAGTCCATGACCGAATTCCTTCCCCTTCCTTGCCCCTAGTCCTTTTCGCTTCTAATTACTTCGAAGAGGTAAAATGTCATTTTCCCTTCTGGATGAAGTTCATTCTTTGATGATACATAGCTTTAATTTTTTTTAAAAAGAAAAAAAGGGTACTAGTGGAAGGAGAATTCATTACCAAAATAAATAGAACAGCAACTTGTCTAAGACACTGAACATGGTACAACAAACGTCTTAAACGGCGGAGGCTGTAATGTGTTACTCTGTTGCTAAACCACACGCATCACAAACTGGAGTTGAGACGTCTAACACAAAGCAGACCGTTGAAATTTTTGCGGGAGAATAAGTAAAAGACAGGAGGAAAACAAACACCGTCACAACGCATCATAATACTGGTAAATTGAAAAGATTAAACTGGAACAAACGTATAGATGGAATTGAAAAAAATTAAGTATAAATGCAGAGAAAACTGAAAGCTATAGGACTAAAGAAATTGTATACATTTTTAGTTGAAGGAGTTTGTTTCGAGGTAAGCGAAACAGGTTCAGGATGAAACTGAACAATTTAAAACACAACTGGTTTACGTTTAGTTCTTTTTAAGGTGACACTTGACTGAACTGCCAGAGATTAGAAATAAACTCGCAGTTAAATTCTGAAGGTGTCTAGAAAGTTACTTGACAAGAGGGACTTTCACCAGAGGTTAGCTTGTGTAATTAATACTAATGTGATAAAAGTATAATACTCGTACTGTGAACATGAGCGATTTATATTAAATAGGTTCCTAGGGATTAGTAACTGAACTGGAAGACGTTATTGACTAACGCTCACGTCATACTATTTAGCAGACGAGTGTGAATAATGAACAAGCAGACCATTTGTTCTCAGTACTTTACCAGCTCATAGCCAGAGTTTTCTGTTGCTTTTACTCTTTTGAAATGGGTGTTGCACTAACCTTTTGCTAAGAGGACTTTTTTACGCGTTATTTTCTCTATCTCTGCATCTATAAATCTGTAAGCGAACTGCCTCTGTCTGTCCCTTTGGTTACCACATCACGCAAAAACCACAGAACCGAGCTCGGAGGATGGAGCAAGAAATGGTAATCTGTTTGTAACTAGAAGAGGCACCACGGATCAACACTGCATCATGATAAACACTTTTCCCTAACCTCAAATGACACCCACCAAACATTACAGATAAACACTACACTCTTTGGACTCTGATAATATTGTTTTTGACTGTGAGACCTTTTTTTTTCCAAGTTTTCTGAAATATAGAACTTAAGAATAACCAGAAAGCTTAAATCAAACCACAACATCAAATATTAATACTCCAATATATTGTTACATATACTTTGCGTTGGAGATTACAACGATACTACATCATAAAACTCTGATAGTATCCCAACCAAATTTTCTGCTTAACATGGTTGCTAAAACTTACATTTATATAGTATATTTGCTCATCGTAATAAATTTCCTAATTTTCTAACAGTTATACGAACATTTGATTAGTTAATTTTTCCAAATTGCTTTGCTTTAATTTATACAGAAACGAAATAAAAACTTCCTGTTAGCTGGAGGAACACAGGAAATACAAAAATATCTAAAAGAAAGGAAACTTGTTACCTGATACATAAGTCCCCCCCTTTTTTTTATCCAAGATGTTACGAGTAACTGCAATCGAATATATATATATATATATATATATATATATATATATATATATATATATATATTAAGGTCTAAACCGACTGGAGCTTTTAGCAAATACCGGGACGTGGCTTGGAAACTCGTCATTCTAAATCAGACGTGATAGTGATGCAGAAATCGCAAAGTGTCTGACACTTTCTCTCAATTACTAATTTACATGTTTGTTTTTAACTGTGTGTAACAAGAAATTTCTTTATTGATAACCTCCAGAGAATAAATACCATGTTATGTTGTTTAGAAACACCACAAACCAAAACTGGTTTCTTATAAGAAAGAGAATAAATAAGTGATAATTTTTGAGTGATAGTTTAGCTGAATGCACCTTGAATGAAATGAACACTTCTGGGCATTCGTAACAAATAACTGATTTTTTTTCTCATTTGGAAATTGCTTTGCTTTTAGATTCCTGTTTTGAATCCAATAAATTTTAGGTATACATTTCTCAGTAGCAGAGTCTTTTACTCTCGGAAATGTTTTTAGCAGTAAAGAAAGATATAATGAAAATACGTTGCACTATAGCTTAAAAGCGAACTAATTGGGGAAGGAGGGAATGAACTGATATAAGTATTTAATTTGAGTAAAAAACTATGATTTGTTTACATTAAAACTATGCAGATATATATACTGTATAAAATTTAGCTTTCAGTTCGATTTGCGATTACTGTGTAAAGAAGTGATAATTTATTTACTCTAGCTTCTTTCAGAATTTCTCTAAGCGTAATTCAGTTCTTTGTTACATTTCACTAATAATCTGTTTTCTTTTACAATACCATGTTCGGAATAACATCTGAAGAACAGAAGGAACCCTAGTCTACCACAAAAGTATATAAAAATTTATGTTAGTTAATTCTCAAACTTACTTTTAGGAGCGTTTCAAACCAACAACTTAGACAAGTTGACTTAAAAATGAGCTATTGCTGTAATTAAATACAAGGCAAACTTTTATATTTAACTTTAATTGAAACGCATTACAGTCAAACCTACCCACGTCACGTTGTAAATTTTCTTACACGATTTCGCCTAAATATGTTGAAACATTATAAAATTCCTTACATTTCTTCAGATTTTCGATTTATTTTTGGAATTTTAATTTTTAAATTTCTGTTAATTGTTTAGTAGCATCTGCCACCTGTTATGGATTGGAAACAGTGTTAACCTTTTCACATTTTTGTAGTTGTTAGATTAGAAAAACGACGCACATGTCAGTGAAATTGAATTAGTCTTAGAAAAGGGAATATGACATAAGAAAGTTGTATTGTAACGATGGTTCCAACCTTTGACCTTTAATGTGTTGGAGGTTTCTACGGAAACTTCTCTAACTTTTTAAATCTTTCACTACGACTCATTCGAAAATCACGCAATCCTGTCGTTTCAGACTAGTTCTTTCCAGCTCTCTTTATCTGGAAGGTTTCTTTATAATCCTGCGCATCTCCGCTATTGAATTTTCGTTAGTTACATCAGTGTATTCAAAACGACAACATTCAGAGCGAATTCTACTTTTGAGAGTAAAAGATGCGCAGGTCGAGGACAAGTGGCCTCCGATGATGACCGGCACTGACAAGCTGGGAGGAAATTGCTTGTTGAAACGTTACTCTTAACACCGGCAGCAAAACGACAGAAGCTGATAGAAAACAAATGATCGCGGCAAATAATACACAAGACTTGCAACTAGTGACCAGCATAAACAGCGTTCAATAATAATCGGTTTCCTAGTAATTTGAAAAATCAAGTACATTGTGGACAGACCTCGAATAGAATGTGTGCATCTTACTAACTTATTTCAATATTGCTGAAATACACAAAACGATATCTTACTATATGCCCGGAAAGTAAAGGAATCACAGTATGTTTTGCTTAAAAAAAATGTTAGACCAAAGCGAAAGTTATAATTAATTATTTTTAAATTAAAAAGTTAAGAATATTGGGAAATATAACTCAATAATCTTTAATAATATCTTCTTTAGCTTAAAGGTCTTGATATAAAGTTTCATAGAATTTTGTTTTTCCAGTTAAAGTGACTGTATTTCAATTTCATCCCTACAGCACGACGTCAAAGAAAGGTAAGCTAAGGCAGTTGACACAACGTTTGAGACAAGTTGTTTGATATGTAAGAATAAAGTCCCTCTCGGTATCATATATGAATAAAATTTTGTGTGTAAACTAACCGTGTGAGTCTGTTCACAAAAAGTAACGTTCACTTGACAATGGCGGCACAGTCACTTATCTCCGAAACGCAGTTTTCTTGAACAGACTTCATTGGCTAGTTTCCCAAAAAAATAAAAGTTTTTCTTACCAGTTACGCAAACCACTCCTATCGTAGTCCTACCGGGTAGAGGAGACCTACAGATTAACTTGAAATCCGGACCACGGAAGTGTTTTGAGTACTTTACACTACACAGAAAACTATGCCATAGGTGAAGATAGGTTATGGGCCTATGAAAATCCCCTTCGAAACGGGGATTCGAACCGGGAACCTTTCGATCTCCAGTCAGACGCCTTAAGCACTAAGCCTCCAGACCGCTCAATAACTTTTATTTTTACATGGCAACATATGTGATAGGTTCAGCACGAGAACACTTGATACTGTCACAAACTACACGCCTCATATGAAATTGTTAACAGTTTCGAAAGCCATTTCGAACAAACCTTTGTCCTGTGAAGACAGCATGTTTCTTTATACTAATCTGAGCTTACATAGCCTGTCACAAATTCTGTAACCCAGAATCCAGACAAGGTGTATTATAAATAAAAAGAAATTAACAACAAAGATCTTGTTCGATGCAGCATTGACGTTTCATTTTAATTATTTAAACAAAAGATACTGTTGCAAATAAAGCTTCCAGATGAGATCATTTTTTGTTTTATCTTTTTGTGTCTGGAGGATAGCACTTCAGGAAAGAAGTTATTATGTCTTTGACCGAGTCTGGTGCTAGGTATTGGTAGAAGATTTCCTGGGATGTAGCGTGCCTTTCACCCCTGGGGGTTCGCAGCCATGTGAGGAGCGGAAGTGTAGTTGAGGCGCTGCTGTCAAACACCTGCCGCATCAGTGGACTCAACTGGCAGCCATCTGCCGCCGCAGATCACTCTTCAAACCGACCTCAATAAGTCGCAAGTTCCACCTTTTTAGTTTACAACGATATTTAATTATTTCAAATGCCTAGAACTTGTCAAAGAGTTAATTAATACAATATTCACCGGTACCTATCCGAGTGATCCAGGTGTTTACACTTGATATTTCGGCGATCGAAACCCTATCGCCATCTTCTGATGAAGTGCGACGGAGGTTTGGTCCTTGGAAATATCATTCGTAAACAGCTTGTTAATTCGGTTTGTTACACGATAATATTATATTAATTCTAAACGCCTTAGAATACTACTTTCTTTGGTTAAAAATTTGTTTCAAGAAGGTTTTTTTTTACTATTTTGAAACTATGAAGTAATGTCAGTACATTACTCAGTTTTTACACAAAGACTGCACTTAGGAAACTGTGTGAAATAGACGTGACTGTGTTTCTAAGTTGATATTTTACAAACAACGGTTGCCTAGGACACGTTATTCAAGAATTAGATCATTTTGCTGCTGTAATAACATATTTAGGCATTTTATATTTTAACACTACGTGTACCATATATCGCACTGCAGAACTAATAATATTAAATCAAAACGAACAATAAAGAGACCTAGAGAAAACATTAACTTAAATCTCAACAAATCCATTTCATTTAGATTTTAATATCCTTCTGGTTTAAAAAAAAAATGAGTAAAAAGAAGTTTATAACTCTCATTAAAACAAAAAAGGACTAGTTATAGCGTAATGAATTGGAACGTTGAAATTGGTTCTTAGAATTTTCATGCTTTAGTGGCAGAGGTTTGACAGATAAATTTAACATTAATTGATACATAACCTCTATCGGGTAAATATGAACGGAAGTAAAGCAGATTGTTAATGGTTACAGCAGCGGGCACACCTAACGACAAATTTAAAAACGCCTATATGTCATGTACGAAGTTTAGTTTGTTTTACCTGCTTTCTTATTTACGATGTTCTTTCAGGTATCCGAACGTTTTGATTTTCGTTTTCTCTGTATACAGGTGATAATATGCATCAAAATACGACAAAAGTGTCTAATAAACATTTGGTCGCAAATGCTTAGTTCCGGAGTTAATAACAGGTCCGCAATTTATGAAAAAAGGAAATTAGTTAATCAAATGCTCACAAAGATTCGTGAAATTTAGACATTTTACTACGAACATGAAATATTGTACATAAATGCATTCAAGGTTTAGTATCGATACTAAGCAGAAACTGTGGTTAGGATTCTGTCAGGTTTGTAATGTAGTACCGTTGTAACCTTTAACCTAAAGTAAATATGACAATTAATTGGGATGTTAATCTTTGGGTTAGTGGTTTGATTTACGTTTTCCGTGTATTCTAACGTCCCATAATTTTAAAAAAATGAAAAAATAAATAACCATAGTTTCATAGCCAAAAACAATATTAATCGAATCCAAAGTGTGGAGTGTCACAACTGGTCAAAGGAAAACACTATGGACAGATACACCCCGTCATCCGTAAATAGCACTGGCACCATCAACTGAAGATCCCAAGAAAAACTATAGTAACCATCACCAGACTACAGTTCAACCATTGCTTTTTTCCCGCACACCTGAACAGAATAAACATAGTTCAAAGCCCCTTATGCGGATGCGACGAGACGAGCATAGGGGACATTGACCATATCTTCTTCGGCTGCAAGAACCGATACAACAGCACCACAGATCTAATACAGCAACTGGTAACATTAGGTCACTTCCCACCATCAAAGGTGTCACATCTCCTTGCGACCGACGACGCCAGGATCTTCATACTGCTATGCAGATTCCTAAAGGATGGTGAGATGGACATATAAACCTACAGATGCCTATGAACATTTGTGTTTCCAACCCTTGGTGGACATATCTAATAACTGAAATCATGTGCTTAGTAATAGATATGAAGTAACAGGCTTACCTATGGACATACATCTAAATAATATCCATAAGCTGTGTTATTGATCTATAAATGAGGCAACTGTAATTAGTGCTATGGCTGTATGGCTTACTGGCCCATTGCCAATAATAAATTTAAAAAAAGGAGTTTATCTTAGAAGCAGTGTGATCTGTAGCGCATACCTATAGTGGTTGCAAACAAATTATCATTTCTTGCTCCATCCCTCGGACACGTAGAGTGGTAAAATATAAAAATAAACTGTAGTTTTTAATATAGGCCATAAGTTATCTAACCACGAAAACCATTCGGTAGTTTTTGCGTGTTGCGGTAGCTGAGGGACAGACAGACAGCCTGCTTATATATTTATGTATGCGGAGATACCGCAAGTATTTGTTTCTCCGACTGCAGTCATCGACCGCTCCCTCCGGATGTGTGGCGGGCTGCGGTCGCCTGCAGACAAGACACCTGGTGAGGTCAAGGCAGCCAGCTTGCACTCTGGACCACCCAGGAGAACTCGCGCACTCGCACGCACACACCAACCGCCGCCACGACGCCACTCAATCTAGACCACTTCGTGCGCTCGGAAAAAAGAGCTACGAGCGATTTTTTTGGTAAACTTTAGCAGAAACAGCGTCCTTAAAGCTTAAATTACACATTTATTCACAACCAACGATTTATGTTTATTAACGATGTGTGAAATTTTTTATCTAAAAAATTCTGCTCTCCATGTTTCACCTATGTGGCCACCAGGCCAATATGTATCCAAAGCAACCAGAAGAGTGGTTGTAATTATTCACATCCAAGCCTCTAATGACACTTGTCGGTGGGGAAAAAATAGACGCTGCACCGGACTACAACTTGTGCTGTACATACTCGTATTAACAGGCTAGCTTCTTGGCAGTGTGGAGTAATACGTATATATTTGTACTGACGGGAAAAGGTTCAGAGTTGGCGATAGGTAGACCTAAATCTCTCGCAACATTGCGTTGTCAGGAAATTCTTAGTATTGTTTTGAAGCCATAACATCTACTCATTTTCTTATTGCATGGAAAGACTTCTAAATCAAACTGTCGTAATCTCATATAGATAGGATACATGGGGCGCCGATGGAAATATTTAGATATAGTTAACTAGTATCTAGTTTTGTTTATTTTAATTTAATTTAATTGCAGTGGAGCACAGGCTAAGGTGGCAATTTCCCTACATCCCCATCATCCCCCTATCATGCAGGCACCTACATTTGCCCTGTACAAATGTTATCTTTAAATTATTTCAACGTTTTCGGTAAAATATTCATCATTTCCCTTGGTAACTCATTCCAATTCCTGACACCCTTACCTAAAAAAGAAAATCTTCACACACCCTTGTGCCTGAAATCGAGTGCCATGTGGTCATGGTCATCTTTTCCCTTCCATGCACTACTTTCCATACCTACTCCAATATCTTTCCATGCCTCATCGCCAGTATACGCCCTGTACACTCCCACGATCCTCCTCATCCTCCTCCTGTCTTGAAATGAATCTCATTTCAGCTCCTTTATCATATCCGTCACTGATTGCATTCTGCGATGATTTCCAGAAACAAATCTAGCAGCCGTTTTTTGCACCCTCTCCAACTCCTGTATTTGATACGTAAAATGAGGGTCCCATACTGCACTACCATATTCGAGCAATGGTCTGACCAAAGTTTTGTAAACCAACTCCCTCTCTTCTCTCATACATCCCCTCATCACTCTCTCCAACAAGTACAGAATTTTGAAACCTTTTCCTACCACCTGTCCAATGTGTCCTGCCCATTTAAACTTGTTATCAAATGTAATGCCAAGATATTTACATTTCAAGACTTCAGCAAGCAATTCTTTCCCCACATTATGTTCATAATTAATATTTTGTTTTTTATGTGTGTATCTAATAAGCTGACTCTTCTTTGCATTTATCTTCATCCCATGTTTACCAACCCAACTAGATATCCTGTCTAGATCACCCTGCAACTGTTTACAATCCTCTATCGTTTTGATTCTTTTATACAGCATTATGTCATCTGCAAACAATCTAATTTCAGATAGTAAACAATCATATCTCTTAGAAGTCGGAAATAATGTTTTATTTCTATACATCTCAAGCGTTCTTCCGATATATTTCATTGACATAAAACAATATTTCGGTAAGCAACAGTGCGGCCACTGTCAGGTCGCTCTGGCGAAATTGTTAGTGAGATCTGATAGTGGGAACACGAGAAACAAAAGACACGCTGCGAAAACCTCCAATCCCAAAGAAAGAATGTTCGCGAATAAATAAAGATCTTGGTAGTTGGTCCCATCTTCACCATCATCAAAGGATGCAATAAGGGTGAAGGGTGTCAGGCGACATAATGTGGTGCGCGGACGGATAGACAGAACGTGATGAGCCATCAGGGTGGCGCGGTGTCTGGTATTAAGGGAGACAGCCGGCTAACCACAGGTCGAGCATTACCGACAGCTGCCGCACGCCGTGCAATATTCCTGCCACGGAACTCATTTCTGGACCACCCAGCTAGAGCTCCGGCCAATCCGCATCAGAGGGTACTCCTCATTGCCAGTCCGACCAGCTAAAAGGCTTCGCATCAAATGACGGAATAGTTCATATTGCACCCAAAAATTCTGATCAATATCTTCTTTCTGACTCCACATTTTAAAACAAGTGGTGACTGGTGCTATCACTGTACAGATTTATGAAACTTCCACTTCACTACAGCAACGCGCTTAGAACCCAAGGAACTAAATACATTTAGAAAAATATACGAATAGGGTCACTCAGCCTGCTACCCAATGACTACCTTGGAGGAAACACCGCGGGAAGCCGGAGCGTGGCGCTTCCCCAGTCATTTCCTTCTAATGCCAGTGTGTTTTTTAATTTCCTTCGGTCTTTTTGACCAATTAGCCAGCACCAATTTGTTTTTCTACCAACTGTTGTATCAGGCTTTAATTATGAAATTGTGGACGCTACAGTAAGGACAACACAAGACGAACACAACACTTAATTAAAACCACCCATGCCAGAGGCCGGACTCGAACCGGCGGCCCTTGCAATGGAAAGCCAGCATGCTAGCCCCTACACTGCCAGGGCCGGCAATGCCAGTGGTTGTAATGGGAATACGGAGTTCTACCTCCGTGTGACTCCCGCAGGAGGCGGCAGGAGCCATAGGGATCCCACCGAGCGTGGTCGTGAAACGGCTAGCGTTCTGGCCTCGCATTCGGGAGGACGGCGGTTCGAATCCCCGTCCGGGCATCCACATTTGGGTTTTCCATGGTTTCCCAAATCACTCCAGGCAAATGCCTGGATGCTTGCTTCAAAAGGCCATAGCCGAATTCCTTCCCATTCCTTGCCCCCCATCCTTTCCCGTCTCTAAAGACCTGCTGTTAGAGACACGTTAAGCAGATATTTAAAAAAAAAAAAAAAAACCATAGGAATGTACTAGATGCCAAGTGGAACGCAGAATTGCTTCATCTTGCTTTTCAGGATACATAGCTCTGTGGCACCAGTACTCGGAAGTAATATCCCGTTACTAAACATGTTTCCCAATAAGAAAAAGTCGGGTGAATTGATCTTCTTTCTTGCTTCTTAGACATCACCAGATCAGAAAAAGCAAACTATTTACGTCAAGTGTGACTAAGGCCTTCGAAATTCAGGTTTTTTTTTTAACTGCTTAACGTCTCTTAACAGCGAGGTGTTTAGAGACGGGAAAGGATAGGGTCAAAGAATGGGAAGGAATTCGGCCATGGCCTTTTGAAGGAAGCATCCCGGCATTCACCTGGGGTGATTTGGGGAAACCATGGAAAACCCAAAACTGCATGCCCGGTCGGGGTTATGAAACTACCATTTTGTTTTTTATGGTTGTTGTTTGATTTTCGTAGACTCTATCGATACACTTTCCTCTTGCTGCAATTCATTTGCGCTGTTCTAGTGAATATTGGGCACCAGTTGTACGTGAAGTTGTCACAGAATAAAGTGCAACCTCTCTACTAGGTGGCAATGTTTACCTACACTTTAATAACTAGTAAACAATCGGCCAAACAACAGCTTTCTAGAAAATTTACACCTAGAGGAATTGTTTGTCATGTATTTCATATTTAATATCTCTACGAATAATTCCCCTTGAAACTGCCGTTTAAAATTAAATATGAGGCGTTTCTATATCAGCCGTAATTTTTTTACCGTGATTTAAATTCAAGCTGTTGGGCGTACCGATCCTTTATTGTATCCGACAGTCATCAAATGTACCTATATGCTTCCAGTAAATGCCACAGTAATCATCCAGTTAGTATTTTTGCGTCTATTTGGGTTATTCTCCGTATACACAATGAACTGAGGAACGTTAACTTTTTAATGCTAGCGTTATTCAGGAGGAGCATTGCAGGTAATAAAACAATAACTGCCATGCTCTCGGCCGTAGAAATGAGTCGCATTTCGCTGTAGTCCGTATTGTTTAGATATTTATTACGCGTGATAGCAGACGTCAGGCTGTCGATACGATGCGGCATAAAAACGTTTTTATATACAAGAACTTTGCACACTATCTAATATTTTAAACTTCTCGCAGGTGTCCTTTTGGAAAATTGCACTTTTTTTCTTGTTTCGCGCTTCGAGTTTCTTGTTGGTGATTTACCAGAGAAACAATATCATTTCTGCCTCAATGAAACGTAAACAGTTCATCCAATGTACGAAGCGAATACGTTAACTTGACGCATCCCTGATGAAGGACCTAGGTTAGGACCGAAACGTTGGCATTACAAAACCCGAAAAATGTCAGTTCAGTTTTCCAACTTTGCGTAGTGTCGCGCAAAATCCGATCGTGGCTTGAGCGACGAAGAGGAAAATTGCTGTGTGGTTTAGAGGGCTAGTTAAAATAATACGACGCCTTCAGGATGATATGTCTCGTCAAGTACTATGTTACGTCACATGACAAAAATACACTCAGTATGGAAATAACGACAAAAAGGATCATGGGTTCAGGAGCATTGGTAAGATATCTTATATTACAACTATGTTGATTCCAGACGTATGAAGGTGTTGACTACAAAGAAATATAATCTATTTACACTTATTAAAGTTATACAATCTTGATTGCTTCATTGTTCCCTAGATTACCAATATTTTGCTGTTCCCAACCGAATTTCATCGTTAGTAAAGTCTTATTTTTAGTTACGTCAGTACAATGCTGGTTTCACAGTGGTTTCGAATTCATATGGTGTACATTTTGGATTTTGTACTGCAGTTTTAAAATGTCATTTGCGAGACTTTTCTTTATAATTGTTCGCAAATGTGAATAACAACCATAAAACTTGATAATTATTGCAAATATAAAGGGTGCCGTTTGCTTGGTGGCAGTTAACGGCGAACTGCCCGAGAACAAAATAATGTGTACACTAAGGAACCGAATGTAATAACATTTCGCGTTCCCATAGGTAATTTGAAGATTTTGTTTGGTTTCAATGTGACACTTGTAAGATTATCAGAGATCTGGTTTATTAATGCCATTTCATTTGAAAATTCTTTTTTTAACAGCATTTCTAGAACATAATTCAAACATTTTTCAATGCAATAATATAAATAAACGCTACAGAAAAACTCACTTAGGAAGAGCATTTTGATGCGTTTCTCTTCTTATCCATGATTTAGGCAAATATGGATTGGTCTCGAAAAATACAAAACAGAAATTAATGTCTTGTGTTGGATGGAAAATTGCTTACAACACACACTGTCCGCCATTTTGCTGTCAGAATGGATCTGTTCTTTAGTATCATTGTTCGAAACAAATAATCGTAAAAAGAATTTAAAGTGTCACAGCACCCTGTACTACCGCTATCGAGTGAAGCAACTTTATTTAATGGTTACGCATAATTTGTTTAAATGGATATAGGAATCGAAGAATATTTTGCTTTAGGCCTCGTTGACGTCACTAGAGGCGGGAATGGACTGAGCTCAAGGAATGGGAAGGAAATCGGCCATGTCTTTTTAATTGAATCAACCTGGCATTAGCCTGGAGTGATCTGGTGAAACCATGACCGGATGGCTGGACGGAGATTGAAACCCGCGTCCTCCCGAATACTACGCCAGGGCGCTACCGCTCATGCACCACGCTCGATGAACCGAAGAACAAGTGCTCAGCCAACTTACATTTGAACTGTACATTCAGAAATTGCCAGCAGAGCGTGTGTAATCGCAGCGTGTTGCGTCAGAAGCTAATCCACAATTACCGCGCTCTGGCGAATCCGGAGACCCCGGTTCGCCCTGGTGTCCCACTAAATCTGCCCGGCTCGGGTGCAGTAATGAACTGCGCGCCGCAGCTCGCGCGATAAAGCCGGCCATTAACCTACTAATTGTGCTCATCAACTATAGCGGCGACTTGGTGTCGCGTAATCTGAGGCCCACCTCCGATCCCTTTTTTTTTGTCGGCCTCCTCACGCGACGTGGAGCCGGGCAAACACAGACGTCAAGGCGGATCCAGTCGCCGACGTTCGCCCACAAAGTAACATAAACCTTCTCTAAGCTGTAAGTGAAGACCATTAATCCCTGTCCGGCCTATCGGAACTTTATCTCGAACGGAAGACAAATGCTCGGATCGCCTCCACATGCGAGCGCCGCGGCGGTGCCACCGACAAATGCTTTCGGGCAGCTCACCGGCCCGGAAGCAGAAATAATGGTTAGAAACTTCGGCCGCTGCGGGGAGCGCCAGATAACAGTTAACTACCTCAAACGATTACTCAGACGCTTTCAAAATGGTCTCACACGCAGACGACACGGTGTCGCCGCGCATAATCACTGTAGCATTACTTTGGTCCTGTATTCTGCCGTCGAAGTACATACTGACACTCGTGGAATAATGCCAAACTGTGTTCACTGCTTACCTAGCAGCCCGGCGATCCAAGCTTGGATCCTGCTATTGATGTGTACAGTTGGGTCGTTAGAACATATTCAGTATAATGTGTTCATTTTTAGCATTTAGTAGCTCCAAATGATAAAACTATTCCGCAGGTTAACAGTCTTCTCAGAAGAACAATAATCCAAGTGTTTTCCTCGCATATATTGTAACCTTAAACATAATTAAGAAAACTTCGTAGTAAACTCACATTTTATTACTCCTTGCTTAGATACCTGCAATCGTTTTTCTGCTTGTTTACTCTTTTCCTTCCTGTCGGTAACACTGTGCCCTAAAAGAAGTCTTTTACGTAATGCAGACAAGTTGGCTATCGCAGCCATTTTTTTTTTTTTTTACTTTCCTCTAGACATTTGTTGCCTATTAACATCGTTATTTGGTGCATGTAGAGGCTGACAGAATCAAAAATGAGGTGCTTGAAATTATGTCACACTGTATTTGAAATTTTCAGTCGCCCAAGCTGCCTCCAGGTTCAATGTCCTCACGTGTCCTCAAACAGTAGGTTGGTTTGACTGACTTGTAGTATACGTACTATGCTTTGTTACAGATGGACGTTCATTTCTATTCCTTCGTGTAAATACGCGTTCTTGTATATGTGTAGATGAGTGTTGCTACGTGTAGTGTGTTGTATATATGAAGGAGAAGGAAGCAAGAGGTTGAAACCAGTGCCAGTCTTTTCAAGTTTACTCCCCCAAAAGACTAAACCTCTCCCTTCCTACAGGCGAAACACCATCAAAGTTAAACGGAAAAATTATCTTCGTATACGGCCGTTCCATGCTTTGTTCTTGTAGTTTCCTGATTTAATCTAGGCCTAATGTTTATCACTTCTGGATTTGCCCTTCACCATTAGGAGATGTGGTGCGCACAATTCACAAATCACTGAAAGTCTTCCAAATGCCTTATGTAAATCTCAATCGTCTGCACAAAGTATATGAAGTGTGGGCATACGGCACTGTAGATGCCTTATAATACTTGGCGTCCATTTCAGTGCTTTAGGAAGAGGAGGCCAGAATCGGTTGGTGCCTTGTTTCACCCTCCGCCTTCTTTCATATTAATACATGCCGCATTAATTAACACTCGCCTCAGTCATTTTCACATAGAAGAAAGAAAGTGGACATCTTACCTCCGTAAAAAATCCTTGTGTCCATCCCACAGAGAATCCAACCAATCTTCGGCTATCGGACCAAACATACATACCGAACATAAATACTTCACCTCTGGCGTGAAGTAACCGGTGACGGAAATTGTTTTCACAAGGGTAATTACTAAATTTGAATCGAGAGTAAAGAATGAAAGTGAAATTTAGCAAAGTGAAACGCTGTATAGATATAATGTAAAGAATACACACAAACTCTTGCCAATTAAAAATGTGCTCATTAGTGCAGACGTCAACAACGTTAAAAAGGTACAAATTCCTAGCAGAGTTCTGTGCAGAATCTAGTAGACGTGAAGTGAAACATAAATAGTATATGGGCTATACATATATTAACCAGATCCGTTTCTTACAAATATTTGGCAGCTTATGGTACAAGGTATACGTTAGACTACAGATCCGTATATTTGACTATCATATTTCATGTAGATTAAATCTTATGATAATGTTCGTGACCTTTCTGTTACTGTCCGCTCTTTATTAAAAAATGATAAATGATTAGCATTCTGGCTGGTTTTTTGATCCTTTATTTTTAAGAAGTCTTGTGAGGTTTGCTGGCAGGAGCGCCGCCTTGAGCTTTGGGGGACCCCTGAACTGAGCTTGGGGCCCCTGAGCCCAGGGGCCCCGGTGCACGGCACGGCCTAGCCCTCCGATAGCTACGCCACTGGCCTCCGCCCTACCTAATATCGCTATCCAAGGTGTTTGGCCAAACACCACCTTCATTCTCCTACCGAGGTCACGAAGAGAGATCCCACCTTAGAGATGGGTATCTCTGTGACCAACTTTAATTTTATTTTGTTATACTCGTTACCTTATCCGAAATGGATAGATTAACGTTTCAGCGTGCAGATATTCACTCTGCACTGTCTCAGATGTCCTAGGCTGTTTCAGAAATGTTCACGTAGGGCTGACTGCTTCTTTGGTGATACGTAGTAGCACGTCTGACATGTGCAAGAACTGAATTGGGTATTGCGTCCTCCCTGTGAGGCGTTATCTGCCGTGGAGGCCAGTATTCACGGCATAGTCGGCCTCCAGGGAGCGCCACCATACATCATGCGGCGACACGGCGCAAACGCCTCGGGCACATACACCTGCTGTCTGCAGGGAGAAAAAATATAACCACACCAAAATATCAACATTTTTACCGTACACTTCGCTCAACACCTGTCTCAGGAGTTTGTTCGTGTCACTACTTATTCTTTTAAAACTTTTATTCTCTTTAAGATAAACGCCGATTTAAAATGTCAAAACGTATATTACATTTTAAACGCCACTAAATAGTCGAGAAACTTCCAGGGAAATTTTCCCAATAAAGACTGAGGAAAACTAAATTTCCGCCGTTGCTACACTATCGTATGTACCTAGAGGTGAAATTGCTGCTTTTTCTCTTTAATACCGCTCTAATCGCCAATTTTCCTGTTGCGCTATACGTGTTAAGCATTTTCTCTATTTTTAAAAAAATAAAATCATTCCGAACACGGTTAGTTGCTGTCGAGCACACAAATAAATCTAACTGTAAGAAAAAAGCATAGAATCGTGTATCACCGAAACAGATTTTCATTGTCATTCTCTTAGTCAAAGATTATTTTTAAGATGGAAGCTTGGTGTCATCCAAGCGTTTGCGTAGGTAGGAATGAAAATTAATACAAAACTTGCTCCATTCTACTGAAAATTTTAAATTGTTTAACCTCCTGTTGCCAAATAATTGAGGGTGCATATCAGAATTGCATTCTGACTAGTGACTCGTCTACCCTTTTCGTAAAATATTTATCAGAGTTTGAGGGACTCAGGAAGCACTGGAACCTCGACCGACTCTGTCCAGTAGGCTGCGTTCGATCCCCGATACAACTGAAGAATTTTTTTTTTCGAAGTTGACCGCCAGTATTGGCCATACAGACCTATTTAGCCGGTTATACACTTTTCTTTTACGTCATGGGATCAACCCTAGGCTTATTACAAGCCAGCTGATCGTATTGAGAGATGTAATGACGCGATGGGAAACTCTGCAACTAGTATGTCCTTCAGAAAAGAGAACGTCAATCCGAATTAGTAATTCTCATGGAAGGAACTGCTATGAAGTTAGTCATTTCATTTTCTTCTACGGGCTGTACGATTCGTTGACGTGGAAATTATTAGACTCGTGAGAGGATTTGTGGGCCAAGGAACGGATAAGGAATGCAGCTATGGCCTTTAAATGGAAGCAGCCAGGCATTAGCCTGAAGTGGTTTTTGGAAATCAGGAAAAACGAACTCTTAATTGCCGTATGAGGAGTTGAACCCGCTTTCTCCCAAATGCCAGGGTAGCAAGTTAACTGCTCACCGATCAGGTTCGGTAACTTTATGAAAATGTTCTATTCGTTTTTTTTTGTTTTTTTTGTATTTGCAAAAGTATTTAGAAAAGTTGTAGGCCTCAAGCGAAGGTTGTTCGTTGGGTCATTTCATGAAATAACGGTAAATAGACAAAATGCCTTAAGAAATTCCCATTTTGTCTGTAATGATGATGAAATCTTTCCTAAAATTTAGTATTTCAATCAACGAATGGATATTTACTAAGCTGCTTATTGCCACCTATCGACCCATTAATTCTGCATAAACTTCCCCCGCCCCCCTCCCCACCTTAAGTTGGTATCCTTCTTTGGTACGTTGGCTATATTTGAAGGCGTAGTTTGTTCATCGAATACTTCATATGATATTAGTGGTAGGTAGTTCCGAACCAACTAGCAACTACCAACTACCAACTTGCACGCGACCAAACACTTTTGAAGGACGTGACTTCGTCATATTCAAATAAGCATTACTTTGTAGATTTGAGACCTTGTAAACAAACGGGAGTTTCCAAATGCTTATCCAAACTGAAAAATAAATCTGTAGTTATTACGCAGGTGTGTGTCTGCAGCTCTGTGCTTAACAGGCAGCATATTCAGTACGTGTAGCGACGCCACATAACCATAAGAGAACGAAGCGCTGTTAAAGATTCACTAGAAGCGCTTTGTCACATGTTTGTGGCTCATGACATCATATATTATTCTGAGCGTATCAATCGATTTGGAAACCGCTTCCTTCGTTCTGAAAACAGAAACCATTGCCCGCACACGACCGCGCCAAGCGAACGACCCCCAACAGTGGACTTGCGTGACTTTCCTTAATTATATTGTAAATGCCGTGTTTCCCCATTGGGCTCGAAGAAGCCTGTTGTGATGTCGGACTTAATGGATCCGAGAGATTCCTGCAGCAGGTCGGCAGTAAATTAATGTTTCACTCAGTGTGGCATACTAGCGCTATCGAACGTGCAGCAGCCACTTAAAGAGATGCGCTACCTGAAACCTGATTGAAACACACCGCAGACGTCCATCCAGAATGTAAAGATAAGCGACGGCTTGAGTGCTGTCCGGCCACAATTTATGTCTCTCTTTGCTGGTCCCTCTCGTACCGTCACAGAAACCAGTTTCTCATCACGAAGGCTTATGCACGTTAAGCTCTAACTTTCTACGCTCCCTCTTTTATATCTTTATCCTTTTGTAATTTGTCTTCCGTTATACCGTTTCAATCCTGCAAGGAAACTAAGTAAATCGTAGGAATGTGTTTTTAAATATGAGGAACTGAAAACATCACTTCAAAAAAGGCATAGAGTCTACGTAATAAAGATTTTTTTTTACGTGAAGCAGATTCATCCCTACTAAAACACCTAGCATGTTTAATACAGTTTCAGAAAGAAAAAAACATACATTCGGTACTGTGAAAATTAAAAAAAATAATTAGAGTATCGTTGGGAATGTAGAGTGCTAGGTTAAGAGGAATGTGCGTAGTGTCGATATTTTCATTTGTTTAGCACCAAATCATTACAGAGCTTAGTTAATTAAGTTATACTTTCTTTTTTACAAATTCAGTAAATTATCACTAGATGTAATCCGGACTGTCCATCTGGACAGAATTGTGGAATCACGTTTTGTTTGTTGTATTCGTCAGCCGGAACATATCGCATCGGTATGTAAGAAATCTGTCATTTATTTGAATTTATTTTTAAATTATTAACTGTTATTTTAAGTAGATGTCTTACTGAAATTCGTGGTTATCGCTGAAATCAGAGAAAGGGAAGCATCACAGAAACGAGCGGCCTGGTGGCTCAGTGGCTAAGGTGTCTTACTGGAGATCGAAAGGTCCCGGTTCGAACCCCTGTCTCAGCGTGGATTTTCGTAGGCACTTAACCCGGCCTTCATGTCTTGCACAGTTTGCTGTGTAATATGAAGTACACCAGAACGTTTCCGTGGTTCGGATTCCACGTTGAACTGTAGGTCCTTTGTACCCGCCAGGATTGGCGGGTTAGGTTAAGGCCGTTGTGACAGGGGCGGAGAGCGCAGCCAGTAGAAACCCTGTCACGAGGTCATTCCGACCACGGGGAATTATTTCTACACCACAGAAACGTATGAAGTAACTACTGTCGCAGAAGAGCTGATAGAGAGAATGTCGATGAAAATTAGTAAACAATGGATAGGCATTTCGTGCAGTTAAAACCCATTTACGATCCAAATCCCGTAAGTTCCATAGTGGTCCAGCAAATTCTACTCCAAGTCAAACTCACCTGTGTTCTAAATTTATTACCGGCACCAAACTGCCTCTATAGATAACAGTTGTATAGAGAAATCAGCTTTACAGATAAAAAAAAGACTTGCAAAAGAGACGAACGAATGGTTCTAGGAAGGATAAAAATTCTAAAATACCTGATTCTCAGGGTCCACTTAATGAGTACGATTTGAAAGATAACGTACTTTTGTCATTAATGAATATGGAGAGGGTTGTGGTGATGCCTGTTCTCTCTGTCTCAGACGCACTCTCTGCTATCCCTCGTACTCTCTAACCCAAGATGCCGTGCTAGGACCATACAACAAACATGCCGTGGGCCCTGTCAGTTTTATGCGAACTTATCATTCAATATAGTTTGGTTTATGTAAACGCAGCGACTGTAGTTCACTGGTCTGAGAAAATTTTCTGCCTCGATCACAGAAGGTTATGTGTTCCGCAAACTACGGAACAAACAGTAACTGGTCGTGTAGTGGTTTAGCACGCCAGCCATTCGTTGTCGGGGTCTCTTGTTAGAGCCCGGTTTTAATTAATTATTGTGTTGGCTGTACTTAGTGGCACCAATCCACTAAGCAAACTTAATGATAAATACTTTGAGAGTATTGCAAACTAGAGTTGATTGTATATCCTGGTACTAAAATTCCTTTAAAAAAATGGTAAAGTAAATAAAAAAATTTTACTAAGCAAGAAATTTTACGTATCTTTGATGGTTGTAACATTGCGAATAAAGGTAAGTCTGTAAAAGTAATCGACATATCATTTATATTTGCGATAAAATTTTAAAACACAAAAAATAGGAATCGGTACGGAAAAAGTCAGTTTCGTTTATTCCTGGCAACTGGTTCCGTGTAATCAAAACAATTCCGTTAGTCAGTCGTATTTATTTCACCTGGTATGCTGTTGTTGTTGGATAGTTGCTCCATTTGTTGCGATGGTACTCTTATTTCTGTAGGAGACATTTCGTTATGATGACCCGTTGAGTGCCGAGAGCTGTCTTACCTCTTTGTAACTGCCGGCTGTGGTGGGCAGAGCATGCTTGGTGGCGCGTGGCGAGGATGTACGCTCCACTGGCGGTCGGCAGACTCATTTTTGTGACTCTTCGTTCGAAACTTCGACGTCCGTCACGGAACGTAGCGTCTTTATTTATTCCGACTGAACAACGCGGCGATCACAGAATGTAGTTTCTACTGTCTGCTAACGTTTGGTCTCAGGTTTCGCACAGGGATATGGGGGTATTTCTTGCAAGTCTTATCTATCGCTATGAAGTTGTTTTGAGCTATTCGATTCTAATCTGATCAGCGCAGTCATAGGGCCCTTTTGTGCGTAAAATACAGCGACATATGCCAAATAGATACTCATTATCACAGCCTAGCGGCCTCAAGTTAACATAACACGCGGTAGCAGAGCTGAGATGTCTACTTACACTACTAGTTTGCTTGTTATATACATCTGGGTAATACCATAAAACTGTCGAAACACAAAAAATAATTTACAGTATCTGAATTTGATGTAAATTCGTAAGCATCTTAAGCTTAAAATAATTTAATAGAAAATGAAAAATCAAGTTGCTTGGGATTCGTCAATCGAATTATAGGTTGAATATTTTGATTGTAACGGAAAATATAGTCCACGTTTCATCGGATGACAGCGATTATTTTTGTCAGAGCTGTTGAGCTCATAAAGTGAGAATTTAAGAGGAGCCCCGCTATCGCTACCAACAATAGGTATACACTGCAAAACAAAATGTTTACCCACGACCAAAAAAAAACTAGAACCGTAAATAGATATTTTTTCAGGATTAACGATTACAGAGAATATTAATGTATACAAATACTCTGCGAAGAATGTTAATTTCCTGAGTAATTTTCTGCTAAACACGTACATGATTCTTAATTTTCACTTTTGAATATTTTATTGCTATAGGTTGAATTATGCCAAAAATTTACTGAATATGATATACATGAAAAAAAAAGCTTATTTGTAATAATAAGTCAGATGAGCTACTGCAGATGTGGCTGGAATTAATTGCTTTATTAAGTCTAAGACATTACCCTCATACTTATATTATGATCACTATCAAAGCTAAAAATTTAAATTATCTGAGTATATGCCTACTATCCTGCAGATTTTGTATGTATGTCTGGTGTTAATCTGTGCAACTTACTGGATTCCATATACTGAGTTTTACCAAAATTAATGGACAGACCATTAGCTGTGAATAAATTATTAATACGATCGAAGACGTAATTTTTCATATGCTCGTAAGGAAATCTAAAATATTTTTAATTCTTGTGGTTATGTCATTTCCAAAAATGATGTGTTTCGAGTTTTAAGTTGTATCACAGGTAAACATTTCTCCAGATAAAAAACACTGTGGACCCAGTGTAAATCACTGAGGCACTACGCATTTGATCAGTCCCTATTCAAAGGGCTGCGAACCACATGTAGAAGAATGTGATACTTTATGTTTTCTATTTATGAGACAGGTGCTAAACAATTTATTAACAACGCTATAATACTTTTATTTTTATGAACGAAGTTCATTGTCATCATAGTCAACGCTCCTAGACAAATAACAAAATATCCATACAGGCAATAATCGATCATTTATTGCTCTGAAATCATTCTCAGTCTAAACAAATATAACTTGTTCTGTTGAATGGCTCTTGTGGAAACTGAATTGTGATTTGGTTAGAACCTTTTAATGTTACCTCGAAGCATACAGGTAGGTCATCTATCGATGACATTTGGTAAATAACATACTCTAAGTCGGCATTGCTGGGAAAAATAATGCATTTTTAAACTCGGGCTGTATTTGAAGATAAACCAAATAATGGCATGCTCACAATATCAGTTAATCAGAAGTCGTTTCAAATTATATTAAACTTATTCGTAAATCCAGCAGTCATATCATTTAAATATGAACTGTTTGATCACGCAAATAAATGCTTCTCTTGCGTTAAAAATAAAGGAAGACCTGATGGAGAATATATAGTTACATGATTTCTAAATAACTTGATAAAAAACTTCTATTCACCAACATCGTTCTTGTCTCACATTTTCATGGGGTGCCGAAAAAGTCTCGTTTGATCCGTTGAAAAAGAGAGTTTGTTCACGTGAAATTTGTTTTTGGGATTTGTACAAAAAGGAGTAGAGATGATGGGATTACCAGTAATTTTGGAAGTTGCATCAGGAAAATCTACATGAAAACTGATTGTAGTTAGATGATCTAATGTATTAGTGTCACTTCATATATTCCTCAATCACAGCGTTACTTCAGACACACCCTATTATTAGTATCGATAAAGTCTATAACTTTGTTTTGTTTTTATAAGGAAAACGCAATGTACAAAGAAATGTTACTGTGAATGTTTTTTATGCTCCAGATGCGTTTCGCCATCATCAGTGGAGGTCTGTCTGCACATTGCGGTCTAGAACAGCACTTTATGTACTTTCACAGTCTTGTTTATACATGTAGCACAGCATGTTGTATTTAGCATACTTGCGCAGCAACAGGTAAATAAACACCTGGCAGAATATTTAACTGCAACATCAAAACACAAGTCTGTAGAAGCGCTAAGTAGTGATAGATATATAAAAGGTCTGTAAAAGTGCATGTGAAGAGTAACCTCATACATCTACCGATTATGCCCCACATCATAAAGGCGAAACGCGTGGGGGAATAAAAATCGTTCACCACTACAGTAGTCTATAGATGGCATTTTATTTATAAAAATCTGTTGACCAGCAATTGCGGAAATTGCCTACAACCAGATCTGTGAAGTCTATAACGTTAGCGGTAACATCAACTAACCCCCATACCACAACTTAAATGAGAGAACCGGGGATTTCTAACAACATTGCGTGTGCTTTGTGGAGATAACCAACCACAATGATGATCTGTACCGCAAGCGAAGAAAGAGCTGCTGTGTCCTGCAGCAGCCCGTGTATCCAGCGGCCAGCCACCGCAAGCTAATTGTGGCTCCCTCCGCCCGTTTGATCCCGAATACAATCACACTCCGATATTGGACTGGTTTATGGCGTCGGTCTTCAATAAAGCGCATTGCTGGTGCTCACTCGCTTGGCCGCCATATTGCCGGTACATACAAACATATTGCTGTAGTATTTCCAGGCGGCTGTCTCCGGCATTGCAAATACTGATTGTCAATACAACGGCTGGATCGTTTTGGAAACAGCTTCGGTGGCTCTGTGCTGTTTTCAGCAGTGTGGTTTCCGCATCACAGACAACCGGTGAACTATAAAAATGAAGCAATATTTCCAACAAGCAGGATTTGATTTTTTCCTCTATTTCTCACTCTCTGAAACATTTTGCGTGTAAAAGAGCAGTGTTTGAAAGTTTCAAGATATTTATTTTATTCCTCTCTGAAATATTGTATACTTTAGCAAGATAAACTAGGAGTTTCAGGCACTGTTGAGGTGTAATTTCTACATCACTTAATCTTGGCCTCGAATAGCCATAAATTATTTTTTATCTAGGTTTTGACTCAACACTTACACCAAGCATGATGGATGAGCGGTAACGCTCTGGCCTCACATTTGGGGGGACGGTGGTTCGAATCCCGGTCCAGCTATCAAGATTTCGGTTTTACATGATTTCCCGAATCACTCCAGGCGAAAGCCGGCATGGTTCCTTCAAAAGACCATGGGCAGATTTCTTCCCGTTCCTTGTTACCGACCTCTCCCTCCTCAAATGAGGCATACAGCCATAAATTTTTTTTATAAAGGATAAAATTCGTTTTTACTGGCGACACAAGCGGACGCTGTGAAACTTGAATCAAAACTGGTATCGTTACACTGGATGTGGATTTGAATCCAGTCACCGTAGTGTTGACTCTTTTGATTTCAATTTTTAGATTTCGTATTAGAATAGTGGAATGGAACAAGTGTTAATTATACATTTTACAAACGGAATGAAACATCAAACACTGGTAAAAAGTTTGTACGATCGTTAACAGGTTGTGATTACTATTAACAGACCATCGTTTTGAATAAGATGTTAAATTATTGTTTGTATTTTCTTTTAAAAAAAACCCAGATGTGATAAAGCTTCATTCTTGTATAACTTTTTAACTGATCTATCGCATTCTCAAAATGTACAATTAATATTTGCAAGGTAAATGACTCTTAGACTGCAATAAACATAAAGGCCGAGCCTGGTGGATGAGTGGATAACATTCGATCATTGCTTTCAGGAGGACGCGAGTTCGTTCTTCCGTCCACCCACCTGGATTTCGGCTTTCCACTGATTTCCGAGATCATTAGAGGCGAATGCCGTTATAGTTTCTCCAAAGGCCGTGGCCGAATTCCCATCCTTTGCTTTCCCCGAATCATACCCCTGATCTAATGCCCCATGTCGACGAGACGTAAAGCCCTTATTTTAAAAAAAAAAAAAATCTATGTAGAAGGCCAGTGCGCCATCGTAGCGGTTGTATTGTTCCTTGTAGTATTTAGGTCTATCCTGTTTCTGTTTACTAAAATGTTCTGCCAAACATTTGGAGTAAAATCCGTAGCTAAGAATCATTATGAAATCTTTTCTTGCTTGGAGATGTTACCGAACTCTTATTTAATCCAACTATGAAGCGTGTCCACCATGGTCGTAACTATTATCGTTTCCAACTAATGCACTTCCGTCTCAGTGAAGAGGTTTCAGGTGTTCGCATCAAAAACTTTGTGAAAATTATTACAATTGACATGCCAAGTGTCAATGGGTGACCCCTGAATCGATGGCCGTCGTGCAGAGCTGCAACCCTTCAGTGGTTTCCCCTCGGCTTGTCCAGTGTAAACACCATTGAGTTTTGTTGTAATTATGGATTACCGTGATTTACGTTTCAGAGTGTTGTAGATAAGATATGAAAGAAATAAGACTGAGAATTCCGCTGCCGGCCTATTCAGACCTGCTCTTCCGATAAACACCAAAGGGACGCCAAGTTTAACGAATCCATACGAATCGTCACAAACATTGCGATATGTTCTCATTCCATACGCACTGCACAGTTTTATGATTTAACCCAGAATATTGCAGTACAGTCTAGTGATTAGCCGTAACCTCTCTTATTGTACTGCCTTACTTCCGAAATATGACAATTTGTTCAGCACGTGGGCTCAAAGCATCTAATCCCGACTTGGGAGACAGACACTGTGATAACTTCTGTCTGCTCAGACACGGAACGGTTAAGTTACAAGTGGTATTACACTTTCTGGCAAGGATACGAAAATCTTTCCCAACCACTGCTTATCTCTCAAACCTTCCACCTGTTTGCTCGGTAGTGCATAACATGTTGCCAACCATAAGCACCTGTGAAAACTTCGGTATTCGTGTTCACACTGGGCTTTCTCAGAAGAATTTGAAGGCTCATCTTATTTGCTGTTTTAAAACATTACAAACACTTTTTTTGCAAATCGATTAACTTGCGCAAATGGCGGTGGATTTTGATATTATGTTCTGAACGAGTATTTTATTTGCACATTGTAAGTTAAATTCACTCGCTGATTTTGTGAAATTCTTAAATAATCCGTAGAGCAGAGCATTGACGAATGTAATCCAGCAAGTGAATGAACACACACACACACACACACACACACACAAACACACACACACACAAAGGGTTCGGTTAGGAAAATTACAACAGTGTTTTTTTAGTTGCATAGAAACGAATGAAAATCGGTGAGTAATTGCTGGATGAAAAGATTCAAAACCCATAATCTCGTATACGCTCGAGGAACGAAAAGAAATCCAGAAAAAGAACGGGGGCTGGTTACTAAGGCAGCCCAGCCTGAACTTCATTAAAATATAGATTATGTGGCAGGAGATCGGCCGGATGTGATTTCAGAGCGACGGATATCAATTGGCGGCCCTCTCGACCCATCGCTTCAATTCAGAAAAAAATTTCAATATCATTTTGCGGCGACCGTGGAGACATTTTAACACGAAATGATTACCCTAGCAGTCTTACGCTATTCTCGTTGGTGATGTTTCTAACTTTTTTTATATCTGTGTACAAAATAATACATCAGGAAGTAGATACAGTAGCTCATATAAACGTAACAGTTTGCAAGGAACATATAAGATTAAATTTGTGCCTGGCATTCAGTTTATTATAGAAGCATAACAATCATATTCTGTTAACCTATTTGTAGGTTAAATTTTTGCAGAGAATTGCAGGATGGGAGTAAACTATTTCAATGGAACCAATATGTTCTAACTAAATGGCGTAACGAATAATAGATAAACTAAGCATCTCCAAGAATTATGTAATACTTAATAAAGTAAACTGAATAGTCCATCGGAGGCAAAGCAGAATTACGGGAACAATTTAAATAATTCAATTGATTTCACTTTCAGAACATTTTACTGAACCGACGTGTCATAGCTCTCGGCATTGTGCACTGTTATCTCAGAATGGTCGATAGTAGACGAAAAAAACGGTACCACTGTACACTGTTTCACAGTGGGCTGCAGATACTGATACTGATCATAGACCGACACTGTATATCCGTATTACAGGCCGGTTCGAATCCACGTCCGGGCATTCAGATTTGGATTTTCCATGGTTTCACCAAATCACTCCAGGCGAATGCCGGGATGCTTCCTTCAAAAGGCCATGACCGAATTCCTTCCCGTTCATTGTTTCCAGTTCTATCCCCTCGACGTCGACGAGGCGTAAAGCCATAATTAAAAAAATACTGTTTTTCGTTGTCCACACAGACATCCGACTTAGTGGAAATCGACTGGTTGGACTTAATAACTAATTCGTATGTTATTTTGACGTGAATACTATAAACGTTTGTACTTTGTTTGATGGGGGCGCATTCTAGTGAAAAAAAACCACTGTGAAATTAGTGTATTTACAAATAACTAGAAATCTTAAGTCAACTGACCAAATCTAAGCATTCCGAACGTCAATTTGTGGAAAAAGGATGCCTGTTTTTAGCATAACTGGCGGAATTTTCACCATTACTTTCGATCACTGCTGATATCATCTCGCATCAAAGTCTAAATTTACCATTTCAGTACGTGTCCAACCTTCAACCAGAGATATGTGATTATTGTAGGCCATTTCTTCCTCAGTTGCTTGTTAAACTAATAATTATTGTTTAATAAATACGCAGATGCTACTGTTGTTGGTTATTATTTAATTCATGGATGCGTTTTGCCTCTCGTCGTGGTATCTTCAGCGTATATTGTAATATGTGATTAGTTTTAACTTTTGAACATAATGGTTTTTGTTTACATAGAACTATTCTTATATACAGTAAGCATAATGTGACTTATATTTACATATCAGTTTTTGAATTATCATGCAGAAAGTTTTGTTTACGTAGGTATCATAAGATAGTATTCATATTGTTAACTTACAGTTACATTTCCGTTTTGAGGTGTGGTTGTAGGTCTCCATACTGCTTCCTATATACAAACAAAAACCATTATGTTCAAAAGTTAAAACTAATGACATATTTCGGAAAAATGGTGCACGCTGAAGATACCTCGAGGAGAGGCGAAACGCGTCCGTGAATAAATAACATCTAATAACAGTTGTACTGGCGTACCAATCTACTATAAAATTTCCTAAGTTCACTCACTCACTCAGCTCGATAGTTATTGGCTGGAGAACGGTGTCACGTGTCAGCCTTCGCTCGCAAATTAACAACGACCAGGGATACCATTAGAAGAAGTGATAAGATCACTGGCTTACATTAGTTAAATAATAATTAATAGTTCAACCAGAGATATTTACTGACTTCTGGTGAATTCTAACAATTGAAATTGGAAGATAGAGGTTGTCAGGATACATGGTATATCTGTGGAGGAAGGGTCACGTGACAAAGTCGGCAGTCTAGATCAGAGCGGTTCCACGTCCAATCGGCAAGTTGGACCAGTAAGTTAGTCCTCGGTACAACCGCTTGGAGCGCAAGCGTCGGCGATAGATCGTCAAGCAGTTATAGTATCCACCGCCAGATATCGCTGTCTCTGGCTGCCACTGATCCCACGTGATTGCGATTACTGTCTCTATTGGGATCTGTACGTTTCATGGAGGAAGGAATATATGGAGACGACGCAAGGGACCTTCGCCACATACTGGAGTGAAACCGGGCGGAGACAAGTGGGGAGGGGAGGCCGCCATATTGCTTGACCAGAGAAACACGGAAATATGCACAAAAACCTCAAGGGAATCATAAGACAACCGTGGCACCGCAATTTGATGATGGATTATTATGTAACTCGATGAGACACATCAAAAATGAAGAATAAAATTTTTTGATATCGTGCTTAGTTCTCGAGATATACTGTCTCAAAAGAGTGGAGTTTCTGGTTGAAATTCAGAAGAAACGTATCCCCAAAGTCAAATTTGGTGATTGATTCTTATGTAACACGACGATACAAATCGAAAATAAAGAATAAAATTTTTCGATATCTCGCTTAGTTCGCGAGATATACTGTCTCAAAAGTGAGGTTGTTATATGAGGGGATTCAACGATAACCGTGGCGCCGCAATTTGATGACGAATTCTTATGTAACTCGATGAGGGAAACTGAAAGTAAAGAATAAAATTTTTTGATATCTCGCTTAGTTCTCGAGATATTGTACCTTAAAATTGACGTGGTTAGGTTGAAATGCGGCCTGGACCAGAAAAAAACTATCGCCATATCCATATTTGATGATGAATTCGGACGTAACTTAATGAGTAGGTAATTCTCTTGAATAACAAACTGTTTATTTCTACAGTCCTTAAATTTTAGTTGATGTTCAAATAGGTTACATTTTCACATTCTATTTCAGTAATTGACAAGGAAGATTTCAAAATCTAGAAATATACTTGTAGACATATTTACCAACAGAAACAAGTCATATCTGAAATTTAAAAAAAAGCATAAGTCAATGTTTAGAGCTTTAAAAAAAATTAATACTTCATAAAACCTCATAGTTTCTGAGCTTACTTAGAAGATATAGTACTGGTAGTGGCCTATATAATTTTGCTAGAAAAATCAGTACATTCAAAAATCAGAAGCTAACAGCTAATAATAAATAAATTGTTTGTTCTCTTCAGGTATACACCGCATTTCAACCTGCCAACATTTCCATTAATATTGCCGCTACAAAACCAAACTATGTAGACACATCTAAACACAAGAAATGCATCATGAACTACATTTCCGTAAACAAAGTTTATTTCATCACGTTTAGTAGTTCGCACAGCACAAATTATCACGATTAATTTCATCGTGCAATTTCAGTGTAAACTTAAACGTGAGTAATGCATGCAGAATACCATATTCACTGTGTCGCGATGTAAACATGACCCGTTTAAATTAAATTTCCAACATTTGTCTTCAATAAGGCTAGCTTTTCAGGTGCAAAATAGTAACATATGCTAATTGTCTACACTACACCAACAATAATTTGAGAATAATATGATCCTATTGAGAGCAATGAATAAATTTATAGCGAATGGCACTAATGTTGCGGTTGCCTGTCAGATACTTCAAGAACGATAATTACAATGTGACTTACTTATGAAACGCTATTCCAGGTTTTTTCCTATCTCGTCTGTTTGTGCAACCATATGCATCACAACTTGGCATTATAGAAAACTTTAGAATATTAGAAAATGAAATATTCTCAGCAGCTGACACAGTGCAAACAGTCCAATGTTTTGGTACTCCTACGATGTCCGGCGCGCAGGCACAGTTTTTTCACGAGGTTTCACGGGTTTCGCGTTATCTCGTCTCCATATATTCCTTCCTCCATGGTACGTTTGTCTGATGCCTGGCGTTGCTTTGTTTGTTATATCTCTGGTCTAGATGGGGACTCGAAGGTGAGCGGACGCGTTTTGAACGGAGGCAGTGCGTGCATTGTGATCGGCGCAGAAAGGAAAGCGAAGTATGCTTTTATAAGTGCGTGAGGATAATTAACCAGAACAGTGAAAGTAGGCTATGAAATAGAATAAAGACAGCCACATCATTGTGAAGAACCGTGTTGGTGAATTCGCGTAATTAATAACTGTTGGTGATCAAAGCATTATCGAGACAGTGGAAGTGTTAACAAACGCAATAACCTGCATCTTTAAGAATATGAGGTCACGATTAAAATTCAGTCAGTTTGTAAAGTGGTGGTAACAGAAAGCATCTGGTGACGATTAAAAGTGTTTCTTGTATTGCAAATACTTATTTCTTATTATTTTGAAACCTAAAAGTTTTAGAACATTTTCCAGCATATCGTTGGTGGCGACCGGATGCGAACTAGTATTAATTAATTAACTGCATTAAAAACAATAACAATTTGCCATATTATAATGTTATAATATATATTATAAATAACATATATCTTCGCTACAAAATAACACAAAATTGGATTCTCGTCTACGATTTTTCGAGTAATTACAGATATTTGAATCGAAAAATGTCTCGTCGTGGGACAACAAAAGTGCCTAAATCACCAGAAAATGTGAGAAAATCCAAACGAAAATTCCTGTCTGAAGCAGAGCGAAAAGGAACTGCAGACTAAGAGAAAAATTGGTGCTGGGATCTTTGGCTGAGAAAGAAATAATCGAAAAAGATGAAAAAAGTTCCAATGATGCAGGTGAGGAGCCTTCAGTATCAACCTATCAAAAGAAATCGAAATTCTTGTCAAATGCAGAACGTTGTCTACTTTATTGAACTAAAAAAAAAAAAAATTGTCGCGAAATTTTTAAAAAAATTAATGTTCCTGCTAACGACAACAGATAAAAAATTACAAGCTAAATGCAAGAAATATAATAGCCTTTAGATTGGAAGCCTTGTAAGAAATGTGTATGCTTCTAAACTAATAACAAATTTAGTCAGTAAATTTAAAAAAAAAAAAAAAAAAATGTACGAGCTTCGATTATAGTAATCACGGATACCCAACGGATTTAGCGTCCTTACAAGCCTAACCCTGAATTTCCTTCATCCTTCTTTACCAAATTACTGCTCACTTAGTTGATTCAAGGCCTGCACCATGCAACAACAAAGGAATTAATCACACATCAAATCTTAATTTTAGAGGGTGTAAAGTATTTGAAGAATCATAAAATTTAAATTTCAGCTGTACTTCAAATATCGTCATAACACATGCAATCATCTTAAAATATTATTTAACAATTAGTTATTTTACAACTAGCATCGGGTAAGAAAGGAAGTTGCGAGAGAGTATGTCGTTGTTTACTTTGTTTCCCTTCACTTGTTCTATGACCACGTTCGATATCGGAATGTTTGAGCGTCCATAAATTTTGTACGTTGTTTCTGACTGCAGAGTCACTGGTTGCACGATTCTACAATCACCGCTAATGAGTAGTATAGTGGCAAAGAAAACAATCATTAATTCTAAGGGAATCGAATGAGACGGTTTTGTTTTAGTCTCTTCTCTCGTTAGATGATTTTTATGAACCTTGTGCAATGGTATCATTACAAGTACCCGTTTCAGCAACAAAAAGTTCATATTTGAAGTAAAATCTGCTGCACCGAGATACACGGAATACCAAGTGCTAACGATTTGTCCTTTCAAACCAGATATAGTAAATTTTGCGTTTTCTCATTCTTTTGGAGAAAACAGTGCTTCCGCCATTTTACTGCTTCATTAACATACCTGCAATTGCAGCAACAATGGAATGGAAGATATAAGCAAAGATGAGAGAACAACATCAACAATAAACACTCTACAAACACAAAAAAACACAATATTTCGGGCTATTCCCTTCTTCTCGGATATAGAAAATTTGTCGTAACTTTCATTATCAATGGTACCTTTTCTTTTTCTTTCCTTCTTTAATCTCTGTTTTCTTGAAGAAGAACATAGCCCGAAATATTGTTTGTTGTTCCAGCCATCCTCCCTTCCTCTATGGTGGGTACATTTTAGTACGCAGGCCTCGGTAGCGTGGGGGCCAGAGTGCTAGCTCTACGTTCCGATGGTCGCCGGTTCGAGTCCGGCCGAGGGCATGGGTGTTTAGTGTAAGTGTTGTGTGTATGTGTGTGTCGTGTCCGTCCTGTGGTATCTAGAGTTACTTGTAAAATAATATACAATGGAGAAACTGAAAACAATGGATGATCACACTTGAGTTGGCTGTATAGCATAACAGAAGCCAAATGCCATTACAAAAAATAGTTTTCCTTTCCATATATACATACATACATATCTACAGCTGTGAATTTTACAATTGTGTGACTCTTGTTTTTACAATCTGTTTTATTCACTGTTGCAAGTACCATTTCTCTGAGGACTACCTTCTTTTTTATCGCCAGTGATTTGATAACTATTTCGCACAACCGAGACAGGGTATTAAAAAAGTGGAAGACGATGAAATGTTGAGTTTATTAAACTAAGGATAGGAATAGCTACTGATGATGGTAACTGAGTGTTCGCAAAGTCACAAGACTATGGCTATGATAAAGAGTAATCTGTTTGATGAAGCTGAGGCTACGGGACGGGAATGAAGTCTGGCGCTGAGGATATTGAGGTTGTAAAAAGATATACGACGCCGTTACTACTGTTTCACGGCAGCAGTTTCTGGGGAATGACTGGACGCAGCAACAGGGAGGGAGTCTGCGTGGAACCCACAATGTGTAAATTCCAACGTAAAAACAACACACATATGCTTCATACTCTAGGAGGAAAATCACATTACGAAGTTAACAAAACGGGATTACATAAGCAACATGTCACAATAGGCTCTGAATGAAAGCATGTTAAAAAAATAATAAAGAATCAGAATGTCATTATTAAAATAAAAATTTAAAAAAATATAGCTTTTTGCAGGGCTTGAAATCGTTTTTCTCTCTTTTCTGTTATTAGTATTTGGCTAAATTTTCAATTTCTCGTACTACAGCCCTTTGAATTCGTCAGAATGACGTTGAAATACTAGTTAAGTTTTTTTAAGGGATTTTTTGTTGTTGTTTAAATCAAGTTTTTGAAATTTTATATTTTTTTGGAAATAATAAAATGAGTAATTCCGCCCCTGTCGTAGCCGCTTTAACCTAAACCGACAATCCAACTGGGTACAGTTTAACGTGGAATCCGAACCACGGAAGCGTTCCGGCGTACTTCAGAGTACACAGCAAGCTGTGCTAGAGGCGAAGGCCGGGTTAAGGACCTATGAAAATCTCCTCCGAAACCGAAATTTGAACCTGGGACCTTTTGATCCCCAGACAGACACCTTAACCACTGAGCCACCAGACCGCTCAGCGAAGAAGCTGAAGACGTCTGATTGTAACAATTATGCAAATTTGTAACCGAAAACTAATAATGCAATTAAGACGATGTAGTTGGAACCATCTTCTCAAAAGAATACATAATGTTAAAAAGAAAATTGGCGCCAAAATAAATACAACGGTTCTAGCATAATTTTTCTGCTTAGAGAAACGTAAGAACGAACTTCCCCCTCTGACGCTAACTAGCAGTACTCTGGATGAATAGCAAACACGAGGATTTGCGAAGATAGACGTAGTGCGAATTATGTTCTGCCAGGAAGCTGTCTTGCGTTTCTGCTATAGTGCGTCGATTAAATGCTTAGAAGAAAATCAGCATTGGTCACAACCAAACTGAAGTGCACGAACGGAACTCTCTCCAGCCTTCTCAACGCATGTTGTTTGGTTATTGAATGTTGGCCATACCTGATCAATTTCATAGATGACATACTCCTCCAGTGTTGGCTGGATTGTTCCGAAGTTGGTAATGGTATCACTGCCTGTTCCATTTTTACATGTGCTTAAATGTTGTCTCTGTGGAGATGGCTGTAATGAGTGTTGCACGGTGTAGTGTTTTGTTCTGTGTGTTTCGCGTATATGAATATGAAAAAAGGAAGAAGGTGAGTCTCGGTACCGCCACATTCAGGCCATCCCCTTCCGAAGGATACAAAGGAGCCACCACGTTTCACAATCTCTTCCGACGGACAAATCACCATCAGTAGTGTCGCATGACCTTAGGCGCTGCGAAGAACATTTTTCTTTTTTTTATATACTTACGGCTTTGCGCATCGTCGACGGCTAAGATTATTAGAGGCGGGATGGGACTGCGGACAAGGAACGGGACGGAATTCGGCCATGGCCTTTTTCAATGAAGCATCCCGGCATTCGTCTGGAGTGATTTGGGGAAACCATGGAAAAACCAAATCTGGATGCCCTGATGGGAATTTGAACCCGCGTCCTCCCGAATGCGAGGCCAGAATGTTAACCGTTCATCCACCACGCTCGGTTGCAGAGAAGAGCTGTAAAAGTAACGAGAAATTGTGTACCGTATGTATTCGTTACTAAACCAATCATCACTCGTTACTATCGTATAGTATCGTTACTCGTTACCTTTGATATAATCGAGCACTAGCATGAAGCATCGCTTCGAGTCACGTCGCGTTTGCGTTAAGGGATGACTTAGTACATTGTGAAGTTGAAGCAAATTGTTCATTTAGTAAAGTAAGAGTGGGCATATTGTACTGCAAAATAAAATAGGAGTTTAAATATCACATTTTAGAATAAACGCATTTCAAAAATGTTTGAAATCAATGAAATCTCACCAAAGTACGATCAACAAAAAAAAAAAAAACCATTAACCAACTCAAATTATTATCTATCCAAACGTTTTATCTACAAATTATGCACTGTAAATTTTAATATTATTCAAAAACAAAACTACAAAATATCTCTTTATGTTGGCAAAATTACTTACTTAGTTAGAAATATCAACACTTAACAGTAAATAATATTAATTATATTAAAATAATTTAAGCGCAACATGTTAGTACTCAAGCATTTTCCTTTGTAACGTAACTATTTCAAATCAAAATTCCCAGAAACACGCGACGCACGATGTTTAAATGTTCATTTAAATTCATTTAATCGCTTGGCGGACAGTTGCGTTTCCTGCATGATGCGCCGTATTCGTTCGTTTATCGAATCAAACTTACATCTGTACGACAAATGCGAGAAACGAAATGATTTTGTAACGTCTTGGTATTTCGAATCAGGCAACGTTCTCGTTACTCAGTAACGAATACTTACGGTTTGCCTCAACTCTACTGCTGAGAGGTATGAAATTTAAACCAGGACTTTGGTTGATAATTTGGTGATTAAAAACTGTGAATAATCACCTGTAGCACCGTGTAAGTCATAAACTGATGACTAAAAGTTTATCCACTACGGATACTGGAACCATCAGACATCGTGATATCATCACGTAGTCGCAACGACTCAAGACAACAGGTCTGGTTTCTTTCATTCATCGGATCAAAAATAAATTAAAGAGTGCTACGTTTTCTTTCAAACTCACAAATAAAGCGTGGGTGAGCGCTAAGGCTCTGGCCTCTCATTCTGTAGGGCGCGAGTTCGAATCGCCATCTGTGGAAATTTTAGTCATATTCTCCATTTTTATTTCATCAAATACCTGCTTTAAGATACAGCAATGTATTCAAATTAGTTCAGGTCTTCGCCATCAGGTAAACACTTGCAATCGATTATGGCATGTCTTGCTTAGCATTTGTTATTTACGATGCCTCAAGTGGGTGAAAAATTCAGTACTTGAGTGGCATGTTCTTCCGTACAGTGGACAAAGAGAGATTGCTACCCATTTGTGCCATCGATCTAAGCAGCTTTATTCCGATATATATATATATATATATATATATATATATATATATATATATATATATATTGCTAGATTGCATTTTAACCTCAGTCAGTAAAGGTGGTAATTCAAGATGTTCCATGGGAAGCTGCAGAATAACATCAAACGCGCTCATTATCAGCTGTGTTCAGATTTAAGATGTCTTGAAAATCTTCTTTCCTGATTTTGACAATATAGCCACTGTCTCAAAGAGATATAGTTCTGTAATCAGTCCAGAGAGGGTGCATTACTTTTCAACTTGAGCTATAAATATCTTCTGTGACACCGACGAATTTGTGTATCTTGTGCGAATCTGCAAGGTGTGGTGTCTGTTAGGTTAGTCACTCCACCATTCCTTTTTCATACAAAGAATTTTCTGTAGTACCTAACATCACTTCTCGAAAGTTCTTCTCCTTGAGTTGGGAGTCCTTTTCATTGGGCCAGGCAACTGTTGACCGTCTCTTGCAGTCGATCAGACCCTTTGCTTGATTGTCATATTTATCGAACTATTCCTAATTCTTCTTAAGTTTAAAAGCTAGAAATTTCTCTCAGATGGTATAAATAATTTCTTCAATTTCATCCCAGTGCCTAGTTATATATCGTACCTTGTATAAGCCGAAAGATAAACAACCTATGACCGATCGTGGTGAATGAGAAGTAACGATCTGGCCTCGCATTCGGGAGGACGCGGGTTCGAATCCCCGTCCGGGCATCCAAATTTGGGTTTTCCATGGTTTCCCCAAATCGCTCCAGGCGATGCCGGGATGCTTCCTTCAAAAGTCCACCGAATTCCTTCCCTTTCCTAGTCCCCACTCCCATCCCACCTCTAGTGACCTAGACGTCGACGAGGCGTAAAGTCATAAGTAGGGTTCGGATCTTTAGGAAAAGTCATATTTTTTTCCTGCCTTCTTTTTGACCCGAAATGCAGAAATAAACACTGATTCGACGTTTCTGATTGTTTTTAAATGTATTTTATATAGCCTATAAATGCATATTTGGGCCATTTTCCTAATTATGGTCATATTTCAGCAATTTTTATGGTCATATGGTCATATTTTGAGAAAAAAACTGGTAATTTTTGATAGAAGTTGTAGATGAAAAGAAATTAAGATAATTATTCAGAGAAATATATTCCTGTTATACATTGGAGAAAGAAACGAAACTAATTGTAACTAAATTGTTCAGAATTCACCAGCCAAGAATTAAAGTTATAAATTATTCTCAATCTCTAAACGTTAATGTTCCGCCCGCTTTTTAAATTCGACTATGCAGCAGCAGGATGCCTGTGTCGAGCCGCGTCAATCAATGTCTCACTTCCGACGGTATCGCGGGAATTGAGTCCACTGCAGTGACCCACCGATGAGTTGAGAGGAATCAATTGTCTTCCTATGATTCAGTACAGCGAAACTGCTGCTTAACGGGAAACCCGTCCCTACCTGGGTCAGGTATTCCCCACATACCAGACTCTCCGCGTCGAAACAAACACAAAGCCTTCAGCCACTCACGCACTGTCACCAATGCTTTTTAAAATAATCCTGAACCAGTGTTAAATCTGCAGTGGATCAGTGAGTACCGCCATGCCGAAAACAAAACTTTCTGAAAGTGTAAAGTTACGGAGTTACGTAAAGGAATTTGGAGAGGAGTATTTTAGCACAGATGAAAGAGTTCTTTTCTGTAAATTATGTGAAACTAAAGTGAATGCAACAAAGCGATTTCATGTGCAGCAGCACTGCAATACATCAAGACACAAGAATAAAGTAATACGACATTCAACTCGGCAAAGCAAACAGCGACTTTTCTTGGATACATCTACAGCTTCGTCGTCTTCCAAATTATCAATTTTTTCTAAAGAACTCTGTGAAATGGTGGTATCAACCAACATCCCACTTAATAAAGTGAACAATGAGCATTTCAAATCGTTCTTGGAGAAATACACAACACAGACGATTCCAACCGTATCAACATTGAGGAAGAACTATTTACCGTCTTGTTATGAAAATGTATTGCAGGCAATCAGAACTAAGATAGGCACCAATAAGATCTGGGTATCAATGGATGAAAGTACTGATGCTTGTGGGAGATACGTTGTAAATGTTATCGTTGGAACCCTACTTTCTGACAGACCGGGTGATATATTTTTACTGGACTGTGAAGATCTTGAAACAGTAAACCATTCAATAATTGCCGTCCGTTTCGACAACGCTATGAAACTGTTATGGAGCGGTGAAGTTAAGCGAGAACATGTCTTACTATTTGTGACCGACGCTGCGCCGTACATGGTAAAGGCTGGGAAATGTCTGAAGATGTTGTATCCTTCGATGGTGCATTTAACCTGTCTCGCTCATGGATTACATAGAGTTGCCGAGGAAGTAAGACTAAATTTCCCTGATGTTGATAGGTTAATATCAAATGTAAAAAATATTTTTGTTAAAGCTCCAATGAGAGTGGCAAAATTTAAAGAAGACGCACCTTCCATCCCTCTTCCACCACAACCAGTACTTACTCGTTGGGGCACATGGCTCGATGCAGTTAGCTATTACTGTGAATATTATGAAAACATACGGAAAATAGTTTCTAATTTTGATAGCAGTGAAGCATCTTCCATAAAAATTGTCCAAGAACTCTTTTCCAGTAATTTGTTCAGAAATTTGGTATCACAACTGCGATTTCGCGTCTTGAAAAAATTGGTCTAGAACTGAATGAAAGTTTGGCGGTCGTTAAAAGTGTGGAAACCGAAATAGGCCAAGCAGGGGGCAGTGTGGCTAGTTTGCTGAAAAACAAATTCGATAAAGTGTTGTGTGGGAATAAAGGATATAAAACAATTTGTAAAATTAGTGAAATTTTACATGGTGGCGAATCTGTTTTGACTGAAGACGACCCACAATTAAATTGCAGTGACCTGACTCTGTTTAAGTACGCTCCCGTCACATCTTGCGATGTCGAACGAAGCTTCTCACACTACAAGACAGTTTTAAGTGACAACCGGAGAAAATTCCTCTTCGAGAACTTGAAGATGCATGTGTTGATATACTGCAATGCTGGCATCAAACAAGAATAAAAAATGGTATGTACACTAATTCGCAACAAATGTATAGTAAATTTCCATTTTTAAAAGTAAAATTCTAGTAATCCATTCTTTTACAGGAACAAGAAAATAACTTTCAATAAAATTAATTTGCCAATCGTACAGTGAGTGCATAGAAGCAAATTATGCTGTCTACTTGAAAGCGACACAGCTACCATTTGAGCATTTTTAATGAATAAAAAATTTAATGTTTTGTCATATTTTGTCTCTTTTAGGTCATATTTACCCATTTTTAAGGTCATATTTGCCTGCATATTTCGCGATTTTTTGGGTCCTAAAGATCCGAACCCTAGTCATAAGTCAAAAAAATCTACTCCATCCGCTCTCAGCTGTCGACAAAAACTCAATGTAATACGTGTTATCCAAATTTTTTTTTTTTTTTTAGTTGGCAATTCAGCAATATCATACCATAATACGGTACTAGAAACGATTCCAGTGTACGCATACAATGATCTGCATGTCGGTAACAACGCAGAGTTGAAACTTCGTGAAATATAATTCCGAAAACTTTTAAAGTAATTATAATGAGATTCACATTCCTGTATCGTCTCTCATCTCTGTCTGTAGAATTCAGTGACATATGGCATTCCCCCCCCCCCCAAAAAGTGGAAAATGGAAATCTGATTTATGCCATTAAACGTAAATTATCATTTATACATCTTACTACCTGTTACCCGTATTTTATTCACTGGGTGTCTTCTATGACGGTTCCTGGAAGAGACTATAGCCCAAAGTTCGAAAAAGACAGGTGCGCTAAGGAGATTTGAAAATGGGAGGGAGGAAGGGGGGCGCATTTTAACTTTCCTTCGCACTTCACACTTTCGATTGGTTTGCGCCACTAAGCACTTCTATCCCCATCGCCGGAATACCGCTGAATGCTGTCTACCTTACAGGGGCGTGGTACCTATTTAAACCACGTTTTTCAGGGCTTTGGAGGCTGCTGCGACCCTATGTGCCTTGTATCAAATCCTCTCTGTACCAATTCCTAAACGACCCTAAAGTTTGAACCTTTTTTTCTTAAAAAAAAAAGCATTTTGTATAATCATCTTTAGAAAACATAGGTAAATAAGCCTTTTTTCCAACAACTGCCTTTTTCGCCAGGAAGCTGATAGGCTTTAGTAATGTTGTAACTAAATAATCATAATTTCGCGTGGTGTTAACGACCTACTGACAGAGTTTCTTACCTGTTGCTCAAACCCTCTTGACTAAACGGGTAATCTTTCCGTGTAAGCCGTGTTAAAGAGGATTTGAACAACATATTTTTTAAGAATCATTTACAGTTTCTAATAATACGATGCTGTTGATATCCACCTCATGTTACATTTCGAATGCGAAAAGTAAATTGCTTTTAAATCATACATCTATTCCAAACAGGTTGTAGCTATTTTAAAATTTATTATCTTCTTGTATCATGTATTCTTATATCTCGACGAAGAAATTTAACTACCAGACATTTGGTAGATCCGAAGATTGCAGGTTTATTTATTTTTATAAGGTAGGAAAATTGTTTATAATTACAATACATTTAATAAAGATTAACACTTAAGAAATCACGTCTAAAGCGGATCAACATTTAACTACAATCCACATTCCCTGACTCATCAGCGATAATCCTACTATATCTGTACTTCAGAGAGCTTACATAACCAACGTATCCATAGATGTAAATTCTATTACCTTAAATAAAATTACTATAAAGGCATTATGCCTGTTCTGTTACACTCCCACCGATGGAACCAGGCGGAAGTTGGCCTTAACAAAGCCCCGACTTCCGTCGCCAGGTAACCCTTAAACTAAGATTGAAATGATTACATATATCAGACAATATTAAATGACATGAAATACAAAAAATTTGGCTGGCAGCCACTCGACTACTCTTATGTTAATAACAATAATTTTTAACATTATTGCACAAACCTTGAAGTCACATATAAATGGAGAAAGAAATACAATGGAACATTAAAACAAAAAAACAAAACAAAGAAGAAGACAATCAAACACCACTCGTTGAACAAAAGTTGATATTGATCTTCATAGTGTTTTTTTTTTCTTTGTCCCCCAAAATGCACACCTTGCCAGAGGGCTACAACGGCTAACACTTCACCTATGAAACACAACATGACATGAGTTATTATTATTATTAATTGTTTTTTCACATTGGTCCTATTACTTTGCCTATGTAGAATCTTAAGTTAAAAAAAAAAAAAAAAATACTTTCTTTTGGACTCTAATGGCCTCAGAAAAGTGAGAAACGTGGAGGATTTGTCTGCATACAAATGCACTTTCAATCAGTGCTTGACCCCACACACCCATTCAATTTTACACTTTTATAAGATTTTCGAGAAACCACCTTGAAAACTCCTCTTATTCCATCATTCGGGTACTCTTCTACAACATCCTCTTCTTTCACACCTACTGGCGTTCCCCTCGAATTCCCGGTGTGGTTCTCACACACACTAGTCATTCCCACCAAGGATGCCCAGCATTCCTTCCTATGTCGCACAGTTCTTGCGTCTCCCCATGATATCACTCTTATCTTTTTATGCTCTGGCACTTCACTCCAATCGAGGTATTTGCATGAGACCGCACACATCATGAAAAAGTCTTTCTGCGTCCCCTTAGCGGCCACATAAGTTTCTTCCCTTAACAATTCTCTATGTACGGCTATCTGCCTATCCACCGACCAATAATGTAGTAGAAACTCCCTCTTGAATTCATTAAATGTGTTACAATTGCCAGCAAACCAGTCGGCCCATCGCCTCGCTCCTCCGGCCAAGTACCAACGAACCATCTCGATCCGCTGTTTTTCAGAAGCAACGGAGAAAGGTGCAAAGTCCTCAAAGTCCCGAATGAATTCAATGGGGTGCATATGCCCATCACCATCAAATTGTTCCCATTCATTTTTCTCTTCGACCCACGCTGCTGTTGAAGTCGAATGATGGCCCCTGACATTGGATACATCCTCCCTTTCTACTGCCGGAACTTTCACTCTAGTAACATCTTCTATCAACGCTGCTGTGGATAATTGGTACTTACCCAAGTTCTGTGAACTCAACTCCACATTTGCGACCACACTGTTTACCTTTTCTTTATCTTCTTTGATGTGTTTCCCCAAAAGGATACAGTGATCCTCTACCGCCTCCAGTCGCCTCCCGTGACTTACATTGACTTCTTCCACGACAACTGACTGTTTACTGAGTACTTCGTTATTCTGTCGTAACAGTATTGTCTCCCTACTCACACTATGCTCTAACCTAGTTAGCCGTTCCGCTAGTCGTTCAGCTTGTTCCTTACAATCAACATTATGTTGTCTTAATTCTAATTTGACATTCTCTAATTGTCGGACATTGTCTCCTAGCAACGTATTTAAATTCCCCACTGTACTCTCAAGTGATTGCAATCGACCCCCAAGCTCAGCCTTCAAATTACTTTCTACTGATTTTAAATCAGCCCTCAAGTTGTAATTCATTGACTGCATACTATTTTGAAACGATTGCAACTGTACCAAGATAGCACGAACTGATCCATCTGTGAACTCAGGACCTGAGTCATTCAAGGACTCACTTCCTATTGCTGCCATCCCCTCCACCATTTCACTCTCTTCTGTAGCCATGTTGTCAACACTCTCAATACAATCGCACAATATTTTGATTGCAAAGAAAAAAATATCCACCGAACCAGCAAGCAAACAAAAAATTAAAATTAAAACAGATAAATTCTGCTCCAACACTAATCACAGTTATTGTTAAACAAGGTGTACGCTATTGCATGCAATGAAATGCAAACAAGGTAACAACTATTAATTAATAAAATTCCCCAGGAAAGTTGAAACTATTTTTTTTTTTTTTCAATATTAACTCAAACTGACTTTTACTCGGGAAGAAAATAATTTAATTTCTTTTTCTTTATGAAAATTTTTTTTTTTTTTCAATGCAAATGATCATATGAAAATTCTCTCATGTCAGCTTGTGTTTCTTACAAAGATAAAAAAATTAGCACTTTCCTTTTGAAGAGAAGAACTGCTAGCTTCTAGGACTGCGTCCCGCTCTGCAATGCCGCCCCTTACAGTCTCCCGTAAATGAAGTTGGTTCTCTGCGTCGGTCGTATCGCTCCAGCTGCTGGTGTTACCTATGCGCCGGTCTCGATAATACTGAGCGGATCGGCTCTCCTCGGGAATCGTCGGCTCAATTCGGTTGTCGCGTTCCGGTGGTAATGGCTGCTCGCTTGTTAATTATTGTTACTTTATGTAATTCACTTTTCCTACCTTTTGTTTCAGTGTTTGTCCGTGGTTAATTATGCTTTTAATTAATCCCACTCCAAAACACACTGTCCTGTCGCGGTATTGCCATGTAGCTATTTTAAAATTTATTATCTTCTTGTATCATGTATTCTTATATCTCGACGAAGAAATTTAACTACCAGACATTTGGTAGATCCGAAGATTGCAGGTTTATTTATTTTATAAGGTAGGAAAATTGTTTATAATTACAATACATTTAATAAAGATTAACACTTAAGAAATCACGTCTAAAGCGGATCAACATTTAACTACAATCCACATTCCCTGACTCATCAGCGATAATCCTACTATATCTGTACTTCAGAGAGCTTACATAACCAACGTATCCATAGATGTAAATTCTATTACCTTAAATAAAATTACTATAAAGGCATTATGCCTGTTCTGTTACAAGGTGTTTGTGACGACCCATCTTATTTCTTTCATACTTAACTAAAAAAGATAAATGAGGTATCAGCTTGAAGATCAAACTCTCCGCTTTGGTGCATCGTTAACTAAGAAAGGAATTTTTCGAAATTCAACCCGTAAATGGCAAAATTATGATTAATCAAGGTCTCGGGTATGCGATAGTTCACAGTCAAGCCGCTGGGCTTCGCTGACGTCGTTAAGGAGTGATCGCGTTGCCTCTAGATAGCAATACAACATGTCACAGAGATATTGGTAAACTGTGTGTGTTTTCTAGAGCAAGGGGCTTTTCCGATATTTTTCGTTCTGTTAGGGAATCATTTTATCATTCATAATTTTTTTTTAAGCCGTTGTAAGCGTTTTACTACGTAGATCTATCTGTTTCAGTTGACAAATAAACAGTTGCTACATATTAGCCAACTCTCCTCCTAGAAAATACAATTACAGGACACTTTTATTTTAACTTATCACCTTGTCGACGTCGCGTTAAAATAAAACATACTCTGCTTTACTCCTAGGAACATGGGTGTAAGTTGGTCGAAATATTATCAAAATCGAACCTGTACTTTTGGCGTGAATCGCGTTTAATGGATACTAATTTATCTTAAGTTTCCCATTTTTTCGATGTTATATTAATATGAAATATAAGCTATTGTACTCCCAGGACAAGGAGATGCAAATTATTCACAATCTCATCTTAATACGAGTATTAGTAATTACGGAAACCACCTTCGACGCAACATTTATACCGAGCGTTGTGGGTGCTCGCATTCGGGAGGACCCGGGTTCGAATCCCCGTCCGGCCATCGAGATTTGGGTTTTCCAAGGTTTCCCCAAATCACTCCAGGTGAATGCCGGGACGCTTCCTTCATAAGGCCATGGACAAGTTCCTTCCCGTTCCTTGCTCCCTGTCCTTTCCCACCACTAGTGACGTCGATGAGGCGTAAATCCATATAAAAGAAACATTAATACATATTTGTGGACACGTTTATCTAAAATTTCTCAGCATTTTGACGTCACATCAAAATGAAACGTATCCTTGGAACATGGACTGTGCATTATTCAATATCCCATCAAAATCCGACAAAATCTGTCACTTGAATTTCGTTCATCCAAAGGACTCAGACAAATCATTCAAAAAAATAAATAAAAATAACCTGGTTCACTCCTTCTTTGTAGCTTATTAATAATTATTTTTTTCCAGAAATATCTTAAATTTTCAACTTTTTCGTAGTTACAGTTTCACTATATTTATTAGACTGAAAGCTTGTCAAATATTACGGAGTGTTCTGGAGGACCAGTTGCTTAACTGGAAGAATAGTTATAAAACAACGCACAATGCAATTCCTATTGCCTTACGCCGCAGCAAAAACTTTTTGTTAATAGCTTAGTTCAGATAGCATTTTAACTTAACCATAAACTCCGTTAATATTGCTGCCAGAATCTCAAAGCTTCAATTACACTCGAATTAATACATTCACTGCGTCGTATGTTAAACGCGATATAAACTTGATCAAAAATCTTCGTGGCTTCTTGGTTTTTTCTTTTTTGTTGCTCGTGATTCTGATCGATATTCCAACGTCTGAACGGCTGACACAGTTGAAACTACTTGCATGCGGCTGAGATAATGACCTTAGCTATGTGGCGTCAGGGAAAACAAAGGCCGCATAGATAGCGATGAATGTGGAGCTACTTCCATCCGCACTAAGTAATGTTTTTATTAACATGGCACTGACGAAAACAACTTAAATTATCATAAAAATATTTAAATTACCCATGCCCCTTGCTGTAACGTCAAATGCCAATTATCTTTTTGATCCAGGCTAAATTTCAATCTAATCAAAACTCCCGCTAACATTGCTGATCGAAAATTAAAGCTATTTTCGTACATATCTATGAGCAAAGAATTTAACTAAAATATCTACATCGGACGAATTTAAATAAAACATCTAATAATTAATATGTTAATTCAATCGCAATAAGTTCTCTCCTTTCAGTGTTTTGGCAATTCATTTCTTTAACTAGATAAAACTGTTATTAAGTAACGCTTATAACCTCGAATTGGTAGTAACATCTCTGGCAGCTGTAGCCCACCAACGAAGGCCGGGAGCGAGATGACACAATGACCAAGCTTAGTCTTTTATTAGTATTGATAATAGATTAAATGATTTGTGATTAATTCAGTTTCGACCAACTTGTACAGAAATGTTGTGTCATCAGAATACCATATGTGCGCAAACTGCTGGGTTAGCCCAGAATAGCCTAGCCGGGAAGACGCTTCTCATTAGTCTCTTCCACCCTCCTTTCCATTTCGTGGTCGGAATCTCTGAGGGCAAAAAGTTGTTTAAAGGTAAATTATTGCGGCAGTTATAAGAAGTGTCCCGCGGGCATGGCGAGTGTATGTATGCAAATGCCTCGCCGGGCCGCCTGTGGGGAGCGTGGCATGACGTCGATGATGTGTAAAACAAATATATGCATGGGGTGGGATCCCCGGCACAGCCTCGCTGACGCCAGCGCCACGCCGCAGCCTACCGCCGAATTAACGGCGACTAATTTATTTGCGTTCGTCACGGCTTATAATCGAGTTTCTCGTTTTTGGCGTGTGACGTAAAGGGTTAGAACGCGTCCCTGGAACGGAACTCCAGCTCTTGCCTCATTAGGCTATAAATACATTTTTTGGGCGGCGTCCCTCTCCGAATTTTTTTTTCGTGAGACATCAAAAGAATAATTATTTCCGCTTTCTGTGGAGAAGTGTTAGTTGGCGAGTGTGACGTGGAGTTGTCAGTGCCCAGCTGACCCTGCACGGTCACACGTTGATATAAATTATGCCTTTGCTCTTAGAACCGTATTAACTACCACTGCACTCTGCTGTTCAGTGCTCGCCCTCATGACGGCTTTTGTCGTAATTACTTTCAGCTTACACTAAATTTCTGGATCGCAGGATTTTTCTAAACTTCAAGAATTTTAGTTTCAAGGTAATATTCACTCCAATCGGAAAAAAGTAAATTGTATGAATGTACACGGTGTAACATACACGCTACATTACTCTCTTACGTTTTTCGGGGGTTCGAAAAATTTATTTTCAATTTCTTTGAAGTTATTTTTTAAAACATTTTATTTAATTTTTTTGGAACAATTGAATACTTCACTTGCAGTCGAAAAGCCCTTTAGTAAACAAAAAAAGAAATAATATACTAACCCTGTTTTAACATTTTCATCCTGATGTCTATGTAAATGGAATATATGAATTTTTAATTTTACGATAATTATTTTTTCTGTGAATTTGGTGCTCTCTGGTGTCTGTTTTATGAGATTTATAATGTACTTGTATCTATTTTGTCTTTTTGTCGTCGGCGTAATCTATTCTCGTTAACATATGAGACATTTAGGTAACGTTTACATTAACATACAAGTGTTCCATCACAACAGGTCGTATGGAATTTATGGCTCAATATTGGTCAACAGAACTATTGAAAATTGTAGTTAAATTTCATATGTATCAGTTCATTATACATTTTTTAACTTAATTAAATTTTTCCTGTGTAAATTTCTGTTTAGAGATCTAATTTAGGTGTATAGTGTTTATAAGGTTCGCCTAAAAATTTTGTTCGTGAATCATAACTGTCCAAAAAACTCAATTCACTGTATTGGAAAGCCCTATAAGCGCTTACGTTCCGTCAGAAACTATTATTACAAATTTTAATATGAAGTGCTCTGCCATTTTTATACGTAGTTTAGATTAACAATTATTCAAATTTTTCCAACTTTACAATAATTTTACTGCTTAAATTATTGAGGCACTACTTCTTGTAACCCTAAATTAATTATATTGCCCCTAAACTTGCTAACTAAATTATCTAAGTGAACCCAACCGTCTTATTCGACTTTTGTAGCATCCTATTATATTTTAACTGATGATGGTACCAACTCCGCCCACCTTATATCTGATCGTTCATCATTAAAACAGATTGATTCTGTTGTAGGTGTGGTAGCTACCAGATGGCGAATTGTTCTTCCCTTAAAAGTTTTAACAGCTATACGTTTGATTATATAGTCATGTATTTAGCAACTTCAAAAGTATTCGTGAAATTTAATTGCATTAAAAGGGAAGAACACTTTGTGAGCTTCTAAAACATATATAGTATTTGGATAATATTTGAGATAATTCATGTTATTTTTATTATTTGGGCTTTACGCTCGGTGACGACCGGTTGTCATTAGAAGTGATAAAGAACTGATTCCAAGGAAAGGGAAGGAATTCGTGTAGAGTGATTTGGAAAAACCATAAGGAATAGGTACCTGCGTCTTACCGAACGAGAGGTCAGATCGTTACCGCTTACCCACCACGCTCGGCACATTCGAGTTAGACAATTTTAGCGAAACTTAGGAAAAACCCTTGTATAACATATAACTTGTTTCTTTTTTTAAGTGCTGCCTGTACGTTGTTTCAGAAAATCAACAACAGCAGCAGTCCGGTAAGAAGAAGACGAGCTTCTCACGCTTCCTGCGAGGGTTGAAGGCGGCGCATCGGAAAGAGAAGTCCGCCCCCAACACCTGTTCGGGGTCTCCCAGGCACGTGAGAGCAACCGCAACAACAGGGTGAGTATCGTCATGCCGCAAATTAGATGTTTTCACTACATTCAATAGAGGTAGTACTCTGGGTAAAAATATTAATACTTTATCTTTCGGCACGGAGCATTCAAACACTTTTTTTTTTTTTCCTTTTCACTAGCTAAGCCTTCGGTTAAAACATGTTGTTTAATGCAAATGCTCATATTACAGGAGAATATTCGTGAAGATAAACTTGGGTTCTGTGTCAGTATTCTGATTTATAAAGGTCTTCAAGTAAATACAAATTCTTGCCATATTTTGTTTTGTTTTTAAATAACATAACAACAGAGGGTAATGAATGTTTAAAACTGACGAACACCGATATTAATATTATTATTATTATTATTTGTAAAATATTTATTACTGTTGGTATCTTATCCTAAGCTTCTCTTTGGATATCAATGCCAACTGGTTAAAGACTTCTACTACATTTGAACTAACGAAGAGCGATAGTATTCCAATACACATTAGGTTACTGAGTTAGCTTGCAGCTATGTAGATTAGAAATTAATTATCTCTTAAAAATTATTGTGTTATTACCCAGCAGCACTCTACAATTCTGGCGTGATAAGTAAAGAATGAACAGTTAGATATTTTGCAGTGAACGGGAGACATAAATCTAAATTATTACTATCATTTTGGAGTATTTATTGGTATCAGCAACTCTTTCTTATTTGTATTGCCTCACAAAAGAAGGGAACAGTTCATGCTCCTTTTTTCGATGTTTTGCGATGCAATGTTCAAATAAAGTAATGTAGAATCGCCTACTATTAATTTACATAGCATGATACGGACAATCATATAAAATTTACGTACTGAATTCAGTCTAATGGAGGAATTTAAGGGGATCTCATCATATTATTATTATTATTAATTAAATTCATAGCTGAAACAGCCACCTAAATTTAACAAGACTCGTTAGATTACGATGTTAATATCAGATACTGGAAGATATTTGTAGTAAATTAAAATAAGCGTCTTCTCACAACTATTCGCGTCGTAAACTTTTCATTAATTGAAGAATACGAGTAAATTGCCGAGATAGTCAGATGTGCTTCTAAGATATCTCGACAAGTCTTGTTATCACTACCTTTTATTCATCTTCTCTATTTATGCAACTGAACACTTGTCCAAGAAAAACGTAGATGATAATATGATGTTATTTGAAACAACCATTTAAATTTGGAATAATTAGCATTTATTTAAAGAAACGGATTTTTTTATATTATTACCACTAGATGGGTCATTTTTCAATTTTCCTTTAGAGATCAACACAATTGCATGATATGTTAGGCGAGTCCATAATCTTGTGACAAGTAAATGAATCATTTAGGAGAAATATTTTAAAAGCTAATGCAAAAGAAATTACTTTTTTCCTTATCGTAGGTACAAGAGAAATTTTTATATCCTTAATTGGGAAAAAATTTCGTGCAGTATTTTCAAATCCCACGTTTCTATTAGTCTATAAAAGGGTGTTTGCCTTTTTTGATCGGACTAATTTTGCCAATCCAGCAGGGCCCTGCTCATCATTAGCGCCAGATAAATACGATCCAGAAATATAAATTTTAAACAAACAGCGCAACTAAACGAAGCAAACATTTCCATATTGAAGCGAATTTAATTTCGTTAAAAACCGATTTCGTGTACCTGATGTTGGACTATCATATGTGCTTAATGTTATTTCCTCCACGTGTAGTGTAGGTGTATGTGTTGAAAGGGGGAAGGGGAGGCATCACTCCCGCGCCATTTAGCATGACAGCTACAAGCATCGCCAAATGAACGAGAATCATGACGAGGATAAACACGTTCTCGATTATTTGCAATCGATCCGGAATATTGTAGCCGTCAGCATTGCTCCCGCGCTACATATTCGTGCACAGCAAACACAACACTTTCGTCGTGTTTGGCTCCTAGGTTTGTAACTGATGTGTCCACATAGCGGACTGGGCAAAATCCATGCACACTGCGCACGACTCCGCATTCCAGCTGTTAAGAGTCCATTTTGCTACTGACAACTGAAGACATTTTCGGACTCTCAACTAAATGTTGGTATGTTTTCAGTTTTTATACCTCTCCCAAGTCAAAACTTAATCCTCTGGGGAGTGAAAATAGAAAAGAGTCGCCTGAAACGGACATTTTAGTTGTTTCTTGAACGAGGGATTCGATTGAATACGAAACTGTTTTCGAACCATCACCGAGTATCACTATAGTTAGTTTTGTGGGGATGCAATTAACACCAGTAACAGTCTCAGAAATAAATAAACTCGTGAAACAATTAAAACCTAAAAATTCTTTCAGCTATGACAATGTTTCAAGTAAATTACTGAAAAGACGTTCAGATAGTATCAATCATGTACGTGCCCACATTTGTAATGAATCCTTAATGCAAGGTGTATTTCCAAATAGATTAAAATATGCAGTTGCAAAACAGTTGTTTAAAAAAGTAGAAGCAACATGTGTAGATAACTATCGCCCCATTTCATTAGTTAGATATGAGTGAAATTCGTAATGACAAAATTTGGTAGTTACCTGATACCTCGCCGGTTTGTACAGAAATAGCGAATTTTGACTTGCCGCTAAATCTAAACTGTGCACGATTTGGAAGGTTCGATCACGCACACACCCCCAGTTAAGATTACTGATATCACATTGACTTTCTCCTAGATACGGGATAACTGTAACACGTACGGCTTTAATGACAGAGCTCGACAACAAAGAGATAAAATTTCAATAAGCTGTTCAGTCCGCCTCTCTCGTAGCCAACGAACCTGGCCCAAGAATCATATCGGTGAAGAATAATACAATTTTACATACAACGCCAATGACGCAAACGTTCTGACGTACTTTACACATGCTACCAAGCCAAAATTTGCAAACTGTCTTGTATATTTTTCTGTAGAGAGTGATCGTCTCAAAATTCTCTTTAAATCTCGTTTTCTCGTCTGCCGTTAGCATCGCTTTTTGTGGCCGAGAACTTTTCGGGTGCAGTAGTTCAAAGCAGGCTATGCGAAAGTGTAAGGCAGGTTAAGGGGCTATAAACGTTCCAACCAGAAATACGAGCATTTGATTCTTCGGACTTGTTGACAGCAGGTAACTTTGTATTCAGTCTTTCCCCCTAAATGAACAATGTTGTAAGAGTGTATTCGAAGTACTAAGATTGTATTCAGTCTGGGTAGACGAGATTCGTCGGTGAGATCACAGTTACAAAGTGTCGTTAGATGATCTCGTGCGGCATCGCAGATGTCACGCCTCCCCCCCCCCTTTTTTTTTTTTTACTCAGGTACCAAATTCTAAAAAGAAATATGATGGCGAGAAATTCAAATACTGCGGCGGTAAATTTAAACTCTAAGCAATTTACAATGGCGCACCTTCCCCACTACATCCACCCATGGCCTGTATGAAATGATCCTGTACATAGTCCGGCTTAGCTCAGTCTGCTGAAATGGCTAGTAAAGTGATTTTCATCGCTGTAACAGTTAAATAGCAGTAATAACAAACGAAATTCTCTTTAAATTCTATGTTTCCTACTTTACCTGTAGCATTGCTGTCTGTGGCCGAGAACTTTTCGGATAGGATAGTACCAAGGAGTGTATGCTATAGTGAAGGGCTGCTTAAGGGGCTGCCAGTCAACCAGTGGAGATATATGGGCACTTAAAACCAGGGTCTTTACACGTGTGTATAATTTTATATTCAACCTTTCCAGCTGAATGAATGATATTGTGTGAGTGAATCTGTTGTTCTGTAGGTTAAATAGAATTTTTCTGCAGTCACGTCCTCACCGTCCTTAAAATGTAATCTTGTGTGTTAATACCACAGGAACTACCAACGAGACGATGAAATGCATCTGTTACATACAGTCAACTTGAGAATAAAAGAATGTCCTAGGGCTGAAATTCCTCAGTCAGTAGTATTCACATCAGTGTAGCGTTTCCGACCGCCAACTCGTAACATGCATACACACATTAAGTTATTGAAACATTGCTTCAGAAGAATTGATGTTCTCGTGATGAATAGGCCTATATCTTGTGACTTAATGCTGCAAACCTAAGTCCTCATGAACAGGAGGAAAACGAAGAATTTTTTTGTCTCCTACAAGAAACCAGAAATTTGTTTAAAGTCTTTTCTTATTAGGCCAGGAAGTTGTTGAATTTGAATAGAAGAAAGATAAACAACCCTTTCCCGTTTACGGCTTTATTCTCCAAAAAGGTCGAGGCCATCCATTCTGTACTTCTGTATTCCTTTGAATATACATTGCAGTGATTTCCAAGTAGATAAATTCATTCACTAATTTCAAACAGAAGGAAGAACTATTTATTATAATAATATAGAATGTTGATTTTAGCCAAATGACACTGTCATAACATCCGTGGGAAATGGTCACAGTATGCTGAAGCCATATTTTGAAGTCTCTTGTGTGTTTTATAGAATACGGTAACATTTAAGGTGAAACTTTACGGCTGAGTTAGTCAAATGTTGCCTGAGACATCCAATGTAGCTAGAACTGACCTATACCAGGAAAGTGCATTAGTATCTTCAGAGGAACACTGCTGTTTACGTAAAGATCATCCACCCCTTAACATTAACAGCAGGAGGATGAACACACGCCGTCCCTCCCTTCCCCCCAACCCCCCCCCCCTCCCAGACTTGCAGTACGTGTAAAGGTACGTTCCCATGGCGCGAGCTAGGGAACGCCTGTCATCTTTGCCACATATGTTAAGGCGCATTCCCACGATCCCTTGTAGGAGAGGTGAGACGGGACGGGACGCCATGGGAACAGGGTCGCCCCTGCTAGCGAAGAGGAGACGCAGCTACCCACTCTGAGTCGGTAAACATCACAGGCGAGTGTAGCGGTGCGCTGTTGCCATCGGTTTGCAGCAGCGGTGCGCACCCCTTCTGTTGCTGTAAAGTGCTCTGTGCCAAACGACACTAGGCAACGTGGTGCGGAGGTGGTGGTAAGTTAAGCTAGGACTAACCTGCGGCCCGCGGTCGTCCCTACACTTCGGCTAATGAGGTCCCGTCTCGTCTCGCCTCTCCTACAAGGGTTCGTGGGAATGCGCCTTTAGGAGGGACGGCTCTCCTCGAACCACCGCAAGGCGGTAGAAGAGTTTTTTTTTTTTTTTTTTTTTTTTTA
>JARYHS010013630.1:182163402-182269661 GCA_031002005.1 Vandiemenella viatica
AAAAAAGGTAACGAACTTAGAAAAAAGAACGAATGATTGTTGTGCTGCTAAATCCCAAGCAAACACTAGATTGGTCCGGGTCCGGTAGCATGCGAAAACATTTACTGTCCGGGTCCATTCGAATAGCATTCATTCTATCGTTTATACTTAAGATTTTTTTTTTTTTTTTTTTTTTTTTTTTTTTTTAATAGACGATTCGAGGTTAAAATTGAATAACGTGTATCTTAGTTAATAAATCTGTACGACAATGACACTTGCTTCATTGCTAACTGATACAATCTAGCTTCTCTTCTAGTCTTGTGTTGCTTGGTTTATAACTGTTGTTTGCAGTTAATATAAATCAATTTTTTGAATATTTCCTACGTCGTTAACGAGCATTCTATATTTCAGAATTAATGCAAGGTCATATAAGAATTTTATACGGTTCATTTTTATTTCTTTGGTAGTTTCGTTCTTCCCAGAAACTATTTAGCATTTCCTTCAATGGGTATAATACACTGATGACGACCGTAAGAAAACTGTAACACTATCGCTTGCCATATTGTGTGGTAAAAATTAAGAGGAAGTTGTGTAGGTGGTTATACTGGCTGAGTCCTTCGCTAATGACGTTCCTTGCATTATCATGGCTCAGAAGGATGATTGTTCGTGTTTCACGCGCCAAAGGTTAATGCTGTGCAATACAGCCAGCTGTTAATCTGTGTTGAGGATCAACTGTTGTAATTACACGTTTGTGATTATGATGCTACTCGCTGTGGACTTCTGAAGATGAACACAGCACTTCATTAAAAGCAGCCATACCCCATGCCGAGGTTCACTGCTACGGCGTCACCAAAGCTGCCGAAATGAATGAAAATGGATTTGAAATCTGAACAAAGAGATAACGCCTCGGCGCCGACTCATGGGTGTTGTTATTCTTCATTGGATAGCTACCAATGTAGCTCACGTTGGTAGTACAGTTAGAATACGCCCTCACATATGATAACAGCCCTCAAAATAAATTCCAACAACGTATGCAGCAAACAGTACTAGGTCAAACGCTTTTCACTCAGTTGCAACTTATCCCATTCCTGTTAAAAAGTCTGTAAATGGCTACGACGTCGCCAAAATGTCATGTGCTGGATGAGAAAATATTAATAAAACTGAAAAACTTTTCAAATGTTGCGTTTAACACACTGGGTATTCACAGTCTCACTTTTAAATATGCGCTACCTCCGTGTATGACGTTTCCTTTACAGCATCCCAGTTTGACTCCTTAATATCGCCCGCGAAGTTTCTGAATTAAGTTCTGCAACGGAAAGCATTTTACCTTCAGAGATCAGGTCAGATGCTGGATGTGGTTTGTTTGTATTCCCTAACTTTGATATGCCCTCAACCAGCGGAAGTGATCCTGATAGGATATACCCAAATGCTTACAAATCAAACAAATTTGAGCGGTGGACTGTCAAAAACATTGGAGACTACGCGGCGCAGTGAATTTTGCCTAGGGGCATTGTCCCTTGCTCTGAGAACGAAACCCTGTTACAGAAACAATTATTTTCCATCTATCGAGAGTTCTCTTAGTATTAACATTTATATTTGATTTCATTACATTTTGATGGCACTGACTTCAACAATAATTGATTCAATGTTGTTTATTTAAACTTCACCCGAAAAATCACGCGAAATGTGTTATTTTCTCCTCGAGGTTATCACGATTTGTCGTGAAGTATTCTCTTGTTCATCTGTTTCATCTCTCATAATCAGTAACTGCAGAAAAAGTGTATTGTTATCTGTTGAAGGTAATATTATCTGAATGAGATGCTAAATTATAAAATATTTATGGTCTCTTGAATGGAAAGCAAAATACACGTACAACCAATGGAGGGATCATTCGTAATAGACTGAAATGGTACAAATAAATTTCGCCAGCCTTAGACTTTTGAGCACGCATTGGAAGGAACAGAATATATTAAATAAATCTCGAACTTTCTCATTTTAACTCCGTGGTTAAGTTTGTTGACTTTAATCAGTAACAGAACTAGATCTTAACAGGTAGCCTGATCGAAAAACATAAAAAAAATCAATAGTCTCAACAACAAAGAAAGTAATTTAGGGAGAAACAAGGGACGCGGTTAAGATGAAATCACTTTTTCCAAAATAAATATTTTTCACAAATTGCGATGATGTATTATAATGCCAAAAAACTTCTAACAGGGCCTCGATGTTACATGATCAAAAAAGAGTCTGTAGCAGCCGTATTTCTCTATAACATGTGTAAAATGCTTAGATGATGGCCATCTTCGGCTGCAGTAATTCGTAGACATAAAAAGAGAGCTATCATCATAACTAATTTGAAATACAACTCTTTCGTTTGATTTAAAGCAAATATAAGCCTTTTAAACGTTTATGATCATATTTTATGGCAATTCACGGTGCCGAGAAGGTAACCTAGTAGGAGACGTTAAGTGTATTCAGACAGCCATCATTGTGTACACTTACGTATTCAAAACACCCTTACACACTGTCTAGTAGAACACATAAAATTTAATGCGTGAATAAAGTACAGCTCGGAGACAGTGACAATTAACATCCACCTTACTGATGCCGCCGTCATCTAAATGCATATCAGATTGTTATTTACAACGCCAAGCATCCAACTGCAGTAAAACAAACTCCCCGCCGAAATATATAAACATGTCCTGTTTATAGATGTTAAAAATTCAAAGTAGCTGGGAATAACAATTAGCGTTACTCAGAGTTTTCCTGTAAGATAGTATTTATAAGCTATGTCGCCTTGTGATTAAAGGAACTGTTGACTTTCGTTTCCTTTACGACAGGGCTACCTTCTTCGTACAAACACGAGAGAAAAACGAGTTGCCTAAAGGGTACAGCCTCTTCTGTTAAAACTAATCAACAAAACTCTACATAACATCACAAAAAAATTAAATATACTGCAGGGTTACGCCAACGTTTCTTACTGACGTTAGCCCAGAATGTCTTTCATAACTCGAAAGTTTAATCAGTTGAAGAACAGACAACTAAAAGCAGTCATCCTGAGAAGAACATTTTATTGTTTGTTGACTCAGGAATTCATTTATCCCAGTTAATATAAAGCATTTTTAGATCCGTTATCAACTACTGAGTCTCTTCGCGTTTAGTAACAGGTGAGTGGATCTTTTAATGAAAAAGGTGAATTCACATGCTCTCCATAATGACAAAGCTACCGCCCGCTCCGAAATTGCGAATTTCCTGTGCTTAATTACTGCCACTGCAGTCAACTTTCTTGCTTTGCTTCCTGGCAAAAAAAAAAAAAAAAAAAAAAAAGCATGTACGATTTTTTTAGAACCATTTAGGGATTTGAAAATAGAATACTTGTACGCAACGATTGAAAAATAAGAACATTGGAAACAAGAAATTGCTTCTTCTAAAATAAAATAAAAAATTATAGGTTCCATTATTTTTTACTGCAGGTTTCCTGAAACTTTTGTTGTTTTTTTCTTGACATCCCATCCTACGCAAGTATCTGATGTTATTAGAATGTTGCTTGAACATGTATTTGTGAGCTCTATTCCTTTAAAGATGTTTCTTTTGCTGAAAATTCGCTATAAGTATACTGCTACATCTCTCTTCCGATATTTTAGCCAGGATCGCCATTGCAGTTCGTCAGTTATATTTACTGCAGTAGTTTTCTTGTTACAGCCTGAGAGAAACCGAAATTCTTTCCTTAGAATACCACACATACATTGCGAATACTGTCTTTGTACGCATCGATCCTTGGGAAAGCAATGAACACTCGTTAGGCCGGCCTCGGTAGCTAGGGGCTACAGTGCTAGCTCCGCATGCGAAGGTCGCCGGTCCGAATCCGACTGCGGGCATGGATGTTAAATGTTGTGTGTCTATGTGAATGTCCTGTCCGTCCTGTGGTGTCTATACTTAGGAGATACAATATATACACACTGGATGACGTCTGATTTACTGGAGGCTATGGTAATCACATTGCGCTGGCTGTATGACCTCAGATGCCGAAAGCCATTAAATTAAAAAAAAAACCACACTCGTTATTGATTAACAGGGTACATTCAAATCTAGCCTAATTTCTAATTTAATTTAATTGCGATGGAGTGCCCGCTCTGGTGGCAATTTACTTATGTTTACACCTATGTTTTCCCTTTCCTGTACTCGCCTATTTTGCCCTCTACAAATTTCAACTTTAAATTCTTTCAGCGTTTTTGGTAAATTATCTATCATTTCTCTTGGTAACTTATTCCAACCCCTAATCCCCTAACCACTGAAAGAAAATCTTCCCACATCCTTGTACCTGAAATCTAGTGCTTGGTAGTGATCATTTCACCTTTTCTCTTCCTAATTCTTACACCAATAACTTTCCAACGACTAATCACCAGTATACGCCTTCCACATTCCTATGACGCTATTCACTCACCTCCTTTCTTAAAATGAATCGCATTCCAACTCTTTTATCATATCAGTTACTGGTTGTGTTCTACAGTAATTTCCAGATACAAATATAGCAACCCTTCTTTGCACGTCCTCTAACTCCTGTATTTGATACCCAAAATGTGGGTCCCATACTACACCACCATATTCAAACAGTGGTCTGACCAAATATTTGTAACTCAATTCCCTTACTTCTCTGGTACATCCCCTTATCACTCTCCCCAACAAGTGAAGGATTTTGAAATCTTTTCCTACTACCTGTCCACTAACTGAAGGGAATCAAAAGCCAATAAAGTACTAGCTGGTACCTGCGACTTCGTACGTGTGGCCGTATAATTTCATTGCTAGAATTGAGTATAGAAAGCTTAAGTAATCTATGATTTGTCCCAAACAACACCGCGTCGGCATAATATGACGGGAAAGTTATCACTATATCATTCTACCGTCGAACCTGTCTCATGAAGAGAATCAATTTCTTACATTTTTACAAGCAGAAAAACAAACAAAGGTGCGAGAATTTGGAGGGGGGGAGGAGGGGTTTAACTGAGGGCCAGCTTTATTTCAGCTTGGTCTTGTCCTCTTTCTTCAGCATGAGCATCAAATTCTTGGGTTCTAATAACTTCAGCTGCTCGTGCATTTCTAGAGCTACCACCTTAGGCCAAGTTTTCGCTAGCAAGGCATGTCAAAAAAGAAGACAAAATAAACTGGTGCCAGAAACTTTTAGGCAGACGCAAAGTAATAGTATAGTGTAGAGCAAATCAAATCTATAATAAAGAGTAAATTTTGTCTCTAAATGAAATTTATTAACAAATCATATACTAACAGAATACGCGAGAAGCACAGCTTGAGCAACCGACGTAACTTTACAAATTAGCACACGCATCCGTCTGTCTGTCACTATTCGATAAGTTCTCAATATTTCGTGGCTAAAACTGTTATTCATAAGGGGAAAAAATATTCTGTGTCCTTCCTACAGATACAAAGTATTTCCTTGTGAAATTTCATCAATATCGGTATAGCCATTTATTCGTCGAAATATAACAGAAAAACAGAGACTTACTTCCTCATTTATAATATTATTAGAGCAGATCACACACACACACACACACACACTAGCTGCGAGAGAAACAACGCCTGTGGGATCAGTATAGCATAAAAAAAGTATACACCTGCAGCATTTTAGATCACCTACGATTTTCCACGCATTGCACCCCTAAATTTTTGATATCTACAGTTTAACATGGATTCTGAACAACTGACCGTCCAGACGTGGCTCATACGATCAAAAAATATCCTTAAAAATCTTTGATTCCGCCGGGATTTGAACCAGAGAACACGCTCCAAACATCAATAGGCAAGTGCATTAACCACTGAGCTACCAGACCGCTATACGGGTAGGTACTACAGAGACTTTAGATACATATGCATCTGTCCCTCGCCATCCAGTAATTTTTCAAAATTATATGGCAATTTATATGGTAATTTATACAGAAAAAGTATCCTATGTCCATCCTATTGCCAAATAGCATCTCCTTGTCAAATTTCATCACGATCGGATTAGCCCTTTAGCCCAAGAAACGGAACAAACAAACAGATAGACAGAGTTATTTTCACATTTATAATATTAGTATAAATATATTTGGAAAATTCAAGAAATCGTCTGCTTTCCGTTTTCAAATTGCGTCAGTTGGGCCGAATGTAAGATACCCAAAAATCTCGCAAAAACTGCTTGCTGGCTCCGTTGATATCCACGCCGGTTTCGTTACGGACAGGAGTGATGTTATATTTATTGTTTCAAGTAATATTCCATGTTTTGCCGTGAACTGACTGATGTTTAAAAACCATATGAGGAAAACTATACTCCATATTACAAAAATTTTCAACTTACCACCAAACTCTACGCTCACCAATGTGACGGAAAAGAGAGAGTTTCAAAAAATTAAAGAGAAGTGATAAATCAATGCATCTTTTATTGTTACGGATGGATATTTAAAATAAAATGCTAGAGATTGTAACGTCTACCTTGCGGACGTTTACTTTTGGGTCATATTGTTTTATCATCAGCAAAATTATCAATTTGGAATATCAAAAATCATACTTAATCTTCAGCTAATCACATGAAATATTATTGTAATGAATAGGAAAATTGAAAATTGGGTGTACAATTTATTATTGTAAAATTAGGCAAACACGAAGTTTGTTTTTATTCTGAGGTTAACATTTACATATCATTGAATGTCAAACAGTTAGAGCAAAATCTCAGGGTCATTGCAAAATCTCAGGGTCATTACAAAATCTCAGGGTCATTACTGGGGGGAACGATTGCATGAGCTTCCGTCCGGGCCGTAGCTTTTACCATTGTTCACAGCCCAGGTCAGCGACCAGGTAAGACCAGCGCCACATGCGGTCTTTCAGCTTCCTCGAACGCACCGCGTGATGGCAGCGTCCCCAGCTGCCGACTCGTACTCCGCGAAAATCACTTCGGCCGTACTAGATGAAGATCTGCACCAGAATGTCTCGTCGTCCGTCCTTCTCCTCCGAGCAAGACTCTGTACTTCTCGTAACGCGATGTCGGGTCGGGCCCTTGGCGAATCACCGCAATCCGCGCCAAAGGACCAGCATCACATTGGCCCAGAACAGACAAGAAAAAAACACCAACACGGCAATAAATTGAGGCGGCTTCTCTATTGGCTGGATCGTCTTCCCCTACTCTCATAAAGCACTCATTTACTAGGAAACGTCACTAAGGTTTATTTTTGCTAGTCTGCGCCAGTTTTCGGCGGGAAGTTTCCGAAACGTGCGAAAATAGAAAGCGGGTCTCAGTTATTTATGGGGGTTATAAATCCGCTTAATGTCCACGTTGAGTAGGACGTTGTCAGCACCCCCCAAGGTGCGTGTAAATCGGGACGCTTTAGTTCCGTCACGTTTCTGTTCGTTGACACGACGCATCGGCAATATTCACACACACCGTGGGATCACTTAGTGCCTAATGGCACTGTACCTTTTAATTCATTACAACTACCCCATCACCCGTACAATTGAAAATTATTCTATGGGATAATTTTCAATTCAGTTTTTCACTATAACTTCACTTATTTCTGGTCATTGGGTTAATGTTCCTTGTGAGTGAGATTAGTTCGTTCTAATATTCTCTAACTGTTTGTGATCTTTGTTAATAGTTACATTACCAAACTTCTTAAGATATACCCATCTTCAGTTCTCTATTTTAATACAACATGTGATAGCTTTGTACTTCACGAATTACTCTTGTGCCCTACTTGATTCCTCAGTGAACTCGCGAGACAATCCAGCATGTCTTATAACTACATATTACATATCTTATGAGTAGCATGTGACATATATCATTCTCTATACAACTAATTTAAATCTTTCTTAGATTGCCCTTTTTTCAAAAAAAATATTCAATTAAAATAAAATTACATCATTTTATTATTATAATATGCAAAATTATTTATTATCTATAATTTTTTTAACAATTATTCTTATAATTACTTATTAATTCACTTTTTCATCACAAAAGTATCCTAACAGTTATATTTGTCAAATCAATACATGACATGAACTAGCATTTTAAATACTACCATTTTAAATCCTAATGCTTGTAATTAATTACAAAATTTTATTACAGCCTCCCTTTTTTTACAACCTCTGTTGAAATAATTTCCCAGACTGGTATCTTTTTCCATTTATTTATTTAAAAACAGATACTATTTTATTGAATGTTTTCCAAGACAACAGGGACATTCATAACATTTCTACTGGTTAACTTCGACAAACCAGCTGGCTGGAGTAAACAAACCCCCCCTGCGATTCTGCGAACGCTTTCACTTTCTAAGGCTAGCAGGTAGCAGAGACACTGGTTCTCGACAGCGCGACGGGTCGTTTCCCTATTGTGGCTTTTGGACAAAAGATTACAGCTGTCTGCCGCTCGGTTCCCGGCTATATTCGTCAAGTTTGGCAATCAACTTTAGCGCTAACTTGTCAAACGATCTCTTAAAATGTTTTATTTCAATAAAATTAAAAATTATAATCAATCCTCTACATCTTCCGCACTGATAGGTTTATTCACATCGGTAATTAGACAATATTTCCTACGATTATATCATATTGTTAATTTTTACTACTACTTTTTATAAGCCCTTTGTATTAACCATAGACTTAAAGGTAATGACATATTTCTAGCGGCAACCATCATTTTCATACTTCTTAATTAAATCTTCTTCCCTGTATTCGGAAATTTATTGTTTTACAACATATCCTCTGATTCTATACGCAGTAATTTATTTTCATCGCGGTTTCATCAGTATTTCTTGTTTCTTATCGTATCATAGTTCACCTAACACTTTATTTTTAATCAACAAACGATTACGTCCTTAGACATTTCTCTTTAAATAACTTCGTGTCATCAGCGTTTCATCTTTTCATGGTTTCGACCTTTCCCTTCTTAAAATTATTAGCGTGTTGGAACAAGCCCTACTCACATTTTATTAAGTACATGTTCATTCTAGCTTCTAAGTTCGATGACTATCAGTCACCCTCTAAACTCAAACTGACGATTTTTTTCGTCATTACAATCATATTGGCCTATACCTTCTTCGGTTTCACGGTCCGCAATATTTTTGTTTCATTTATATAAACTCTTCATAGACGATCATTTCTTGATCTACATTTAACGAACTTTATCTACTCTGCGCTATCGTGAACACGTCATTTCTTTCTGCTCTTAATATTTTAACACATCAACACACTGCTAATATTTATTCTTCTCAAAGGTCAAACTCCAACCAATTTTAATCCACTACTCAATGACACGGAATATTAATGATTTTACAATCGTCGCGACTATTTTGGCAAACCCGTCTCGAATTGAAACCGTAATCAAACACGATCTTTCACTTCTAACAATTTCTCTGAGGATTATTATTATTATTTTTATAATAGCTTTTGCTGCGTATGGAAGTTTTATATTAATAAACAATCAACGTTTCATTTTTCACTCTAGGGTTGTATTATTATTGTTGCCGCTTGTCATAGGGTTGAAATGTTTTCTACAAACAAACTAAAATGTCATTCTTAGACTAAAATATCTTTACCTTATCAATTTAAAATTACCTCTACGGATTCTGATGCATTTCCTTAGTTAGCAATACAAATTTTAAAACTACGTCATCTGTACTGCATTTACATTTCACTTACAACAAACTTCAACCAAAATCTTGCACGATCATTTACATAAATCTGGAATTTCAAAACTGGCTCCGTCATCTTATTAATATTTTAAACGGCCATGTAATCTTTGAATCCATTTTTCGCAATCAAAATTTGTGCTCTCACGCGCATCGATACTAAAAATCATTCGATGCATCAAACATATCTGTTCATCGACAATCAACGATCTGTTACGGTTTTGTTGGTCACTTGTTGTCCCTATGTCTACACAAACATTCTGGCGAAACATATGTTCTGGCACTGCAGTCAAGCCGGGAATTCCTTTTAGCTCACTGTGAAAGACTTTTTGGGTCGTTAGACCAGCCCACCTGTGGTGTTCTACCTGGAGCCCATCGCAACAGTTACGGTTCCGTCGGATCACGTCAAATGTTTCTTGCAGTTGCAAAAATTTCACATATTTCAAATATCCTCTTTCACCATATACATATAATCTTGGTTTCATTTTTATGATTTTTCCTTTTCCTGGTTTGGGTGCGATAGCGCATAGCTGTTGCCTGATGGACTTTATTTCCTCAACCATCCTGATCTTTGTAGATTCGGTAATTGATAATGCAAAACTGTTATCTTCACACACGCGGTCTTCCTGTTTCCTCTCAGTTTCAACCAATTTTCTGCCTGGCTCTATTGTGCGCACATCCGATTTAGATTCTCTATCCATGTCTCTGGTTCCTATTTCTTTAGAATTTTCCTCTTCAGTCATTTGATTTTGTTGCACTTTAATTCTTCATTTCGACAACAGATTATCTCGGGACATCATTTTCTACCTCAGACAGAACTTTAGGCTGCTTAGGGAAAAGGAACATTTCTATTTTTCTTTAATAATCCATTACTTTTCACGTGCTTTATTTTGGTATTGTCCGATGAACAATCGTCATCGACGTTATGAAATTGCTCTTCCATTCTACATTAATCTTTATCTTTTCATTTCTTCATAGACCAGCGCGCATTTTCGTGCTAACCGACACTTATCTTTCCAGTTTGTGTAAATTCATACAATTTATCTCCTCTTCTAAGGGAATGTGGGTGTTCATATTAAAAAGCATCTCCATTTCTTTCACGACCTGGTACGTTTTATAATCGTTAAACCGTGGTAAACTATCGATTTCTTCCTGAAATCATAAACCCTTCGTTTTTCTTTGAGAATTTCTCAACAATTGCATCTAACACGGCTTTCTTCGCGCGTTCCCTTCTTTATTTTGAGTTCCTAGGACAACTCAGAACCGCATTTTTCCTTTTTCCGTGAAACATCTTTTAATTCATCATCCCTTTTTTAATGATTCACCGCGTAACTCGTAAGTACTTCTTCAAATTATTCCATTTTATTTCTTCACAGGTCTAGACAATAACATATAAATTGATGCTCTCCTATTATCTTTATTTTAATCATTTCTTGATTTGTAACAACCCAACAAAATCCAACTTTTCATTCTATGAATCCGCAAAGTCATTTTATATTAATTTAATTCCATTAATCGTCACAGTGTCTAATTGTTAGCTTTTACTCTCATCCGACTTCACATAGCGATCGTTAATCACCTCATATTATAATCTTCTCATTTTCTTCTAAAATCTTGAATTTGTCTATCGGACCAAATTACTTTTCTTCTTTTACCATATCCCACAGATAACGGATTATTTACACACTTTTCCGCATATTTACTTCTATGACTTTGACGAAGTGATTATTCGTGGGTCTCCCCCTTTTAATGATGTATAAAGTATATTTTCTTTGATGCAACCACTCATTTTCTTATTTTTCAAAGCAACGAATATTTATCTAGTTTTACAGGATTTTTTTTCACAGTAATCCACAACGTTCACTGTTGGGTTACCGTAATTATGACGGCAATTCTTCTTTAGTCTTAAGTAGAACAAGAATTTTACTGTACAAAATAGGTCTTCTCGCCCGAAACACATGTACCAATACAAATAGCAAATCGTTGCTACCATCTTTTGAGGGTGGACAGGTTCCATTCATCAAGGAACGCACGTCTCTTTGACCGAGGGTTGCTCGTCCAGTGAAATACAATAGCCGCCCCTGGACGCAGGTAGCATTCTAGAATTCCGCTACCCTCTGTTAAACTTTCTCCAAACGAGTCCAGCAAACTCTCGTAGCTCAGGCATCAATAATTTACAAATCTCTTGTCCCATCGTTCAATGCTGTAGAGGCATAATTAACTTCGCTTTCAATTACGCCCGTTAATACTGTTTGTATTCTATAAAACTAATGAGTATACTTGCAATCAAAAACTACACAAACTACAAAAGCAATACTATTTTTATCTAATTTACTACCTCCTCAGGCATATTCCTTAAATCTTCACGAAAAATTCCTTATTTCAATCTTACTGCAGGCATGGCATGTCGATAGTATACTCCTGATTCTGGAATGAGCCTGCCTTTGTGTTCTCTGCAATCGAATTTACCATGGCGTTTCGGTCTGATTGTTTTTCATGTATGTGTTTATTTTGGTACCGACGCTGGTTATTCTCCTTCGGATACCACTGCCTGTTAAAATCTCTTCTTTGACCTTGTTTATGTTTCAAGTGTCGGTTTTGACTATAAGGATTTCGATCAGCCCTTGCGAGACCATCGTGGTATTGGCTTTTTTTCATCTGATCGAAGTATCTTAATGTGTCCAAAAATTGCTTTCGCGTGGTGATCACGGCTGGGTTCAAATTTAATTGCATTTCTGGAGGGAAATGCGTAATGAGCGCGGCATTTAGTTCCATGTCACTCATAGGCTCATCTAAATATCCTGACAATACTGATAATCTCATTGCATATCCAAACATTGAATTACCTTTGCTTGCATCAAATTGGCCCCGGCATATCCGTCTTCTGGTTTGTATTTGTTCGTCTTTCGACCAGAATGTACTTAAAAATACACTTTTAAACTTGTGGGTACGTAAACTCTGGTGGGCAGAACACTGTACTACCAGTCTTTCTCCTCTGGACCAAGAGCTAATCTGGCTACATGTGTCTTTAGAGCTTCCGGCGTATTCTTTAGATCAAAATAGTACTCTAAATCATTTATAAATCTCCGTGGATTAATTTTCCGTCGAACTTCGAATTTTGGCAGCGCCAATTCCTCTTGATTGTATGTTAGTGCTTCAGAACCAATTGATACCCTTCTCTCATCGACTTTCGCTTCAATTTCCTTACATTTTGCGATAATGTCAGCCCGAAAAGTCTTCTGAACTTGATGCGATTCTTTGTATAGCTCTAGTAATAAATTTAGTGATCTATCAAAATCCCTCATTCTTTCATTAGCTGGTTGAAAATTTTTGATCCGTGCTAGTCAGCAACTCTGAAACTACCTGTTCAGTGTGTAAAATACGTGTTTCGTGTTTTGAATTATCTTCTTCCAGTTTATCACATCTTGTAATCAGTTGATTCGATGTGCACTGAACTACAGACATTTCTTGTTGTATGTTTGTTCGAAAGTCTTCAAATTTATTGTTAGTTTCTGTACAAAAACTATCAAACTGGATTTCTAACTGACCACTTAGTGCTTTAAAATTTTTGTGAATCTGTGTGTTTTGTTCGCGAATTTGAGCTTGTTGAGCGCCAATTTTAGAGTGAATCTGTTCTATTTGTTCTGTTAATACCTTTTTTAATATTACAAGTACTGATTCTTGCAGGAACTGATCTCTATCAACGTTCTGTTGGTGTTTATTGTGCTTAATGTCACATTCCGGAACATCCGCGTCTATATTGTCTGACTGACTCGGTAGCGTCACTGTGCTATCGTTTCGCAATTCCAAATATTCCACTCTGTTATTTGCCATGATTGCACAATTACCATTGGATTCGTGTGTTTGACTAGCTTCTGTTTGATTCTCTGCAGATTTTGAAATCTCAGGCCCATAATTAAATTTTAACCTAACGTGCGATGCAGTGAAATCAACACTTAAGTTAAATCCCTTTTTGTATACATAACCGAAGACAGCAATAACGCAAACAACCAAAATGCGATATGGCCTAACTGGAATTTCGTCTGGAACACCGGAAATGAATAAAACAGCGAGAAGCAAACAAACAAAACGCTCCATTTTTTCAGGTTAGTTTATAGTTTTATTCAAAATGACAGTGACTAAATTCCGACTGATTTTAAGTTCTAAAATGAAGATAATTTTTAGATCAACGACCCATTAAATCTGATTGACAGCCCTAATATTTTGATTCGCGATATCTCACGACGGATTATCCTACAAAAAACAAACAAGACGAACAGAACACATTTGACAAGTACTAGGATCACCAACACACGTAAAACAAAAACATGAATCCACAAAACTTAGAAAAAACACCTGCCACAGAAGACATTCAAAATAAAAAATCAAACATGCCGTTTTTCAACGCTGATCAGACGAAATAATCTTACCATTAAAAACCAGTCTCAAGAAATCGTTTCAACAGATCCATTAGCATTCACTACCAAAAATCGACAAAACCACAAGAATCGAAAGAAAACCAAAAATCATATTTCAGCAACACAACAACATCATATCGACGAAATACACATCATATTTTCACCATTGACAAACAAAACGATTTTCAACCTCGATTGGAACACATATTTATATGACATATTACACATTATTTTTGACTGCTTCCTTCCGCATTCCAGGACTAAAATAAAATAGTTCATACATTATAAGATTTGAGATATCATATTAAATAAAGCTCTCTGCTCGTTCACTGGTTCATCTGGTTCCTCACTGAAATAATGATTAAACATTTGATAGTAAAAATAATAGACTGAAAACTGTTGCAATCGTTCTATCTTCGAAAGCCCCACGTTTAGGGTGCCATGTTGTAACGTCTACCTTGCGGACGTTTACTTTTGGTCATACTGTTTTATCATTAGCAAAATTATCAATTTGGAATATCAAAAATCATACTTAATCTTCAGCTAATCACATGAAATATTATTATAATGAATAGGAAAATTGAAAATTGGGTGTACAATTTATTATTGTGAAATTAGGCAAACACGAAGTTTGTTTTTATTCTGAGGTTAACAATTACATATCATTGAATGTCAAACAGTTAGAGCAAAATCTCAGGGTCATTGCAAAATCTCAGGGTCATTACTGGGTGGAACGATTGCATGAGCTTCCGTCCGGGCCGTAGCTTTTACCATTGTTCACAGCCCAGGTCAGCGACCAGGTAAGACCAGCGCCACATGCGGTCTTTCAGCTTCCTCGAACGCACCGCGTGATGGCAGCGTCCCCAGCTGCCGACTCGTACTCCGCGAAAATCACTTCGGCCGTACTAGATGAAGATCTGCACCAGAATGTCTCGTCGTCCGTCCTTCTCCTCCGAGCAAGACTCTGTACTTCTCGTAATGCGATGTCGGGTCCGGCCCTTGGCGAATCACCGCAATCCGCGCCAAAGGACCAGCATCACATTGGCCCAGAACAGACAAGAAAAAAACACCAACACGGCAATAAATTGAGGCGGCTTCTCTATTGGCTGGATCGTCTTCCCCTACTCTCATAAAGCACTCATTTACTAGGAAACGTCACTAAGGTTTATTTTTGCTAGTCTGCGCCAGTTTTCGGCGGGAAGTTTCCGAAACGTGCGAAAATAGAAAGCGGGTCTCAGTTATTTATGGGGGTTATAAATCCGCTTTAATGTCCACGTTGAGTAGGACGTTGTCAGCACCCCCCAAGGTGCGTGTAAATCTGGACGCTTTAGTTCCGTCACGTTTCTGTTCGTTGACACGACGCATCGGCAATATTCACACACACCGTGGGATCACTTAGTGCCTAATGGCACTGTACCTTTTAATTCATTACAAGATAAATAAAGGGATAAAAATTCCATAAGGGATGCGAATATTTCTCGCGTGACAATGGGCATGCTACTCTCACCTCTAATTTGTGCGTAATTTGGTGCTTGAAGTTGCAAGTAATTTACGTTCGGCGGTATTATTATCTGATAAAAGGTAGGATTTACGCAGTAGGATTACCAAATAGAGAGGATCTACAGTTTTAGGCAGAATCCGAACCACGGAGCAACGCGTGAACAAAGCAAAGTTTTGCCGGAGGTGAAAGACAAGTTATGAGCCTGTGAAAATTCTGACCGAGACTGGGATTCGAACGGTGGACTTTACAATCCCGTGTTAGGTTCCAAAACCAGCTGAGCCACGAGATCACTTATGTCTTAAATGACCCAGAATACCATAAACTACAGGACATTTGTATAAAAATTTCTCGGGTTTCAAACCACGTCAAAATTGAATCGTTTGGCGACGTTTCGGAAGCGTCCACCGTTTCCACTGTCAAGCCCCGCTTAAAATCACTGAATCGTCGCCAGACGATTTAATTTTGACACAGCTTGAACCCGAGCAGTTTTTATACAGCATTGCCGCCGCGAAAATGCACAGTACATAGTTATCTAGAGGACATTTATTCGGATTTTTTTATTATTCTTTTATTTTGAGAATTCTCAAAATTATTAATTTCTACAAAAGTAGATATATTTATTGAATCACTAATGTTGCAGTAAGTGGTTGAGGATGTTTGGCCGGCTCATTGTCATTGCTGCCGCTGGACTGCGCCACGCCTGCGCGCCCTGCGGGCACATCGCATCGCGTCCCGCCCCGCCCGCGTTAAGCCGTTTTATTACGGTTGCTTACTAAGCAGCTTTGATGGCGGCTAAGGCGCTTTGCTTTGCCGTGCTACAAGATGGCTGCGCCGCTAAATCAGACGAGATCTCGCGGAAAGCCTGTGGGAACCGCGCCGGCTGCTAGCTGCTAAGTGGTGCCTGTCAGTGGCAACCGAGTCCCGGGTTCGAAGCCAGCCGGCCAACAAGTGTCGCATTGTACAATAGCCACTGCCCGGAGTAAGCCTTCTGCCTTACATTTTTACTTGATACAAGTGCCAGAAATAGGCTTCAGCGTTCCATAAAGCAACTTTTAATACCTGGTAAGAAAAGGTTAAATGTAGAAGGGAATTGATAACATTTGGAATAAAAACCAAGTGAAGAAGAAATCTTCTTGTTTCTAACTAAACTAACGTTAGTGATTCTTGAAGAAATAGGCATTAAACTATTTTATTGGATACTATTTTAATTTTATGATCCTTCTTTATTTCTTCCTCCAGTTGGTTTACAACGAAAAAATGAATACCACGTATTATTACTGTTATTGATTTTTTTGCATGGCAATATTTTTTAATTAATTTTTACCTCTATTGGACCTCTTGAGATCAGCGTACATTTAATGTGAGATGAAATACGCCATTCGCCACCACTCAGAATTCTGTGATTAGTTGCTCAACATGTTACTAAACATGAAATATTTTACCAATTGTTCAGTCATGATATTTTTGCTATGCATCCTGTTTTGCGATTTGATAGGCTTTTCAACATACTGCAAGATATTAAAGCCGGGATGATCCCTTTAGAAGACCATGACCGAACTCCTTCCCGTTCCTAGCACCCAGTCTCTTTCCTACAGGTCAACAAGGCATAAAGCCATATGTAAAGAAAAAAGAGAAATAGAAGTGTTAAATTTCATTAAAATTTCGTGATCGGCACTATTTAATAACAAATTTGTTTCTTGTTAAATTTCATATATTTTTCATTATAACTAAGAATAATTGGCAAAACCGTGAACAATTAGAGCTAAGACCTTGAGATTATCTATTAAGTGTTTTCACTGCAAGACCCCTGACTGAAACATGTTCTTTCCATATGGTACCGTCTTATGTTTCTTAAAAATTTATAGTAAGCTTTGAATTTCTGTTGTGACTAATTTACAATATACAATGATTGTTCGGTTTCCCAAATGAAGAATTGAGCATATTTTACACCATGACTGTTAGTGTAATAACTCAACCGGACTGAAAAGAGCATTGAGGACAAAACGCTAATGATAAATGTGCTGAAAGCAGAAAATATTCGATTTTTAGATGATTACCATAATCAATTTGAAATCTCTCAACCGGGAAAAACGATTTGTAAGAACGACATGATGTAAAATGATCTTTTCTTCGGTAGGTGTGGGTAGCCATTACATTTTTACGATAATAACGTTTCCAAGTCAAGTGAAAATTTTAAGAATAAAATTCGTATATGCTAGTCTGCTGCTTCGACTACTGATTTTTAAGTGTACTTTCCTGAATTCAAATACAGTGTGGAGAAGAACTTCGTTTCAGAGAGATTTGGAATCCTCGGTATGCTTGAAACAGCGTAGTGGTATCTTTGAATCGTCAATCGAGTAGTCTCACAAAAGTCTGTTTCAGTCTCGCCATTATGGCCACCAGTAAACTCACTTCAATTTCCCTCCAAACACAAAACTAATGTAAGTGCTCTATCACCGAGATATTTACGTAAAATCACAATGCCAATTCATCATCGAATTTCGAATGCAAATCGATCAATTTTGTCTTATTAAGGTATATCTGGTTAAATGGACCCCATTTCGTGTCCAATGCATCACTCAGTACGCGTCCTTGCTTTCTCCAAGCCCACGCTGTTCCGCATCCAACGTATCCTGTTTCGTACAAAGTGGCTCATTAATTTTTGAGCCGCTAGTTGGGATAGTGCACAGGTGGCTAAAAGCAGTCTTCATTAGCCTCGTAAGAGGTACGAGATATAAAGAGCGGTATTTCCAAAGTGAAAAAAAATTCAAACAAATTATTTTTAGTAATCCTGCAATACAGATTAACAACAGTTGTTTAATTATTAATTTACTTATCTTATTATAAAGTCTGTCGTAAACTTTCAGATGTATTATTTTATTTTGAATCGTGCTTATTAAATATGTGTATGTCCTGTTCATAAGTATACTTTGTGAGGAAAGATTGTTACATATTTTGTTTCCATTTTACCTGTCGGAAACAAAATAGCAGTGTCAAGCAGTTGTTACTACTAGAACCACCTATCTATAATTTAAAAAAAAAAAATGTTTACTTATAACATTGGTGATGAAGAAAATTTGACGACATAATGATTTTAGAAACTTTAAAATTTTGGTGATTTAATAACAAGGTTCCGACAGTTTGGAATAATAATCCCTTTGAATCTGAACAGGGATTCGGTCCCTCGTTTGCTTTTTCTCCGTTAAAATGAAACATAGCTCCAGAAAACTGTTTGAAACTTATTAAAAAGAAATGATCTTTGAGGAAAACTGTTTTAGAAAAATTATTTGTTTATACATACAGTTTTTCTGGTAACTAGAAAAAACTTCAGTTCGTAGTGCACAAACATATTCATTTTTAATTTTTTCAATTTCAAAAAGAGGGCAGATAATTAAATTGTTCACATGTCTCACGATTGATACATTTTGAAGTGGTTGGAAGTTCCATAATTTCTATTAACATCTGTTCATTTATACTTCCCTGTCAACTAATCAACTAAATCTACAGGTTAATAACAGCAAGGTGAAAATGATAACATTCATCGCAGTACGTGATCTCCAGAACTCTTTGTAAAGACAGAAGAAGCATCAGTCATTCGTCTAATCACAGGAAAATGTGAGGGGAGAGATATACAGGGAGGTATTATAGACAGCCATGCCATTATTTCCGAAACTGTCAACATGGGGCGTTTGAGCGTGTTTCGTCACTGTAGCACGGGTAGATTCCATAGAACCAAAGTTGTCAACACGAGGAACAGATTGACCTTCTCACCTGAGAAAGACCACAACGTGTTCTAGGAATCTTTAAGCAGTAATTCCAAATACAAAATCAAGTCGCAGTTACATTCGTATGAGGAAGAGGTACGTTACAAAATATGTGGGGGTGCAGAAAAATAAAATTCCGTGTAACTGCAAACCTTCACTGAGGCGGGGAAGGAGCATAATCAGAGACGTATAAATTATAATCAGACTACCTAATTTAAATTCGCTCGTTGACGATGTCGGTCTACGTTCACTTGTGTGTAGAGGAGAGGCTTAACATGCTTAATGCCCTTCGTCGTATAATAGCGAAGTCAGTTTCCGGAGTAGTGGCATGACAATCTTGCGGAGTTGTTAAAGAATACAGTCTCGAATTAGCAGAATGTATGGTGGAACTAACCATAATGGAGTCCAAATTCTGCAGATGACTCAAACTTGTAATAGCAGTCAGTCAAAAAATCTATTAGATCCTGTAATTGTAGCATGGACAAATTTGATGAACATTTACCGAGATAGTAAATTCATCTGTAAATTTGAATTTTTCGCTTTAGACCTCTACTTTGATATTCTACGTGCTGCACTTAACGTATGAGGCAGTATCAACAAAACGCAGGACCTAGAGCATTCTTCCTGTTTATTGCTATTAGAATACAAGGAGGGAAAGGAAATATAATTATAAATCGATGTTTGCGACGTGGCATTTAAACATTTATATACAAGGCAGGGAAAATAAATAAATAAATTGGTGTTTACGATATGGTATTCAGTAACTTATATCCTTCGTCTTAAATCATTCTCAGTGGAATAAATACGGTAGTGATTTGAATCTTTCAGCAAGTAAAAAAACATGAAATTTACTACCTTTCCAGATTATTACTGTCCACAAAAAATGTAAGTTTGTCAGGAAATTTATTTATATTTACAAGTTAGAGTGATGTTTACAGTAGAATAGTATATGGTTGAAACAGAGGATTTTCCACATCACCCTTCGACTCCCTGCTGTGATATGGGAGATGTAAAATGAGCACTAATGAGAAGTTTCCGTTTGTGATTGAGATTTCCACATGGTATTCCACATTTCATGTTAGCTAGCTAAAGAACCCATCCTCCTTAGATCTCAGTTACTATACTACAATCACTGCCGAAATACTTTTATACACCCTCCAAGCTGTCTGCGCTTCCTATGCATGTCTTCAGAATTGGTCCTTAGAAGCGCAGCACTACTTATAAATTTTTCCCCGCGTTTTTGTATTCGTTGTTTAGAGAAAATAAATCAGTGAATTTGTTGTCTAGAGAAAATAAGTCAATGCATTTGTTGTCTACAAAACTGAGGCGCTTACTTACTATATGAAAGAACTGACTTTCTTTTATTTGTCGTTCGCTTACGTTTGACTCCCAGAATTTTAATTTAACTTACCGTATTGAATATCACATCAAAAGAGCAGGTAGTACGTTCGAAATTTTGAATTAAATTTGGACACCATTATATGTAAAAGAATCATCTCTGAACGACTTCAAAGTATTGTCCGAAATGTGAGGAAGACTAATGACAAAAAATAAGACACTTTACACATACCTCTGAAATGTTTAGTGCAATTGTATGTTATATTGCGCCCACCCACTTCATGATCTTTGGATGTGAGCAATTTTGACGTTTCTTCATCGACAAGTGTTTGCATGATAGTGAATATTACACTTTTGGTTGACTACTGCAGGAGTCGCCTCTGGCGAATAGTCATCGTGGAGTTTATTGCGGGTTGCTGCTGCTACCCCGCGCAGTATCGCCGTATTGAGTCTGCGTCCCCTCTTCTTTCATTTATCACCTCACTCCCGGCTACTTAGAGTTAATGCATTTTCTGTCATTTCCATTTTATCCCTTTCCAGTTTTCCTTACCGTCGCCATCTCAATTCGACTTCCAAGGAGGCCTTTTTTCATCATTCGTTTCCCCTTCTCTTGCCGCCCCATTTACTTTTCTCCGCTCGTTCGTTTCTGAATTTGTGACTTCGAAGTCGTTAATCTTCGTCTAGTCATTGGGAAACGAACAAACGCTATCCAGTTTGGAGTTTTCTAGTAGTGCCCCGGACCTCCCTTCGTTTGTGTTGGCACACTACCTCTCACTGAATACAATTTCGTTCGGCCCTCGCACGTATGACGAGGTTTTTTTTTTTTTTTCGGCAATGACCTTGACTGTTAAAGGAACCATGGAGTGATTTGGGGAAGCCATGGAAAATCCAAATCTGGAAGGGCCGGGTGGGGATTCGAGCCGGCGTCCTCCCGAATGCTTACTCCCCACTCTCGGGGGTAAGTTACTGATATAAGGTTACTTCACATATTTTCAGCTTGTTGGTTCATAGATATGTAATGTACTGAACGAGTTAGGTCGTCTTTTAGAGTCATTTCCAACCCCAAGAGCAATAAGGCTTCTCGCACCACTACCCGCTGCTTCACAGTCCACTCAGACGGCAACTAGCAAGCCGTGACGGCCCTGCTTATACCGAGAAATGTTCGATCGTCAGAACCTCGTTCATCAAAGCAGGGTACACACATGAAGAAAAGATTGAAATTTCGTTGAAAGAATATTGCATCCTTACTAAACCCTATATTATCGAGACAGATGAATAATTTATGATCTATATGACAGTTAGGTATAGTAAAATTAGAGAATCATGAGAAACAAGCAACACTTCTCTACCACAGTACCACTGTAAATCCGTAGTTCAGAAATAAATGGGGAGTAAGATTTTTCATTCTTTCTCTCATCAATAAATCGTGATTTTTGTGGAATACTAAAGAAGCAGCGTGCAATGAGAAATTTTATAAATTAGAGGGATCCGATATTACGAGACGAATGGATGATTAAAATAGTAGAGATTGGTACTTGATGTGCTTTATTTCTGTTTTTCATAAATATCATTTCACGAAGTGTTTGCTCCTGTATCCCCAGGTATTAGAACTGTGCCAAAAATAGGGTATCAATCAACATTTTGATGGTTGAAAGGTAACTTTAGATTTTAGATTGGCATTAACTTACGATGGGTTCATGTAGGTGGGGTGGGGTAAGGAGACCTGTTCGCCTCTGTAGTCAAGTGTTACAGATGAGGCGAAAACACTGAGAAAATTAATGTTATTAGTGCCCTTGCACCGAGTAAATATTAAAATCTGTGATGATTTTACCTGCCCGTTTAAACAAATTTTTTGTGTCAGGTTTATGACGCTTATCCCTTACCGTTTTTGAGAAACATGGCAAAATAATTGAAAAGAAATATATTAAACTTTACCGAAGCAGCATTAGTCACTTGTTTTTAAAGTTTGTTGTACACAGATAGCCTTACAGTTTGAAAGTTGAACCACAACCGATAATTTTGACGTTCCTGTAAAGCGATACACCTTAGCAAACATCCTTTTTTTTTATTTGCTGTCATCAGTCTTTCGACTGCTTTGATGAAATCCTCCATCTCTTCCTATCTTGTGCTAACCTCTTCATCTCTACATATCCCTTACAACCCACGTCCTCAATTATCTGCTTCATATGTTTAAATCTCTTTCTTCCTCTACAGTTCTTACCTTCGACTGTTCCCTCCACTAACAAATTAACCAATCCAGCATGTCTCAAAATATGACCTACCAGCCAACCTCTTCTTTCTGTAAGCTTCTTCCACAAACTTCTTTCCTCAACCATCATTTCCAAAACTCGTTCATTTCTTACTTTATCCGTCCACTTAATTTTCAGAATTCTTCTGTAGCATCACATTTCCAATTTTCCTTCTATCCGGTATTCCTAAAGCCCATGTTTCGCTACCGTAAAGTGCTAGTGCTGTCTTTTAAAAAGTTTTTTTTTTTTTAATTCCTAGATCAATATTTGAAACTAAAAGATTTCTCTTTTTCATGAAGGCTCTTTTTGCTAGTGCTATTCTGTTTTTAACATCATTCCTGCTTCTGCCATCGGTTGTAATTTTGCTTCCCAAGTAACGGAATTTACTTACTTCTCCAATTGCATTCAATCCTATTTTTATATTTAATTTAGTAGTATTGGTATAATTTCTGCAACATTTCGTCACTTTAGTCTTGATTTGATTTATATTCTGTCCAAAATCTTCCTTCAGTATTTTGTTCATGCCATTCAATAATTCTTCAATATCCTTTCTGCTAACAAGACAATGTCATCAGCAAATCGTAGCATACTGATTTTGTCTCCCTGAACACTTATTCCACATGGGAATTTTTCTTTTACTTTCTTTATTGCTTCCTCTACATTCAAGTTGAATATTAACGGGGATAGACTACAATCTTGTCTGTCACCCTTTTTAAATGAAGCTTGTCTCTCATTATTCTCTACTTTTATTACAGCCCCTTGATTCTTATATAGTTTATATTCTTCTGTCTCGATATTTTAGACCTGACTTCTTTAAAATTTAGAACATCTTGTCCCACCTAACATTATCAAAAGCTTTTTCTAAATCAACAAATGCCATAAAAGTATCTTTGTTTTTTTTATCCGCCCTTCATGTATTAATCTTAAAGCCGGAATTGCTTCCCTTGTACCGCGCTTTTTCCTAAATCCAAACTGATCTTCACTTACTATGTCTTCTACTACCCTTTCCATTCTTCTGTATATTATTCTGGTCAGTAATTTTGAAGCATGTGATGTTAGACTAATGGTGCGATAATTCTCAGTCAGTTTGTGCTTTCTTCGGAAGTGTGAAAATGATATTTTTATTAAAATCAGTTGGAAATTCTCCTGTTTCATAACTTTTTGATATCAGCTTGAATAATCTTTCGATTCCTTCTGCTCCTAGGGATTTAAGATGTTCTGCAGGGGCCTCATCAATTCCAACTGCCTTATTTGCTTTCAAGTCATTCAGAGGTCTATTAAATTCTGCCCTTCAAATAGGATCTCCTAAGTCATGAATGTTGACATCGCCTTCCTTTTCCATTACGCTAGTGTTCAAGTCGTCCCCATCATACAGTTTCTCGATGTATTCCTTCCGTCGGTTAGCTCTATCGCCTGAGCTTAAAAGAGGTTTCACATCGGCAGCTTTAATGTTTACACATCTTTTCTTCATTTCTCCAAAATTCTGTTTGATCTTCCTATATGCAACATCTGCTTTACCTACGACCATTTCCTTCTCTACTTCTTCATACTTTTCTTGTAGCCATTTTTATTTTGCTTTTTTTGAATTTCCTGTTTATTTGATCTCTAGGTTGCCTCTATTCCTCCCTTCCTTCTTAATCCTGAACATTTTTGTAACTGTTCCTCTGATCCATCAGTTTCAAAATGTCTTCTGTGATCGAAGGTTTTCAGGCAGCTTGTTCCCTAAAGTCTAATTTTTCTTTACCAGCTTTCATTATTTCGGTCCTTAAATGCATTCCATTTGTCCTCGATTGAACTCCTTTCAGAGTTACTTCTTAGACCCAAGTCTACCATTTCTGCAAATTTTTCTCTGGTACTAGAATGTTTCAGTTTATTCACTTCCAGTCTGTTCTACTTATGCTGCTTCCTTATTCGCTAGAATTTCAGCCTGCACTTCAGTACTATCAAATTATGGCCAGAGTCTATGTCTACTCCTGGGTAAGCATACGAATTGTAAACCAAAAAAACTTTAGATATCAAAAAATCTTTTATCGAAATTACGCAGGTAATGGACAATTCGAATAAATATTATGACATAAAAGTGCCTTATTCACTGAAACGATTTAAGTTACAGTATCTCACTTATTTGCTGCTGTGCAATCATTTCAATGAAACGCTTTTTGAATGAAGCAAACGAGGAACAGAGTAGATATGCCAGTGTTCACGTCGTGTAAGCACAGGAGACACCCCGCCCACACTCGTGCGTCTGCGCACAACCCCGGTAATTAAGTCCCCCGCAACAATGAAAAGGTTCATTACGGGCGCTCACCCAGTCGCCGTCCTAATGGGAAACTCTCAAAGGCGGCACCAGTCTCTCTGTCTGTCTCCCTCTGCTCCAGACGACACCTTGCGTTCTGTCTGGCCACTTCTCAGCGTCAAGGCAGAGGTTACTCTCAAGATCGTCGTTAGCGTTAATGTGTTGTTAATACTCATTTGGGGCTTATGCCCAGATTGCATTGTCATGTAGACTGCTTAATGAACATTTGTACTTCACATTATTTCACTGTTTGACGCATATTGTTCAGAAACTCCCAGAAAACTAATTTCAGTCCATAACTCACTTACTTACAACCGAAAACTTTTCCAGTCCTTTATGCCTGATATCAAGTACCAGTTTATGATCGAGTTTCTCTCTTCCCTTCTACAGTTTTTCCTGTCATCAGTCCCTCGACTGTTTTGGTGCTAGCATCCACTTTTCCCATCTTGAGCTACCCTCTCCATATCCCTTATAGCCTTAATGCAATATTTCAATACTTTAATAGTTTTATTTGTTTATTTTTACTGGAGTTTTGTTTCACTTCTCGGAGCGTCAACCATCTTTGCAAAAATGCGAACCTGTGACAAACAGTTTTTTCTATAAAATTGAAATATGATAATCTTACTCGGTCCAGAAGGCTGTCTGTCTACATAACAACCGGTGATCCAAATTATTCTAAGACGTAGTGACAAATAAATTTTCAAAGTGTGTTTTAGAAAGTGATCGTCAGCAGATCTTCGTAAAATTCCATTCTTCATAATTTTTTCCTAGCAGCACCGTATACGTTCGAAACCGAGAACTTTCCCGAAATAGTAATATAGAAGTAGAAATGAGACTGTTAAAAGGAATAACTGCAAATTCACTCCAGCATATGTTTGCGCAGAAGGTTTTTATGTCTTTTTCAGACGGTCGTTCTTTGCGAAGTAAATCTAGCAGCTGCAATCTGCGCACGACACAAGCCTCCATGGGTTTGTTGCGTGTTGGCAGCAGCATGTTGATCTTCATTACAAGCTTAAGGACTGGGGGGAAAGACGAATATCTCAAAGGAACCCAGCGTCTGCGTCGTGGCATTTAAGCAATTTCGCAATCTCATATTGGATACGATGTTCTTTAATTTAGCTGTTCCCTCTATTCCAGCTCAGCGAAGGGCGGTATTTCCGCTCTTTCAGTAATAATAATTTCCAGCCTTAAAAGAGGACGAGAAATTGGATTTAAAAGTTTGTTTGCTTTTCATTTTAAAACTTCCTCGACGGCGTATAGCAGAGAGATCTCCTTTGTCATCTGAACTCCAAAATAAACAGTGGCCACGGAACTATGTTACTCACAGCCAAAGAGAGAAGCGCTTGGTGTTTTAAGTAGCTATAACGTCTTAAAAATATATGCATATTTTAATGGACTAATAACACCAGGCTACACGACTCGAACCAGTTTCCAGAAACACAATGTATTTTCAAAGTTTTGAACTACAGTTTATAATGACTGAGCTAATGAACTAGATCTTACTTCTCGCCGCTTTAATAATTGAAATAAGCCTTGTCTCATTTTTTTGTGCGAATGAATTTCCGAAATGATGGAAAGCGTCTATTATCGCAAAATCCTTAACAACTGGGACGTAGTTACGGTAGTTTAGATATGAGGTGACAAATGCTGATCCACGATGGATTAACGTCTTGGTTATGCGATGACGAAACCTAAATTTTTGAAGGCGCGTTTCTGCCTAGGTGGGGACACCAGACAGCCTCGGCGAGAGCATGCTGCCATCTATCGTCGACCCAAGGGACTATGATCGCTTAAGGTTCATGCAGATGAATGGCGGAGCGCCCAACAGCTTTGAGGAGACCATCCACAGGGTGAGTGCAAGATCATTTTTATACACTGGTAGTAATAAAGAATAATACATTCATATAAAATTTGACACGTCTACAATCTTTTAAAAAAAAAAAAAAAATCCGAGTATGCTTCAAAGACATCCCTAGAAACTGAGTAGAATTTATTGAATTTCTTCATACATAAAATTTCCTATTCGGTTTCACGTTTATGATCAAATTTTCCTGCTTTTTTGACTGACGGTGCTGCATCCTGTAGATTGTTTTACCATCTTTAATTTCCTATTTTTATAAACCAATTTGAGTCTTTTAAAGCAATGAAATAAAAACTGACGGAGGTAACGACGAACCTGTAAGAAGATGACCTGCAGCACCACTTACAACAATGGAAAATTCATGGAACGAGTGTAGGGATTAACATGGAGTGCATATTGAAAAGGATTAGGGTTAATTCTCTGACATTGTTCCGCGGAAAAAGATAGTAGGAAAATTCAATAGTAATCACTCTTTAAATCTATGTAAGTATGAGTTCTTAAATGACGACTATCTCGTTAACTATACTGTTTTGTCTGTTTTTGCAGCTGAAGGTCCAAGAAGTCCTGAAGAAGAGAGAGCGCTTCCACAAGGAGCACGAAGAGGTCAGTGGGAAACATCGCTTGATCCTGTGGCTGTTCGTTTCCTATGTGGCATGGCTTCTTCTTTTTGCTGTTAAAGCATGAAACAGATTGCATTTTGCTAAGTTCGAATAATTTTGTGCATTTTATACTACCAATAATAGTACTGTTTTAATATAGCGTTAGATACGACCGTCCCATACGTAGGTCCTTACCACAAATTTGCGATATAAATACGTTTTCCTCAGCATTAAAAGAAACTAAACCTTGTAATGTTTTATTCTTAAGCTTCATTATGCGTAAAAATTCAATAAATTCTTCACACAAAACCGTCATTTACCAGTGATAAGGAAATGACTTTAGCCACTAATCGATATCAGAAATCACTCTGCCACTGTCCGAAATTCATATTAAAAAACCAAAGTGACTGAGCTCTAAATTTCACATCCTCACCAACTGTTGAAACATTGTATTTCCAACTAAACGAACTATGGTAACAATGAAATAGAGCATCACAGGGGTGGCCAACCCAGGGCACGCGGGCTGCATGCGGCCCACCTTGAACATTTTTCCGGCCTGCCTGATTCATCACACATTCACAAAATATTTTTTATATTTCATTTTCAGTGTTATGTATTTCTTTACAGTGTGCGTTAAGTATCATTATTATATTATCTATGTTTACATCTTATATATTTTCTATATTAGGTATTTTTTGTCACAAACCTGTATCTTCCTTCATACTTAACCGACATCAATAATGAGGTGTCATTTTAAAGTTTATGGTCTCCACTTTGGTCACATCATATTTTAAGAAATGAATTTTTCGCAATTCGACCCTTAAAGGGCAAAAATGTCAATATTTCTAAAATTATGTTTTCTGTGTCACGAGTCATTTATCTCCTTGGATACCTATCTGAAATCGTTTAATGAAGAATCATTTTAAAGATTAAGATCTCCGCGTTAGTATTGTCATATATTAAGAAAGATTTTTTTGAAATTCAACCCTTAAAGGGAAAAAGTATAAGTGGTTCTATAACACATTTTTGTGTCACAACCTATTTATCTCCCTTGATATCTAACAGATATAGGTAAATGAGATATCAAATTAAAGACTACGGTCTCCGCCGTGGTAACATTATATTTTAAGCAAGGAATTTTTCGTAATTCGACCTTCAAAGGACAAAAATGTCAAATTTTCTAAAATGCATTTTTTGTATCTCAAGCTATTTATCTCCCTGGATATCTAACCAAAATCGATAAATCAAGTAAGATTATGAGGAGTAATGTCTCAGCAATAGTGACATAATATTTTAAGAAAGATTTTTTTTTTTAAAAAAAAAATTCAACCCTTAAAGGGATAAAGTATAAATGGTTCTACAACACATTTTTGTGTCACGAGTTATTTATCTCCGTTAATATCTGACTGATATAGATAAATGAGATATCATATTAAAGACTAAGGTCTCCACCTTGGTAGTATTATATTTTAAGCAAGGAATTTTTCGTAATTTGGCCCTTAAGGGGCAAAAATGTCAATTTTGTTAAAATGCGTTTTTTGTGTCTCGAGCCATTTATCTCCCTGATATCTAACGAAAATCGATAAATGAAGTAGGATTATGAAGAGAAATGTCTCAACTTTGGTGACATCATATGTTAAGAAAGAAGTTTTTTTAAAATTTAACCCTTAATGGGAAAAAGTGTAAATGGTTCTACAACGTATTTTTCTGACACAAGCTATTTATCTCCATTAATATCTAACCGAAATAGATAAATGTGGTATCATTCTAAAACTTAAGGTTTCCGCTGTAGTCACATCACATTTTAAGAAATGAATTTTTCTTAATTGAAGTCTTAAAGGGCATAAATACCAGTATTTCTAAAATGCGTTATTTGTGTCTCGAGTCATTTATCTCCCTTTATAATTAAACAAAATTGATAAACGAGGTATCATTTTAAAGATTGAGGTCTTCGTAAGGTCTTTGGTTCCCAATATTACTTCTACAACGTGAATATATATTATTTTTTTCCCAAGCCATTTATATTTTTCGATACCTAGCCGAAATCGATAAGTATCATATCGTTTTAAAGATTAAGGTCTTCAGTTAGGTAAAATCATAAATTAAGAAAGAATTTTTCTGAATTTGGTGCTTAAAGTGGTTGCGCGTATGAGACAGTTCAGATCCAAGTCCCTAGATTGCAGCAGCAGATATCAATAAACTTTTTTATTCAATAAGTAGCTTTTCGTTTTTTTTCTGTTACAGAAACACTTTCGTTTTGCTATACAATTCCAATGTAAACATTTTATTCGCACAGCAACAGATATCACAGAGATGTTGATATGTTGTGTGCATTTTGTTCAGGTTGGTTGTATTCTGTTAAGGTCAGTGACAGTTTGTCGTAAATACAGAGTGTTTTAAATTTTCCTAACTGTTTCGTAATATGTTGTAAGTAATTCGATGCGTACCTATCACACTAAAAAAAAAAATATATTTACTACAAAAGTACGGTTCTACTTTTCATTATATTACAAGCATTCAACCTCACTATTCATCGCATTTTATTCCCGAAATTTTCGCACTGATCGTCTAGTTTAAAAATAATAGTAAACGCAATAATAATAACTCATTATGTTTCAATTTTTCTCTCAAAATAAAAGTCTGTATCTAATATGGGGATATATAATTTTATATGCGGCCCGCGGAATTATGATGCATTTCCAAAATGGCCCGCAAGATTATTTCGGCTAGCCACCCCTGTCGTAACACATTGCATGAATTGAACACTAAACTGACTGTTTGAAGCCGCCCTGAATCCGACGTGTTATGAAACTGATTTCGTGAAAACAATCCGATGTGCACCAAGAACTCTCTTGTGTCAATGATAATGTGAAAGAATGCAACAAATTACCTTTCTGATATTTGCGTTTTATGATATAAGTCAAATATTTCGCATTCGCCTGGCAATTTCGTCAAAGGAATTAAAATATATGGCAACTGCACATCCTCATTTTGCTGTTTGGTGATTTTTCTGCCATAAGTAATCCCCACTTGCCGTCTCAAAGAAACAAGTTTTACAAATAGAATAACAAAAAACACGTGAACAAGAAGGCTGTACGACTCACAATCAGATGATGATATTCACTATCTTTGTTTAGGTTAAATCGTTATTAGTGAACACACAGATTTCGACGCATATAAAGCCCCATATTTTTTAAAAGAAAAACTTACGAACTATGTGCTTTTATAACTGGTCAAAAATGGGGGCACAGAAGAAACAGACAGCAAAGTATAAAAAACGAAACATTTTCTGCTGTTATCCCGGTAACGTGAAAAAGCCTTAAAAATATCGGTATCAATACAAATCTACTCTTAACAGACATAAACAGTGATTGTATTTCCCAAATTAATTTCATACAATGGTGAGGTCAACGCTTGAAGTTAAAATCAAAATCGTAGCTAGCAATGAGTGAAGCAATCAAAGTTTTTTCGCGTTTACCTCGTTCCCTTTATTCAATGTTTGTTATGGTTTATCTAATGGAATTGAAAACCACTGTATGGTAAGTGTGCCGTAGGCGGTTCCTATGGTGGGTGTCCCCATCCACCCAATTTGGGGCGAGATTTAACTGGGGTGGTTTCTCGTTACCTCCCCCAGCATGGACGTAACCAGTGAGGGGCAGAGGGGGGCTGCTGCCCCCCCCCCCAGAAGAAAAATTAAGTTGCCTTCAGTACGCTTCGACGAGTGAAGAACTAGTTCAGTAGCACTTTGGGAGAGAAAGATTGACAGGATTATGTCTGACGAGTGTGCATCGAAATTTCGTGAAAGAACACCATGAGATATTGACAAACAAAATTATTGAAATTGAAAATCCGTTTACATAAAAAACTAACTGACTTACGATCTTAATTAACTACATAATAGGTCCTTAGATTAAGTAGTTGGGTTACTATATTAATCAATGATAAAAATAGTTTCCTGAATAGGTTTGAGTTTGATTTTGTAATGTCATGTTTTAGTCCCCCACCCCACTTCCTCGAAACCAAAATGAGTTGCCCCCCCCTAGTTCAAATCCTGCCCCCCTCTATTTCTGATCCTATATACGCCCTTGTCTCCCAGTACTAAAGTGTTCGTTGGTGTTACTGTATGAAGGGATGACCATGATGATGTGTATTCAGTGTAGTGAGAGAGGGTAAACACGGTGATGACCGATTCAGGCCTGCTCTTCCAAAAGACACCAAGACGAATCAGTAGTTAACAGTGTCGTTTGCATTTATTTCATACGCCCTGCAGAGAGGTTTGGGATTTAACCCAGGACTTTGATCACAATCTGGTGGTTACTAGTTGTGCACATCAACCTCTCTAAGTTCTGAACATGAAAATTCCTTCCTCTACCAGTTCCTAAGCCAGCTACCGTTTTTCCGAGTGCTAGCAACTCCAGCCGACGAGGCGTTTGAAGTGCTTTTTGTTTTAAGTAAACAGTGAACGGAAATCTTGAAACCTTTTTAATTTCCTTATAAAATGCAAATAATGAAAGAGTAGCTTAGGGAGCGTGCATAAACCACGTAGCGCTCCATTTTGGCCTCTGTGAACCCCCCTACCCCCCACATAGCTCTACGTGGCTTTTGCCTCTACCCCCCCCCCCCCCTCTCCACGTAGCACGTAGTTTTTTTCCCTTTTGATTCCAGAAGACATTTTGTAGTTTTCTCTTGTCAGACGATTGTAAATTATATACGGAGATAATTAACTGAGTGAAATAAATATTCACATGCTGTTGTGAGTTCTGTTCCTCATTTTAACTGTAAAAAATGTTATGAAAGGAAAGCTACGTGGCCTGCCTCGAAACACCCCCCTCCCCCCACGTAGCCCAGCGTAGCCTTCCAGCCAACCCCTTTCCCCCCTGGACCGAGCCACGTTGTTTGTGCACGCTCCCTTAGCTTAGCTACTTGAACAGTAGTTTTCAACTTCATTACGAATCATCCAAAAACATTTGGTTCACAGTTAAACTTTAAAAAAATTAAACGCAAGTACCTTACACTTATTTTGGCCAGTAGGCTGTCGGGAAAAGCGAGCTGGGATTTAGTTTAATGAAAGTTGTAGTTTCTTGTTAAACTGGAATGCATAAGTTTATTTCTGCTGATTGTACATAATCAACCACCAACTTCAACTGATATGACCGCTTACTAAAGTACACACATCACTTAATTTGACCGTGGATAAGGCTAATACAGACTGGTCGCCAAAGATACAGATCCGACTACGATAACGTAGACCCAGGCTTGAGCAATATGTTTTCCCGATCTAGTCAGCGCTTCACTTAAACAGTTCAATTTCTTGTATAGTTCTCCAAATTGCTTAAAACCTTCAATACTCATCAACTATAACAGTAAAGTTACTCTACTTGTCTTTCAGGAGCTTAAATTGCCGTCCCACGTGCATTACGCTACATACACCAATTCGCATGCTTACTACATCATGCGCCGATCGGTCTCCACTGACTCTATATGCTCACTGCCGGGCCTCCTTCTACCGAACCCTCTCATTGTCGCTAGACTAAGTCTTATTGTTACAATTACGCTCTGGCAGTTTGATGACCAATTAATTCTTATGCACTAGCCTTTCCACTCTATTCTTTTAGTACCAAATTACTGTCTCATCACAAGGCATACTATATAACATCACGTGCATTCTGCTTACTAAGCGATTCTTCAAAAGTTGTCGAAGAGATAAGGATTTAAAAAAAAAAAAAATCTTTGACATGGGCTATATTTCGGAATCTACATGACACTCGTCTGAGGTCATATTTGAATTATCTGACCAGTGGCGTAGCTAGGTCAACAAGGGCCCCGGTGCAAAAAAATTATTTTGGGCCCTCAGGCCAGACGGGCGACCTTTTTTTTTATTTGTGTGCTGGTAGGGGCCCCCTGAACTGAGGATGGGGGCCGGGGCCCTAGAATTGTTCTTTAGGGGCCCCCTGAGAAGTGGTTGGGGCCCCCGCTTGAGCAGCGAGAGCCCTTAGTGACGGGCTCCTGTGTTCTCAGGGGCCCCTTAGACGACGGTAGAGGTAAAAAAAAAGGTCACCAGTTTGCCGTGAAGGCTCTTGGACCCTCTAAACTGCGCTTGAGGGCCCCTAGAGGTGCGCTTAGGGGCCCCTTGAGGTATGCTTGGGGGCCCCCTGAGAGTGAGGGCCCCGGTGCACTGCACCGCCTAGCCCCATAGTAGCTACGCCCCTGTATCTGACCAGGTCCTGAGACCTTCCAGTCTGGGCCGTTCATTGACAACTCACATACCAAGCGTCATCTTTTCTTCCCAGGACAAATACTCATTTTATCTGAAAAGACACACACTCATCTATTTATTTCGAACTCCCAGTACGTCATTGGTTGTTTCCTTTTTGGGGTAAAAAATGGATTTTTTTTTTTTTCAGAGAATGTTTGAAAACACTCATGCGTATATAGATTCGAGATCAGAATTTACATTAGCTTCAAGCCTTTCTGAATGCCCCTGGTAATTATAGTAGATGCTGGGAACAGTGATCAGGCGTCGTGAGAGCGTCGGGAAAGTATTCGTTCGATTCCTGTCTGAAAGAAGACGTGTTACGGATTTTACACAGTTGTTTTCGGACGAGACCGCACTGATGGAAGGAAGGTGGGGCGGGGTTGTAATCGGACCGTCAGCGATTTCGACCCCCTCGCTCTCCACTCGTCTTCCCCCTCGGCCGCTCCCTCTACCACTTAATTCCCATGGTGCAAATAATCATAAACCACGAGCAGTGCGTGTATTTACGGCCACCGTTTTACTGCTCGCTAGCGACCTCCAGGATTGCTGTTTTTTCCTCCAGCGTGACCTCACGATAATAATGCATTTCTGTCCTCGCACCAGTTTGAAGGCCGAAGTTTATTTTTTGATGGCATAAGAAACTTAAAATCAAAAGAAATGGGAGGAAACACTGTTCATCGAAGCCATCATTGATATCAAATAATAGGTAAGAGTGCATGCTTACTTTCCAATATATATAGTACTGGCTGTTATTCGGGACTTCATACACATGGACTTGAATTTTATCGCTGGAAATGGATATAAAAAGCTGTAAATTACGTAAAACGTGTCCCAAAAAATTAGTAGTCGGGGTAATATGACTGAAAAGTCATCACCATACCACTCTACCATTGAACATGTATGGTATAGGAACCAACTTGCAACATGTTTAAAAACAGCAACAAACTATAGTGGTGAGAGGGAGTGGTGATATCTTTGGGAGACTACCTATCTCAATTCCTCCGGCAGATTTTTGTTTGTGGTTTTAAATTATTTTACTGTCAAGGGACATTTTATGCCAACTCTTTTGTAAATAACGTATTTTGTTTTGGTGTCCTTTGTTAAGGTATATAGCCTTTGGGGATTAGAAACTCGTGATCTAGCTATATATAACTGCCGATTGGAAAACAAGTGTTTTCTGAGTGTAGTTACTTCCGGTATATGTCCATGGACTTCATTGACAGTCATCGCATGCAGCGCAAATACCCATCTATACTATATAATAAGTTGTGTCTTTACTTGAAATTGACCAACAGATCGTACATGAAATGACTCCGAGAAAAACAAATCATGAGTGACCGATATAACATTACAGAGACACGCTGTCCGACTGCCTGCCACCGTTCGTTTAGTTTACACAATTTCATGACAAAATATGTTATTTAACCCGAAAAAGTATCATAAATCCTTCTCAATGATATATAAAATTTCATTGTAAAATTTCATCAAGATTTATTTAGTCGTGAGGACAGAGATACTTTCACGTTTATAGTATTAGTGTAGATTTGATGAACACGTTATTCTCAATACTGGAAGAAATGGTTCGTATAATTGGGATATAAGTAACTCCGTTTTGTGCCACATTTCCTCAAATATTATAACTCAAAATTATGATTTGCGAAAAATAACTGGTTATAACGTCTGCGATGTCTTGATCAGAACACAAAAGTGGTGCTATTCAACACGACCAAGGCTTTTGGTTTCACTTCGTATTTGGAGATACTTCAGGTTCATCAATTTAAGGATGTAAGTAGTTTCTTATTTTAAGATTTTAAAAATCCAAATAGATGATATGTATATAATGGCGGAGTGTTAGATTGTTATTATTTCCTCTCAGTACCCAGAGAAAATCTTTATTTGCGTAGAGAAGCGATAATAACTCATTTCGCATGTGACCACAGTGACCAGTCTCGATATAACTAACTTGACCCTCCAGGAGACCACTTAAGACTTTTTGAACAACTTTGTCTAACATTCTAGACAACGATTCCAGTAACACACATCGAGTTCGCCTAGTATCACCTGAGAAGGATACGCAGCTGTCGAAAAAGTAATAGTTTTGTCGTGTCCATTTTGACCAACAGTTTTTGCAAGCAGATGACAATGTAAATTCTTCGCGCCTTGGAAAACCAAGTTGTTATTAATTTTAGCATGAATTTACAGTGGTTTTATTACTTTTTTATTGCATTGTAGAGATGGATGTATGAAACTGCCTTTTACAGTATTAGCTAATGGCTGTTGTTCTGGGGAGGAATCAAAATATGTATGTTATAATAAAGGTCAAAATACATTCATTCGACTTACGTTAACACAACTCAATTATTTAAAAGAAAAATAACGCGAATTGTACTCTATGGTTCAATTTTATTGGTCAATCTAACGAATATTATTACGTTAGATATTGATCCAATTAGAATTTTTGAGTAAGATACTATTGGTAGTGGTGCACTGTTGATAATTATCAAATTGCATTCCAGAGAACTGGGCTAGATCTGGAGCCTCTCAGCATCTTATATGGAATAAAGGCACACAACATTGTTGAAGGTGATTCGTCCGCCTACTACGCTCTACACACAACCATCATAGTCAACATATAAGAAAAAAACCATGTTCGAGATTGGGAACCATTGCTATGTCAAGAGCAGAACACCTGACACACTGCTACGAAAACCCATCACTGAGCAAAACATTGTTGCATAAAGCATAAAATTAAAAATTGTTGTCAGCGACGTGCATACAATAGTGGGACGTTAGAGGCAAATATGAATTTACCAGATTCGAAATTAAAATTTTTACATCACAAATTTCTCTAGTGCATTGTTGAAACCCAAACCAAGTATCTGTTACTTCATGAGCAATAGTGTTGAAAAGAAATATCTTACAAGATTCTGTGTGAAAACCTTAATGCGATAGTCATTTTATCATACAATCTTCATTTGAATTACTCTGTGGTTATCCCTCTTGTTTTAAGCCTCATAGCACTTTGTAGGCTATTATGGACGAATGACTATAACAATAAAATCTCCATAGTATCCATATTTCACAAACTGAAAAACTCAATTACAACAGCCATAGCAAACTATATTGGGTCACTGTATTATTGACCTATACTAATAAAACACTAACCATGGCCACGCTGTCCTTCATGCAACCAGCTTTCGTTGATGGATTAACAACGGCCATAGATATTACTACATAGTAGAGGTTGTGAACTTTATTTAATAACAGTTCTATTTAGTTAAGCATCTTAAAACAAATGAATTTCCAGAACATTGAAAGAAAAGTACATATTTGGTTTAAATATGGATATTAATTATTATTTGCTTTTATTTATTTATATTTATTTGATGCAGATTTTTTGATAAATTCTTCACTCATAGATATGTAAGGTAAAAGGTTTAATTTTCGATCAGTAATGTTGGCGAAGTTTTTGATTAGATAGTTACTTAGCTGGCATTTGAGCATGAGTATTATTATTATTATTTTTTAAATAATTTAAATTGTTTTCATCAGCGCACTGTTACTGAAATCATTACTTCTTTTGAATGAAAGTATTTCCATGTTGATAGAGATATATGCGACATAGACCACAGTTAAAACTAATATTACATACCATAAAGTAAGATAAGATTTATTTTTAATTTCCTTTGCTTTCAGTGAGGTTATTATTTCTGCTGCATGTAACTGTGTCGGCTGTGCAAACATTGTGTCACGGGTAACCATAAAGAAAGGTAAAAGAACCGGTGAAGATTTTCGGTCAAGTTTATAAAGCTATGCTTGACGCCACTAACACATACAATGTGTTAATTCGCGTGTGATTGAAGCTTCGATTTTCCAGTGGAAATATTTACGGAGTTTGTGGTTATGTTGAAAAACAGCCTGGACAATTATGACAGCAAACTTTTACTACAGCGCAAGGAACGAGGAGCTGCGTTGAGCTTTATTTTATAACAATTCCAATAGTTAAGCAATTGCAAAGAAGTAACTTGCCAGAACACTCCATTTAGCCCGTCATTTTTGACGGGCTATGACGCTAATTATATAAATGAATGCCATGCAGACGACACATGTATTGGAATTAGAAATCCTCTCAATTTCTCGATCAAACAAAACTCAAATAATACTTCGATCTTATTAATGATTGAGTTCACATCTTAACTATTCCTTAAACATGGAAAAAATTTTGTATATAGATTAAAGTAGACGACTGGTACGAAAATTTTGCGAACACGATGGGTTGGTGGTTTGTAATAGGATTAAAGAAGAACTACTTCATTTGTAGCGATTATTAATTTGTTTATTGTAATACCTACGTAACGAGGTATTATAATATGTTATGAAACAATTAGGAAAAACTTTTGGACGCGTAAAACATATGTATGACAAACTATCACGGATCTTAACGGAATACAACTAAACTGAACAAAATTCACACAGCATATCAGTATCTCCATGATATCTGTTGCTGCAATCACAGCCCGAGAAAAAATTTCGCGAGTAAAATGTTTACATAGAAATTGTATAGCAAAACAGAAATATTTCCGTATTAAAAAATATAAAAAACTACTTGTTGTACAAAAAACACACAATTTATTGATATCTTTGTGATATGTGGTGTTGGTATCATGGAGGAAGGAATATATGGAGACGACGCAAGGGACTTTCGCCACATACTGGAGTGAAACCGGGTGGAGAGAAGTGGGGAGGAGAGGCCGCCATATTGCATGACAGGAGAAAACACGGGAAATAGGCACAAAAACCTCAAGGGAATCATAAGACAACCGTGGCACCGCAATTTGATGATGGATTATTATGTAACTCGACGAGACACATCAAAAATGAAGAATAAAATTTTTTGATATCGTGCTTAGTTCTCGAGATATACTGTCTCAAAAGAGTGGAGTTTCTGGTTGAAATTCAGAAGAAACGTGTCCCCAAAGTCAAATTTGGTGATAGATTCTTATGTAACACGACGATACAAATCGAAAATAAAGAATAAAATTTTTCGATATCTCGCTTAGTTCGCGAGATATACTGTCTCAAAAGTGAGGTTGTTAGGTTATGAGGGGATTCAACGATAACCGTGGCGCCGCAATTTGATGACGAATTCTTATGTAACTCGATGAGGGAAACTGAAAGTAAAGAATAAATTTTTTGATATCTCGCTTAGTTCTCGAGATATTGTACCTTAAAATTGACGTGGTTAGGTTGAAATGCGGCCTGGACCAGAAAAAAACTATCGCCATATCCATATTGATGATGAATTCGGACGTAACTTAATGAGCAGGTAATTCTTTTTAACTTGAATAACAAACTGTTTATTTCTACAGTCCTTAAATTTTAGTTGATGTTCAAATAGGTTATATTTTCACATTCTATTTCTGTAATTACAAGAAATATTTCAAAATCTAGAAATATTCTTGTAGACATATTTACAAACAGAAACGAGTCATATCTGAAATTTTTTAAAATAGCATAAGTCAATTTTTAGAACTTTAAAAAAAATTAATAAGGCCTACTTCATAAAACCTCATTGTTTCTGAGCTTACTTAGAAGATATTGTACTGTTAGTGGCATATATAATTTCGCTAGAAAAATCAGTGCATTCATAAATCAGAAGCTAACAGCTAATAATAAATAAATTGTTTGTTTTCTTCTGGTATACACCGCATTTCAACCTGCCAAACATTTCCATTAATATTGCCGCTACAAAACCAAACTATGTAGACACATCTAAACACAAGAAATGCATCACGAACTACATTTCCGACAACAAAGTTTATTTCATCACGTTTAGTAGTTCGCACAGCACAAATTATCACAATTAATTTCACCGTGCACTTTCAGTGTAAACTTAAAACGTGAGTAATGCAATGCCAGAATACCATATTCACTGTGTCGCGATGTAAACATGACCCGCTTAAATTAAATTTCCAACATTTGTCTACAATAAGGCTAGCTTTTCAGGTGCAAAATAGTAACATATGCTACTTGTCTACACTACACCAACAAAAATTTGAGAATGATATGATTCTACTGAGAGCAATGAATAAATTTATAGCTAATGGCCCTAATGTTGCAGTTGCCTGTCAGATACTTCAAGAACGATAGTTACAATGTGACTTACTTATGAAACGCTATTCCAAGTTTTTTCCTATCTCGTCTGTTTGTGCAATCATATGCATCACAACTTGTCATAATAGAAAACTTTAGAATATTAGAAAATGAAATATTCTCAGCATCTGACACAGTGTAAACAGCCCAATGTTTTGGTACTCCTACGATGTCCGCCGCGCAAGCGCAGTATTTTGACGAGGTTTCACGTATTTAGCGTTATCTCGTCTCCATATATTCCTTCCTCCATGGTTGGTATCTACCGGTACGCACTCAACCCTTGTTGATGCCTGTGAAGCAGTTTATTAATATCTTTGTGATATGAGCTGCTGCTATATAGTGGCTTGGCTCTGAACTTTCTCATATGATATGCGTGACCTTCATAGTTATTACTTTTGCTCTTTAAGGATCGAATTCCGAAAAAAATATTCTTAATTTTTTGTTTACCTATGTGAAGACCTTAATATTTTTTTTTTTAAAAAAAAACCTCATTTAATGATTTTGGTTATGTATCAAGGGAAATAAATGTCTCGTGACAAAAAACAGCGTTGTAGAAACAATTGTCAATGTCGGAATTGACCTTATTATTATTATTATTGAAAATATTGGGATTTTAGGTGAATATTCACACTCTAAGACATTAAGTTATACATCGAGACAACTTTTTAGGCACGTGTTGCAGTGTCGGCATTACTTGTTTGTTCATCAAACTGCTGATACGCTTAGTACGAAATGCGGATCACTGACGTCAATAGAGGTCTTCCTCAGAGCATCATGAGCAATATTCAGTATAGCGACAGTGATGGGTTAACTAACATCTTCAGCCGCTCTCACCAGTTAGCTTAGCCTGCCAGTATGTCATTACCAGCCAGAGAATGATAGATTTTATCCAACTTATCATTATGTTAACTTGCTAGAATCGACGCTAGCTCGGAACTCGTCCTTGTAGCAATCACGTATTGTCTGTATTATGCAACTGTTAGTGATCTATTAAACAAGATTTTACCAGTTAAATATTTTCGTTCCATTGCTAGAGTTAGTGGTCATTCCCGCTTGCACCTGCCATTATCTTGCAAACTGCTACTTATTATAATCACCGGCTCCGTACAGGAAATACGGATGGTGTCAGCCTGACTCAATGGTAACATTAGATAGCCCTCAAGACAAGAAAATGAAGAAGTATCAAGAGGATAGGTTAGATTAGATCGTCGGAGAACACTGAAGATGTTTACTTCCGATCTGTTCTGCTTACTTTGCTTCCTTATTCACTTGAATTTCAGCCTGCACTTCATTACTATCATATTATGGTCAGAGTCTATGTCTGCTCCTGGGTACGCTTTACAGTCTAGAACTTGATTCCTGAATCTCTGTTTGACAATGATATAATCTAGCTGATATCTGCCTGTATCCCTTGGATGTTTCCAGGTGTATATCCTTCTTGCATGGTTCTTAAACAGTGTGTTTGCCAGAACAAGCTTATATCTTTCACAGAATTCTAACAACGTGCATCCTCACTAATTTCTTTCTCCTGGACCAAAAGATCCTTCAGTATTCCCCTATTTTCCTTCTTCAACTATTGCATTCCAATCACCCATGATTATTAGATTTTCCTCTCCCTTCACATATTGGATTAATTCTTCAAATTCAGTGTAAATTTTCTCTATTTCTTCATCATCTTCCTGTGACATTGGAATATACACTTGTACTAAAGTGGTTGGGGTGGCCTTAGTTTCTAACCTCATCAAAAATTATCCTGTTACTAAGCTGTTCATATAACTCACATGTTTTTCTACTCTCTTATTCATTACAAATCCTACACCAGTGACTCGATTGACAGCTTGTGTGCTAATTATCCTGTGTTCCCCATACCAGCAATCCTGCGTGGCCTTAAATTTAATCTCACTAATCCCAACAACATCTAACTTAAGTTGTTCCATCTCCCTTTTGTAACCTACCTGCCCTATTCAGACTTCTAACATTCCACGCTTCGACTCGTAGAATGTTTCTATCCATTCTGATGACTCCTCCCTAAGTAGTCCCCACCCAGAGATCTGATTGGGGGACTATTTTACCTCCAGAATATTTTACCCAGGAAGAAGCCATCATGATAAATGTAATTTGAGAGGATTACATGTCCTCGGGATACCCTTTGGGTCTTTAATGCAGTGGTTTCCCGTTGCCTTCTGCTTCCCCATGCCATTGATCATTTCTGATTCATCTGCCTTTAGGGGCCGTTTCCAACCCCAAGGGCAAGAGGGTGCCCTGGACCATTCCCCACTCTTCCGCCCTCCTTTCAGATGCCGTTGGCAAACAGTGGGTGACTCCTTATACCAGGAATCTTTCAGTTGCCAGAGCCTCGTACGTGCAAACAGGGTGCACCATGTGAAGGAGAGGTTGAAATTTGGTTGGAAAAGGGTAGTATAGTCTCTCCCAAACCCTTACATCATACAATATAGAAGCAATAATCAGGCCAAATGCTCCTATTGAAGAAGTGACAAAAAACATTGATAAACTAAGCCAAGACTACAGTTACAAAGATTGTGTAATAGTAATGGCGGGAACAAATAACTTAGAAGATAGCTGATAGCTACAAAGATCTTTAAAGTGCGCCAAATTAAATCAGTTAACAAGTATTTCTGGAAGCCCATTAACTCACGGAACAATGTCAACAGTGATCGAGTCAGTATTAATTTTGAGATTGAAAGATTGAACAGAAGGCAATTTAAAAGTCATGGGCTGCACATGAACAAATCTGGAAAAGAACATGTTTGCAACAGAACTGTAGAATTGATTCAAGAAAATCAAAGTGTATAAAAGAAGGAAACTTGCAAGAAGCAAAGGAAACAAACATGAATAATGAAAAACCAGTCTGTTTGAATTTTTATCTTCCTCACTCTGCTAACAAATACAATATTCAAGTAGCAATAAATGAAAAAGATCTAAAAAATGTAAATGAAACCAAATTCTTGGGATTTTGGGTACAACAGAATATGAAATGGGATGTACACATAAGCAAATTAGCTAAAAGACTGTCTACAGTGTGTTAAGAACTGAGATACAGTAATGCAAGTGTACTATGCTCATTTCCACTCAATGAGAAGATATGGAATTATTTCCTGGGTTAGCTCATCACAAAGAATTAGCTTAAGATGCAGAAAATAGCAGTGAGAATAATATGTCGCCTAAAAAGATTAGAATCATGTAGAACACATTTCATAATCCTCGCCATTATAAATGTTCCACGTCTGTACTCTATGAAATCGTTCTTTTCACAAGAGAGTATCTCCTAAGAAACAACAAACTAGTAAAAAATGATGTGGTGCATAATTACTTAACTAAAGGACACTCAGACATCCACAATACATTTTGCAGGATTACTACATATAGAAAAAGTAGCTTAAATTCAAGAATAACACGTTATAATAAAATATCAGAAGAAAAAAATGCTTCCTGCAGCTGATTTAAAATAAAACTAAAGGCGTTTCTAGTGAGGAACAGTTTTTACTCTAACAGTGAAAATATGGACTCATAAAAAATGTATTTTAGGATTTCTGAAAGTTTGTTTTCATCTGCTATTGTATTGTTAAATTCTCTTCATGTATGCTTGTTTTGTCATTGTATTATCAGTCATCTGTATAAATCCCATCATCTCATAATTATATGTAACATCTAACCATAAAAATTATTTATCCAATGTCACATGTGCACCTGTACTATAAATTGATCAAATGGATCAATAAATATCTTGTCTTTAAAATGATACCTCATTTATCGATTTCGGTTAGGTATGGAGGGAGCTAAGTGACGCATAACATACAAAAAAGAAAACACTTAGAAACAATATATATAATAATGATTGCGTTCAGAAACTTATGAAACTTATCTTTTTTTAAAATTATAGTTTATTAATGGTGAGTTGGGATACTGTTTTTGTACGTAAAAGATGAGTCGGGTAAAAAAATGTATTTTACTGCATTTTATTAGTTTTGTAGATTATAAAGTAATAATAAGCAAAATAAAGTACAATACTCTATAATAAGATACATACGGGTGGCCACCCTAACTGTGACCCCCAGCTCACATATACGGAAATTTTTGAACATTGATTTCATGAAACAAACGTTAATGGTGGCACACATACTCATGTTTGTCGATCATTATGATTGTACAGTCTTAAGTTGTAATCTAAAATGAAGAGTGTTTGAGAACAAAAGGAGACTGAAGACTGAGTCGTAGGCTAACGTGCCATTCACACACACAAAATATGTGGACACAAGTAGTATCGAGCCGTCATATGGCCAATTGTCAATGCGGTGACAGATCTAGGATTTTTCAGAACCGGGGAAAAAACTTCGAGGTTGCCACACCTTCAAAAAATTTGCCACTCCATTTTTTTAAAAATAGTCACCGCTACGTAAATTTGCCAGGTTCTTATGTTATTTGTCTAGGACTAAAAATTTCATTTTTTCAGTAGTACCTAATTAACATATAATAATTAAATTACATTCAGATACACATTTATTCTTATTATTTGATTATAGAATGATTATTATAACTTATTCATCAGCAAAAGGCTATAAATGAATTTAAGAATTTATGTTTAATTTTTAATTTTGATGTAATGCTTTCTGTAATGTGCAATAAAATGTATGTGTAATTATTTCTACTTCCTACTGCCCTGTCCAACTAATCTTATGTGTCCTTGTAACTCGGTGTAATTTTTTTTAGTCTTTATTCCTCTTGACAGTGGTAGCATGGTCAACTAAATTTACACTTATTTTTTATTATTAATTTCAGATTCTGAGAGACATCAAGCAAGGGTTGAAGCAACTCGGAAGAGATGGATCTCGGCCTGTCATGACCTGTGGTAAATTTTTTATCATCTCTTTATACATCATTTATTAAGTTTTCATAATTGAGCTTGTCTAATAGGAAATAATATAAACTTAACTCCACAGTACATTATATATTCAGTATATCAAATAAATATAGAATTTAATAGCAAGGATCAGCATTCAGTGTTCATACACTCTACAAGTTCATTTCATGATGAAATGCATTGATCTAACCCATAGGATCCATTACATTTAATTACAAGGGTGGTCCAGAAACTAATGCACCAACAATAGAACAAATGTGAAACTTTAGATATGAATTGTTTGAAGTTTTCAGAGGGCATGTCCAAAGTTTCCTTTTCTTGTGATTGATAGCGTTCTTGTAGCAATGGTTAACATGGCATCTGTGAGTGATGTATGTTATAAGCAGCGTGTCATCGTTGAATTTTTCACTGCGGAGCAAGAAACGGTTGGGAACATTCACAAACATTTATGTGCAGTTTATAGAGCATCTGCAGTTGACAGAAGTATGGTTAGTCACTGGGCACACAGTTTGAGGCCATCTGAAAGCAGTTCTACAGAACTCCAAGATTTGCAGGGGTCGTGAAGGCCACCTATGGCCGTATCACCTGACAAATGCAGCATGCTGATGTTATCATTCGTGTTGACTGATGCATAATGACTTGGCAGTTGGCACGGGAGCTGTCAATCAGCAAAGGAAGTGTGGGTGTAATCGTCAGTGCTCTTGATTGGGCAAAGAAGTGTTTACGATGGGTTCCGCGCTGTCTTACGGAGGAACACAAAACACTCAGAAAAAACATTTCTTCTAAGTTTGCTGCAACATTTTAAAGCTGAAGGGAAGCCTTCTTGTCTCAGATTGTGACACCATTTTGAGCCAGAAACAAAACAGCTATTTATGGAATGTTGCCATCCTGTCTCTCCACAGAAGAAAAAATTCAAAGCAACTGCTTCTGCTGGTAAGTTCATGATCACTGTGTTTTGGGATTGTGATGGTGTCATAGTCATTGATGTGATGCCGAGAGGCACCACCATTAATTTTGAATCATAATGTGAACACATTAACCAAACTCAAGAAGCGCTGCCAGTGACTTGGACACCATAACAACCCAGGTGATTGTTTGCTTCAACATGATAACGCATGCCCTCACACAAGTTTGAGGATGCTGTAACACATCACCAAAAAGATTTGGACAGTGTTACCCCATCCATCCTACAGCCCTGACCTAGCTCCCTCAGACTTTCACTTGTTTGGGCCATTGAAGAATGCCATTCATGGGAGACATTTTGAGGATGATGAAGAGGTGATTCGCACAGTGAATTCATGAACAGAACAAGTAGTACCACCAGGGCATATGCGCTTTTGTGTCTTGCTGGAGGAAGGCCATAGAATGGGAAAGAGATTTCATGGAAAAATAAGGAGTGTAGAAGAAATATCATTCTCTCTTGTGTATAAGTTTCATTGTGTTCATTGAAGAAAAAAATGTGGTGCATCAGTTTCTGGGCCACCCACGTATATTTCTATTAACAAATATCATTCTTAGAGTGAAGTCAACATTATTTTATATGATAAAGCGAACATAACATAACTGAATTCAAGTAAATCTATATTATACTGAGAAAAACATGTTTTACTATAGCAGTCAAAGCACTAAATGAGATATTAGTAGATTTAATTAGGTACAAAGAATTTGCAATATACAGAAGCAGATAGATATGCAAGACTTGAAAACAATTTTGTGTGTGTGTGTGTGTGTGTAGTATGATAAAATCATGAAGAGTTTTCTTCACACTCCTTTGGAATAAACCCTAAATTCTGATTCCTTTATTCTGGCTCTTAATGAATGTGATCTCAGAAGCATAAAGTTCCAGAAACAACACTGCCAAAAACTGAAATTAAGTAAAATTTAATTTAATTCTGATGGAGTGCATGCTGCAGTGGCAATTTCCTTGCACACCTATTTTTCCCATTTCCTGTACTTGCTTTCTTTTTCCTTCAACCAATTTCAACATTAAATTATTTCAATGTTTTTGATAAATTATTGATCATTTCTCTTGGTAAATCATTCCAATCCCTAACCCCATTGCCGATGAAAGTGAATATTACCACACCCTTATGACCAAACTTGAGTGCCAGTTTGTAGTTATTGTCACCTTTTCCCTTCCATGCACCTCTCTTAATTCCTCCACCAATATCTATCCACCCCTCATCACTAACATACACCTTGTGTATCATGAAAGAATTTCATAATGATTATCATAAAAATGTGTTATATCCTTAGAACTAAAATTATTTTTCCCAAAGTTATACTGGTCTCTAATTTATAATAGCTTGCAGAAATTTGCTTTATCTTTAATTTTTAAAATCTTTATCATTTTCTAAAACTGTTGCTCATAACTGGTTGGATCAAAGTGTTTGATCATTCATATAATAAAAAAATTAACTTAGTGCTCTTGAACCCCATTTAAAATAAATAAAAACAGTATTTTATGTATAAAAGAAAAGAGAGAGTATGTTTTACATTATTTTTCTTCATCTTTAAGTGAACATCATGAATAAATAAAATTTTATTAACTGAGAAATTTACTGCCCAGCTGTTTATTATTATTATTATTTTAAATTACAGTATGCCTTGTAGTAATATATATCGTAAAATTTTCTTCATTTGTGAGCACTTTTGTTACTGCATTTTAAAATTTTTGAGAAAATTTATTCCCTTCTGTGACGATCTTCTGATAAAAGATGGACTGAAAAAGTACCAGCTAATGTGGAAAAGCTACTAAATCAATATACTACAAAACAAAATAAATCAAAGAATAGTTACAATATGATGTTTTTAGATAAAACTAATATATTTAAAAGAAAGTATGCACTGCCATATCTTTATTAAGAACAATATTTGGAGACCTGATTTTGAAAGAAGCTAGATGATGTATTTTATTTTCATTCACTTCTCTATTATCACATTGCCAATACATAAATTCTTCGCAGTCACAGAAGGTATTTAGGATACATACAGTACTGTAAGTATTACCTATATAGTACAATAGATTCATATATGTGCAGACCTTATTTCAAAATTTATTTTCGATTATATTTATTATTATTTGCCCTTTTAAATGTCACAGTTTTCTTTCTTCTGATAAATATTTGCGATTATATTATCATTGCTGTCCCCATCTTCTCTGATGGTCAATTTCATTCTGTGTGTGGCTGTGTTGAATGCGAAGCTTGCGCAAGCTCAGCCACATGTTTTGTTTCCCTTGATAAATGGTTAACCCCAAAATATTGTGTTTTTTTTGTGTGTGTTTGTGTATTATTTCCGGATGCTGTTGCCCTCCTCCCTTCAACTTTGGTGATTGTTGGGTTGTTCCACATAAATAAATATTTAAGTAACTTGTAATCCAATAACGATAAATAAAAGGTAACTATTGAAATTCGAGGCAGAAAGCAATAAACACTTTAACATATGAGTGGCCATAATACTAGGCATAAATATATTTATTCAGAAAGAACACAAGTCATAGTCATTTTAAAGTACATAACAAAACAGCCACAAGACCAAGCTGCAATAGTTTACAATATCTAAATCATTTTAATGCATAGTAGAGTTTCTATCTGATACTTTAGAAATTGAAGGATGAGAAAATAATGTATATTTGACACAAGAAAGAGGAGATACTGTAAAATCAGTTTTTAATCACTAACATGGAGTATGATTCAACAGAAAGTACATCAAAGGTATAAATATATAGTAATATGTACATTACACTAAGTCAGTATATAGAAATTTATTATCTTTGGACACAGCTATCAATAAATGTGGACCATTATCTTTTTAGGCCAGCCTCACATTTATTAAACAGTAATATTTTAATTTTATGTGTTTTTGTTTACAGATGATACATATATGTATGATGATGATGCTAGATGTTCAGGACTTGGTCCTCATTGGTATGATGAGCCACCATATGAAAGTGATCCAGAAGACTTTCTCATGGGAGGACAACCTGTTCCCACTGCCACAATTCAGAATGGAAGGTTTGATAAATGTTACTCAAAGTGTTTAAAAAGTATCATAATAACTGCATGGTATCTCCTACTTTGTCTTTATAAATTGAGTACAATCACTTTATGTAATTTAATTGGTATTGACAATACGGGCATTGTGAGTACTAATAGAGTGAACTGAAAGAAGTAAAATGCTAATCCTTGATAGAAAGTCTACAAGATAATTTGTAAAATATTCAGAAGATGTTATCTGAAACCAACAAAAAATTAATATAGATTGAATTACATCAATTATATAGCAGTCATAGTTGAATGTGTCAAATAATTTCATGTCAAATATTTCATAAAGCTTTCATATCTACATTCTTTAATAAAAATGACTGCAACTGCTGAACTGAATTAAATAATTTGTTTCAAGAAATACTTAACGTTTCAGCCATGATAGAAAATTTCTAAACTCGTCATTAATATTTAGTGAACATCAGAGATAAAGATAAAACAAAATGTCTATAACATTTTGACACATTCTTGTATTATAACAATTATAGAAATTAATAGAATTACGGTGTTGAGAGGTAATATGAGTAACTAAAAACCATTTAAAGATTAATGTGATTAATATTGTTTTATTTTTACTATTATAGGGTGTGTTTCACTCTAAACCTAAGGCAAGAACCTCGTGGAGAAGGTGTAATTTCCTTACGATCAGCAGGAGATATATCAGTACCAAGAGAATCTGGAAGTGGATCATGGGTACGGGGCCATACATTGAATGCTATACAGCGTTCCACTGCTAGGCGTGGCCTACTCGTTCCACCTTCTGGTCCCATCATAACAAGCAGTCATCGAGAAAGTGGTGATTATGCTGGTTCTGATGCCCAAAGCATAGGCACGTTCTTAATATTTATGTGAGATTTACAAAATTAACTACCACATTGTCCACTGTATTTCAAAAAAATGGATATTGATTTTAGATATTTTGTTAATAATGTGCACCTCTTTTGAATCAGCTGAGATTGAGAATTCATTGCTATTATCATCATCAAAAATTTTTGTAGGGTAGGCTCATAGTTGATAAAATTACAACCTTAGCATTTATAATGCTAGTTGCAGTGATATTAGTTGTTCACTGTAGACATCATAAACTTATATGTTACTATCCTATAAAATCTAAGTACTTCTATGATTCTAAATGAAGAAGAAATTCACTACTAAACCTCCAGTACACAGAATATTTTTTGTTTCTTTTTGTTTTTGCTAATTGATGGTACAGTTCTCTTTTAAACTTTAAATTAAGTAATATTGTAGTGAACTTTAAGATTCAGAATTCTGTGTTTCAGACACAATTATATTAAAAATATGACAATGTCCTATAAATTTCTACTATTTAACTAGATATTTTATTTACATAGGAAGTATTTTTTGTGTAAACAGTTAAACATATAACATTTCCTACAAATTGGTGCAAAATGTTAAAGGCCTTATTTTTGTGAAGAAAGAATTTCTAGTAAACAAAAACATCACACTGATTAGCCTCTAATAAGCAATAGATTCTGCAAGGCAACATGCTGTTACAGGGGGATTATTAAACAGATCACTGTCGTAACTTTGAATTATGTTCATGACCATAGCCTCTGGTACCTGTTATAATTAAATGATCTGGTCACCACATGCTCCTTTCACCACAAATATGAAATGAAGTATCAAAATAAGTTCACTGTACACAATTTTAAAGTCACAAAATTGTCTTTACAATGTCGGTACCAGATTTAGATAAAGCAGTCGGAAAACAATTCCACTGAAGATTTTGAGATAAAGCACACTCATGATAAGAGACAAACTCTCATCAAGCTCCCTTAATTAGATGAAAGTATGATGATATTTTAAGATACTCTATGGCTACCAACAATGTGGAGCCATTTGCTCCATCAGCGACATGAGCTGACCGTTACGAAACTTGCTGAAAAACTGCTGTTCATTATGAAATGACATTGACTCTTTGAAAATTACAGAAAGACTGCTTTTTGGCAAGATGGCTAGTGATCTATTTATCAAATTGGTAAATTGTGTGATGTCGGCAAAAACCTTTAAAAATTTATATCTCAAAAAGTATTTAATAGTTTGAATCATCATTATATATTGCCTCTCTAGTATCTTATTCTATCGGTTTTAACTTAGTTTAGTCTTCAAAACGGTTTCTGTTAAATTCTCTTAGGTCATCAGTCAAGGTGCCTTTCTTAACAATCACGACAGTCCATTTCCAAAATCTCATTTATCTCACGGATGCTTTAAACTTTCTACATTTGAACCTTCTTAATTTGCTATAACCTCTGATGTTAATTTCCTGATTTGATCCCTTTAAATTTAGATTTTTTCTTTAATTAAAAACCCTAATTATCTTCTCCCTAATTACTTAATTTTATGGTCAAAATACTCTAGAAGGTGCTGTCCACAACTGGTGATAAAGGATTGGCTGTAACTTTGGGTGTTCATTTGTTACTTCAGATTTTAAGTTTCAGTCCCTCTGATCGCATGGTTGAAAGACATCAACAAATGGTATTAACTCTTAAACTAAATTTTTCTGGCTATGATAAATACACTTTGAAATGTTCTAACAGTGAAAATGAATACAAGAAAAACCATTATGATTGAAAAACTACTTTAACCAAATTCCTATTTTCTACAAAGGCAGCCTCGAAATCAAACTATAAAGTATGTTACTAGTGGGAATAGCTAGTAAAAATACTTTTCTATACTTGTTCTCTAGATTAACCCTGTGATGCATGAAGTATTAAGGAATGGGAATATGTGATTGTAAATGATTTAGATTAGTAAATAATGATTTCTTCTAAAGAAAGTATGACAATTTCATTAATTTTTTATTTATACACTACCAGAGTGGATTCCATGCACCTGGGTCTTTATAGCTGATTAAATTTATTTTCATTTTTTCGTATGGAAGTTGGCAAAACAATTAGGACACAGTGGTTCTTTACATTTCATACAAATATATTTTGCTGTTTTTCTTACATTATACATAATGACATCTTGCAGCATTTTTTAAAATCAAGTTTTAGCCAATGATTCCCTTCGTGGTATCGGACTTCTTCCCCTTCTTTACAAACTCTTCTATTTTTCTTTGGTGGTGGTGTTATTGATGGCCTTCCTCTCTTCCCAGGTGTATGTTCATGTACTCCAACATTAATGAGGCTTCTTGATACAGATGCCTTGAAACTGAGGAGCCGAGTAACATTTCCTTTCCTTCTATGTAGAAGCCAGCAGTTCACAACTGCTACATCAATAAAATGAAAAAAGATACAGATGTAACAACGCTTATTTCTACGACGATGTGGTTACAATGCCAAGCATTGGTCCACGAGAGCAACATTTCCCATGTGGCTGTTATAAAAATTAACAGCAAAGGGCCTTGGAATGCTTATTACTTTTCTTTCTTTCTTGCTCCACTGATCAACTGTACCTACAGGATCTACACCTGCACACGCTGAGGCAATATTGATGCAGGCATTGTCAACCCATTTTGTAATGGTAATGTTGTCTTTGTTGGTTACACAACTATTTGATCCTCGGCCTTTGCTTTTCAGTTCTTTGTCTGTAGGTAGAAGTAACTGAGCACCATGAAGACTATCCACAATGCATGTTCCTGTGCCAAAAATGCCACATTTCTTCAGTTCTTGCAGCCCTGGTACACTGGTAAACAAATTATCAAAAAACACTTTAAATGCCTATGTTGAATGTCGTCACAGAGCCGGAGCACAACATCTGCACAAGCACTCAAAGCGCTAATTGTTTCCTTGCGGTTAGTGACTTCTTGGTATATTTTGAATCTGTGCATGTAATCAGATATACCAGCATGAACCCAAACTTTCAATCCCCACTTTTTGGGTTTCTTTGCAATGTACAGTTTTATTATGTTTCGGTCCTTGAATAGTATCATCTGCTCATTGACACTTTGATATTCTTCAGAATCTGTGGGATCAAGAAATGCTTTCTGAAGAGCTGTTAGAAATGGGGGAATCTTCCACAGTCTGTCACAGTTGTTTGATTCAAAAGAAATATTGTCTACAAAATGCAATAATCTCATTATGTTTTCAAATCCATTCACTGGCATCACATTTGATATAATGTCCATTCTCAGTCCTTCATCCATTGACCAATAATATCTGATTTGAGGATATTTTGTGTATGACATTACTAAATTGATTCCCAAAAATGTTTTTAGTTCTGGAACTGTGAGACCAAAGTTCTCCTTTCCATTTTGAGCCACATAGAGATTTGTCTGAAAGACAATATCCTCTAGCGTTGTTGATGAAATCATTGCCACAAACAAGTCTATATGAGTTTCACCCTCAATATGAATTTTATTTGTTCCTGTAAAAGGAGGAACTGAACCACAAAAACTATTGTCATCACTCTTCCAAACAGATTCAGAGTTCTTCAGTTTCTTTGTATGCACTTAGTCTTCAGTAGCTTGTACACTAGGGGCTTCTTCCTGCAAGTCAGAACTACTGGTTTCAAGTAACATTTTTGGAGATGGTACATCTAAAAGCTCCTTCACATCATCTTTGCTGTTATCTGTCAATGTGCAGTCTGAAGCAGAGGGAAGATCTTCAATCACCTCCTGAAATACAAGTGAAGAAATAGGTAATTACAAAAATCATTTAAAACAAATATAAACCATGTAATCAACGTTAAATTAATGTTAAAAATGTAATCGTCCATAGTAGAGCATTCACTAAAGCGTTACAATGTTCAATATTGTACTCATAGTAAACTGAAGTTGCAGTTACATGATGTCCACTCTAGTGGACGGATAAATTTTGTCTTCTACTGGTCATAAAAAAATATTTAGAACACCAAAACTTACATAATTATGTGACACAACTCCTACAAAACATTGAGAATTTACTCACCATTCTTGCTGATTGTCAATGGAATCATTTTGCTGTAATGCTAGACAGTGCCGTTCGGTGCTTTCTTACACCTGCCATACTATGTTCAGTGGCAAACTACAGCACTAGTAGTCATCCCAGATGCTGCCTGATGGCAGTACTTCACTCACTGTGTCCACTGCTGTGGACTGCATACATCAGAGACTTTAGAACAGGGTCACGTGAGGCAATGTGGCAGCCAATAGAAAATGTACACTGTAGTGGACGCTATGCACCTATGCCTCAATGGTTTCGACAAACTTATAGATACTTTATAATTCAAGAGCATTGAGACACAAAAATAACTCATCACTGAAAGGGGAAGTTACAATATCTCCTGTGCACTTTCATAGTAAACAATCAAATAAAATATTGTTGATTTCCTAGAGGTTAATGAACCAGTTACTGCAAGAATCTTCCAGAGGTACCAAGGATAACAACTATATTTCCATTTGAGGTCAGAATTTTATTTCTTAGCTCTTTTGTATCATTTATGGAAGTAAAATATATGAAAAATGATAAAAAATAAATTTAAACTGAAAAAAATTTAACTTGCTACAGAAGATAATAGATTGGAGATAGATTATGGATTGTAATACTATTCTCCTTGTCACCATGTCAGCTAATGTTATTCATTGTACAAGTTTCATTATTTTAAATAATGTAATCACAACTTGGAAACAGTGTAAGTTGATTATTAAGTAAAATGTGTGCCTCTTCTTCAATTTTCTCTGCAGAATGACTACAAAACTGCTGTTTTATTCTCTTTTAAATTTGTAGCATATACTATATATGTATTTACAAATACTAAAATTAAATTTTCATCAAACAATTGTTTTTTAACTTGCAGGTTCAAGACTGTCCTCTATGTCAATAGAGACAAGTCGTTCAGAGCAATTGGAACACTCCACAAATATTTCGTCTCCTTCATACATAACACATACATCTTGCCACAAAGGACGTCCATTCAGAAAAGCCATAGGTTACACTGTGAGTATATATTTAAATAGTAGTTTGAAGAAAGTGTTGAAGAGAGTGTTATTTTATGAATTAGTCTATATTTTAATTTCTGGGATGCTTCCCTTTCATAAGTTCTATAGTATGTCTGCTAATTTTATCAATTTTAGCATGTATTTAAAATTCATAAGTTACCTAAATTTTAATAAATATAAAACTTTTGTGAGATTAACAATGCACAATTTTGATTTGTAGAATTATAGGCATTTTAGCTACATATTTTTTAATGAAATTATTCATTTAAAATGGAAAGGGGGAAAAAAGGAACTTTGAATTTGGGAAAATATTTACCTTGCAGTGTTACAGCTTCCAAATATTAAACAAGTCATGAAGAAGGAGGTTTATTTATCTCTTGAAGTTATTTTGTATGCAGTGATGTGATTCATACAATTAATTAATATGCATATTTTTTTATGAGAGTTCCTTATAAGTGAACTAACTTTTCAGGAATCGCTTAGTACTTGTTTAAACTAGAGATGGGTAGGTCCGGATGGATACAGTTCCGTGGACCCGTATCAGTTGCGCTAGGGATGGATGTACATCCGACTGCAAGTTGGACCTGTAACCGCCCAGACCTATCCGTATCCAGGCACCACGTGTCCCGTGTACTTCTTCATCCCAGGCTCTTAATCCTTGTTTTCTATTCCAACGTTTCTTCATTCCTATACTCTCATTTGCTGCTTCTTTCAGAATTTTGGTTAGGTTTTTGCATTCTAATTCAGTATTTTCCTCTATTTTATACTTCTTTTGAATTCACTTTATAGTTCAACTCTGTAGGACATTTCTTGTTTTTTAGCATTGCTGTTAAGCCAGCGGGATGGAAACCTTGCTGTACATACCAAGAGGTGGTGGTCTGATTCAATCTCATAGGCTCTAAACACTCTTGTGTCAAGTATCAGTTTTCTCAGTTTTTCATTGGTTATCACATAATCTATGATTGTTGTTTGGCCTCCTGTGAATCAAGTGTATTTGTACGAGTATTTGTGTGGAAATATTGTGTTGCATATGTAAAGCTTATTGTAGATTACTGCGTCAATCAGTTTTTGACCATTGTTATTTTTTGCTGGTTCTCTGTGTGGACCTATTTTATTCTTGTGTTTCCAACCCTTGCATTGAAGAAGCCCAATAAAAGAAGGTAGTCATGTCTATTGATTTTATCTAGGATTTCTTGAAGTTTTGTGTATAGCTTATCAGTTTCTTCCATTCTACTCTGTTCTGGAGTGTACACAAACACAACTGTCAGGAAACCATGTTGAATTTTTAGTCTTATTTCTATTATCCGTTCATTCCAGAATGTGTAGTGAACTATCTTTGACTTTATTGATTTATGTACCATGACCCTGACTCCTGCTTGTACTCTTTACATTTCTGTCAACTCTATTAAAGATTTGAACGTAGTTGTTTGTGTCCTTTGTACCTTTCAATTTGCACTTGGTTTCTGTTATGACTGCTATCTTGACACCTTTCTTGTTTAAGGTATCATCCAGTTTTTCATCTTTGTGTGCTAGTGCTTGCATATTCCATGTACCAAAGAGGATTTTATCCTTTTTCCAGCCTGTGTCATTTTTCTTGCCATTGTCATCATTATTGTTATCCATCCTGCTATTTCTTGTTTTATTATTATTTTGATTTATTTATTTACTTATAACAAATGATTTAATTTTCTTCTTATATAAGCATAAAGAAATTTTTGTTTTATTTCGATAGTTATCAAGCCTAATTATACTGGGTTTAATGATATTACCTACAGCTGTGGGTTTCAGATAAAAATAAAACAAAATTCTCTAGATTCGTATTCTTTCATTTCATAAATTAATGGATAAACATGATATAACTCACACTGCGGCTCTCCTTGGTTGGATTTACATCCACCATATGTTCTGCCCACCCGATTGTAGAACTGGACCCACACAGGTCTGCTGGACACGTATCTGGAAGTAGGTCCGCACACATCCAGTTCTGCCTTACACTCTACCCACCAAATTGTAGAGCTGGACCCATACAGGTCCTCTGGGCACAGAACCTAGTTGTAGGTCTGCAGAGCTGGATGTACATCCAGACTTGACTCCTTTAAAATCTCAGACCTGCCCATCTCTAGTTTAAAAATTAGATTCAATATACAGAAATGTGTCCTGTATATACAGCCATACTAAGCTAAACATATAAATACTATGACATTCATCAACAATAAAAAGAACATATAAGAAGAACATATTTACGTTTTGCTGTAAGTTTTACGTATTTTGAGTAGATGTCTGGAGAGCAGGTTATTTAAGTAACAACTACTTTTCATTTAAAATAGAACTTATTATTCTAACTTCTTATTACTGTAATTTCTATTTCTACATTTAAAATTAATTGTTGAATTGAGTAGAGAAAAGAAACATATGCCATTAACAATGTAAATCATTGCAAAACAGAAAAAATGTGTTACTTAACTCGGTAAGTTGCTATTGTAGGACAGAAAAGTTTTTCCCACCATAGTTGAGAATGGTATTATAGTTAAAAAATAAACATCAAACATAAAAGCAGCACAATATTTTAGTTTATGCCATTAGTGACTGGCCAGGATCCTACATAGTTTTTGTGAATAATGATCCTGCTATGTGTATTAACTGAGGGTGAATATATGTTGATCCAAATCTGTTTCAATGCTCTTGTTTCATCCAGTGGCGGCCGAAGTGATTTGCTCAGGTAGTGACAACAACAAAATGTTGCTAGTGGCGGATCCAGGATTATTTTGGTTTGATTGGGGGGGGGGGTTAGGATTTGGTTTGGGGGGCTCATTACTCCAGAACAGCAAAAAAAAAAAAAAAAAAATGGTTCCCAAAATCCATGTCGTCGGGGATGACCTTGGTGCTTTTGGGGGTGGGGGGCGCCTAAGCCCCCTAGCCCTCTCCTTCCCTGGATCCGCCACTGAATGTTTCCGCGGCTTACTGATCATCATTGAAGTGAAAGGTGAAAAACAGTTCAGAGTAAGAATCTCGCTATATAAAGATTTGTAACGTGTGAAAGTCTCATTACCTGCAATTACTGCCGGATTAATTAAATGATTTTGAAATTAATCAATGATAAATGTTTTAAAATTGACCAAACGGTAAACATTTAGTGATTAGTCAAAAACCGGCAAGTTGATCTACAAGCAGTGTTGGATTACCCAAAAGTAGGCACGACTAGGCAGTAGCTTGGAGCCCCTGATTTTTGAAGGCTCCTTGAAAGTCCACTTTTTTCACTAAATAAAAATAATAAAAAATAAAATCATCCAAAATAAAACAATCAAAATAATATGAAAAGCATGGGACTTAATTTTTTGTTTCATAGTAGTGTACGATAAATAAATAAAATTTTCAAAATATGATAAATTGTAAAATTCGTTTGTTAATTGAATACAAATATGATAAATTCTATTAGTCATCTACAAAACCTTTTCTTTGAACTTATAAAATACATATAATTAATTTAAAAAACAGAGGGAATCGAAATTTTTTAGTGCCTAGGACCCCATACTTTCTTATCCGGCACTGCCTTCGATGACAACGACGGCAGTGGAACACATTTCGCTTGAGAATCGTTTCCTGTTATGTACATTCATAAACTTATGTAATTCGCCTTTAGAGAATCTAAGAAAAAAAACAATATTGCCTGCTCGCATTGACAAAGCTTCTAGGGCAGCGTATCCAAACCTCTTTCAACCCGAGGACCAGTAAATTTTAGAAAATAATGCTGTAGGCCACTAACTCACACAGGCCTATTACTTTTTTTTTTTTTTCTCTACTTTTCGTTTCATCCGACTATGGACGACGATTACGCAACTTCATTTTCCTCTTCTGAGTTTCCTTCCTCTGTCGCCAGTCACCTCCGCAATTTTTCCTCTGTCTTTTTTAATGTCTTCTACCCTGATCCTAATTTTATTTTGTTGTTATTAAAATGTACCATTATAACATAATAAATCTAAAACCACGTTTTGAATCCAATGAAAACGCAGATATAAAACTGGATGTGAACTATTAAAAACTAATTACATGTTAATCAGACCAAACCAGATAAATAATAATGTTAATAACCAGATAAATAATAATGTTACTACAGGATGGGCGCTACACTATACCACCGGCCTACATACATAAACCAAAATAAAAGACGCTAGACAGTTTGCCTTTTATTTTTATTTACTTCACCACTCACGTTACCAATCTTATCACCTACCGCGGTTCCTTATACCCACTTAAAACCCTTAGTAAACCGTCATTTACTTAATCTCTAGTCGCCACATGGAAGTGAATAGACTGTTGTAGAAACAGTGCTGTTCTATCTCATCCTGGAAATGCCACATGTTTGCCGGGTCATTGAAATATTCAAGGCTTTTAAATGTTGGGCATACAGCCTTATACAGTACGAATATGGTAACAGAATTTATGATATTATGCCTGTGGAACTCCTGAACTATGTTCGCCGACCACCAGTAATCAGCGAACAGGCTGAAGCACTGTTCCAGTGGATATTTAGTTGAATGTTACAAAAATGGCAGCTGCTGCACTCTGCCGGCAGTATTACTAACTTTATCGAGCTGCAGCGTGTGACAGAACGAAGTTGTCTCCATTCCCCATTAACAAAGCGAACCCCCGACCTTGAATATATCCACGAAAACGCTAGAGTGCATGCGCGATCTGTGCCAACTAAGATTTGTCACCACGACAGCGAAACAGTTCACTGATATGGCCAACAGATGGAGTTCAATACTTTCCCTAGCTGCAGAGTAGAGAATGCCTCATTTATAAACATTTATTTTACTTTAAATGCATTTATTTTTTATTTATTTATTCATGATTATAGGCAGTGACATGTCACAGTGGCACTACGTCTAGAGCCGCCACTGGTTTCATCAGTTTTATCACTGAATAAATACCTATGAGCTATTTATACACAACATATACCAAATAATTGATGCACACAGTCAAAGTTATTTATAAAATTGCTGTTAGTGAATTGTAGGAGTATAATAAACAAAGTAATAGAATTCAATAACTTAAAAGAGATTCACAAACTAAAAATAATTATATAAGCTTAGTAAGTGTTAAATAAGAATGTTTTCCCCCAAGGGTTATCAAATGTACTGCAGATATATGGGAATAGTTGATAGACAGGTTTTTTTTCTTATGGCTTTATGCCTCTTTGTCATTGAGGTCATTAGAGGCAGAAGAGAACTCGGGGCAGGGAACAAGAAGGAATGTGGCCATGGTCTTCCGAAAAATAATCCTGGCATAACTGGAGTGATTTGGAGAAATTATTGAAAACCCAAATCTGGGTGGTTGGATGGGGATTTGAACCAGCCTCCTCCTGAATACTAGACCGGAGCATTACAGCTTATCCCCCATGCTTGATTTGATAGAAGGTTTGTTCATAACGATCAGCAAATACTACTAAGTTTGGTGATATTCATATATTGTAGCCATGAGTTACTAGGGGTAGATTTTTGCAGTGATACTAAAGCAAATATAATGGTTATGACTGCTTAATGTAGTGTAAGAATAAATGAGCAAGGCAAAAACTAAAATCATATTCAATGGTGGGAGTAGGATGGTTGTTATTGGTTGGGTACTTCAGTCTTTTAGGAGAAGGAGATAACATTAATACCACAAGGAAGCAAAAATTTGCAAATACCTGAGTGAAGAAAGAAGGGTTTGCATAGGTGATAGTGCAAAGCATAAGGGGACAAAGCATGTTGGATGTATTCCTAATAATGAATGATGATAGTAAAGGGATTTCAGAAGGAATAACTGATGTTGAAGCAGTTTTTATGAGTGTAAGAGGGTTTAATTAAACCAGTGACCAAATTGAATTTGTTTGTAGGCATACTTATAAAAATGAATTGTACCTGAGTTGAAGAGATATTTTAGGAAAAGGTTCATTTGTGTTAAATGATGGTTCAAGTACAGTGAATTGGAGGTGGGATCAGTTCATAGAAATAATTAGAATGGAAGAAGAAACATTTATTCCAAAATTTAAAAAAAGTAAAGAAAAGCATGGGACCTGCAAACTATTAGGGAGAGGAAGAAGTAAAAGAGGTTGCTAGGAAGAGAACTTAATGTAGAAGGAAAATAGCAAAGCTATAGGGACACTTGAAACATTTCAACAAGGAATTAATAGAACTAATGAGAGAAGATAAGGATGTCTGCATGAAGAATATTATGGCTGAAGAGGGAACACTGAATGATGAATCTAGAAAATTCAGTGGCTATATAAAGAAGTTGAAGCGTAAAGAAGGTTTCAGAAAATTCTGGATAAAGATGGAGAAGCAATTACAGAGGATATGAAGTAGGTGGAAAAACTAAGTATCTGGATTGATGTAGCCATGAGGTACTGTCATGGAGGGTTGGAAGTGGAAATATTGGAGCAGGCATTTATCCACATAAGTAGAAATGAGCAGAATGGATGATTAGAAATAGATTGTGAGGATATTATGAGGAAACTAGGTAGGTTTAAAAAGTTTAAAAGTACTGGTATAAATAATTTTGTTACAGATGTATGAACATTATGTGGTTATAGCATCATAGAAATACTTGCAGTATTGTTTATGTTGAGATCGAAAACTGCTTCATACCAGAATAGTGGGAAATAACCATAGTAACATTCATCCATTTAGAAGAAGATACAAATAGGATTAAAATAGGTAAGTTGATGAAAAGCTTCATATCAAACCACACCAGAAATGTCTATTATAAAATAAAGTGATCTGTAAATCAGCAGTTTATGTTTATTGGAGGTTATGTGCTAGATATTTCAGATGAAATTAACAAGCGAAGTGAAGTTGACATTGTAACATGTGTTCTTGAAGTACTGCATATATTGGAGAGGATGATGTGGAGATGCCCCATGGATTTGAGATAACTGGGAAGTAAAACATTGATCATACCATCACTTGAGTGTGTTGGGATAAAATGGAACCACATTATGAGTATGAAATACAGGAGTTTGAGAGGGCACAAAGGAAGGCAGCTAGATAATAACAATGCAGAATCAATCAGTTACAGATATGATAAAGGAGCTAGCCTGGATGATTTAGAATGTAGAGTGCAGAGACTAATGTGGGTTTGTATGAAATATACTGCTGATGGAGAAGCATTAGGATCAGTATGTGGAAGAGTTGAGCATGACAGTATACTAGGAATTGTTAGCAAACGTAAGGGAGTGTTAAAATTGTCATTTTTAGATTAGGGAATCAGAGGCTGGAATAACTTGCAAAGAATATGCTTGATATGTTACTTGAGCATTGAAATAATTTAAATAAAAAATTCATATAATGTAAAAGTAGATGAGGGGAGAAATTGAAATGATGCCATATGCCCTAATAATTCCAAATCTTTCTTCAACCAATTAAGAGTTTCTGCCAAAAGTTAATAAAAAAAATCTGACTGCCACATTTCTTACATGAAATGAATAATGTAATTTATTTTTGTAAATAATAAAGCATATAGAACTATTTAACTATTTACCAAATTAACATTAAAATTGGTTATTCTGGTATGTACAGAGCAGGAGTAGTGCCAGTGAAGAAGGACTTTCACCTAGTCAGAGCTCTGATTATGAAGATCATGAAGACTTGCAAACAGTACAGCAAGTTACGGTACATGCTGTAAGTAATCAATGTCTATAATATTAATAACAGCATTATTACATTTTTTAAATAAAAAACAGGAACAGTTTAGTAATTTTTTAATTTCTTTTCTGTTTGACTTGGCAAATACAGACGGAATCGGGTTGCCAAGCAGGAGTAACTCTAAATGCCCGCACCAAGGGGATACGTCAAGATGCTCAGGCGAAAACTTCTCATCAGCGGCAAACACCAGTTGATGGTACGGAGAAAGCATTTCCTTCTGCCAGCTCTGTAGAGAGCTTGCCCAGTGGCTCTGGCTCCAGTATGTACTGCTTTTGAAGCTGACTCAAAATTCCAGTTAAAAAACAATAGCACATAGTTCAGTATGTTTCCCTACCCTTTTTTCTCTCTTCTTTTTTTAAGGAAGTGAGAAAAAAGAAAACTGTGGTAGGGTTTATGAAAAAGATAAAAGTCTGTACTCATACCAAGGAGTTTAGATAAGTGCATTAAAGATCCATAGTGGATTTTGGAAGGAACAACAGAAACAAGCTCAAATCCCACCGCCATCTTCACTTTTATTACTTTGATTACATTTTTTTGTTAATTATTTAAATAAATGATCAGAAAGGCTCCATTCAGCCCCAAAAATACATTCTTCCCTACATACAGAATAACACAAAATATTAGCTCAAAGGTTACATAGTTTGCAAACAGATGTAAATAGATACACAATTCACTCTCTTAATACCAATCATCTTATCCATCAACAGGACATTAATCACTAGTAGAGGAAAGGATATGTGTTCTAGTTTCAAAATCAGATAATGTTGTTTAATTCTGTATTGAAAAATTGCTTCAGTATTTTCATTGTGATCTTTGTTCTAAGAATTTTCTAATCATATGACATTGGTAATTAAATAAATATTTGGATCCATACATGCAATTAAATTAAGTTGAATCACAGATGTTATTACAAAAGCTTCAAATATGGATTCTTATTTATTAAAATGTTGTGAAATTCTTGTTTGAAATACTGTTTTTTTTTAACCATTTTTACATGTTATTTGGCATTCCTATTTACACTAAAGTGCCAAAAGTCATGGGATAGGAAGATGAAAATATTCAGGTTGTGGTAGTACTGCAGAGGAAAAATATAAATTTGCCCTGCAAAGTTGGGGCTTTCATTTGTACTCTTGCGAGTCATGTGAAAGGTTTACTGCCATGATTGTTACCACCTAACATGAATTGAGAGACTTTGAACATGGAATGGTCATTTGCGCTGGACACATGAGGCATTCCATTTCAGAAATTGTACATGAATTCAACATTCCTCGATTCACAGTGTCAAGAGTATGCAATTAATGTCTAATTTCTTGCATCATATCCTGCCATGAACAACATAGTGGCTATCACGTCTGCTTAGTGACAGAGGCCAGTGATGTCTGTTAGAAGTGACAAACAGGCAATATAACTTCAAAGAACAACAATGCCAAATATGGGACATATAACAAACGTATGTATGTGGAGAGTGCAGCAAGATTTGGATTAGGTAAGATACTTGTTAACAAGACACCATTAGTTGCAATGTCCCTCATGGGATCATGAACAAATAGGTTTTACCCTAGATGACTTGTAGAAGGTTTCATGGTCAGATGAGTCATGATTCCAGTTAGTAAGAGCTAATGGTAGGGTTCAAGTGCTATGCAGACTCCATGTGGCCAAGGACATATGGGTTTGGGAAGGCACCGTACAAGCTGGTGGTGGCTCTAACCTGGTATGGGCTCTGCTTACATGGCATGATCTGGGAACTCTGTTCAAACTGAACTGATCATTGATTGGAAATGGTTAAGTTCTCTACTTAAATACCATTTGAAGCCATTCATGGCCTACATGTTCTCAAACAATGATGGACTTTTCCAGGATGACACTGCACTATGTCACCAGGTCAAAATTGTTCACAATTGTTTTTAAAAACATTATGGACAATTCCTGCTAATGATTTGGCCACTTACATTTCCAATCAAAACTATATGGGACATGACTGAAAGGTCATATCATGTGCAGTGGCCTGCACCAGCAACTCTTTCACAACTGTGGATGGCTATAAGAGGTAGTATGACAATATATTCAGATGAGTCTTGATTCCAGTTAGTAAGAGCTAATGGTAGGGTTCAAGTGTTATGCAGACCCCGTGAAGCCATGGACCCAGGATGTTAGGAAGGCACTGTACAAGCTGGTGGTGGCTCTAACCTGGTATGGGCTCTGCTTACATGACATGATCTGGGAACTCTGTTCAAACTGAACTGATCATTGATTGGAAATGGTTAAGTTCTCTACTTAAATACCATTTACAGCCATTCATGGCCTTCTTGTTCTCAAACAATGATGGACTTTTCCAGGATGACAATGTGCTATGTCACCAGGTCAAAATTGTTCATGATTGTTTTTAAGAACATAATGGATTATTTCTGCAAATGATTGGCCACTTAGATTTCCAATCAAAAATATATGGGACATGACTGAAATGTCAGTTATAGTGCAATGACCTGCACCTGCAACTCTTTCACAATTGTGGATGGCTATAAGAGGTAGCATGACTGAATATTTCTTCAGCAGACTGCTAACAACATGCTCAGACAATGCCATGTTGGATTGCTACTAATTGCTGGGCAATAGAGGGTTCCACACAATGGTAGGAGGTATCCCAAGATGTTTAACACTTCAGTGTATGATTTCGCATTCACTTTAATTCATGATAAAATATTTCTTGCAATTTAAATCTTTCATGCCGGGTATAATGAAATATTATGAGTCCTGAGCTAGACTAAGACATTTTGAACAATGTGCAAGTCTTATAAATATTTCAGTAAATAAGACTTAATTACAAACTTAAATAATTTATTTTCTTTCTCTCACAAACAGGTACACAAGCACTTGTTCAAGGAGGCAGTAATCATAGTTCCATATCTGCAGATGACTGTGACACCACTGTAATTGGTCCAGTTATAGGCAGAGCTCGAGCCCTTGTTGATTATATACCAAGCCCATATGACAAAGATGCTCTCAAATTTAAGGTATTTACATCATGTATTCTGAAAATCTCCTACTAAAATCATCTAGTATCTCGGTGAACAACTGATTTGATAATCTCTATTTGTCTTATCTATAGGATGTTAAGTTCTTAAGAATGCATATTGAAAGTTTAATTCATAGGAGTATAAGTCAATAGGACTGTTAAATACTGTAACTCACATAGTTGTAAACTAAAAATTTATCACAATTTTACTTTAAGAAAAAAATGATGACTTCATTTGAGTATACTGATCAACTCTGTTTATATTGAGGACTACTGGGCCGATGTTAGTGAAGCAGCTTCCAGTTAATCATATAATAATTGCTATTTCACACATAATTTCAATCATTTTGTTAAAGTATGAAACTTTCTTACCAATCATATATTTCATAATTTTTAGATAACTTTTCCTAGTTTCTTGGCATGTTTGTAATGTCACCTAACTTGTACTCATGATGCACATTTTTATTTTTTGTCTGTGATCACCCCCCCCCCCCCTTCCGCCAAAAAAAACCCAGTACAATTCCTTAAGTTTGATTCCAAAATTTCTTGACTTAGGTAATATCAAATGTATTTTATACTAATTTTATTATTGTTATCTCTTTCTATTATTAATCTAATCTCATTTACTATAAGATTGTGTAAGTGATGTAATGTCAACTACACAGTAAACTTAAGAGTGTATCTGAATAGTCAATCATTCAACTTGAGTATTGTGGCTCAGCAACTGGAATTCCATTTTTTCAGTCACAGCTCCGATGTTCGAGTCGAGACTATCCCATCATAATGATGTAAGCCGGATGGTGTCATAGAAACATAACATGTTAACTGATAGCTCTGCTGTCTTCATCATGTGTCAAGTAGCTTCCAGATGTTACACACTTGCTGAATGAAGTTGCCAAAATGTTGTATTTCTATGACACTATCTAACTGGACAAGTGTAAAGTATTATAACTCTCTCTCTTTCTTTCCTTTGCACTTTCAATTTTTCAATTTACCTTGAGAAGTGTGCTAATGATGGGATGCATTTTTGTCATTGATATAATAAGAGTAATGCTGGTGCTGCTTGTAATGATACCACCACTGATTTCCTGAGTGCGGGTTGCCAGCTGTGACAATATTTGAAGACAACAATTTCCAATTTTGAGAAGGCTCACTGAGACATCTCTGAACTGAAAATTGACCACTGTGGATTATTAATACACAAACTTGAGCCCTTAATTTGTGACAACCTAAAAATAAGCACCAGAATAATAGCTTGTTATTAGGGTATAAGTCACTGGTCTGTGTGGAAGATATTAAAAAATGAATGATACATCCTTACCACTAACACAACATTCAAGTCCTGTTGCTCACTGATATGCTGTCATTATTGTAATTTGTAAATTTAATCATTAATCACACAATGCACAACATTTATTTCTTCGGTATTTTCTGTGGATATACAAGTCATAATTTAGATAGGATGTCATTTTTAACCTTTACGACTCTCACATTTGAGAAGAGGAAAACTATAAATATGATTCATTTTGGTACATGTCAACATCACTTCCAAAAAAAATCTTGTGTTAGTGTAAGTAATAATACATTAATTAATGCTTATTTTTTGGATGGAAGCCCAACAGAAGTGATTTATTTAAATTTTTTATACTTTTTTATCTATTTAATGATGTGAGTGTCTGTCAAATAGAATAAGACTTTTTAAGTAATACATTTCAGTGTTTAATATGCAGATATCACCATTTTTTAGTGGGGCTCCTTGAATATTATTTTGCATGTCCAAGATATTAAAGTGTCATAAGTGTTAGGACATAAAATTTTGTTAGCATCAGGTTTGGACCAGGAGAAATTACTTATTACATATTTGCCCCACAATCCACAAATACTTTCTCCATTGTATTAGAGCCAATGGATATCTTTTCAAACAAACAATTAAACATTTTCAAGAATGTAGAAAACTCTTAAAACAATTTATTGGTTGGAACTAGTGAGTATAAAATTTTTTCAGAGCTTTTTACTGTCCAGTTTAGGCAATTGTTTTGTTTTTTGTTGTTAACTTTTTTAAGGTAATAACTCTAATAACAAATTCAAAGTTGATGATAACTAGTAATGAATGCACTTTATCAAAAACCAAGTAGTTCGAACTAAGCATTTGATGTCGTTGGAAATAACGTTTTACTAATAAAATTGGACCATTGGCAATGTTCCATTAAAAAATTACACTAATGCAGACAGGTAGTTCAGACTGTTGACAAAATTTCTTGTATTAGAGTGTGATGATAAAGACAATTAAAATTCTGATAAGCAATGAAAACAACTAAAGCAAACCCATCACTCACCATATCACCATTCTGCCCTCAGAACTGAGGAATTTTGCTTATAAATGATTTACTACCTCTGTTCCAAAATAATTCCATGTCATCAAATCCAAATTTTTATTTTCAGAAAGGAGACCTGATCGATATTGTGGCAATGAATCCAAGTGGTTTGTGGAAAGGAATTTTGCATAATCGTGTTGGTACTTTCAAATTCATTAATGTGGAAGTGCTGACAGATAAAAGAAGGTCTAGCAATCGACACCATTCTGGAGGAAAATATTCACATCACTGTGCAGCAGCCAAAGGCAAGCCTCATTCTGTGGAAGATCTTCTTCGTAGAATAAACCTTGAGGTATGTTTGCCAACACTAATCTTTTGTTGAGTATAATATTGTTTTAAATTCCGAGTATTCTTAGAAGATTTTATTAGCTTCATCATCTAGTAGTAATTAATGAAAATAATCTTGTTCAATTTCATACTATCAAGTTTTAATTTTCTTTAGATATATTTGAGAGTATTTTAGATAGCACCTAATTAATTGATCAGATGCTGAATTCAAATGAGGAAATGGTTACCCATCACTTGTGCACCCTATAACCATTGGTGATAAGGCAGGAGAGGTGCAATCACAAACGTACAAAACAAGAATTGTCTAGAATACTCATAATTTTATTAATGTTCAAAGGCACAGAGCTAAGGAACTGCAGGTCAAGCATTTTGATGGAACATTGCACCCAGTTATATTTTGAATAATAATTTTCTCTGCTTTACGTATCATATAGAGGACGAGGTCTCTGATTATATTTTACATATATAATTCAATAGATATATGAAGAAGGAAAACCATAACCTATCAGACTAGGCCAAGAACAGTGCTTTTCAGAGACTGCAGACATCTATAGCCGCAAAACTTACTGATTTTATGAAAAGCGTAAACCAGGTATCTTTCAGGAGCAATTAGACACAGGCTAGAAAGTCACAAGTTCTTTCAAACCTAGTGCAACATTAAGTTAGGTAACAGAGAAATAGGATCACTTTGTAGGAATTTCACTAAGGCAGATAGAGTAATGATAGTAGAGGGAGGCATGTAAGGTAACAGAGGAGTAGGATCACTTTGTAGGAATTTCACTAAGGAGGATAGAGTAGTGATAGGAGAGAAGGAGTAGTATTGATAGAAATACATGTAGTATAGAAGTGAAGGTGGGACAACATGCTAGGGATTATTTCATTCAGGTCCTGATTTGCTTGACCGGCCAGAGTACAGCTGTGAAGTGAGTAAACTTGTAGACAGAGGTTATGTTCATGAAAGGCATTAGTTCTGTCAGAGTTTGTGCTTGTTGACATCATTGGTAGATTGGGTTTATTGTGGGAGTGTCATACAGCTAAATGGAAGTGGTACTCAGTTGTTAGCTAAAGCTGTGAAGAAACCCACTTCCAGTTATGATGGGGTCAGGACTGTACCTATTTTAATTTGGAGACTCCTGGGAAGGTGATAAAAATAGGTGATCAAAGAATTTTGGATACAGATGAATAATGCAAAAAATCCTAAACATTAAAGAACTAGCCAAAGCTCATGAAACAATTGGGGAGGGGGTTGCAACGGGGAAGGTGAAGAGTAATGCTACAAAAATATCACAATGTCAGTTATGACACTATTATTATAGTAATAGAGTATGATAACTTAATAGAGATACAAAACCTCTAGTAGTTATAGGGATAGAAATGAGGTTTATGGAAGGAGCGCTTGACAATAAGATTATCTCCTACGGCAGCCTTTCACAAACTATTTCAACTGTGGTCCCATTGGAGACTAGCTATTAATAATAATCGGAAATTGGCTATTCTAGAACTGTCATTTGATGGTTTGATTCGCATCTCACACATTTGGATCAGAGTTTGTGTGTTCTCACTCTTGCATTTATGTTTTTGTAATTGTTAATTTCATTTTTATTTTGTCCATGGAACTCTTTAGGACCCCAAGGGTCCACAGATCACAGGTTGGGAAATACTGCCCTACGGTGATGACGTGTTCTGCAGGGATAGACGATGAATTGGTGGAGGTATATTCATATTGGTTATGGGTGACTACTCCAGTTGACTGGTATTCATAGATCTTGGTCATCAGTTACCCGGGGTAGATTTATGGAGTGATAAAAAAAATTTTAAGGTCTTGACTGCTTACTGCAGTGGAAGGGAGAAACTAAATTAATATTGACAGGCGATTGTAAAAAGGGCATTATTGGTAACGGTTTAAATTTGCCAGGTGTTCACTGCAAAGGAAAGAAGATAAATGACACAAAGGAGCAGAGATTTGCAAATGCCTTAGTAAGGGAAGAAGGTTTTACTCAAGTGGCGGAGCAGAGCAAAAGGGGCCCAACATTTTGGTTATCTTCCTAATAAAATAACCTTGTGGTTTTTCAAGTAACTGATGAAAAAGTGATCATGAAGCATTTCTGGAGGCTGTTAGAGGTTTCAGCAAATCAGAGGTCCCAACTGAGAAAGTTATAGATACAACTATAAAAATTCAAGTGTTTCGGAACTAAGATATTTAATAGAAAGGTTTAGTTTGTGGAAGGAGAGCACAACTACAGTATAATTGAAGTGGGAACATTTTAATGATATGATAAGAATGGGGGAAGAAATATTTATTCCAAAATGAAAAATAAAGAAAAGCACAGTACCAACATACAATAATAAGGAATTTAGGAGTATAAAGAGATTGGTAAGAAGAGAACTAATTTAGAAATGGCAAAGGAGGAGGCAACTAAACAAGAAAGTAATAGCAGAAAAGATTTAACCTAAATTTGGTGTTATGAAGATAATTATGGCTGCATTGGACCAAAAATGATTCATCTAGAGATTTCTATTACTGTACTAGAAAACTGAGAAGGAGGTAAGGTATTCATACATGTTACTGAAATTTGAAAAAGACAGAGATATTAAGTAACTAGTTTAATGAGGTCACTAATGATCAAATATGAGGGTTTAAATCAGGTTTGGTTCCTCTATAAGTGGAAATGAGCAGACTAAAAAGTTTGTAATGAAGAAGGAAATTAGAAAACTAAAAAGGCATTGAGGGGCTGGTGTGGATAAGATTAACACAGATGTATTAAAGACAGGAGGAAATGATACTATCCTTTACCTTGTTATATTATTTAGTTTGTGACTGGAGATTTTCTTCTTATCAGAGTACTGGAAAAAATTTAACAGCAGTACCAGTTCATAAGTAATAGTTAACAAATAGGGTTGAAAACTATGAGTCAAGTATTTTGACAGTAGAAGTGGATAGATTGTTTGAAAGACTGATATAGAATCACATCAGAAAAGTCTGAGAGGAAAAACTGGTTTGTCAATCAGCAACATAGCTTAGGTAAGGATATTATTTGAATATCATAGTGGGCTGCATTCAACATATTTTTAATGAAATAGACTAGAGAGGCCAAGTTTATAGTGTAAGTCAGTATCTTTCCAAGCATTTAACAGAGTCAAAAAATAGTGTTAAATGAGATAGAAGCTATTGGAGCTGATGAAAAAGTGACTTGCATGGTGAAGAATTTTTGAAAGGTAGAAAGCAAAGAGTTAGGTTAGCAAATACAATATCGAATGAGGTAGAAGTGAAAATGGGAGTGCCACAGGATAGTGTATTAGGACTATTGCTATTTGTTATTCTAGTGAGTCATTGTGTCTATGTTTTACAGGCAGTTGTTTGGATATGGCATGATGGTAAGTAATAGAATCAAAACAGGAGAAGATTGTGAACAGCTGCAGGGAGACTCAAACAGGTAGATCAATATGAAATGAAGATGTCAAGAAGAGTCAATTTATTAGGTACACAAATAATAAAAAAATATAGTTTTTTAAATTGGGGTAGGAATTGGTTGTTGAAGACATGAATGGTAAATATTATGGTATAACATTTTATGGTAAACTCAATTTGTCAAGTTACATTGGGTAGGTGGTAGGGATGTGTTCTGAAATCCTTCTTTGATTTGAAAGAGTAATGAAGGGAAATACCAAAGAAGTATTGGAATTGTATAGCAAAACTTTGGTCATGGTGCCATTTTACATTGTGGTGACATCACAAGTATGCTCCCATGACATCTTGTGACGTCAAATGAAGCTTTTCCCACCACATACCAAAGTGGACGGATGCGATGAGAGAACACTAATGCTGACAAACAAACAACACAATATTTCGGCATATGCCTTGCTCACAAATAGAAGAAACGGGCATTAGGCTCGGAACGTGTGTGCACACCGAATGTTACATTAGGTAACGTTCCGAGCCTAATGGCCCGTTTCTTCTATTTGTGAGCAAGGCATATGCCGAAATATTGTGTTGTTTGTTTGTCAGCATTAGTGTTCTCTCATCGCATCCATCCACTTTGGTATGTGGTGGGTTAATTTCCCTTTCTTTTCTTATTTATATCGCCTAGAAGCCGCTTCCATTTTCCTTAGTTGCATCAAATGAAGCTTTTCGCAATACAATATAGTGTTCAGGTCTTTATGACAAAAAAAGACAAAAATACATGAAAATATGACCTTAACAATGGGTAGATATGACCAAACATTTAAATTTACTATACATCAAAACATGCTCTATTATATGTCATTAATTTTATCTGTTAGCGTTGCTTTTATGTGTACAGTATACTAGGTTCCGTGCACTCACTGCACCATTGGGAAGTTGATTAAATATATATATATATATATATTCATGTTCCTGTAAAATAATAAATTAATTGATTTTTACTATAAAAAAATGGGACTTTATTGTAAATTTGTTGTGGTTGAATGTACATACCATTGTTTATTCTCATTTGATGCCAACATTGCAGTATATCGCCACAAGAAGGAAGTTTCTCCTGTTGTCACTTAAAACTGTTTTCTATTATGAAAAGCTACATTCGACATAGCAAGATGTCAAGGGAGTGTATTTGTGAAGTCACTGCAATTTGATTGTTGGTTGTCATCCGTCAAACCAGATTTATCACAATCTAAAATGGCACTAATTTTACAAATTGTTATATATCCAGTACTCCCACTCAACACTTCCTGACCTATCTCGATTTCCGCACTTTTAAGGACTCCTGAATTATCGAGATTTAAAGTCAGGCAGAACAGTAACTTTTATATAGTGACAATTAGTTTTTTTTCTTCAATGTATAATAAGATTACATTTCTGTGAATAATTATCTTAATTTCTTCTCATCTATAACCTTTATTGAACTCCTGGTACTATTAAAAAATTGCCAGAGTTTTTCTCAAAATGAGACCACATGACCATAAATATTATCGTAATATGAACAAATCAAGGAAAATGACCTGAATATGCATTTATATGCTATATAAAATACACTTAAATACAATTGGAAACAATCAGTATTTAATTCAGCATTACAGCTCATAAAGGAGGCAGGAAAAATAATATTACTTCTCGTAAAGATCTGAACCCTAGTCATAAAATTTCACAAATATTTTTTTGTAGTATGGGACCCACAGTTTGGATATCAAATACAGGAGTTGAAGGGTGTGCAAATGAGGGCACTTAGATTGTTTTTGAAAATTACCATGGAAGACAATCAGTAACTGGAAAGGAACTATAATGGGAATCATTGGAAGACATGAAGAATATGAAGAGAATAGTGGTAGATTACAAGATAAATATTGATGGTGAGGCTTGGAATGATATTGTTAAAAGAAATAGGAGCCGGGTGCATGAAAGGGAAAAGTTGACCATGCCCACATGCTGGCACTTGATTTCAAGCATAAGGGATTGCTAAAGTTTTTCTTTGTGGATAAGGGAGTCAGAGATTGAAATAAATTACTAAGTGGGGTAAAAACTGCAAAAAAAATTGAAAAAATTGAAAATTCATTAAGTGTGAAAGTAGGCAGGTGTGGAAATAATTGAAGATAAGAAAAAATAAATGGGAACATACATGTGTAAGGAAACTGCCACATGGACATAGCCCTGTCACAATTAAATTTTTTAAAAAAATTGTTGATTTTCTCACTGTAATTTAAATTTGTGTTGTAAAACTGTTTCATTTAATTTTTTAGGAACATATTTCTGTGTTTGTACTGAATGGTTATGAGGACCTAGAGCTGTTTAAAGATCTGGAAGGAGAAGATCTTGATTATCTGGGTATTAACAACCCAGAACACCGGGCAAAAATATTGACAGCTGTTGAACTACTGCACGATTATGATTGTGAGTAAATTTGTTAATCAGTTCTAACAAATTATGTTACAGAATTTATACTTAAACCATATGTTTAGTTTATTTTAGGCTGATAAATATAAACAGTCTGCCAAACATCTTCAGTCCTTAATAATTTTTGTTACACTTGCAGCTGGAGGATACAGGGGCTGAATTGCATATCTTGTAACAGTAAACTAAGAAATCATCACCTAGTGTTGACTGCAGGATAATACAGAGTCACAGTCTCATATCCAGAAATTGGTATAGAAATCTCAGTAGCTAGAGAAGAGTACAGAAAACAGATGAAATGGAAGCTGGGCAGAAACTTTTTGTGGATATTTCATAAATCTTTTAAACAGATATTGTTTGCACTTACCATTATGCTGTGATACCTTTTATTCATGGATAAAAGCTCAATTCGGAGACCTGATTGGAAAATTGTTAAAGTGGCTGGAAATGTGAGCATTATATAAGGCTCATTGCAAGCTTGTTCAGTCACTAATTAGTGTGAAAGACTGGGTGTTTATGAAATTCGCTGCAGTTGTGGTGGTTTCTACATTGTGGAGACAGGTCACATTGGGGTAGATAGGCTTAAAGAACATATCTGTAACCACAAACAAAATGACAATGGCAAATCTACCGTAGCTAGCCATGCCATCAACACTGGGCACTATAAAATTTGAAGTTATGAGGCTGCTGTGGAGAGAAGATCAGTGGTTGCCAATTGGTAAAGAAGACGGCAGAAATTTTAAAGAATACTACAACTTCTACAAAGACAACAGCATAGTACTCTATGATATTTGACACTCTTTACTATGTAAACAAAAACAGTATCTCTGATGAAGTCTGTAGCATGGATGGAGAAAGCTCAGATAAGCAAATAAAAATTCAGCATTGCCTGAAAATAAAGGTATTATTAACAAAGATGGCTGCAGAATCCTGAAAAATAATATTGTATCTTATTTCTATCATCAATCTCTTGACTGGTTTAATGAAATAATCTATTTCTTCCTAGCTTGAGCAAATCTCTTCATCTTGACATATCCCTTACCATATACATCATCAATTATCACGTTCATGTATTCTAATCTCCATTTTCTTCTATGGTTCTTACCTTCAACTGTTTGCTCCACTAACAAATAAACCAATCCTAAACATCTTAAAATGTTACCCACCATTCATCTACTGCTTCTCTGTGACTCATTCACAAACTTCTTTCTTCTTCTATCATTTCCAAACCATGTTCATTACACACTTTGCTCCAACTCCAGAACAGAACTAAAGGAACACATTGTTCTTGTGATCATGAAGTTGTAAAACATTGGTTGCAGTATGAGCATTGTGTGCCTTCTTGATTGTCATCAAATTATACTCTTTCTGAGTTAAATTGTCTGTGCTTCTTTCCTTCATTATATTCTTCCCTTTTTTTTTTCTCAAGGTCATTTTTATACGTCAAAACATGCAAAGGAATTTTTCTTTCAGTCATTGCTTTTGTATTTGGCTAGTGTTATATGGAACACTGGAATAACATCCTTTGGGATCACAAAAAATTGATTTTCTGGTTGTTGGTATCAGTGGCGTAGCTAGGTCAACAAGGGCCCCGGTGCAAAAAATTTATTTTTGGCCCTCAGGCCAGGTGGGCGGCCTTTTTAGCTTTGTGTTGCTGGTAAGGGCCCCCTGAGCTGAGGATGGGGCCCTTGAGTTGTGCTTAGGGGCTCCCTGAGCAGTGAGAGGGCCCTTAGTAAGGGGCTCACAGTGTTTCTGGGGGAGGGGGGGGGCCGTTAGACGACTGTAGAGCTAGGGGCCCCGGTGCACTGCACCGCCTAGCCCCATAGTAGCTACGCTCCTGGTTGGTATGCATGGGAAGCACTGATATTTCTAATTAAAATTATGAACTCAAAAGATAATGTAACACCTGTTAATAGTTTTTTTTTATATATTTCTGGCATGTTAATAATCCAACAGGAACAAACAAAGATGGCACTCAGTGGGAAAGGTTGCCACTGTCACCAGCAGCCACGTTGATTGTAGTATTCCATGTTCTCCTTACTTCCATTTCTTTGTTCCATGCACTTTTCAATAAAAGTTAAGCTTAGTAACTGAAATTGTGACTTTTGTGTCACTATGATTTATTTTTATTAAATGTGGTGCATCAGTGTTGTCAGCTTGATAAATATAATGATTTATATATATATATATATCAGATTTGCTTACCAAAATCTTCTATAATTCATTTATTGTATTAATTAAACTATTATACACATTTTTAGTGAAATTCTTAAAATTTTAAGCATGATATCAAGGAGAAACATAGCTGTTTTTGACTGAATATTGCTTGACATTATTTATCAAAATTTTCAGCTCCAGAAAGTCCCGTGGGCACAGATGAAGATGATAGAAATTCAAGCACAGAAGATGATGCAGGCTCAATAAGTCAACATTCAGAATGCTCAGCATCACATCTGGGGAGTAGTAGCAAATGCACATCATTTCAACGTCTGCAATTTCCACGAGACTCTGGATGTTATGATGCGTCAATGAAAGAGCGTCTACATTCTCATCACAGACACCATCATCATAAGAAGGGACATAGTGGTGGTGGTGGTCATCATCACCACCACCACCACCATCATCATCATCACAAACATAGCTCTCCAAAATGTGATAGGGATGGTTCAGGACAGTCTGATGGCTGTCCTAGTTCAAGGTTGGGGGACTGTGGTATGAAATCAAGACACTGTAGCAGTGTGAGAGAGATTCCAAACAATTTAGATTCTGGCATCATATTACAGTCTCAGCATAGTGAAGTTAGTGATGAAAGCAAAGGACACTTACTGTCTGATAGTACAAGTGAACCTCATCATGGTTCCCTAGACATGAGTGAACTGGACAAACAACTCTTTCTATCACAGCAACAAAATTTCCTTCCTAACATACCTGTTTCATCGATGGCAGGAATTGCTTCCACTCCAGGCTCAGACACAGCTCAGGAAAAACTTGTTATTAGTTCCTCTGGATCTCCTGTGAGAAATGTTGCTGAGGGATTCACCTTGGCACGAGGGAAGATGGCAACAGTTGAGTCCTGTAGGAAAGGTGTAACGACTGCTCTCTGTTCTCCAGTGAGTGGTGGACGAAGTGGATTTAATAAGAAACAGTCACAGATATTAGAATCACCCAGCAGCAGACAGTCCCCCAGTATTTTTGGTTCAGATGGATCCCCTGTGGTAAGTAATGAAGTGTCAGCTTCACCACCCCCTTGTGGAATTATTGAAGATACATGTGAAACAAATGCTAAACTGACAATGGTGAAATATGTGGTTGGTGGCAGCAGTGATCTTGGATTAGGTTGTGAAAGTGGCAATATTGTTGCAGGTGGAGGAAGAGGTTGTAGCTTCAGTGAAAAATCCAGTGACTCTGGAGTAAGTTCGAGCTCTTTGTCATCCTCAGTTATAAGGGAAGGTCGAAGTGGGCACATAATTGGGTCTTCAGGAATGACTATAATCGACAGTCCTACAAGAGGTTTTGTTAATTTTGGCTGTGTTAACAATAACAGAGCTTCACCAACTCATGCAAGTAAAGGGCATGGCATAGTCCTGCAAGAACTGGATAAAAGTTCATACCAGTAACACAAAAGTATATTGGTAATATGCTTGACAGTTCATATCATTGTTTAGTCAATAATAAAAGTATTTCCTAGTCCTGAACTCCCCTTAATATGTATAGTTATAATTTCTTCAAAGTCATGAGAAATGTTGAATCTAACTTGTTAGGTATTTCAGTTTTACCTGTTTTGTAAGATTCAGAATGTATTATAAACTATTATGGAAAATCTATATTGTAAATTGCTGTAAAAATATAGTAATAAGGCACTTGTTAAATCCCAAATAAAATCATTTTGGAGTTAAAACAAAAGAAGTCCATACTCCCTTTTTCCAATGATTATGAATCCTTCCTTTTTTTTTAGAAAATTTGCCATTATTCTTAAATATTTTCTAAAGATTTATTTTGTAATAAATGTGCTTAAGCACCATCATTAAAATTTATGTATGATTCGACTGTTATTCATAAGTGAATGATTATCAACTACTTAGAAGTTGTATTTCATTCAGGACATGGTAGTTTCTCTTTAAACATGCTGGAAATGTTTTACTGAACATAACACATTTTCTATTTTTATACAATACTTGTATTTCTGTATTGAAACTGTTTCCATATGTTGATTGGCAATCCTACAGGAATTAAAATTGAACATGAGAACTGCAAAGAATCTGCATCTATTGTGTTATTGTTAGAGTAAAATAAACAAACCCGGACCCGGGTCCCTAAGTTGGACCCCCACCTTATTTTGCTTGGATGGTGTTGCAGGCAGTATATATTTCAGCACGTAGAAATAAAAAGAAATTATGTGTTTTGAAGTTTACAGGGCTGGGCAGAGACAAGTATATCACCATTTATGCTATTAGCACTTTCGGAAAGAATGAAAGTTTTTGCAGAGTGTTTTAAACATTGTTTTTTTAGTGTTCCAAAGGGAGAAAGTAATACCTTTGGAAAATATTATTCTATATCACTGTCTTTTTTTTTTTTTTTTTTTTTTTTTTTTTTTTACCTTGATGTTTCCTTAACGGTCTTTTTAAATTCCTGAAACTGACAAATCAGAGATGTCTTAAGTAGGATCCTTCGGCATTGCCTATTAATATTAATTAATATTTAATCAATTTGAGATAGTGGCTTAAAATGCTGTTTCAGATTGACAAAACAAATAGAAACCTTTGTGAGAAAAGTGGTGACTTTATATAAACCTATCACTTTTTTCTTTAAATAGTAAATTATCAAATATTTTGAACATCAAAAAGGCTAAATTGTTTATACCACGTGGTGAGATGTTAAAATCAAACCATGTCATATTGTTTTTACTTTTAATAGACTTTATGATAACTATGTGTATATCATTTACAGGGGTCCTACTTTAGCTATCTTTTCCAGAGACTGCGTTTGCAACTTTTTGCTAAAAAAAATGAAATTGAATATTCAGATATTTACTAACTTCTCTCATGCAAGCTATTTATATACATACCATAAAATGTATTCCATTAAAATACAAGTAAAATCAACACAAACCAAAGACAAGACAGGTAAAAATATTAAGGTTGAAAAACTATAGGGCTAGTGAAAATAATTGCAGCAATTTCATGAATTTTCTTTTGGCTGCCTATTATAGTTGCGATGATGGGGTTTGCTGTTATAAGACAAGTGACTCTCCAAGTTTCGATTGCACTAAATGCAAGCTTCCCACAGTGGCCGCTAGAGCACTAGAGAGCAAGATGGCTGAAAGTGAGAAAGTGTATGTTGTTCTCGAATTTCATTTGACTCAGTCTGTGGTAACTGTTCAGCGACACTTTAGAACAAAGTTCGGCAAGGATCCCCCGCATGCTAACACCATTTGGCGGTGGTATTAACAGTTTAAAGCCACAGGATGCCTCTGTAAAGGTAAAGCAATGGGTCGCCCTCCTGTGTCTGAAGAAACCATTGAACGTGTGCGCACCAATTACGTTCATAGCCCGCAGAAGTCTACTCCTCTAATGAGCAGGGAATTAGGGATTCCACAAAAGTCTGTTTGGAGAATCCTATGGAAGCGACTGTGTATGAAGTCTTACAAGTTACAGTTGCTACAAGCACCTCTCCCAAAGTGAACGTTTTTTGGGCGATCTCATGATAGATACTTTATGGGCCTTTTTTCTTCAATGAGGTGACGATCACAGGGAAGATCTATCTGCAAATGTTGCAGAATTGGCTCATGCCACTTCTGGAAGCTGGCAGTGAAGATTTCATTTTCCAGCAGGATGGTGCTCCACTCAATTTGTCCATAATTTCCTAAACACCAGGATTCCAAACAGATGGATTGGTCGTGCTGGGGTTGCTGATCGTCAGCTGATGTCATGGCCTTCTCATTCCCCTGACCTAAACCCCTGCGACTTCTTTTTTTGGGGCTTCGTAAAAGACACAGTGTTCATGCCACCAGTACCAGTTGATCTGCCAGACCTGCGGGTTTGCATCACCAATGCGTTTGCTTTCATTGACAGTGAAATGCTGCATTGGATATGGGAAGAACTCGATTATAGACTTGATGTGTGCAGAGTCAGTAAAGGTGCACATATTAAGCATCTGTAGACACTCAAAAAAACTTTCACAGTTTGTTTATATACTTGCGTAATCTTGTAAGTATATGTCGAATAATAAATCTGTAGTAATTTTCTGAAATCACTACAATCATTTTGACTAGCCCTGTACTTTATCTGAAATTCCTATTTTCCACTAAAATGACTTTGAAATCAAACTATAAAGTCTCTAACTACTGGGAATAGCTAGTAGAAACACTTCTGGCAAGCTCAAAAATATGTTACAGCCTGGTTGTTAAATTGAGTATGTCAAGATAATTTTTGATAGTCTTGTTCACAACAGGCCTTTGAAGTTCCCTCAGAAAAAAGTTGTACATCTCTGTAGCGGTATCTTGTGGATGCCTAAAAGCCATGGTATGTACATAACTGTTTTCAGAAGGTATTTTTGCTTAAGGGCAACCACTGTAAGGTATTCAGTGTTTAATGAAGGGGGGTTTAACAGTGAATAGTAATACAGGTCACTGTGATTCATTAATGATCAACACCAGTTTGTAGTGATAAAGGTTTGAAGGAGGTGGTAGGAGAAGCTGTGTCTTACATTAAATTCTTATGGAAGTGATGGGATTAGTTAATGAATGAATTTTGAATGCGAAATTGATTGGAAATTTCAATACACATTTAATTCCAGTTTCTCATATTTTTATTTTAAATTTTTATAGTTCAATACATATTTACCCTCTTCCTTAACAAATTTAATCAACAATTTAATGTTTTATTATTTGAAGTAAATTATTAAACACTTCCTTAATATTTCACTCATAATTTCTAAAAGGCCTTGGTCGATAGATAAAACTTTCCCCTAATACCAGCCTGTAAGAGACTAAGCTGATACCGGGGTTGGAGTATAGGCTTAGTACCTTATCTGAAAGTTCACTTTGAAGACAAATGTCCTGACCTGACTTTAATAATTTTGAATGACCATGTTGCCTACTTAGAAACTCAACTGAAATGCTACACGGCCATCACAAAGCTTTATAACCCAAAGCTGAGGAAAGTTTTTACTATGAAATCACAAAAGTTCACTTGAAGAAAAAATTTATTTCCAGTCACATTTTCCAAATATTGCATTAAACAGTTGAGGAGGCAATCGAACAAACATTTCCAGAAAAATTGCAGATAGTGAAGTGAATCAAATCGACCGTAAAAACCCCTTTAAAGATTTTAAAAGTTCATGGTAGTTGGTAACCAGACACGCTGTTCAAAATAAATCATTATGGCCGACCCACATTGCAAGCCTACAACCGCCAACTTCCTGCTCCCACCGACACACACTACGACAAACTTGCATGGATTTACCTCACATAGCGTTCCCAGAGAAAAGACAGATGAAATTGAAAGAAAGACAAAACAATAAAGATATCCCCCACCTTGGGGCTCCCACTTATATAGATGCCAGCTGCACACCACATGTATACAGACGCTTAACCAAAAGGTGTAAATGATCTAGATTATAAAAAGTGTTCAAACTCTAACAGTATGTTTATTTATCTTCAAGATGTGTAAAGGATGTTTAGTGGGAATTTTTGAATGAATAGTTTTAATTTTTGTTTAATAACGAGTCTCCTAAAGCAATTGGGGATTTACCTAAACATTTGAATTTATTCAATTTTTTAGAAATACTGCTGAATTGCAAATTATCTGAATAAAATTAGTGCCAAAATGTTCTACGTTAATTCCTGAGTTTAATGGTGTAAATTTTATGAAAATCGGTGGCAAGTTGGCCAAGATGTGGATTTAACAAGAATCGGGATTTATTCAGTTTAATAAACACTTGGTTTCTAGTTAATAATTATTAAAGTGATGTTTGTACTGAAAAAGAAAAATTATCAGAATTTTCTTTGAATTTAGTTACGTGTTCTGAAAGTTATTTTATTTATGGAAGTGGCTTAGTTTACTCGCAAATAAATCTGAAGTGCAACCATGTGTGTTTAATGACGAAATAATTTTAAAAACCTATATAAAATCTGTTCTACTGCATGTAATGATCTGAAATTTAAACATGTTACACTAGAGTTTTGGTTCTTTCAAGAAATCTACTTTTTAGATCGAGAAATTACTGGGAACATATGATAAAAAAATGTTAGAAGTGGAAGTGCATCTATTGAAGTGTTTAAAAATTTATTTACGTTATTTACCTGGTCTAAAACTATGGAATTTTAGTGAATTTAACTTTCTTAAAATTACTTTACTTCATTTAAAAGTGTTCAGAAATGGTGAAATGCTCACATAGCAAAAATCTGTTGTTTGAAAGTTGGATAATAGTGGATCACCCTATTACAGGTTAGTTTAAAGTTTCTTTACTATTATAAAAAGTTTATTTAGAGCTTCTATTATATGCTGAGTGACTTTACTGCTTTTAAATGTTTTATTTAGTGAATTTGGTTACAGTATCAGCTTCTATATGAAACAATCCTCCCATAACCTGTACTTGTAATGAAACCTCATGTTTAAATGAAAGCTCACCTCCTTCTCTTATACTTGAAACTAAAAAAACTAGAATTTACCAAAATTCTAAGGTGCTTACAAACCTTATTGATAGAAGATAGTTGATTGTTGACATGCTGATGCAACGTTGAAGTCCAAATTGGACTTTTTGTCACAATTTGGACTTCAATGTTAAATCAGCATGTCAACAATCGATTATTTTCTATCAATAAGGTTGGTATCACCAGAGATAGCCGCTCAGCCGATGTCACGTGATGGACTGTGGCGCCCTCTACACCATCCGTATATACGGCACTCCCTTGAGCCCTCATTGCAGTTGCCACTCAGCCTCCGATGATGTCTTCGGCAGCTGAAGACGAAACATTAGGGGAAAGTTTTATCTATCGACTATGGCCTTTTAGCCCAGAAATTATGAGTGAAGTTAATGCCGGCCATGAAAGCCTATATTGTACTTCCTTAATAATTTATGCATTTCCAACTCCCTTATCAAAAGAAAATTTTCCTACTTCCTTATGCCTGAAATGAAGAGCTAGCTTTTGGTGGTGATAAGCTCTTCCTTCCACATATTACACATAATTCTTCTATTAATATTCAACTAGGCCTCATCACCAATATTTGCATTATATAATCCCAGCAGTTTCTTAACCAATCTCCTTTCTTTAAGTGGCTCCCAACCAAGTTCCTGTATCATGCAAGTTATTGATTGTGTTCTGTAGTAATTTCCATAAACAATCTAGCTGCCCTTCTTGGACCCCCTCAAATTCCTGTGTTTGGTAACTATAATGTGTTTCCCATACTGTGGCATTATACTCAAGCAATGGTCTGCCCCAAGTTTTGTACAGCTGTTCCATCATTGCTCTTTTACATTCCTTCATAACACTCTCCAGCAATTACATCTCCACAAATAAATTAATTTTCAAATGATGGTTTCACTTCATTATATCAACAAGCAATTCCTCCTCAACTTCATAATTAAATCAAAATGTTTATTTTCCATCAATTAAAAATAAAATAAAATAGAAAAGCACCAACTGACACACTACAATAAGGAGTTGTATTGCATTGAATTACTATGGAACATATGTCCTGATAACAATTTCCCTAGTAATTTAATGAACTCTTTCTTATTATCATCTTGTATATGTTGAGGGTTAAATTCCTCTACCCACCTATTTTTGCCATCTACAAATTTAAATTTAAAATTCATTCTGTTTGTTGGTAAATTATTTATCACTTCTCTTGGTAATTCATTCCAACCACTGACAACCTTACCCACCAAAAAAAATCTTTCTCTTATGCATGAAACCGATTTCCAGGTTGTGCCGATGGTTATCTTCCCTTTTCCATGCACTACTCCTAATTCTACAACTAATATCCCTCCAAGACCCATCACCAAGATACGCCATGTACAGTCCCAGCATTCTCTTCATCCTACTCCTGTTTCTCGATCCATGTCCTTTATCATATCAGTTAGTGACTAGGTGCTGCATTAATTTCCACAAGAAAATCTAGCAACTCTTCTTTCATGTCCTCTAACTCCTGTGTTTGATATTCAGAGATGGTCTGAACAAAGTTTTGCAACCCAATTTCGTCACTTCTCTGGTACATTTTCTCATTACTCTCTCCTGTAAATAAATGATTTTGTAACCTTTTCCTACCATCTGCCCAATGTGTCCTGCCTTGTTGAGTTTATCATCAAATTTAATGCCAAGCCTTCAACAAACAATTCTGTCACCACCCTAAAGTCATAAACAGCGTACCTAATAAGCCAAATCTTCTTGGCATTTATCTTCATTTTAGGTTGGCCAATCCAGTTAGCTATTCTATCCAGGTCACCTTGCAGCTGTTTAGTGTTCTCCCATTTTGATTCTATGATATATGATTATATTGTCTGCAAATGACCTAAATTCTGGTTATAAACCAACATCACAATCATTCAGTGGAATGATGAACAGCAATGTTTGCAATATGGTACCCTGTGGCACTCACATATTGACTTCTGCCTCATTTGATATTGCATTTGCTACTCTTAACATTTTGCTTTTCTCCTTCTAAGTATTCCTCTATCCAGAAAGTCACTTTTTCATCCACGCCAATAGTTTTCAACTTATTTAAAACCATTTTATGGCTCACTCTGTCAAATGCATTAGAAAGATCTAGTGCTTCAATATCAACTAAGGCTTCCTTGTTCAATTCACCTGAAATATGTTGCATATAGCCAGGGCTGGATTAAGACAGCGCCCTTGGTTTTGCCATCAGGGGGAATTGTGGAGCCAAAAAAGAAAAAAAAAAAGTCACCCATCTAGTCTGACAGGGAGGCTCCTAGGCGTGAGGGTTTTGTAACACTTTGCCTAAACTGTGAACATAAAGTTCATGACCTGTGTAGCTTTCTGGTACCTTAATATTTAATAAATTGGTCACCACAGGCTTGTATTATAACCCCAAACATGATGGATATGATTAAATAAGTTCAATTGACAGTCTTAAGAACACAAAAACTTATATTCTTGATAAAGTTCACTCATACATTGTCAGCACCAGAATTGCAGATAAGACATCAGACAACAATTCCATTAAAGATTTACAGGCTCAGCACATTCATACGAGAAGAAACACTCTCTAAGTCCCCCTAACATTAGTGAGTAATGATTACAGCATGTTACTTCATGCCGTAACGCTACTGCGTGAAACATGTCGCTTCGCGAACTGACACAAAATTAACCGTTTGGTTTCTAGTGAAAGACTAGGCCAATTCAAAATGGCTGCAGGGATTTTTATAAGCTTTACAATGCCTATGATGTCAGTAACTTTTTGCAAACTTTAATATCTCCCAATATACTAAATGGTTTGACTTGCAATTAATACAAGGACTTTCTATGATTATATTCTATCTGTTTTAATTTAATTCAACATTTAAAAGGATTTCTATAAGATTAACCATGAAGTCTCTCACATCACCAGTAGGGATTGCAATCCAGCAAAGTGGGATCCCGCAACATTAGACAGTCTGGCGGATCCTGCACAAAATTAAGCGGATCTGCAATCCACAAAATGCGGCAAAAACGTGTGTCAGTTTGCGTGACTCGCTGCCCCACTCGGTCTCTATCGGATGTATTGCACTGTTTGCCTGTACCCTCGCAGTTGGTATTTGACTCGTGTGAACAATCTTTTTTTTTTTCAACCCTTGTTATTCATAAGTAATTAGATCCACTTTTGCGTATTCATTATTACTTACATTTGTTTTGAGTACACATGTCTATAATTTGAGTTATGTTGCATATTTAGTACAATTTTCAAAATGTATAATAAGTATTATGTATGTGTCGCACACGTTATCTGAACTACACAGTTAAAGCTTTTTATTCACCGTTTCATTATTCCCATTTTTTTTTATTTACAGATAAAATCATTGTGATAACTTCCTGTATTTGTGGTGAAAAATTTGATTTTTCCTTGATACGAAACTAATATTATCATAATTTTAATGATCACATACTTATTTATTTAGCCATCAAAAAGCAGTTGTATATACAGACAACTTATTGTCTGGAGTACTGCCTCAATGCATTTGAAACAATGTTGTTTGACGAAAACTGCCTGCTTACATGTGCCGCTCTGTGTTGCGATTAATCCCTCCTGGGATGATTTGGTCAATCGCCACAATGTATTATTTTTAAGTAAAGGTAAAAATAGTTATAATGAAGTCTTCATGGCTGTACTGCTGAATTGTGTTGTAAAAACACCATACTCCTATGCATCGGCTGCCTCCGCCATCTTCCTCATGTGTGAAATTTCGTGTTTTACAACGCAATCCATGGCTACATCCATAAGGACTTCACTGCAATCATATGACGAGAAAGTTTCCTTTCTTACTTAAAAAAAAAAAAAAAAAAAAAAAAATGTACTCTAAAAAAGTCGTTATGCCATTTAAAGCAAAACTGAAATAGTTGACAGTTTACATCATGGTGAGTAGTTTCTTTTAATAACAGTGAATCAACTATAAGCTCAATCAAGGTATCAGCAGACTTAATAATGAATCCCACAAAAACAATTCTTGTAAAAATAGGACGGCGGTTCGAATCCCCGTCCGGGCATCCAGATTTGGGTTTTCCATGGTTTCCCCAAATCACTACAGGTGAATGCCGGGATGCTTCCTTCAAAAGGCCATGGCTGAATTCCTTCCCATTCCTTGCCCCCCCCCCCCCATCCTTTCCCGCCTCTAAAGACCTCGCTGTTAAGAGACGTTAAGCAGTTTAAAAAAATTAAAAATAGGCCAAGTTTCGTGCTTGTGCAGTGACAAAAAAGTTATGAGATCTTGTTCTAAGCCAAGTCTACACTTTACAAAGTATATTCCCTTCACTTTGTGAAATAGAATTCTATCTCTCGGTGGTATGGAATGTTTACTTAGAATTTAAAAACGAAATTAAAAAGAACTCTGTGACTTGGCCATTATACATACCATGTTATTAAACCAATGTAATGTATTGTAAGGCACATGATATTTTCAATTTTTGATTATTTATTTAAAAATTGGTTTATATTAAATTTTTTTAAAAATGTAAAACTGCGAAATATATTTTTTTAAATCTAAAAAAAAATATTTTGAAAATTAAAATATTTTTAACTTAATTTTTATAATTAACATTAAAACTGATTTACTAATTTAACTAACAAATGTTTATTATTTAATTTATTAACTCTTTAAATAACTATCCTTAAATATATGCGTTAAAAAAATGTTGGCACCAATCCCGTGGGATCCCACGGGATTGGTGCAAATCCTGCAAAAATCCCGCAGGATAGAAAACACTGTGGGATTGCAATCCTTAGTCACCGACTTGGCAGACTTTATTGCATTCCAACAATAATTAACAACAATCTATCTTCAAAATCATTACTATCTTATTAATGCTTAAACTTTTGACTGAAACCACTATATATTTGTGATCGTCTCAATTTAGGCTATCCACTGATATAAATTTCTCCGTTCTATTCCTTTTAGTTAAAAACTTTATTTTTTCTCTTAGTTAAAACTGCTAATTAAACTTTGCCAAATTAGTTAATTTTACTTTCAAAATATTATAGACAGTGCTGACTATAACTGATGATAAAAAGATCAGCTATGACTTTACTCAATTCAAAATTATTTCAAATCATAAATAAATATAAATTCAAAATGTCAATAAACCAAATTACCTCTTAAGTCTATAATGTTCTCATTAACCTCTTTAACTTCTTCACCTCCCTGTAGTAGTATGTTTCTTACTATGTTTTCTGTTTTGAAATAAATATCTCCAAACCCTTTTTTTATTATCTCCTTGAACTCTTCCACTCTACCTGCACTGTACTTGTGCCATTCTTCCATCTCTCTTCAGTTATGAAATATATGCCTTTTACAACTGTACCTATTTCCCTCTTCTGTTTTGGTCACTGGTGTACTAAGTCCCCTTATATTTATGAGAAGTGCATTGTTATCAGTTATTCCTTCAGTTACTTGAGAACCCCCCCCCCTCTCCCCAATTTTTTTTCATCATGCTTTATTAGAAAGCTATCCATCATGATTGGTCCCCTTGTGTTCTGCTCTATCAATTGTGTAAAGTCTCCTTCCCTAATTAAGATATTTGCAAATCTCTGTTTCCTTGTGATTTTAATCTTATTTTCTACCCAGTTGGCATGTGGTAAATTTAAATCCTGTCTAATAATGACCAGTAAATGCTCACCTCTGAACTGTGAATATTAATTTAGTTTCACCCCAGAATCACCAGCTTCATCATTCATTTTTCCACTACAGTAAACAGCCAACACCCTGATATTTCCTTTTTTTTTATCATCCCAGAAATCATGATCTATGAACACCAGAGAACTGTAGTAATGTTTGATAACCAGTATGAGTACCCCTCCACCAATTCCTCCTCTATCACTGCAATTATTGGGGAAAACCTCTTCATCTAACACTCCTCTTTTAACCAAGACTCTACCGCTATAATTACTTGTGGTTTCCTAATTCTACTACTTTGTTCATTATACTTCTACAATTTACCAGTAACACTCTTATTATTGGCTTATTTTAAGCATTTACATTTGTCTTCCCAGTTGTACCTTTGCCTGTTATTATTTCAACACCTTCATCTATTATTTTGGCACTAGTGATTTTTTCCACCTTGCATCTACAATCAGTAGCCCTCTGGTAATTTACTTTTACTTCCACACTAGTAGCCTCTAACCTAAAAAAGACACAGTCCTGACCCCATCATAACTGCAAGTGGGCTCCCTAACAGCTTTAGCTAAGAATTCAGAAAGTAACCCCTTCCCTCTTCTATTTGGGTGTAGACCAATCTAGTGAAACCCCAATTAGCAATGGTGTCCACAGGCACAAACCCCAAGACAGAACTAATGCCTTTCACAAGCATTACCTTGGTGTCCATATTTACCCATTTCATGACATGGTTCAGCTGTTATATGAATGGAGATTTTCCTGGCATATAAATGCATCATAGTTTTCATGGGTTTGCAGTGATCTTGCAGATTCTCGATAGAAAAATAAGATTACCTGATGAAGACACCAGAGGACGTAGTTGAAACATTGTTTAATGACAATATCCAGCTGCAAACTCGTGAAAAATATGTTGTAAGGCTCAACTGTGACTGATCATGGTGACTCAAGACATGCGTGAGCTCCCCTCGGATAAATGAAGAGGTTGTAAGGGAATGTAATGTAGTTATAAAGCAGGAAGGCAATAGGGAACAACTTAACAAGAAGTTAATAACTAAAATGATGGCTATTAAGGATGAGTCGATAAAGAATATTTTGTATTCAGAGGGTAGACAAGATGACAGGGAAGGAAATTTTGATGAAATTAAAGATTATGGAGAAGCACGAAAAAGAAGTTACCAAAGATATGGAAAAGACAAAAATCTGACCTGATCTGATGAGACCATGCAAGGATAGCAGGAAAATATCTCACGAGCTTTTCCACCTAAGAAGGAATATGGAATTAAAAGTACATTCTGAGACTATCATAAGGTGCTGTATAGATTAAAAAATATATAGCAGCTGGTGAGGGTTCATAAAGGAGGGAAAGCAAAACAGAGCTAAGATCTATTGATATATTAGTTTGGTATCAGTCTATGGATAGCTAGGTAGTAAACTAAATCAGAATTTCAAATGAAAGGAAGTGATTTGAAAAGATGTTGGAATACTATCTGCAGTGGTATGTGGAGGATTCAGTCATATATATAATTTCTACAAGCCATCTTTTTGTTGTTGTCATGATTAATTAATTTGGTAACATCATATTTTAAGAAAGGAATTTTTGGAACTAGGCTTGGGTAACGATTGATGACATAGATAGATAGCAGCACCGTATATGGATATACTTTATGTGTTTTGTTGAGCTTAGTTGTATTCTGGTGAGGTCTGGATGACCCTTTTTTTAAGCTGAGCTTTTGGGGGGGGGCGGGAGCCTGAGCTGAGTTTGGGCCCCCTGAGCTGAGTCCTGAGCTTGGGGACCATGGTGCATAGCACCTCTTAGCCCTCCGATAGCTATGCCACTGGCTTCAGGTGTTTATGTAGGGGGCTGCAGGATAGCATACATCTGGTGAAACTGGAAAGATATTGCTAAAAAATATAGCAAGTTCTTCTCTCAACCAACTAAAAACCACCAGTATCACTATTCATCATATTTTATTCACTAAAATTTCACATCTCTATGTTTTGCTATTTAATCACTATATAAACATTTAATTTGCAAAATTTTCTTATTTCTTACTTTATGGATTGCAGGGAATAATTACAATGCTTCATGTGTGTTCTGACCATCTTCATGTGTCAATAATGTCCTTCCATCATCCGCGATAAGAGAGAGATGAAATGCTCTCAGGAAACTAGTCGAGTGAGAGCGTTTGTAATGCACAATGTTTCCACAGACATTGTGAGATTGTGAGATTTTGCCCGCTGAAATATCGTGTATTACAAATGTTCTCACTCATCTAGTTTCCCGAGAACATTTTGTCTTCATACAATGCCGAGAAAGCCTCCAATCTTATATGTGATAAGATATGATTTATTCAGCAATGTTATTTACATATACTCCAACCAAGAAATGCGAAATTAGCTGATTCCATAACTTGTAGGATTGGAAGAAGCAGTGCTGCTACAACATATACACAATATTTTGGGTAACTGCTTAAGTATGTAGATAGACTGATCAAAAAATTCATCATGCCTCTCATGTGCCTGACTGCATGTTTCATCAGTCTATCACATGATTAAGATGCACCAAAAAAATCTATTTGCATTGATTTTGTGGTTTGTGCTATTTTAGCACTGCTGTTATTAACTATGGCAAGTAATGGGATTACTTTCCCTATCATTCATAGATTCAAATGCTCTTAAAACACTTTCCTGTTTCTACCACCTGCATTATTATATAACTTCTTGAACTTGATAGAAATGATAAGAATATGATATCCAGAAATGAACTGAACAGTAACAATTCCAATAAATCCATTATAATTATATTTAAATTATATCATTTAAACCGGGATTTTTAAAGTTTTTTAGCTAGTTAAATCATGAATAACTAAAAAAAGACAAAAAGCAAAATAAAAAAATACTGAAACAATAGTTTTTGACCATAAGTAATCTTTATTAAAAATGACTGACATTTCCTATAGTTTTAATAAATATTTGGTTCCTTACACAAAAATGTAATTACAAAATGAAAAAAATTAAACCATCACAAAAAAGTTTTTGTAACCAACACTTATTAAACTTATCATATACTTAAATTTCTGTGCAGGAGTTTTGAAAATATTAATTAATTAATATTGTGCCATCACCATTCTTTCATAGAATCTTCTATTTTTTGATCAATCCACGATTTATAAACTGCAACATTAGTATAGACACCAGGTTTGTTTGGCTGTCCACAGTCATGGCCCCAGCTGATGATTCCATATAAAAATAATGACCCTGTGTGCAGGAGAAAGATTTTCATATTGCTATCATATATAATACAGAATAATATACAATATAAAATGTATATGATAACTTTATTCTTATCAACACCAGCACCACTTCTGCAGGTCATCCGTCACATCCCCTTCCAATTTTGACTGCCTTTCTTGGATTCCTCCTTCACTTCTTGTCTCTAATCATACCCATTTGTGTGCTTGGCATTCTACATTGTTATAATAATTAACTGTTTATAGTTAGTAGTAATGTGCGATCAATATGTCAATGATCTCAGATACTGAAGTAACTTTATAAAGAGAAAATTAACAGAAAAAGAAAATAATGGCTTACTCAGTATTTGTGGTACTGTGGCTATATAATTTACGTTCTTACTGTTGAAGGACCTTGCTCAAAATCTCAAATTTTTGTGTTTTATTGCCACCATACAAAGCAAAACTTTGTTAATCTGTCCTTTAAATGGCTATACTGCCAAACATAATTTCCATCTAAGACAACTAATATACTCTTAAATTAGGCAAAACTGTATAGAAAATTGGTCATAATACTTTTTTTTTCTTGCAGAAAAGAGTGATTCTACTGATGAGAACTCTAGATAAATAACATTCTGAGTATACTGAAGAATGTCCTTAAATACAAACTTACAACCTATGGGTTAACTTTTTAATGACATACTGTACTTCATAGCGATATTTTCTGTCATGAAAAAAAAATAGAACCTCTTTCATAATGAAATTATCAGATTGTGTGAGTTATTTAATACAGGCAATGTAGCTCACAAAAGCAGGCACTATCATTAGATTTGATTGCTTTTAGCAGGTCATATACAGGGTGTCCAGGAATGGACGGATAATCCTACAACTGCAGATAAGTCACATCAAGTCCTACTATATGACAAAAATTTATTTTAGTAAATTTAAAAAAAAAAAATGTGACTTTGTTCATTTTATTTCATACTATTTCTACAAATTAAGACTTTTTTAACCCTTTTTTTTTTCAATTCACTCAAGGATGTTTGAGTCATCTAAAGCAATGTTCTTTTTTCTTAAAACATTAAAAAAAACTTAAAAAATCAATACCATCATTTTTTACTACATTTTAAAAATGCACAATGGTCTCTTTAGCAGATTGAAATACTGTAAAACAATCATTTTAAAAGAATTATAAAATAATTATACCATTTAAGATTTTTATAAGGTTTTCTTAACATCTTAAGAAAAAGAACATTGTTTTAGATGACTCAAATATCCTTGGGTAAATTAAAAAAAAAAAGTGTTCAAAAAGTCTTAATTTGTAGAAATGGCATGGAATAAACTGAACAAAGTCATAAGTTTTGAAAAAATATTTAAAAAATCAATATCTCAAAAATGGTGAGACTTTTACTAAATTTTTTTTTTTCTTCATATAGTAGGAAATGATGTGACCGATATGCAGTTGCAGGATTATTCTTTCATTCTTGGACACCCTGTATACAGCAATGGACATCTGTGAGGGACTGGCTGGTCAGGATAGTCATTGATATTTTAGGGAAGAGAAAATAATTAAAATTAAAAAAATAATAAATGTTTATGTCATTAAGTAGTGAAAGCACAAATTGCAATACCTTGAATATCATTCTATAATACACTTAGCTGGGCATGGCAGATTTGTGAGACAGTAGGGAGAGACTTAAACGTATTGCATCTGTTAGAGAAGCAGTAAAGCAGTGATGTTATAGAACTGGGATGAAAAACATTAGATCATGTCATAGCTTAAATGTATTGGGATAATATGGATGACCAATTACTGGTATTCAACATAGCAGTTGAAGAGGTGCAAAGAAGGGAAATTGGTGCAGGAAACAGTAACAACTGCACAGAAAGTCACTGAAATACAGGAGACAGAAGAAAGTGCTGAAAGTATAAGAGGCATATATGATGACTTGATTGATGTTTGAAGAGGTCCTCCAAACATGTTTGACTATCACTGAGGTTAAAATAATTGCTTATAATTTTCATCTCCGTTTGTCTCCCATCACTTAAGAACAAATACTGTTATACTACTTGATCAGTCATCTGGAATGCAAGCAAGTCTGCAGTCCATTTCTGAATCATATTCCTAGGTACCAGTATGGTAATATAAGGTAACCTAAAAATTTTGTAACTGCGTAGCAAAATTTGTACTCAGAACCACGAGTTAAATTGAATAGAATTGCATATCATTTTTAAAGTCAGTTACTATGGTAATTTGAGGTAGAAATCAGATTTTTATAGTTTTGAGAAATTATCTGAACATGATAATATTTTCTGTTGCATCAGCCTTAAGCATTAACCTGGAGTGATATTTACAAAAATTAGTAATAAATTGAAGAAGGTAGTTAAAGGCTTCAAATTTGCTAAATAATCGTTTTTGATGAACATAGAATTGTTTAAAACTACTTTCAGATCGATAGCTTCAATAACTTTTGAAATATTAATTAGTTAGATTCTGTTTTTGGATTACGAATTTTATTTCACCTTTTGATAATAATAAACATGACTTGAGTGATATCAAAGGCAAGAGTAGCCCTTTAGCAGTAAAATAAAATTTATTTCAGTTTCATAACTACAAAATTGTAAGAGTTACTATCAGGTCTTGGGAATCACATAAAATGATTTTTTTGCGGCTAAACTATTAAACCAACAAAATTTTTCATAAGGATAAAAATTAACGCTTTTTAGAAGATCTAGCTATTCACAAAATTTCAGAGTGATAGGATTTTTTTAGTTGTCAAGGTCAAATATCGATGCAAGTTTACAAGCGTGAGATATGATATCTGATCAGATTACCAGACTGTTCTCGTGAGAAACCAGGAAGTCGTTCCCACAGGTGTTTTCTATAAATAGTAGCCCGAACTTTTCCTCATGGTCACTCATCTGCGAAACATTTATGCACTCAGTATGACAGAATTAGTGTAACCACGCTCCATTTTGGCACAATGTAGGCTCGCTCAGTTTTCAGGTTTCAGTTAGAGTATTACTATATAGTTTTAAAGCAGTATTTTTCGCCATGGGATATGTCATCATAACTTAAGTGTTGGGCGTTGGTGGATAAGGAGAACTTTAGATGCGTGTGATGAAATTTTATAGGCTTTCATGTGTGAATTGGTTGGATTTAAAACAATGGGGTTTGGTCTGGCTCGAGTTGGTTAGTCAAATTTGCAACTTTAGCTTTGAAAAATTTTCTGATGCCATTTCAGTTTTGCTAATCTTTGAAGAATATATTAACTATTTACCAGCAATAGACTTGTGAACATTATTATCTATAACCTTTCCTTAGTTTGGGGTTTTATCAAGCTAAGTGGTGACCAATTTAATATAGCAAAGCAAGAGCTGGAATTATCCTAGGCAAGTTCACAGTTATAGCTGAGACAGCAGGTTTTGCACTAACCCCAGTGTGAGCTTGTTGTCTTACAGTAAATGTTGTTTTGCTTACCACCTGCCCATTGTGTTCTGCCCAATTGAGTTTACTATTAAAATTTATGCCAAGTTATTTACATTTAGAGTCTTCGACTAGCAATTCCTTCCATAATCCATAATCATAGAACCTAATTAGCTGACTTGGCATTTATTTTTTTCATGCCTAATTACCAGCTAGATATCCTGTTCAAATTCTCTTGTAGCTGTTAATTTTCTTTCATTGTTTTAATCCCTTTGTATAACATTATGTCACCTGAAACAATCTAACTTCTGACTTCAACCTATCGATACAATCATTCATTAGAATAATGAACAGTAATAGTCCCAACACACCACCTTGTGGCACTCCAGTATTAACTTTTATCTCTTTTGATACTGCATTACCCATCCTTTTCAGCTTTACAATGCCACATCAAAAATTAGAATGACCAATTATACCCATGATACAAAAAGTTGTACATTAATCACAACTTCATCTAAATATGACCAATCATTTTTGCGATAGTCACATTCAAAGAAAAGTTATTTTAAATTACTCAGCTCTTTGATATTGAATTAAAATGAAATATGCCCTGTTTTATCCATGACAATGTGGAATATATATGAATGGAAATCCAAGGAAAATCCATCCATTAGTATTTGCATGAATAATGTATGAAAAAATTATCTGAAATTTATCAGGTTTAACATGTCACATCAAAATAAAGTGCAGCCTACTCTGTTTATCAGTGGAACCATGAGCTATCTATTTACAAAACCTCCTTCAAAATGCGACCAGTAGTTTTAGGGTGAAACACGGTCAGCTGAAAACTGTCTTAAATTTTTCACTTTACAATGTCATAACAAATTGAAACATATGCTATATTTCCAGTGGGACCAAAATCTATACATAAACCAAAACCCCATCAAAATCCAACTATCAATTTTTCATGAATTCATTCAATGAAAATTTATCATAATAAATTTCTAATTTTTTGAATGTTGCATCAAAATAAATCATGATACATTTGACACCCAGACTCATGTGCTATACATTAATCAAACCCCATCAATCAGTAGTTCTTGAATGAATCATGTTCAATCAAAAACTGGTAGATTTCTGATTCCATAAAATTTCTCAATTTTCCACCACATCAATATGAAATATACCATTTTATCCATGTCAGCACATGCTGTAAATAAATCAAAATCCTACCAGTAGTTTTTTTGTGAATCACATTCAACAAAGAATTATCTTCAATTTGTCACTTTGTGATATCATATCAAATAAAAACTCACCCTTTTTTGCCCATGGGAGCAAAATGGAATCAAAATCCTATCAAACAAGAAATTTTGTGTGAATTGTGCTCAACAAACATTTATACTATTTCTGTTTTTTTTTTTCAATGTCATATCAAAATGAATTATGCCTAGATTTACCCGTTGGATGACATGCTATACATTAATAAAAACACCATCAAAATCCGACCCCTTTTTTTTTTTTCTTGAATCGTGTTTAATAGAAAACTGGCACTTTTTTTTATTCAATTTCTCCACTTTCCAACAACGCTTCAGAATGAAATATATGCTATTTTACCTGTGAGATCACTGGCTGTACATCAAATTGAAACCCCATCAAAATTAGATCAGCAGTTTTTGTGTGAATCTGGTTCATCACAACTTTTAGATAGATAGACATATTTTTTAAGATAAAATCCATCTTTTTAGGTTATTAGTAGCACCCTGACTCATTAAAAAATACAAGTGTTTGATACTGACTTTTACCTGGTCAAACTTTCCCTTCAGTTTCCTAACCAAGGAAATATCTAGTTGTTTTATTCAGTGTTCAGTCTCTAGCCATAACACATCTTTAACTACTTTCTCTGGTGTTATTACTTTCTTGTTTAGTTGTTTCATATGTTCCTTACTGCTTTATTACACCATTCAATATTTTGACCTATCTATAACAACTCCTTAGTCCACACCAAACCCACCAACCTTCAACAGTATCTTCATTTTGACACATGCGATTTGTACCATAACACAAATTCCTTCCCCTATAGTCTTGACATTTGTGGTAGTCATGTAGTCATATATGCTCCAAGCAACAGTCCCTCATGCTGTATTCAAATAACATTTCACAAGCATTGATATCTCACAACTACCTTCCGGCTTTGGTTCAAAAGCAGCTTTCATGAGCCACATTACAACCTGCTCAGATCATCTACCATTCTAAATCCCCCAAAACCAACTCTAATTAGCCCTTGTCACACAATACTTCCCAGGCTTCAAATCCATCAACAGAATCCTTCAGCAGGGCCATGATTTCCTGAGAAACCTACCCAGAAATGAGATTTATTCTTCCCAAAATCCTCCCTGCCCCTCGCACAACTTGTTTCAGCAGGCCTCTTAACCTCAATCAACTTCTAGTCCACAAACATAGTCTTCCTCATCCCAATATATAGCATCAAGGCTCATTCCCACGCAATGGATCCTGCTGTAAGATATGCAACATTCACAATCCCATGACCACATAATAATCATAGGAAATGCCACTTGATAAGCCTCCCATGTATTGTATCAGTTAACATGCAACAACTGTCTGGCTTTTATATAGGTTTGACCACCAATTCAACAGCCATAAGAATGAATGGCCATAGACGTATTTACACAGAACCCAAAGCACCCAGTAGCTGTCCATTCCATCTCCCATGAAACAAATAATTTCAACTCTTGTTTTATGTTCCATACTACCAGAGTCCTTGCAAACAGCAAGAGCTCCTCTGAACTCAGAAAGGGCGAACTTGTCTGCCATACAAATTGGATGCAAGGCAACCTCCTGGTCTCAATTTAAGTTAATACCCAGTCACTGTTATCAATATTATTAATGTTTATTTAATTTTCTTCTTTCCCATTTTCTCCTTGCCTCTACCTGTACTCTGTTTGAAATTAATCTGCCATGTTACTGGCCAACAGTCACTGTGAGAAAGTTTACTGCAACACCCACCCTCCACAATGTTCTCTTGTTGATAAAGGGCTGCAGTGCTAATGACCCAGTACACTCATGTGCTCTCAGGTAATAACAATTATAAATGGCTGAGGGCTAAAAATTATTATAGCATGCGTCTTTTTGTCTGTTATTTGCATCTAAGCATCTAAGAAAATGTTGGCTCATTTCATTACCCTAATTTATAATTTCTTTTTGCTATTTAGCTCCTATTATTTCTAGTGTCTGACCGAAGGTCATTTTTTGGCCGAAGCCGAATATTCGGCTCTTGGGATAACCTTCGGCCGAAGCCGAAGGTTCAAAAATAATTATATATCTTAGAACACTAACATGAAGTATATATGACATGCAAAAAATGAACTGTTATTTTGTTTTATATGTGGTATTTTTTATATAAATTGGACCTTTACAGTAATTATAAACAAAGTTTTTAATATTTATTTATTAGAATAAAATAAAACAGTAACATAGTACCAAACCAGGTTCTGAGCAATGCAATTTAGCAAAAATAAATGTAGTTATTTTTATTTAACAATAACAAAAAGAAACTATAAAATTTAACAGTAACAGCCCGAATCAAATCAGAATAATTTGTCCCATGGAGTTTTAGCTTTGGTAAATCAAATACATGTTAGCTTATGTGTAGTAATACCATCGTTTTTTAACAACAATAAAAATAAATTTCAACCTTCTTACCTAGCATAAATTATTCTAGAAAATACAATATTCTGCTGTCTAAATTAGTATCACATATTAAATTTTCAGTTAAAACTGAATCAATACCAATATTTTTAAAGTAGTTTCACGTATACAGATTAATTAAAAATGTACTAAATATAACCAAAACAAAAAGTATATTGGCACTATTAAAATAAGATTTAATCGCTCCAAATGACCCGTTTTATTTGTTATTGTCAGTGCACAGTTTTGACGTAGAAATGACAAAATATCAGTCTTCATATTTACAATTTCGTCGCTAGTCAAATACTTAATTTTTAAACCGTGGATCGATTAGAGCGGCAATCAACAACCGTAAGGTTTTTCTTGTGAAAGCAGATCTCCTGTTAACGGACCCACACAAGCGGCTTTTGAGCAGTATTATATGATGAGCCTTCATCCTTCTGAGCAAGTTTTGATTTTAAGATGTCAATGATTGATATAATTAAAGATACTCTTGATAAATCGCTAGAAATAATAGTTGTTGCTTCCTAAATACACTTCAGCACAGTTATAAAATTGTTCATTTGTATCCATTCTTCTGCAGTTGGAATTTCTATTCCACCATGTTCTAAAATATACAGATTTACTGCATTTTTCTGTTCTATTAATTAAGATATCGAGTGGCTTGTTCACTCTTCTTACGTTTTACAACACTCTTTCACTATTTCTATTATAGCAATATCTTTAAAAATTACTTTGTGAATCATGAGCTGTAGAGAGTGAGCAACACAACCAATAAAAACGAAGTTTCTATAGTGGATAGTTGCATTCATATTTGAAGTATTATTACGTATACCCGTATGGATATTTTCTTTTGAATTGTGTTTTAACGGTTTCAGTGATTTTTTGTACAATATATTGCCTTGTATGATCGTCCAACACACTAACAGCAAATTTAATTTTTTATTATTTTGGAACCTTTGGAAATGCCATGTGCCGTGACACTCAAAAACGTGTTTGATTGATCACTTCATATCTTCATGGTAAAACTGATTCATTAGCCTTTTTCTAAAATCAATGCAACTTTACTGTTTACTTTTTCGTATGTAGCTGGCATTAATCTCTTATTACACCCACATAGTAACTACTAGCCTAAAAAAATCGAACATCCTAATCCCATCATAAGTGAAAGTTGGTAACTTTTGAAGCTTTAGTCAGCATCTCAATAAGAACCTTACCCTCATTTAATTCAGGTGGTGGCCGTGTGTATTGTAGCGCTATCCATCAATGGTGTCTACAGGTTATAATAGCTCAATGAAAGACCCCATGCCTATTCCAAGTATCTCCGCTGCCCACAACCTGGTTTACCACCTGATAGAGGCTGTTAAAAAGCTAGAAGCTGTGGATTACTTCGAGATGGTAAAGCTTTGGCCATTTACTGGTGCATAGTCTGAATTGGTTATAAGTTTGGAGCTGCAGAATTTTTCTTGGTAGTCAATCTGTTTGATACTTCTGCAGCAGATAATGGGTTTGAAACGAAAAAAGATCACTGGATTAAAAAAAAAGTTTATATTGTTCAAAATTGTCTTCTACAAACTACTGTATCAGAATGTTGCATATGGGCAAACATTGAAACTTTCAGATCCTTTAAGTGAAGCTTACAGTTCATCATTCACACTCCAGACAATCTTTCACCATCCCCTGTAAAATTTTAGTAAATGGTCTTTAAGCTCATCATGTAGGAAAAACAGAGTATTCCTAACATCAGAATACCACACTTGAAATTTCAAAGTCCACTTACTTTATGCTCACTGCCTGCCTCATATGCATCTGCTCTGTCGAATATGGTGGAATAATGCTTACTCAACAAGAAAACATGGCTGCTTTATATAGAGAATACTGAGGGAACCACTTTCTTAAGCTGCCAAATTACTTGAATCTGACTGAAATCTTAATATGACAAAACTAAGGAACATGGAAGCAGTTTCTAGGTGATATAAATAATGAAGGAAAGGGAAATTAAGCCACCACATAGCAAACACTTAGAGAAACACTTAGGTGGACAAATACACAATATTTTGGCAACTGCCTTCTTCAGTAGTAGATAAACGGGCCATTAGGATCCTTATGTGTGCACACACAGAACGTCAACCAATGACTAGCTAGGTAGTGGGAGGAAGGGCAGGGAGATGGCTAAGGAGTAGACTATCAATATGTTGGCAATGTCTGAGATATTATCTCGGCAATGTCTGTGATATTATTAATAGTCTACTCTATGGCCATCCCCTAGCTAGTCATTGGGCGATGTTCTGTGTGTGCACACATAAGGAGCCCAATGGCCCACTCATATATTACTGAAGAAGGCAGTTGCTGAAATATTGTGTATTTGTTTGTCAGCCTAAGTGTTTTCTCTCATCGCAGCCATCAACTTTGGTATATGGTGGGTTAATTTCCCTTTCCTTCATTATTGAAATCTTAATATATCATAGCCCTGATTTTTCTCACAACCTATGTGTAAAATTGCCTGGTTTAATAGTTATTAATTTCTAATTTTCCAAATTATATAATTGTGAGTAACATTTAAATTCCTTGATCCCCCTTGAAGATCTTGATATCATTCAATTACTTAAAATTTTTCCTGTCCTCTGACATATATTACTCTCCTGAATTCTTTCTACTTTGGAAGAAAGTCTTGTTAAACTGAAACTATGCATCAACATTTCCGCCTTCCCACCATCATGATGTAAATACAAATTTTCTAAAATTTATTTCCTCTGAACCAAAAATTTGTTTGAGATAGGATAAACACTATGTTCCTTAGCAACAATCTCTCTATTTCCTAGTATTTTTGTCTCATCCTAAAAGCCATTATTTTGTTATTTCATACAGACACCTGTCCCACGTGAGTCGTTCGATCTCTTACATCACTCAACAAGGAACCTACAATGGTCAAAAGTATATTCCACTTTTAGCCCTCAAATTTTGATTGAGGTGAAAAACTAATATCATATTCTTGGCATGTGAATTCTGTTTAATCGGAATGTATTTTTAAGCATAAAGCTTAATTTTCGAAAATTTACTGTCTTTATTTAAAAAAAAAAAAAAAAAAAAAAAAAAAAAAAAAAAAAAAAAAAAAAAAAAAACTATTTCTATTCTAACTGTGGGATCTATTTTAAATATTATACTAGCTGATTCCCGTGACTTCATATGCAGGGACTAAGAATTTTATTGAAAGAATTGGATACAGAAAGCTGTTGGTAACACAGGGTTGGTCCCAAACAACACCAAGTTGGCATAATATGACCAGAAAGCCACCACTATATCATTCTACTGTAGAACCTGTCTCATGAAGAGAATAAATTTACAATATATTTAAAAACAGAAAAACAAACATAGGTGCTGGGACGTGGGGGGAGGGGGTGGGGGGTGGGGGTGAAGGGTTAACTAAGGGCAGCTCGATTTCAGCTTGGTCTTTTCTTCTTTCTTCAGCACGAACATCAGATTCTTGAGTTCTAATAACTTTAGCAGCTCGTACTCTGCTAGAGCTATAGCTTAGGCCAGTTTATGCCTGCAAGGCATGTGAAAAAAGAAGTCAAAATAAACTGGTGCCAGAAACATTTAAGCAGACACAAAGTAATAGTACAGAGAAAATCAACATCTATACTATATAATACGTTTTGTCTCTAAACGAAATTTATTAACAAATCATACACTAACATAATGTGTGAGAAACACAGCTTGGGCATCCGACATAACATTACAGACTAACACACACATCCATCTCTCAGTCACCATTTGATAAGTTCTCAAAATTTCGTGACTACAACTCTTATTCATACCGAGAAAAATGCCCTGTCCCCTTCCTACAGATACAAGGTATTTCCTTGTCAATTGCATCATATCGGTATAGCCATTTGGTTATCAAAATGAAAAAAAAAAAAAAAATGCAATCCAAACAACTGATGGTCCAGGCACAGGGGCGGATCCAGAGGGGGAGGGTAGGGAGCTCAAGCCCTGCCCCCCAAAGCCAAAATCCACTAAAGGAAAGCCCCCCAACCACTCAAGCCAAGCCCCCCCCCAACCCAAAGTCCGCTTAAGCCTCTCCCAAACCAAAATCCTGGATCTGCCCCTGTCCAGGCATGACTCATAAAATCACTAATAATTTTTAAAAACCTTTGCTTCCACCAGAATTTCAACCGGAGACCAGGGTCCAAACATCAGAAAACAAGCATTTTAACCACTGAGCTACTGGACCGTTATGTGCACAGGTAGTACAGAGACTTACACATCCTATGTGTCTGTCTATCGCTGTTCATTAATTTTTCAAAATTATATGACTACATGTATTATTTATACAGAAAAAAGTATGCTGTGTCCATCCTAATGCCAAATAGCATCTCCTCGTCAAATTTCATCACGATCAGATTAGCCGTTTAGCCCAAGAAATGTAACAAACAAACAGATAGACAGGGTTACTTTTACTTTTATAATATTATTGTAGATACGCAGCACACTTATAAAATGATAATACATGAAAAATTCAAGATACTCAGTTATGTTGTAAACATAAACACACATGACATGCAATAGACAGCAGCATAAAGAAATCGAAACACAATGCCATCTACTGGATGGTTACCCAACCTAGATAACCAAGTATTGTGTCAATAAATTAACACATCACCATCTGTTAGAAACTTATGGAACTATAATAATAATTTCGTGCAATCATAATGATCTGGTGACAGAGTTTCTATTGGGTACGCATTCCGCCCATTGTTGTAGCCACCTTAATCTAGCCCGCCAATCCTGCCGGGTACGGGGGACCTACAGTTTAACATGGAATCGGAACCATGGTACCGTCCTGGCGTACTTCACATTACACAGTGAGCTGTGCCAGAGGTGAAGGCCGGGTTAAGTGCCTAAGAAAATCCACCCCGGGACAGGGATTTTAACCGGGGACCTTTCGATCTCCAGTCAGACACTTTAACCACTGAGCCACCAGACTGCTCAAACTTACGTAACTAACAAATAATTACAAACATTTAATGAACATTTAATTCACAATAATAAATATTGAGGTCAGTAATCAAGATAAAAACTATCCTATCTTTTAAGTTGGAGCAAATTATCTCGGACAAACGTCATGACACGAGATTTTTATATATTGAACATGTGGCTTTTCATGACCAATCTGTTGATGTAACAAAATTTAAGTTATCTTTAAAACTGAGCGAGCTTTCTTTGATAAACAAGTTTTTCCCCCTGCATCTTACTCCATGTGGTCTGAACATCACTAAATTTAAAATATCTCTTTATATAAATATTTCTGCCTATACATATTACACCTCAAAATACTCATAATTTTAAGCTTTCTTTGTGGAAATGGATGTGGCAAAAAGGGTTTGATTAAAAATTCTGACTTTCCAAAACCAATGTTTTCTTATGCAGCTGATTGATTTCAAGTCTCTAAAGTGCTTTATTATTAAGATAATCACTATAAAAGTGATTTGCTGTACGACTGACATGTGTTAAGTTTCTTTATAAACAGTTTTGGAGATGATATGGATATATAACAAGATGCTTAAGCATCCTATCATAGTAATCCAAGACCTGCTGTGCCTCTTTGAACTCTTTATTTGTGTTATTTTTTCACTATAACTGTGCTATAATCATAAGCAGAACAATAGAGGCAGTTAAGGTTTATGCCACTTTCAGTTGTTTATCACTGACTTTTGAGATGGAGATTATCATAGTTTTGGTTGAAACTTTTAGTTTCGTGTTTCATGATAAAATTCTGCTTTGTCAAAGTGTTCTTTCAAATACACATCGATCTTTCATGGTAGAGAAGTTCAGTGCTGGGCACTTCCATTCACTCAGTCAGGCATTCAACCATTTTTCGGATAGGGGATGGGAACTAGCTAACCAGTATGAAAAAGGTACCGGGCAAATACTGGGTACCACAATAAAGAACACATCTGATACCAAAGATATGTTGGTGTATAATTCTCATCTATGGATTTTAGAAGACGTGGTTATGTTTAGAGAGGCTAACAGCACTGACCATGAAGTGACTGTACAGGTTGTTTGACTTGTGAGACAAGGCATAAGCAGCCACTGCATGGTCTAGGTTACTGGTGTAAGGTGTTTACATGTTGCCTGTCTATGCTGGTAGAAAGCTAGCAGGTGGTGAGTGCAGTGGAGGCAGGTGAGTTAAGTTATTGAAAGAGGAGTATTGAGGTGCTGTAATAGGACAACTGGATTGCATCGTACTGGTAGTTCTAAAATTAAGGGTTCCATCAGTTTAAAAGTAGCAGCAGCAGTTTGTCTGACACTGTGTCTATATTACCATCATAACTTTACATTTTTTACTGAAGAGATTGAATTTACTGGGGAAAAAAGTAATTGATTTGGGCATTGAAGCAACTTCTTCCTATAAATCCAATCAATAATGTAGAGATGCAAGAAACTGGTTTAAGAAGATCTATTATTTGTTAATCAATATTTGAATAGAAAAGCTATAGATTAATCAATAAATGGAGTTAAGAATAATATATTAAATGTCAAAGAGTTGAGGAACTTGTTTAATACTGAGGAAGAAAGTACTAGTCACTAATCAATCTTTTTTTTTTTTTAGTGAAGACTAAGAAATGGAAATTAGGAAAGGTATATATAGACCATCTAATTGGGAAAAATCACTAAAGTGAAAGCTACACTGATTTTCAGGCCAAAATCAGCCTTGTTAAACAACCATTATAGAGTATAGTGTTGACTTTGATTCCGTGGATGCTTTAAAAAACCAAAAGTACATTAAAGATTTCTGAATAATTGGTACATGCTATCTGGGTACCTTGCACTTACAAACAAATAAATGGGTGTTGTCAACACATAATTGTTGTATGTCAATGCTATTTGCAGTTTCCATGAGAATCTATACTGTAATGTGATGAAGTTTGGCTATATTTCTGACATGTGGTATTGAAAAAACTTTTGAGAGGAACTTTTTAAAAACTCGAGCAATTGTGAATTTGCCAATTTCTTCTAATTTCGTACAAATTCTCCAGCTTCCTGCTATCAACTGGTAACAATTCAAGATGTATTTTCTCCTAATCAGGGAGTGGTGCTGTAATGGAATAATGCCACAAAATTAGCAAAGTAGAGAAAGGAGAACAGGCTGAAAATATCAGATGGTGAGGGAAAGCATAATATGGAAGAAAACATTATAAAAAGATTTATCAAAAGAATCATAGTTGCCACTAGGATAAAGAAATGTTCTGCAATAAATTTTCTAAAGTAAAGATTGTAAATATGAGAGTTAACAAATTAGAAAAATGGGACTTAAGTTTAAGACAAAAGAAATGTTTGTATCACATTACTGATAAACATGAACTTGATTAATTGGAAAATGTAGCAATTTAAAAGTGAAAGTCAATATGATATTTCAATGATGGGAGAAGATTGATTATAAGGTGTTTAAAATATGGGAA
>JARYHS010013630.1:182270661-182378013 GCA_031002005.1 Vandiemenella viatica
CAGCAATCTGATTCTTCTTCTCCAAAATTAATAATTAAGATTGCAGTTTTGGATAAGTGAAACCAGGCACAGTATAACTCCCTAACTGAAGTCAGTTACAATGAGAGTAAGCCTACTATAGTGCACTATCACTAAAAACTTCCAAGATGGATGTTTCATGATATTGTATTTCTGGTATTGCATGCTTTCTAACTCCTACATGTCGTGCCAAAACTGCCTGCAGTACTGCGTGGCTCTCCCTTCAAATGCTAGCCAACAACTGTCTCCCAACCCAGCTTCTGGAGGGTCTTTTATAACTGTGGCCTTGGAATGCACAACTTCTCCAGTTCTCATGAAATATCCAGATTTTTCTGAAATAATTTTTCTCCATATCAACTCAAATTTTTTATGTTAGTTCAAGGTCTATATGTCAAAATCAAAATTTTCATACTTTCAATAGTTTTAACAGCAAAAATTGTTTAAAGTGGCTCTACCTAAAATTTACTCTCACATCCAAAGTTTTTAAGCTATCGAGCTGAAACTACTTTTAAAATGATCTGCTGTATATCTCCTTCTTTTGGTATATAGTGACAAGTCCCTAACAGAATATGAAACTTAAAAAATCGATATTTCTTTAGGTATTAAGTTTACCAAGCTGAAATGTGTTTTAAATGATTCTGCATCAAAATTCCTATCTAATATGAAGTTGTGTGATTTCTAACTAACTTGCTTCATGTAATTTCAATTTTTGTTGATTTGTCTTGCAAGTCTATTTTTTGAAATCTTAAAGCAGGAAGTGGCAATTTCCGAGGATTTAAAATTTTTTTCTTCTTCAATTCTTGCCAAACTACTGCATTTTCATAAAAATTAGTGCAATAATCAAATGACTTTACTGTAATTTGATTATAGTCCCCTCTCTGTTACTTTAGCCAGGATTAATCACATAACAACCACATTTTTTACAAAATCATAATTTGCTTGTTAAAAGAATATTTAGCTTTTCCCTATCAGTTTTAAGCTTTTATATAAGGTGTAACAAAAATTTACATTTCTTTTGAGCTATAAATCATTCTCCTATCCTTAAAACTGTGATTTTAAGATTTTTTAAATGGTTTTCCGATTTCTGAAACCATGAAAAGTTTGACTTTAAAATACAGTTATCTTGTCAGTAAAATTTTATACCTATGAAGTGTTATACCTTATTTTGATCCTTGTGTTCTAAAGTATTTTGGAAAATGAATGTGGCCTTTTTATGATAAAATAAGATGTTTCCCATTGCAGCAGCAATGTGTTATGACCTGATATCACTTTATACTTCTTGCAAACTGTAAGAAAATGACTTTGAATACACTTTATAATAGAACTGATGCTAGCTTGACATTCTCTAAACAAATTTTGTTGATGAAATGACAAAATTTAGATTATATTACATTATATGCATCAAAAATGTTCTCATTTAAGTAAGGTACCCGTGTGTTGCCTATGGACAGACATTGGAACATTCAAATCCTTAGAATGAGGTTTGCAGGTCATTATTGCTCACAAGTACACTCACACTCCCAACAAATTTCATAGTTCCCTGAAAATATGTATGAGATAATAAGTTCATGATATACAAATAACAGTCTACTGCTAAACTCGGAGTGTTACTATCAAAAGTTATTAGTCACTTCATTGAAAATAACTGCTATTCAAATTTTAAAGTCCACTGGCTATATTCTCAAGTTCTGCATCCCATCTACAAAACCATGCACATGTCTGAGTCTGGCTGAATAATGCTTGACCGACTAGGAAAATTATGGCTATTTGTAGAGAATGACATGGGAACCACTTTCTTGAGCGGCCATTTTACTTAGATCTAACTGAAATGTTCATATGTTGTAGCCTTGATTTTTGGGCTATATTGTTTTATGACAACCTATATCTGAAATTGCTCCATTTAATCCTTATTAATTCCTAAAGTTTCAAATCTGATTATCATTAATATCTTTTCAATTTATTAATCCTCCTTAAAGATTTTAGTGTCATTTAATTACACAAAATTTTGTTTGACTTATGTTATTCTACTGTATTCTTTCTACTTTGGAAGTTATTCTTAAGAAACTGATAGTATGCATCAAAAACTCTCTCTTCTTACCCAAATGACATAATAACAAAATCTTGATTTTATTTCTCTTTAACTACTACTTGGTTTGCCATGGGATAAATACTGTTTCTTAGGAAAATTGTCTCTATCTTCCAATATTTTTTTCATTTAGAGTCTTTCTTTGTCATTTCTTGTTTGCACTTGCCTCTTGTCTCCTGATGCCACTCAACAAGGAAGTTACAATTTTTGAAAACTTTAATCTCATCTTTACCCCTTAAATTCTGTCTACTCAAAAAACTAACATCATATTCTTGACCCGCGAATTTTTCTGTTTCATGTGAATATAGTTTTGACCATGTAGCTCAACTTTTTCCAAAATTTACTGATTTTATTTATCTAAAAAACCTATTTCTATTTTTACTGCAGGGTCTATTTTTACATATAGTATTAAGCTTTTTCATGAAAAATCTGTTGCCATAACTAAATTTAAGTTATCTTTAAAACTGAGCGATCTTTCTTTTATAAACATGTTTTTACCTCCATCCTGCTCCATGTCATGAAATCATTACAAAATTTACAATATAAATTTTTCACCTAAACTTCGGTGTGTGCCCACCTCCCGAACCACATACTCATTCCCCACAATATGAATAAGGTGTTACACCGAAATATTGTGTAAATTAGTGTTTGTTATATATGTTATTCACTCATTGCAGCCTTCAACTTTGGTGAGTGAGGAGTCATTTTCCCTTTCCTTGTCATTTATATTACCTAAAGCCATCTCTTTTTCCCTTAGTTCCATTACTAATCAAATTGTAAAGCATATAAACTGAAAACACAGTTGGTATGTTTTATTTACTGGTAATACAATACTTACATTTCTGAAATCATTGTGGCATATAACTCCTGCATCTTCATTGTGTTTACAGTTGCTGCTACCCCAAGGAAAATGAAAGCAATCAGTGATAGAAGTTTCATTTCCAATACAACGAAGCTGATCAAGCCATATCTGCCCTTTACCAGGACCATAAGCAGCCTCCTTTCTCACTTCTCCTGATCCACTAAATCCTAGCATGTGACAGATAACATCTGCTTCATTATTACCAAAGTCATCGTCACAAATAGTTCCCCACACACCATGGAAACGAATTTCAATACGACCTTCTCTAGTTGTATTACCACCCACTAAACGAACCTCCACAGGTGCCTGTACATAAAACAGAAAAATGTTTGACTACCACATGTTCCAAATTAGTTTAATTTATAATTTTAATGTTGTTTTAAAAAATTACATTGGAAATCACATTGACCCCATATGTAATTTTTTCAATGACACAAAATGTGTGACTACATAAAAATAATTACAAATTAATTAAATATAATTGGGCGTATAACAGTACAACAAGAAGGAAAGACATCGTAACTGTAATAAGTACACAATGAAATATTCAGTTTTAAAACATACTAAAATTGCATTAAAAGAAAAACTTTTAAAAAAAATGATAGATATTAAGTTTGAATTAATGTTGTAAGGATTATTAATAACAGAGTAGGAAAGAAAAACACTAAACACAAGCATAATAAAATATTTTAATGTAAAACACCACATACAAGAATAAATTGGAGGTTAAAATATAAGGGTGTACTGACCTAACATCAACAGAAGTAAAAACAACTTTGGAAAATCTGAAGGGTGGAAAGGCATAATGTATTGATGAAAAAAATAATTTTCACTAAACACAAAAAATCTCTGTCATTAGTACAAAGTGGAGTTAATTATTCTGGTATACATCTGTTTACTAAACTTCCCAAGAGTATAAAACAGTCTGCAGATAATAAAGATATATTTAAAGAAAAACTGAGAGATTATCTTATTGGCAACTCCTTCTGCTCCATTCAAGAATTTGAACAGATAAATTAATTGTATTCAATATGATTTTGCAAAATTCAGTTGTAAAAACTAATGTTTATTGTTTTTTCTCTTTATTTGCCTTTGGAACATAGTATACTTGTTTTTACTATGATTATGACTCATATTGTGTGTATGTGTATTAACCATGACATGTTTCACATCCCAGAGGTCCTTCCTCAACAGGGATCCATAAAACAAGATTGATAAATAAATAAATAAAATAAATAAAGTAAGTATAGAAATGGTAAGAATATGATAGTAAAGCAATATCTGTATCATGTGATGAAGACTGAAAGGAAGGAATAATTGTAGGGGAGAGCCGGGCAAAGTGGCCATGGTAGGCAAAACGGCCACGGGGTTTTGAGTGCCAAGGGGTGATGCCAATGCATGGATAAAATCATAACTTGTTCAATTCAATACAATACAACAATACAATACATTCATTTTCCATTGATCCCAATATAAGAGACTGGCTCTGTGGGATGTGGAAAGTTGTCAATTTACAGATAAACAGTTGCATAACAAAATAATAAATACACCACTAGATGTACAGTCATAGTATACATGGTACATTAAACACTTCCATTACAAAATAATACATACACCAGAAGATGTACAGTCATAGGATATATGGTACATTAAAAAAAAAAAAAATAATAATACATACACCACAAGATGTACAGTCGTAACATATATGGTACTATAAACAATTACATAACAAACTAAATACATACACCAGGAGATGTACAGTCATAGCATACATGGTAAATTAATTATTTGAACCATATTTACACAAGATACTGGCAGTTATTTTTAAGAGACCTTAGAAATAAATTCTTCGACAGAGTAGAAGGAGTTGTCAATTAAAAATTCTTTCAATTTTTTCCTGAATTTATTCTTATCATCTACTAGACATTTAATATGTGTTGGGAGCATATTGAAGATATGTATCCCTGAATATCGGACCCCTTTTTGAACAAATGACAATGACTTGTAAGTCTTGTGAAGATCATTTTTACTTCTAGTGCCGTAATTGTGTACTTTACTATTTGTTTCAAACAAAGTATAATTTGTGACTACAAAGGACATTAATGTGTATATATATTCAGATGCTAATGTTAAAATCCCTAACTTCTTGAACAGCTCTCTACATGAAGTTCAATTGCTAACCCCACACATTATTCTTATTACACGCTTTTGGGCTCTGAACACTTTATCTCTATGGGTAGAATTGCCCCAGAATATTATTCCATATGACAATAAGGAGTGAAAATAAGCAAAATAAACTAGCTGCCTCATACGGAGATCACCTAAAGCTGAAATTGTACGAATTGCAAACGTGGCTGCTCCCAATCGCTTTAGTAAGTCAGAAACATGTACTTTCCAATTTAAATTATGATCAATGCACAAACCTAGAAATTTCACACTATCTACCTCTTGAATGGACTGGCCTGCAAATTTTATGTCTATATCAGGTGTTACTCTGTGTGATGTACTGAATTGCATATACTGAGTTTTATCAAAGTTTAAAGACAAGCCATTAGCTGTAAACCATTTATTAATCAGTTCAAAGACATAATTTGAAATATATTCTGTAGATAAATCTGGAGTGTTTTTAATTCCTATGTTTGTGTCATCTGCATATTGGACAAATTTTGAGTTTTTAGATGAAACACAGGGTAGATCATTTATATATATTAAAAACAATAGTGGCCCCAATATAGAACCCTGAGGTACCCCACATCTGATTAATTTCCACTCAGAAAACAGTGGACCTCTTAAGGCAGCCTTAAAATTCTCCATTGACACTTTCTGTTTTCTATTTAGAAGGTAAGAACTAAGCCATTTATTAACAATGCCATCTATACCATAATACTTAAGTTTCTGTATCAGAATTTTATGATCTACACAGTCAAATGCTTTAGATAAGTCACAAAAAATTCCCACAGGAATTAATTTATCATTTATTCCTTCTAAAATATTGTCAGTGAATGCAAATATAGCTTGTTCTGTTGAATGACCCTTTTGAAAACCAAATTGTGATTTAGTTAGAATATTATTATTTTTTAGATGTTCATAAACTCTATTGTACATTGCTTTCTCAAAAACTTTGGAGAAGGCTGTTAGTAATGAAATTGGTCGGTAATTCGATACGGCTGCCTTATCTCCCTTTTTATAGAGTGGTTTAACTACAGCATACTTAAGCCTTTCTGGAAAAGTCCCCTCAAGTAGAGATATATTGAATAGATAACTTAGTATATTACTTAATTCTGTGGAGCACAATTTAATTAATCTGCTGGAAATCCCATCATAACCACTTGAGTATTTGCTCTTAAGGGATTTGATAATTTTTCTTATTTCTTCTGGAGTAGCTAATTTTATAGACATAGAGTTAAATTTTTCTTGGAAGCCTTTTTTGACAAAATCCATACTGTGTGTCACTGAGCTATTAGCAGTCAACTTATCAGCAACAGATAAAAAATGTTTATTAAAATTATCAGCAATTGAGAAATTAGATTCTACTGAATTTTCTTTGACAAAAATATCATTACTTGTTTGATTACTCTTTCCTGTTTCCTTTTTTACAATGTCCCAAATTGTTTTAATTTTATTTTCAGAATCATGAATTTTATGTTTGTAGTACATACTTTTAGATTCTTTAATAACCTTTTTCAGTATTTTGCAGTACTGTTTGTAATGTGTTTTAACATTAGCATTCTCACTGTTCCTAGAGGCAATATACAACTTCCTTTTATTAATGCATGATGTTCTAATGCCAATAGTTATCCAAGGCTTTTGTTCTTTTTGAGAAGCATGACACTTTTTCAAGGGGAAGCAACTTTCAAAGAAAGTTAATACAATGTCACTAAAAATGTTGTATTTTTCATCCATACCTTGAGCAATGTATACCTGTTCCCAGTTTGTGGCATTCAGGCACTTTCTAAAACAAGTAACTGACTCATCATTTATTACACGCTGAAGTTTAAAGACATTACTCTTAGTGCTAGTTCCTATTGAAGTGTTGATGGTTAATAACTGGGCATCGTGATCCGAAAGTCCATTGATGGATGGCTTGATGGTATAACTGAATTTTGAGGTATCTAGGAAAACATTGTCTATAGCTGAGTGACTATTATTCATTATTCTAGTTGGAAAATTAACTACCTGAGTTAAATTGAATGAACTGACTAATGATTCTAACATGACTTTACAGGGTAAGTTATTTAGAAAATCTACATTAAAATCACCACATACTACTATGTTGACTTCTTTTCTGCTTAAAAATGTTAATAAGAGTTCAAACTGGTTCATAAAAAGAGAAAAGTTTCCCGATGGTGCTCTATATACTGTTACTATTATGAAAATTTCATTATTGAATCTTAGCTGTGTAGCACAGGCTTCAAAATGTTGGTCAACACAATATTTGCTAATACTTATATCCTCAAAACTATAACCATTTCTAACATAAGTGACAACTCCTCCTTTCTCCAAGTTCGTTCTACAATAATGAGAAGCTAAATTAAAATCAGTTACATATGACATACCTATTCCTGCAGTTATATGGTGTTCAGACAAGCATAAAACATCAATTCTACTATATCATTTAATTCATTTATGTGGACTAGCAATTCATCCACTTTATTTGTTAACCCTCTAATATTCTGATGTAGTAAATTAATCCCTACACAATTTTTAGTTTCGGTATCTGAAAACTCATTATTGTTTAAACTAATTTCTCTTAAAAATCTTTGCCTAATACATGATCCTAATCTAAAAAAGGAGCTGCCCTAACATCATTAACAACAGATATCTTTTCATGTGAATTTGTGGCCCCAATTAATTGTTTTGCTATGAGATCTGAAAGAACCCCCTTCCCTCTACTATTGAGGTGTAGGCCATGCCTAGTATAATCCCACCTATCAATAGCATCTACAGGTACCAAGCCCATGCCAGAGCCAATGTCAGACATAAGATACCGTTCCAGTTCCAGATTCACTCGCCTCACAGCAGAGTTCATCTGTGGCCGATCATAGCATCTCAAGACCGACATCACACCTGACCCGAGTGTGGCACGTTGCTTCTGCTATTTTCTCCAGGTCATCTCTGATGCTATACCTATCATTCCTGCCCAAACTAGTTTCCCGCTCCTCCCACTATCACTACATGATCCTCATCTGTGAAATCCTTACACAAAGAACCTATATCTTCTACTACCTGACCAAGACTAGCACTAGGTTTGAAGAAACTCATGACCTGGAAACCTGATCCTAATTTTTCCTGTACCAATGGCCCAACACCTCGTCCATGGCTACTACCTAGCAGCAAGACTTTCTTTTTCCCCAATCCCTGCCTACCAGACTTAACTACACAGTTTTTCCTACAAGTCTGCTGCTTTTTACCTACACCTACAACTACAGAAGGCTCATCCCTGTCTAACTCTGGCAACAGGGCAAACCTATTTTGCACCCCAACAACAAAAGAATCAGAAGCCCTTCTTGTTCTAATTGCCCTTTTCCCTGTCACCAGTTCCCAACCATCTCTGTTTCCCTCCCTGCGCAGCCTATCCAACTCCTTTCTAGCCTCTATCAGTTCAGCCTGAAGGGCACTAATCCTTTCCTACTGCTCCAATATCTTCCTACTTTTGAAACAATCTTTACAAAACCATGGGAGAGCCTCCTCAATTTCCCCAACTTCGACGCCACTACAAATCGCACCCCAATGAAACCATTTCTCACACCCTTCGCAAAAAATTCCAACCCTCAAAAATCTACGGCAATGTCCACACTTTTCACTCATGATTACAAGAAACTAACAACAACAAAGTACACAATACGAGAAACAAAATTTGTTGAACTTAACCTTACAAAAAATCTGCGAAATTAATTCACAAGTAAGCTTTATCTAAATATATTTTCGCTCTATAACAAAAATCTGAGCTTAAGCCGAGCGTTCAAAAATGTAAACAAACACAGAAAGTAAACACGGAACAGACCAAAGCACTAAATCACAAATAATTTTTTTTTGCTGGAATAAAAACACTCACTAACGCTCACAGTAGTAAAATGTATTACAATTTAGAGTTTCGAATTACTATTACAATCAAAAATAACTATTAACTATATTTATTTATAATTTAAATACACACGTTCGTGCGGTACGTGTTTCCGCGGTATTCCAAAGATATTCGGTTTTTTTGTTACCTTGAGAAGCCATATCTGGTTAGTGTGTTATCCCTATAAGTTAATAGTTAGAATATTTATGCTTTTTGAGCACCATGATGTTTATGTATTTATTAATAATAAATCAGATGACTTAGTACTTCAAAGTGAAATTGTTTTGCAAGAGTGATGTTTTGTGTACAAATTCACAGTTTGGAAATCACATTGTTAAGTTAATTTAATTTAATTTAATTTAATTGCAATGGAGCACAGGCTCCGGTGGCAATTTCCCTACACAGCTATCTTCCCCCTATCCTGCACCCACCTACATTTGCCCTCTACAAATTTTTTCTTTAAATTCCTTCAAAGTTTTCGGTAAATTATTCATCGTTTCTCTTGGTAACTCATTCCAATCCCTGACACCCTTACCTAAAAAAGAGAATCTTCCTACACCCTTGTGCCTGAAATCGAGTGCCAGCTTGTGGTCATGGTCATCTTTTCCCTTCCATGCACTACTTTTCATGCCTACTGCAATATCTTTCCATGCCTCATCACCAGTATATGCCCTGTACACTCCCATGACCCTCCTCATCCTCCTCCTGTCTTGCAATGAATCCATTCCAGCTCCTTTATCATATCCGTCACTGATTGCATTCTGCGATAATTTCCAGAAACAAATCTAGCAGCCCTTCTTTGCACCCTCTCCAACTCCTGTATTTGATACGTAAAATGAGGGTCCCATACTACACTACCATATTCGAGCAATGGTCTGACCAAAGTTTTGTAACCCAATTCCTTGACTTCTCTCGTACATCCCCTCATAACTCTCTCCAACAAGTGCAGAAATCTGAAACCTTTTCCTACCACCTGTCCTATGTGTCCTGCCCAGTTAAGTTTGTTATCAAAAGTAATTCCAAGATATTTGCATTTCAAGTCTTCAGCAAGCAATTCTTTCCCCACCTTATATTCATAATTAACCTTTTGTTTTTTATTTGTGTATCTAATAAGCTGACTCTTCTTTGCATTTATCTTCATTCCATGTTTCTGTAATGGTGTCAATCTGGGCAAAGTGGCCAAGCTGCTAGTGGAGGTGGACACTCTTGATGCTGAACACCAAATTTGTTTGTTCCTTTCCAATTATTAACATTCCAAACATAAAATACTTTTAACACATGCTTTATTAGTATTTAAAACTGAAATTAGTTTATTAATAATAATGATAAAGCAAAATTAATGAAATTATTTCCATTTGAAAGTTGTTTTATTTCAAAATTGATGTTGTAATGATACCATAATGACTGAAAACTTCTTTTCTGTAAGTCCAAAGGACATTGTTCCAATGCCTCATACAACAGCAGTAAGTTATGCAAAAGTGATGGCTGAAACAAAGGTTCTGTGCAGGTGTTGGCATCAAGCACATAATGAAATAAATATAAAGCAGCAAAAAGCTAACAAGAAAAGAAGAAGAAAAATACAAACACAAGAAGGAAACCAATGATAGAGTGCAAGAAATCTAATCAAAGATAAGTTATTTGACAATGATGATATTCAAGAAGCCACAAATTGATTGTAATGCAACAAAAATGCTTCAGCTTTAATATCACAAGAATGATAGATCCAATGTCAAATTTGTTTCATTTGTGCTTGTAAACTCTGTGCTGGAGATGAAGAAAACAACTGTTTCATTTACAAAAATTTCAGTTAATGTTAATTTAGCATTTTCCTTTATAATTTCAATTATTTGGAAGTTACATAGCTTTTTCTTTAAATAAAGTACATTGTTTCACAAATCTAAAGTGTTTTTATTCAGACATTTCTGATTTTGAAGTTAAGTGGCCACATTGTTATTTTAAGCACTAAACTTAATCCAAACATAACTAAAAATTCTAGGGTGTGTTAGGATAGTTGAAGCATGTAACTGCTAATATTGATGCCCAGCTCTCTCCTATCTATTATTAAAAATGGAAATTTGAAAGAGTTTTGAATTATAAAGAGTCACAATGAAGTTGCAATGATTTAATGTGCTTGTGCACACTATCACATGTATTAGCAATAATAGGTATGGTGGATAGTTTGCTTGATTATTTAGGCTTGCATGTTCAATTTAGCTACTAAGTCAATTCACAGGTCGCATTTCAATTCACATCTCATTTATTTATCAAGCAGATACATCTATCCCAACCACCACCACTAATTAAACTTAGTCATCCTGACCATGGATAAAGCTATACAGTACTTCATTTCCTCCGATTGCAAGTACTGACCACACTTCTGACTATCAAGTCCACACACTGTGTTACCACTTCTCACCACTGCTTGTTAGGGGAAAAACCGCATATTGGGGTTGGTATCGGCTTCAGCACCTAAACTCGAAGTCTTCCAAAAGTTGTCAAAGTTCTGAAAAAGTTCTATTACCATGTTAAACCATGGAGAATGCTAACTGTATTAATTACTGCGGTCGCCACTTACAGATTAACCTCCTTAAGAGAGGTACTAATGTAGAAATGAAAGTCTGAATTCCGATAACTGAAATATATTCTTGAAAATTTTCACATAAGTTACAAAAGTCACAGTTAGCAATGGCAATCGGAGAAAAATCATCAACCGAAGATCACAAATCATGAAACAGAACAAACCACACTCCCCAAAATGAATCTTGATCGTTAGAAAAATCACATGTCGGAAAATGTTACTTAGTCACATTGTTCAAGCAAAATTTTGAAGATGGCGCCGATCGGCCATCATGTTTGAACTTCCCTGACCAAAAGCCTCCGCGCGCACTCGCGAGGAGCGTGCGTTCTCCTCCAAGCTAGACGATGTACTGTACTGGACTGCCTTTGACCTACACCCTCTCACCCGCTTATATAGGAGTACTTCAAGGACGCTGCACTCCGGCAGTGCTCTGCCGCGGTCTCACATATTCCATGACATTTATTTTTATAACTTCCTTCGAAGGTGTTCAATTTAAAATCTAAAGTTTTTTCAGGTGATGGGCGTTTAAGTGTGTCATGTTGGATGGCAAAATTTTAATTTGTTTTTAACTTTTATTTTAGGTCTGACGTCACCGCAAATTTCAAAAAGTCCGCCGGTTGCAACATACTCAGGAAATTTTAGGAATTTTCAAACGGCATAAGTTACAAACATGAAACTATGATCAAAATGTTGGCCCGGATTTTAGCCGCTCAAAAATGTAAATTTTATTTAAATCTGTTAGGAACTGACTAAGTTATTACTATAAACAGAGATTTCGCACTTCTGCCATTTTTATTATTTATGTATTTTTATGTATAGCTCTGAAGGTATGTTAGTTATTAAAGCGGAAATATTACTAACGTATAGCCTGTATTAAAATGCGTGTTTTAAAAGTTGTCCCATCTTCGTAGGTGCGAATATTCTGTTATTGCCATGTGGGCTGTTGTCGAGTGGTTTTAAAAATTCTCTAACATCTGTTCTACTGCCTTAAATGACATGAAATTAAGGTGTGTGAAACTAGAAGAGAGGATCTTTAAGGAAAACTACTTTTTAAACCTGAATCAAAGTAGGCTTTTGAATAAGAAAATGTTAAAGTTGAGTGACCTATTTTGTACGTTCAAATAACATTTAAAAATACTTAAACGGCTGGAAACAACGAGATTTAGATGAATTTAATTCTCTTTCAGACTATTTTAATTTATTATTTACTTTATGTCGTGTGACAGTGTTTAAAATCAGTGAAAAAGCATCTTTTGTGTACGGGGCCTTCAAAATTGGATTAACAAAAAGCAGGTTAGTAAAATATCTTTTAATGGTTATAGAAAATTGATTACGTGTGTTTACTAGCTTCTACCTGTTCTTAGCACTTTTAAAATGGTTTAACTTTATTGGAATTAGTGCTGAAAGGTTTGATAATTTCGTCTGTATACCGGCTTCCTATTTTTACTGATATTTCATATTACTCCGGATTTAAACTACTTGGAACCTATCAAAACTGAAAGAGAAGATTATTTACTGCATTTTCATCTACTTTTTAACTCCTGACATTACTTGAATAGCCTAAAATCGTTTATGTAAACTGCTTATGCAAATGAGTTATCTACTTTCTTCAAAACTACTCCATGTTATTATTAGGTGGTTGTAAACTATTAGAAACTTATCAATTATCCTTCTAAACTGTCTCAGGCATTATTAAATTTACTTTTGGAACTTTTAAATGGTCAAATTACATCAGAATCTGTTATTTTCATACTGCTTCAGTCTACTATCCAGTAGTCATATTTATTTCTTTAAAATCTCTTCTAAACTATATTTTACTGTGAAGTTATTATTATTGTAGGACTAGGCCTAGCTTTTATTAGCTTCTCACAGTCTTTACTGCATTAAAATCTCTTCAGAAATACCAAAATCTGGTATATGGCAAAATTTTGGGTTAGATTTGCTTTATAGTGAAATTATTTATTTCCCTCTAGAATAATGTTTAGTAGTTATGATAAACAGTTTGTTTAGATACTATATTTACTGTTATTTAACATTTATTTCCTTAAAATCTGTTCAGAATATCTCCCTAACCAATACTAGGATCTGACAGTGAAAGTTTACTTTTATTTGGAATAACCTAGTTCCTGCTGGAATATCCTTGATTTATTGCAATTTATGGTTTATTTACATTTACTATGTGCTGTTTATTTACTTTACTGTACTCTAAGTGTTGTTATCTTGATTTTAACTGTGGTATCGTGTACTGATGTGCACCTCAAACTTTGTCGGATTTTAACGGAATCTCGAAAATAGAGCGAAGGGTAGCTTACATGCTAGCTTGTCATTCATCATGAAGCACTTCCCTAACATGATTAGTAGACAACATTTTATTACTTTTAGGTCCACGATACAATTATACAAGGCTGCGCAGTAACATTAACACTACTTTTGTGGCAGCCAGCTACTGACTCCTGTGGTGGCCTGCTACAGCTGACTCAACAATTACAATTTTACACCGTGCGCCTCTGCTCTTAACAATGCTTCGTAGTGACTTTAACATTTACAAATAATATTTTTTTATTTTTTTGTTGTCATCAGTCTTTCGACTGGTTTGATGCAATCCTCCATCCCTTCCTATCCTGTGCTAACCTCTTCATCTCTACATACCCTTTACAACCCATATCCTTAATTATATGCTTGATATATTCTAATCTCTGTCTTCCTCTACAGCTTTTACCTTTGGCCAGCAAATTACCCATCCAGGATGTCTCAAAATATGACCTACCAGCCTGTCTCTTCTTTCTGTAAGCTTCATCCACAAACTTCTTTCCTCGCCCATCAGTTCCAAAACTTGTTTATTTCTTACTTTGTCAGTCCACTTAATTTTCTGAATTCTTCTGTAGCACCACATTTCAAATGCTTCAATTTTCTTTCTTTCCAGTATTACTAAAGTCCATGTTTTGCTACCATAAAATACTGTCCTCCACACATAGAGTTTTAAAAAGTTCTTTCTAATTCCTATATCTATATTTGAAACTAAAAGGTTTCTGTTTTTTTTATGAAGGCTCGTTTTGCTAGTGCTATTCTACTTTTAACATCATTCCTGCTTCGGTGATCAGTTGTAATTTGCTTCCCAAATAACAGAATTCACATACTTCTCCTATTGCATCTGATCCTATTTTTATATTTAAAAGTACTGGTATACTTTCTGCTACATTTCATCACTTTAGTCTTGCTTTGATTTATATTCAGTCCAAAATCTTCCTTCAGTATGTTGTTCATGCTATTTAGTAACTTCTTAATTGTCGTGGTCGCTGATTTTAGTATAGATTTGTAGTATAGATTTTAGTGGTAATGAAGGCAGAGTGTTTCCAAGCCAGTACAGTAGTATGAAGACTACACCGCTCATATACGGCACTGGCGGCAAGGTCGTTGGTCTTGCAGTCCTTACTGTGGGAAAGTCAACTAGCACGGCTGCTACATGAGGCTTACACACTATGAACACGAGAACCACACGCATGTTCGTCGTGACAGACAGCCAATGAGAGGAAGGCTTTCCCCACCTTCCAGAATTGAGGGCGCCTTTTTGCATGCATGATTCACCCCAGTCCGTGATGTGAAATTTTTTAAGGCAGACCTGTTACCATCCAAATAGGCCATTTTAGGCAATTTTCCATCAACCTTCCTCTGCTGGCTCGGAACACATCCTGCATTAGTTTTGGATCCTATGGTCCGCTATTCCAATATAGGAAAACACCGATTTCATGTATCAATTACTTGTAACTGTACCACCCTGCCACTTTTGACAATAAATCAAGTAGTCACAACTCTTCCTATCATTTCAAGGAGCAGCTACGTCCTAATTTTAAGCAAATTAAGTCTCTGTGTACGTATTTTTATCCTAGCCAAACCTTTTTAACTCATGCATATCTCTTGTGATTATCTACTTTTATTATAGCTACTTGATTCTTATATAATTTATGGAGTATTCTTGTATCTGAGTACTTAAGACCTGACTTCTTTAAAATTTTGAACATCTTGTACCACCTAACATAATCAAAAGATTTTTCTAAATCAACAAATGCCATAAAAGTATCTTTGTTTATCTTGATCTGCCCTTCAAGTAGTAATCTTAAAGACAGAATTGCTTCCCTTGTACCGCGATTTTTCCTAAACCCAAACTGATCTTCACCTACTATCTCTTCTACTACCCTTTGAATGCTTCTGTGTATTATTCTGGTTAATAATTTTGAAGCATATGATGTTAGACTAATGTTGTCATAGTTCTCACACTTGTCGGCTTGTGCTTTCTTTGGAAGTGAGAAGATGATATTTTTATTAAAATCAGTTGAAATTTCTTCTGTTTCATAAATTTTTGATATCAGCTTGAATAATCTTTCGATTCCTTATTTACCTAGGAATTTAAGATGTTCTGCAGGGATCTCATCAATTCCAACTGTCTTATTTACTTTGAAGTCATTCAGAGCTTTATGAAATTCTGTCCTCAAAACAGGATCTACCAAGTCATCAGTGTTGACATCGTCTTCCTTTTCCATTACACTATTGTTCAAGTCGTCCCCATCATACAGTTTCTCAATGTATTCCTTCCATTGGTGAGCTTAAAAGAGGTTTCCCATTGGCAGCTTTAATGTTCACACCTCTTTTCTTTATTTGTCCAAAATTCTGTTAAATCTTTCTGTATGCAACATCTACTTTACCTACAACCATTTCCTTTTCTACTTCTTCACACTTTTGTTCTAGCCATTTTTCTTTTGCATTTCTTATTTATTTGATTTATAAAGTGCCTGTATTGCTCTCTTCCTGCTTCATCCTGAGCATTTTTGTACACTCTCCTCTGATCCATCAGCTCCAAAATTTCTTCTGTGATCTAAGGTTTTTGGGCAGCTTGTTGCCTAAAGCCTAATGTTTCTTTACCAGCTTTCATTATTTTGGTCTTTAATGCATTCTATTTGCCCTTGGTTGAGCTCCTTTCAGAGTTACTTCTTAGACCTAAGTCTACAATTTCGGCAAATTTTTCTCTCGTGCTAGATTGTTTCAGTTTATTCACTTCCAGTCTGTTCTGCTTATACTGCTTCCTTATTCGCTTGAATTTCAGCCTGCACTTCATTACTATCAAATTATGGTCAGAGTCTATGTCTGCTCTTGGGTACACTTTACAGTCTAGAACTTGATTCCTGTATCTCTGTTTGACCATGATATAATCTGGCTGATATTTTACCGTATCTCCAGGACATTTCCCACTATATATCCATCTTGCATGGTTCTTAAACAGTGTGTTTGTCACAACTAGCTTATAACTTTCACAAAATTCACTCATTTCTTTCTCCTAGACCAAAACTTTATTCCCCTCCTTTCCTTCTCCCACTATTGCGTTCTAGTCACCCATGATTATTAGATTTTCCTCCCCCTTCACGTAATGGATTAATTATTCAATTACAGTGTATATTTTCTCTATTTCTTTATCATTTTCTGTGATGTTGGCATATACACTTGCACCAATGTGGTTGGGACGGGCTTAGTTTCTAACCTCATCAAAATAATCCTGTCACTAAACTGTTCATAATAACTCACACGTTTCCCTACTTTCTTATTCATTACAAATCCTACACCAGTGACTCCATTGGCAGCTTGTGTGTTAGTTATCCTGTGTGCCCCAGACCAGAAATCCTGTGCGTCTTTCCATTTAATCTCACCAATCCCAACAACATCTAACTTAAATTGTTCCATCTACCTTTGTAAGTTTTCTAACCTACTTTCCCTATTTAAACATCTAACATTCCACGCTCTGACTTGTAGAATGTTTCTATCTATTCTTATGACTCCTCCCTGTGCAGGCCCCACACAGAGATCCATCTGGGGACTATTTTACCTCCAGAATATTTTTCCAGGAAGAAGCCATCACGATATATGTAATTTGAGAGGATTACATGTACTTGGGGTACCCTTTGGGTCTTTAATGCAGTGGTTTCCCATTACCTTCTGCATCCCCATGCCGTTGATCATTTCTGATTCATCCACCTTAAGGGGCCATTTCCAACCCCAAGAGCAAGAGGGTGCCCTGAACCACTCCCCGCTCTTCCACCCTCCTTTTGGAGGCCATTGGCAAGCAGTGGGTGACTCCTTATACTAAGAATCTTTCAGTCACCAGAGCCTCGTTCGTGTAGACAGTGTGCATCACGTGAAGGAGAGGTTGACATTTGGTTACCCTTACACCCCACAAATAATATACATGCCTTAATACTGGCTCACCACAACCTTCATGGGTTTATTTATTTATTTATTTATTTTTGCCACTTGGAAATTACAGTTTCAATAGCCAAAAACTAAATCCAACAACTTAAGGAGACAGTTTGACCTACCCATTACTTCTTATTCATACAAAAACATTACTTTAAAGTGGTGGTGATGGCTGATCATTATAGGTTCCATTATATCACAATGTCAAAAATAACATCAACTTATCCTTAATTACTACACAAGTGACATCTCAAAATAATGTCCAAAAATACACATTCTCACTTGCATCTACAATGTCCAAAATGACACCAAAATTCATCATCCTGTAACAGTGTCATATAACTAAACAGTAACATAATGATACAAAAGTTAGTGACTTTGTTAACAAAAATGGTGCTCATACAATTTGTCAATATACACTCTTTTCATTCTTAGAAAAACATATATACAATGCCACAAACTTAAAAAATAACCACAAGTGGTTTAATGCTGCGAGGTACAACCCCCCTCCATAACAACAGTCGTGGAAGGTAGAGTACACAGTTTCTTATGGGCTTCGTAATCTGATCTCCTCACTTTAATTAAATTACATAAATTCTGTAATGACTCTGTTGTGGCATATTTGCCAAGTTAAACACACAAAGACACGATACTTTGGGGCTATTCTGCCTTCAAAACTTCCATCTGAAAAACATTCTTTTATATAATGCTTGGGAAAAATGAATGTAATCAGGGCCTGATTAAGACAGCACAGGGCCCGTAGCAAATGTGAAGAAGAGGCCCTTGATTTTTGCCATCTAAGGGAAAATTGTAGAGCTATAGGTTGCCCCCTAGAAGGCGCGAGGCCCATAGCATTTGCTACCTCCTGTACGTGATTAATCCGGTACTCATCTAATTGGCTCTTTGAAAACAATCTATATCCTTTGCCATTCATCTAGCATGGCGAAAAGGCAACTGGCTAACTGAAATTTAATTGTTTCTGTTTTGTATCCACCTAAAAATATATGATCTGACTGTAAAAGCTATTTATGGTCATTTATTATCATTTTTTTAATTTATTTATTTATAAGGTTCTTCATCTTAAAAGTACTTTCTTTCATTTATTTAAGTATCTTGTTTGAATTGCTAATGATGCTCTTCTTTATATTTAATTTTTAATTCCTTTTCATTAGTTCTACTATTAATGGCCCCTAAAATACCAACTCTTCCTTTTACCTTTGGCAGATAAGAAATTGTCTGTGTTCTTCTTTTTTTATATATAAGTTTCATTGCTTTGGCATGAGCTACATAAAATTAGTTCTCCAGTTTTTATTTAAAATTATGTTCCTTTTATTCCTGTATTTGATTCTTTCTTTCTGCTTGTTCTTGAACAAATCTTCCAATTTAGTAATACAGTGATAAGATTCTTTTAATGGTACTCGCACTTTTTGCCAAATCTTATATATATAAAAATAGACGTGTTTTTTCCTATATTTCACTTTTCAGCCACCACTACCTAGAACAGATCACTGATGTTTGTGGGTGGAAGTAGCATGGAGTTTCCTGTCGTGCACAACGTTGGCCGAATGCCGATAGCTGTGGGAATGTGGGAGATATAATGATTAAAGTTGATCAGTGCAGGGCGTTTTCCTATTTCGACCAAAAATTTGTATCTCCGTATACTTCTCTTTCCTGTCACAACTACATAACATAGACCTTTGGTGTTTGTGTGTGGTAGTAGAATCGTCTTTCCAGTCATGCACTATGGTTGTTAGATGATGGTAGCTATGGGTGTGTGGGAGATATGGGCGTTAAAAGTGGTCGACCTGTGGCAATTTCATACTTCTGCCAAAGACAAAAGTGTCATGGTGTATCACTTTTCAGCGAAAACTATAGATCACAGATAACTGGTATTTGTGTGTAGTAGTAGCACAGAGTCACCTTTCGATCACAACAGCAGCCGAATTTCAGAAACTGTGGTACTGTGGTATATATGGTGGTTGTAAGTGGCCGACCAAGGATATTTTCGTATATCGATTGCCTCCGCATATGTCACTTTTCTGCCACAACTACATAGCATAGAGCATTGGTGTTTGTGTTTGGTAGTTGAATGGTATCTCATGTAGTGCACTATGGTTGTTAGATGTCAGTAGCTATAGGGGTGTGGAAGATATGGAGGTTGAAAGTGATCGACCTGTGGCAATTTCATACTTCCGCAAAAGACAAAAGTGTCATGGTGTATCACTTTTCAGCGAAAACTATAGATCACAGATAACTGGCGTTTGTGTGTAGTAGTAGCACAGAGTCACCTTTCGATCACAACAGCGGCTGAATTTCAGAAAACTGTGGTACTGTGGTAGATATGGTGGTTGTAAGTGGCCGACCAAGGATATTTTCGTATTTCGACTGTCTCCGCATATGTCACTTTTCTGCCACAACTACATAGCATAGAGAATTGGTGTTTGTGTTTGGTAGTAGAATCGTATCTCATGTAGTGCACTATGGTTGTTAGAAGTCGGTAGCTATGGGGGTGTGGGAGAAATGGGGGTTGAAAGTGGTCAACCTGTGGCAATTTCATACTTCTACCAAAGACAAAAGTGTCATGGTGTATCACTTTTCAGCGAAAACTATAGATCACAGATAACTGGCGTTTGTGTGTAGTAGTAGCACAGAGTCACCTTTCGATCACAACAGTGGCCGAATTTCAGAAACTGTGGTACTGTGGTAGATATGGTGGTTGTAAGTGGCCGACCAAGGATATTTTCGTATTTCGACTGTCTCCGCATATGTCACTTTTCTGCCACAACTACATAGCATAGAGAATTGGTGTTTGTGTTTGGTAGTAGAATCGTATCTCATGTAGTGCACTATGGTTGTTAGAAGTCGGTAGCTATGGGGGTGTGGGAGAAATGGGGGTTGAAAGTGGTCAACCTGTGGCAATTTCATACTTCTACCAAAGACAAAAGTGTCATGGTGTATCACTTTTCAGCGAAAACTATAGATCACAGATAACTGGCGTTTGTGTGTAGTAGTAGCACAGAGTCACCCTTCGGTCACAACAGCGGCCGAATTTAAGAAACTGTGGTACTGTATTAGATATGGTGGTTGTAAGTGGCCGACCAAGGATATTTTCGTATTTCGACTGTCTCCGCATATGTCACTTTTCTGCCACAACTACATAGCATAGAGCATTGGTGTTTGTGTTTGGTAGTAGAATGGTTGTTAGATGTCGGTAGCTATGAGGGTGTGGGAGAAATGGGGGTTGAAATTGGTCGACCTGTGGCAATTTCATACTTCTGCCAAAGACAAAAGTGTCATGGTGTATCACTTTTCAGCGAAAACTATAGATCACAGATAACTGGCATTTGTGTGTAGTAGTAGCACAGAGTTACCTTTCGGTCACAACAGCGGCCGAATTTCAGAAACTGTGGTACTGTGTTAGATATGGTGGTTGTAAGTGGCCGACCAAGGATATTTTCGTATTTCGACTGTCTCCGCATATGTCACTTTTCTGCCACTACTACATAGCATAGAGCATTGGTGTTTGTGTTTGGTAGTAGAATGGTATCTCATGTAGTGCACTTTGGTTGTTAGATGTCGGTAGCTATGGGGGTGTGGAAGATATGGGGGTTGAAAGTGATCGACCTGTGGCAATTTCATACTTCCGCAAAAGACAAAAGTGTCATGGTGTATCACTGTTCTGCGAAAACTATAGATCAAAGATAACTGTCGTTTGTGTGTAGTAGTAGCACAGAGTCACCTTTCGATCACAACAGTGGCCGAATTTCAGAATCTGTGGTACTGTGGTAGATATGGTGGTTGTAAGTGGCCGACCAAGGATATTTTCGTATTTCGACGAAATGCATGTGTCTCCGCAGATTTCACTTTTCTGCCACGACTACATAGCATAGAGCATTGGTGTTTATGTGTGGTAGTAGAATCGTGTCTGTTGTCGTGCACTATGGTTGTCTGTATCTATGGGGTGTGGAAGTTATGGGTGATGAAAATGGTCGACCTGCGGCAATTTCATATTTCTGCCTAAGACGCATGTTTCACGGTGTATCACTTTTAAGTGAAAATTATCAATCGCAGATCACTGGAGTTTGTGTGTGGTAGTAACACAGAGTCTCCCATCGATCACAACGTTGGCCGAAATTTGGTAACTGTGGGAGTGTGTGAGATATGGTGTTTGAACTTGGTCGATCATGAATATTTTCGTATTTCATCCAAAGACTTGTGTGTATCAGTAAATTTTGCTTTGCTGCCGGAACTACATAGCGCAGAACACTGGTATTTGTGTGTGGTAATAGTATCGAGTCTCCCATCGTGCACTATGGTGGTTAGATGTCTATAGCTGTCAATATGAATTCTTTACAATCACGAACGAAGTCGTGGGTACCAGCTAGTAAATAAATAAAAAATAAATTTCACAATCAATCAAAAGAGGACTTTAACGCTGACTCAGTTCTACAAATTTCATATAAATAAAATAACTTTTGAGACACTTATTTATTAAAAGGTAATTTTATACCTAATATTTAATTGATCCATCAAATATATGTTATTGCAATTTACATATTAAAGCCATTATTACCTAGCAGCTTGTATGAGAGCAAAAACAATACTGAACAGGACTCGATGATAAACATGTTAGAAGATATCTAACAATTAGCACTATGTATGATGACTCATGATGTCTAAATGTAAGGGATTTACTGAAGATCTCTGAATTACTGTATATTTGGTATGAGATCAGTGGCGTAGCTAGGTTAACAAGGGCCCCAGTGCAAAAAAATTATTTTGGACCCTCAGGCCAGATGGGCAACCTTTTTTCACTTTGTGTTGCTGGTAGGGGCCCCCTAAGCTGAGGCTGGAGGCCCCTGAGTTATTCTTGCAGGCCCCCTTGTAAGGGACTAAAACTGGAATAGGGGTTAGAATACCAGCTAAGTCCCTTAACTTCTTCTTGATGCATCACTTTGGAAAATTTTACTTAAAGTTCACAAATTTCTGTAGATCTGTGTAAAGCCACAGAAATAATCAAATGTAGTTAATCTTGGTTGCCACCCCCCTTTTATCAAACCTTAAGAGGGAAAAGGAAAAGTCCAAACTATTAAATGAAAAAGTTGATGGATTTTCACTATGCAGATGTATTCCAAAAAAGTCACAATATCACAAAAGTCAGGTACAGTTGATTTAAAAAGGCGATCAAAACTTCTTCTCCATCAGAAAGCAGATTATAGATGGTAAAGCATACAGAGAAAACCCCTAAGAGAATACCGGTGCTGAAGTATAGCCTTAGTGCCTCAACTAACTATTGGTGTTGACTCAAAGTTCTGTAGAAAATTTATAAAATAATTTTGACTTGACCATGTAGCCGGATAACCCAACTTAAATTCTTGAGGTCGCCACAATATTTGTTAACCCACAAATAGAGAAAAGGTTGTAAGCTATCTACTAAAGCACACAAGTTCACTGCTAGAAAATCCAAAGTTTTATTTTCAAAATCACAAGTTGAAAATAGCATTTAACAGTTGAGCAGGCAAATCGAACACACTTTACCGAAAGTTTGCAAGTTGTGGAGAGATATTTAAACCGACCGAACCCCTTTATTGAATTTATAAGTTCATGTTACTAGTTAACTCGTTAACATCCAACATGGTCAAACTAGCCAGCATGGCGAGTTACAACCAACCGACGCAAACAAGAAAGACTAAGCGAGACGAAAGACAGACCGGAACAGACGACTTACTGGAACAGACGACATACTGGAACAGACGACATACTGGAACAGACCAACCTACTGGAACAGACAAACCATAATGGCGGCGGGGTCCTTTTATAGGAACCATTAGAATCAGTGACATAAGCAACTGTATCACATCTTTTTGCTTCTGCGAGATCAAAAGTGTGTGTAATTTATTTGACGGTCCAGACTATTAAAAATGTTTAAACTTTGACAGTATCTAGACTTATCTACTGGAAGTCAAATGGCAGTTTAGTGAGAAATTTTAGAGTAATTAGTTTTAAAGTTTTAGCTGTTTAAAACTCCGTGTAGTGATACATTCTAATTTGGGGAAAATCCCTAAGTGTTCTAGAATTTTACGCGCGTCAACAACAATCCGCGACAATCTATTTTCCAAAAACTTAATTACTAGACAAATGCTAAAACTTTTTATGGAAACCAATATATGTACGAAATTGTCTTAATTAGGGCTATCTGCTGATGTAAATTTTAAATTAATATCTCTTTTAATAAAAAAGCTTATTATTTTCTCTTAGTTAAAATCACTAATTAATCTTTACCAAATTACTTAATTTTATTACCAAAATATCGGGGACAGTGCTGACTACAGCTGGTAATAAAAGTTCGGTTGTAGCTTTACGCGATTTAAAGATATTACCAATCTTAGAATTTCTACTTTTCCGATCGCGTGTTTCAAAACTTGAACAAAGCGGAATATCTCCTAAAATAAATGTTTTTCGATATGATAATTACACTTTAAAATGATTTTTATGGTGAATTGTAACTGTAGGGAAGATTACAGGCAAATTTCTTTAAGTTGAAAACTGCTCTTCTCGAAATTTCTAAGTTCAACTTCGGTGACTTTATGATCGATCTTTATGTTTACTGTGAATTTACTTTCTCCCTTATACCTAAGCTAAGGAGCTAGAATTTGACAAAATTCCAAGGTGCTTACAAGTCATTAACCCATGGTACAATCTGGAATGTTCACTCGAAAAGCTAACATGGCGCCCGTCTTGCACTGTTCCCTACAGTATACAGTGAAACAATTCCATAATCATGACCTGGAGGAGCGCAGATCTTGCTTCCACCAGTGCCAACGCCGAACTGAAGATTCGTGGGACAATTTGGATCCTATACGGGGCTTCAAATCCATCCGCATACCTGACGTCACCGCAAATAGTGTACAAAAATGCTAAAAATTATTCTTCCTAGAGGCTTCAGCTTGAGATATGCTTTAAAGTTATTTATTCTGGGTATTTATTGCCTGTTGGTGTGTTCTCTAAAAATCAATGGTTTAGCTGTAATGAATATTTTTAATTCGCCATGCTTTCAACCTGCTGTCACTACCGGAACTGACTATTCTCCCGGGAATAACCTTGCCCGAAGTTGACTCCATATTACCGGTAACTGTTAAAAATTCGAATTTAATATTGGATGTTTCACTCCACTGTGTCTAAAGTGACTTTCCTAACTTGAAATAAAAATTAGTATGACATCCCTTTCCCTTAAATATACTTTTCAAAGTATTCCCAGGTCGGTAGGATGTCTGGTTGGGCTATAAAAAAATTTATTTGACATTTTAACTTAAGATTTTGAGTACAGTGATATTACAAATTTGTTCTCCCACTTAAACTATTGCTTGGAACTGCCTAAAAAGTAAACCAAATTATTCAGAAAGGATTGAAGTTTAGATACGTGTGCTGTTTAAGTTGGAAATCTAATTAAAAGTGCCGTTTAGAATTTTTAGAAATGTCAGCTGATTAAAAAAATTATGTGTTTTATTGAATTAAACTGCCTTAGCATTAATATCCTGAGTGAAATGTTACAAAATTCTGTTTCTCGGAATTTATTATTATTATAAAAGTTCTTTACTGTGTTTTAAAGTGACTGTAAATAGGAGAATTATATCGAAATTAAAATTGATTGTTATTGAAATGGATTATTGTGGATTCAACAATTCTGGTAAGTTTAAAGTTCATTTACTGCTTCTAAAGGTTTATTTATTTCTGTTATTATGGTTTCAGTTGTTTTTCTGGTTTTAAAACTTCTTTATTTACGAAATCAACTTGGTATCGTCAGATGCATGGTTTCAATCCCTCATAACTATAGCAATAGAGTAGTATTTGCCAAAATACTAGGATGCTTACACCCTGAGCAGTGGTTGGGGGCCCTTGAGCAGTGAGGGCCTCTTAATGAGGGGGCTCCCTGTGTCTCACCGCCTAGCCCCATAGTAGCTACGCCCCTGTATGAGATTATTTATTTGTTTATGAACAGTACCCAGGGGCGGATACAGGATTTTGTTTTGGGAGGGGCTTGAGCGGACTTTGGTTTGGGAGGGGGGCTTAGCTTGAGTGGATTTTGGTTGGGGGGCTTACCTTTTGTGGATTTTGGCTTTGGGGGGGCTTGAGTCGGGGCAAAAGATACTATTTATAGTCTCTTCGGGCTTCAAATCCGTAGAGCTAAAAAAAAAAAGGTCTCCAAAATTAGAATGTTGGAGATGGACCTAGATACTTTTGGGGGGGGCCTTGAGCCCCCTAGCCCTCCCCCCTGGATCCACCCCTGACAGTACATAATATAGTGTTTAATTTTTTTATTTAATTTGTGGAAAAATGTAATTTTTGCTCACCCTGGGGCACCATTTGGAAATATGCAAATGAACCAAATTTTTTTCTGGTATCAGAAAAAAATATTGAGTTTGAAACATAAGAACCACCCTAATATACACTCACTGTGATCTAGCATGAGTAGTGTTGATATCTAATTTGAACCAACCCTCAGTACCTTGGTATATGAATTGATAGGTCACTCACATACAACAAGAATCTGGCAAATATTTTTGGAAGAGTAAATCTAGTGTTGAAACTGGTGGGCATCTCCTCAGGAAGTACTTAGAAAAGTGACAATTAGGCTTATTTATTCTGCTGCCAAATATTGCACACCAGCATGGCACTTACTGAGAAAGTGGACATCCATCTAATGCTATGAGGATTGTGGGTAAAATGTGATCCATCTTCCTGCCTTGGCTGCAGGTCACCATCTGCTGTTGTGGTACCCTACTACTGACTCCCCTCCCCCCTCTCCACTTTAATCCAGATACAAAATGAAGATGACAGTGGCAGCAGAACTTGTCTTTGAATGGACACCTGGTAAACAATCCTATGCAGAAGCTAATGGGAACTGACATGCCAAGGAACTAAAACCAACTAAACAACTTCAGGTCAGGCCATGGTCTGTGCCATGTAATGCGAGAGGTTCCAGGATGACCATTATTGTGACTGAGGTATGGAGTTTAAATTGGAGCTCATGGTGGAAAATTGTCCCACCAGATGTTTGCTGGATGGTCTGTCTGCTCTTCATTCTGCTAATGGAATCATAATCAAATAGATAGATCCCTTGATGTAATTAAATTTTTGTTTATGAATGTTAATACCTTAATGATCTTAATTTCATTGAATATGCATACAAGAAATAATAATAAATAAGTTTTAAGAGTTGCATGACTAAGCACTAAACATAAATTTATATTATTATCAGGCAAACTGGAGTCTATATTTGTTAGAAAAAATAGATTATATTCAAATTTGACCAGTAAGTGCTGCCTCCTAGCACAGTTTAGAATCTGTAGAATTATGTAGCTAGAGTTTTGATTATGCTCCATGCTTCCCTGATTTCATCTAACATAATATTAATTGTTAATGAACAAATATACATAGTCCAGTCACATTAATGTGACCACCTCTCAAAAACCAGAATAACCACCTTTGACAGAGCGGACCACTGCGAGGCGTGCAGGAAGAGAGTCAATTAGGTTTCTGAAGGTGTTCACTGGAATGTTGAGCCATGCCGACTCCAGTGCCGTGGCCAACTGTGCTAGATTACGCGGTTGAGGATCCATGGCATGAATAACCCGATTGAGGTGGTCCCATAGATTCTCAATTGGGTATAAAACTGGTGAGTTTGCTGGGCAGGGGAGTAAGGTATACTCATCCTGGTGCTCTTCAAACCACGCATTTATGCTGTGAGCTGTATGACACCTCGCATTGTCCTGCTGGTAGATGCCATCATTCTGAGGAATAATTATTTGCATGTAGGGGTGGACATGGTTCGCAAGGACAGATACGTACTTGTGCTGATCCATCGTGCCTTCCACAATGATGAGTTCATCCGGTGAATGCCAGGAAAACATTCCCCAAACCATAATGCTCCGTCCTCCACCCTGGATCCTTCCAGCAATTGTTGCAGGGTGTTTGATTTCAGACGTTTCATGCCGTATGTGCCAACGTCCATCTGTCTGATGCAACATAAAACATGATTCATCAGAAAAAGCCACCTGTCGCCCTCTGTGGACGTCCAGTTGTGGTACTGGCGTGAAAATTCCAGCCTTCGTTGCCGATGAACAGCAGTCAACATAGGTGCATTATCCAGGCGTCTGCTGCGGAGGCCCATGCGCAGCACCGTTCGCTGAACCGTTGTTGAGGATACACTCTTGGTAGCCCCTTGGTTCATCTGGGCAGTCAGTTGCTCAACAGTTATACGTCTATTTGCCTGAACGCATCTCTGTAGCCTTCATTCGCTTCTGTCATCTATAGCCTGTGGTGCACCACATTTTGCATGCCGCTGATTTTGAATAGTGCCATTTTGCCATGCACAGTATACTTTCACCACGGCGGCATGTGAACAGTTCACAAAATTAGCCGTTTCCGAAATGCTTCCACCCTTGGCCCGAAAGCCAATAATGATACCCTTTTTGACGTCAGATAAATCGCTATGTTAAAGTATTACGCCAACGATTGAAATGCTTTCCGATGCCCTAGGACATCCTTTATATACACTCCACTGTAATGTGCTGCCACCTGTCTTCTGTGATTGGTTATTTCACGTTGACATTGAACGTAGGTGGTGGTCACATTAATGTGACTGTACTGTGTATTAAACAATCATGTAGGTTTTTTTTTTTTTTACCATTTAGGCAGATGACAGAACAAAGAGAAGGAGAAAGGACAGATATGCCAAAAAGAAACAGACTTCATATAAGGAAAAAAACTTACCAGAAATCTAAAATAACATTTCACCTAGGTAGATAAGGAGACAAGTTCTAGTTATTCTGAGGTACAGGGATTCAAAGGAAAACTAAAATCAATCTTCTGAACACGGACACAGGAACAAACAATCATACCAACTTACATTACAATATTCTGGCAGTTCATCACTTCCATCATTGCAGTCAACAACATTATCACATAAGTATTCAATATGAATACATTCTTGGCTTTCCTTACACTGCCACATGTTCTCGGCACATGTCATTCCAGGTATACGACAGATAACTCCAACCTCCTGTAAATACAATATATTTAACCAAAAATAGAAATGTGGCATAACTAAAATATTTACTTTCAGTAACTATTAAGAATATGATAAGTAATTTTTTAAAAAATTTAATCACTTCATAAAGATGATAATAATTTAATAAATAATCTTAGTCATTTTTTAAATACAACTGATTTAACGCAAAATTTTTGTTTCTGGGTATTTCTTATTGCACATGATTTGCAGTAATGGAAACAAATGTGTTCTTTTGATTGCTGTTTTATGTAGTTTAAATGTGTTGTTTAAAGATGTATCAAAAATGTTTCATCCCGACTAAAAATAATGAATCATCAAATACTGCCTCTTTAAATGTTGTTCCTGGATTCATCAGTGCAATTCACAAACTACTGGAATACAAGAACTATTTTTTTAAAGGTTAATATATCAAATTTTTAAAAAAAACTACAACTAAAACAGGGCAATACGTTTACACAGTCACTGGGTAGGAAAATAGAGTTCTTTGAAGAGGCATTCTTTTGCTTTCCACATTTCTAATTTTTTAAGTGTGTCATCATCTGCTGTTATGCTTTGATTTGTTGAAGTTAAATAATGGCTCATTCTCATTTTATTTTATTCAAATTTATAATATGTTTTTTACATCGTATATCAATTTTTTTTACAGTATTATTGATTTTACTGCACTGGTAGCACTGACCTCTTTGATATCTTTGAGATGTAGTGTTGGCAGAAGATGGGAATAGAAACTAATGTAACTGATATGTAAGAACTTAACATTTCTAGATTTTCACACATGAAGTGTAAATAAATATAGAAAACTGGAAAAAATTCACCATGGAAAAAAAGATTGAAGGATGAAGACCATGAGAAAGGATGGCAAGTAGGAGTATGGACCATGTGAAGAAGGTCACCAGTTTAACTTTTTTGCAGCCCCTAAGAAAAGATGGGTGGAAAAACATATTAAAAAGTTTTGTTATAAATTCAACAAGGTCTTTAGGATCCGAAAATGATTGGAAAACACAAAAGCATGTACATACTTTACAATACTTCAGTATAAAACCTTATTCACGGCAGTAGGATTGGGCCATTTGCAAAGGGAGGGGTGGGGTGGGGAGGAGGGAAAGGTTCACACACCACAGCTTATTGCATGACTAGCTTCTCAATTGAGAATATGGGGGAGGCTAAGGTGGTGGGAGTAAAATATTGTGAACTATTGATAACTCTCAGGAAAAAACTAAAATATTATATATATTCCAAGTGATGGTGCATACGCATGAAAGTAAAAATGTAAATTGGATTAATGGAACAGTGAAAAATAAATAAATAAAGTAAGAGGAATATTTTGGTATGCAAATTGCTATTTCCAAAGTTCAGATGCAATGATGGTTTCTTGAAAAACTCTGATAGCTCTCACTGTAAAGCAGTCACTGCAGTTGTTAGAGTTGTGGGTGTGACATGTTCTGCTACTGGAAGTTACAGGTTGTGGGTGCAGATTGTTTGATGTGGCCATTCTTCCATGATAGAGTTGTTTTGCAGTAAGGTCTATGTATGAATCAGAGCAGTGGCAGCAGGATAGTTGACATAGGAGGTGTGTTGTGGAACAAGATAGGGAAATTTCCTCTGTGGTGAGATTGGAATAGGTTGTGGTAGGTGAATGCATGCTGCAGGTTTTTCACTGGGATCTGTTACATGTAAAAGGTCGATGAGGCAGTTTTGGAGAATATGTCAAAGGGTATTTGTGGAACAAAATGCTTGTAAGATTGTGTGGTGCTAAAATATGTGCATGAGACAGTGGGTAGAATTTTGGGGAGAAGAAGGGTGCGCATCTCTAGAAAAGAGTGAAGGAAGTCATGTCCATTTCACAAGACTTGAGTGATGGATTCGAGACCAGGAGAGAACTGGGTGATGAAGACATGTTTATAATTGATTTTAGTAGGTGCAGGGTGAGAGTAGTTATGACGCAGTGAGGTGACAGCATGCGAGATAAGTTTCAGTATGAGATCTATAGAGTAACAAAAGGAAATGAGTGCTTGGGATAAGTTTTTGGAGCACTGGGAGAGGAATTCTTCATCATAACAGATGTGTCTGCCACGAATGGCAAGACTGTAATGGATGGAACATTTGATGTGGTACGGGTGGCAAATGTTGAAGTGTAAAACAGGAAATTAGTGGGTTCAATATTGACAGAGGTTTGAAGGGCACCCTGAAATAGAGCAGTGTCTTCATCAAGAAACATGATGTGTGTGGGGGAGTAAGCCCTGATGATGCAATAAAATCCTCTTGGATATCGAGCCAGATGGTGTTGCATAAACACGATGTTTCGACAGCTAGATCTGCTATCTTCATCGGGTATCATCTAGCTGTTGCAAGCTGGCTGTCACCTCCTAGACTCGCTTAGCCACCCACTGAACTTCCTTTATACCTTCATCAATGGTGCACAAAATCTTGGGCTCATTACAATGCCCGCTCCCCTGTCACCCGGATGTGCTGGTGGTGCGCGATGCTGGAGGACCCACACGCTCCGATTAGTGGAGAGCACTGGATTCATCCATGGTCCACTGTGGTGCCTGGTTGGTGCCAATTGCAGATCTGCTTTGCTCTTGTTGGAGATTGCTAATGGTTGGTCTCCAGGCTTCAATCAGATAGAGCCCGCTGTCCCTATTTATGCTGTTATCATTTAGCTGGATTTCCAACGCCTCGCTTATGACTGAGTTCCAGAAGGAAGAGGCCCTAGCAAACACTACTGTTTTATCAAACTCTATCATATGTTCTTCATCAAAGGCATGCTCTCTGTCGCAGACTTATCCAGTTCCATCAGCCTTAGGTGCCATTTGTGTTTGGTAAGGTGCTCTTCGATCATTCTGGTGGTCTGACCAATATACACTTTGCTGCATTCACAAGGTATGGAATAAATCTCACGTATAAAGTGAAATAATAAAAAAATTAATTGGAACATCAAATTCATTTATTCAAACAAAAAAATATTTTATTAATTGCTAGCTATTTTAAAACTTAATCCAAAACATTTGGATAAACAATATATTTTGTTTTTCCATTTTGAGCATGAATAAACAAACGGCTGGGGGTACCGACTCTGGAACAGGCAACATAAAGTTGGCCATGTGAAAAACATGATTCCTCCAAATTCACACCACAAATATGAAGTGTTTGCCCTTGGGCCTTGTTGATGGACATCGCAAATGATAAACGCAAAGCATATTGTAATCGTTTGAACTCAAATGGCATATCAGTTGGAATCATCGGGATATGCGGTATCAAACAAACTTCTCCTTTTGATTTACCAGTTAAGATCATAGCTTCAATCAAATTTGGCAATAACTTTTTCACTGCCAATCTGGTGCCATTACACAGTTTTGGTGGATTAATATTTCACAATAATATAATCAAAGAACCAACTTTCAGATTAAAGTAATGCGGTGGCATACCAGCCGGTTCCAATGAATTTAAAAATTCAATTGGATAATTCATTGCCTCATCTTGATTCATAACACTGTCAATTGATTTATATGTCGTGACTACACCTGGCAGTTTCGCTTGAATTTGAAAATTAATGGCATTGATATGAATGTTCTTCGGTGCTAAAATGGCGCCTTCACTCAACCAATCATGATTTCTGTAATTCTGAAGAATATTCGGAAAAACACATTCAATCAATTCATCTATCGATTGCGCAATTGTACAAAAATTGTTCGGTACAGCGATCAATCCGTTGGTACTGTCGATTTGTATTTTGCCATCATCAATTTCTAACAATTGTTTTGAAAACTCATGGGCAGCTGGATCATTTTGTAGGTGAATACACATATTAATGTTCAGTGTCAATTTTTGTACATATCTCCAAAGAACTGATGACTTCAAACAGGCATTTATTTCATCAGCAGGAGTTGATCGAGGAATGACAGGCAATGTTTGACGAAAATCCCCTGACAGTAATATCAGAGCACCACCAAATAGCTGTTGATTACCATGTAAATCTTGCCATTTATTTGCCATTGTACACTCATCCCATAAAATAATTGACGTTAATCGCAGAACTTTAGCCATAGCAGAATTGCTCGAAATATTGCTAGTTGGAGTTTCAATCACCTGTACATTCAATGGCAATTTTAATGCAGAGTGTACGGTCTGACCACCTTCTAATAATGTAGCAGCAATTCCTGAAGATGTAAGTGCCAATGCAATTTTCTGTTCTGATCGAATAGTCACTAAAATCAATGATATAACGTTTTGCCTGTACCACCAGGTGCATCCAAGAAATATAATCCACCTGCATTATTGGAAACGGCTCGCATGATTGTTTCATATACATGTTTTTGCTGAATATTCAATTTGGTTATATTTGATTGTATAAATAAATGCAAATCATTAGAATTGAATTCCTGCTCACGTTGCAATTCACGATCAAACAAATCATGCATCTCACGATTTGGTGCGGTCATACCCAATTGTACTAATGCTTTATTTGTAATCGTTAGACACATATCTTCAATTATTATCAAAGCTTCGTTGTACATTTCCAAGGTAATCAACAAATCAGGATTTCTTGCATGATGACGCATACGAATTAAAATATCTTCTGCCATATAATGTTTATATTTGTTCCATAATTCAAGTGGATTTGATGGCATACATGTTGATAATATAATGGCAAATAGCATTCGTATTTGTTGTGGATGAGCTGAAGTAGATGCATCATGAAGTGTTGAATCCCAATGTGCACCATCCTCCAACAAATGCAAGAGTTGACATGCTTCACGATATGTTTGACACAAATGACCGTTGACTGTTCTCAATTCTGGAAATGGTTTTGGGCCATTGACGTTAACTAATAACAATCGCAAATAAAAACACACAGCACTGTTTGGATGTACTGTATATATTCTCCCAATTGCATCTGTTTGGAAAATGCCTGGATGCCCATCGACTGCTGTTCCTTGTTTACGTCTTTGAAATTTTTTCGAACACACATTCCATGTGTAAACTGAGGCACTTCAGAATATAACAAATTTATCGCAAATGTATCAGTTTCGCATAATTTGAAAAAAGCAGTCAACGTAGTCGCTGATGGTTGTGCTGCTCTTTCCAATACATTTGCTTCATTAAAATAAACACGTTGGCCATTCTCAAGATACACAGCCAAGTGAACAACCACAGGATGTCTTTCGTGCATTGGAAACGACATAATCCTCCAGACAGCTTCATTACTACTAACATAGTGCCCCATTTGATACTGAGTAATTTCATCATTTCTATTATCACCAAAAACACCAAAAACAGCCATATCGCTCACTTTATTTACATACTTCCAAATATATTTAATGGATTTGACTGAATTACAATACTCCGCATTTATATGAGCATTGAATATTTTCGATAATTATGGACAATACGGAACCACCCAACGATTATCAACTTCAACGTCCTGGTTACGCATTCTAATGGTTGCCGTTTTGCCATTATCATTAGGTGATCTACGTCGAGATAACGGATATCCGTCATTGCCCGTTATTGTGTATGAAGTCAATTGCCTTGGGTATTGTTTCGAACACTTTCCATCAATCATACATGGTGAATTCATATTTAGCTCACCGCATGGACCATGTATCATGTTTTTAACGACAACGTTTGATCAGGAATTTCAGCTGATATAACGTTATCGATTTGATCTGGAGTTATTTTATGTACCAGCCAAATTAATATATGTGCGTGACACATTCCCCTTTTTCGCCATTCGATGGAGTACATATGGCAACGCACCTCTCAAAATACACATAATTTCACAATTAAATCCATAAGTGCTTTCAATTTTTGCCGAAAAACATGTGCTGTAATGTCATGACGATCAGTTGTCGACTGTCCTTCAAATAAATTGTTTCTGATGTCATCCCCCTGCAGATTACATGTAAATGTAATGAACAGATCCGGTCGACCGTATTTTCGTACATAAGACATTGCGTCTTGTGCATATTCGTTCTTATGCCGTGGGCTACCAATATACGAAGATGGCAATATAGTTAAACGTCCGATGTCATTAACATTAGCATCATTCGCTATCGCATCTTGCAAATGAATATATTCTTCGGATCTTAATTTTGCTTGGTTGAAACGAATAAAATTAAGATGTTCAGTTTCTATTTTGGCATACATATCAACGATGTACTGATAATATAGTTTACCACATCTCAAGATATAATTTTGTTCTTGTGGACGAACCATCAATTGATATGAATAAAAATTCATGGCACTAACTTTTTTCTGTACACGTAGACCTGAAAATAAGTGCAAAATGTGACTTTAGAAAATTATACAAATGAAATGTCAACACACTGAAAATAGGTCAATTATTTACCTGTAAGAACAAAGACTTTCCCGGCGTATGACTGCAATGTAGTCTTCACGGGTGTACCGCCGGATAGTGTTGTGTAAACACAATATTTTGATGGCTGGCTCTGCCGTCTTCTTCAGGTGTAGAGACATCTGTACTGGTCAGCTGACCCACAGATATTGAGATGGTTCGGATGCCGCTCTTCCTTATATACATGTCCGCGTGGCCTCGGCGAAGGCTTACTATGAGCCAGGCCCGCAACCAACTAGCGGCTGGCTGCCCGTGGGCGTGGCTAAGGTTCTTGTTCCAGCCCGACCTAATATGAAGCCCTCTACGCCGGCAGCTGGACGGAAGTACAACGTTCTCTGCTGATATTTGCCTTGGCAGGTTTCCATGTCTCATTGAGACATAGACCACTGTCTCTGTTAAATGTGTTGGCCAGTTGAATTTCGATCGCTTCTTTGATGACAGATTCCCAAAAATGTGATGTTCTAGCTAATATCCTAACGTTATTGAACTCTACTTTGTGGGCATGGTCATACAGGTGCTCGGCGATAGCTGATTTGCTATACTGTCCCAAGCGGAGGTGGCTTTTATGTTCTTCACACCAGTTTTCTATGGTGCAGATCATTTGACCGATGTAGGTCTTTCCACACTCGCACGGTATGCTATAAATCCCCGGAACTCTTAGGCCAAGATCATCCTTGACTGAACGGAGGTAGACCCGTATTTTAGCTGGTGGTCGGTAGAAAGATTTTATACCATGTCGTGCGAGAATTCCGCCGATTTTCCCCGAGGTGTTTCCGGCGAAAGGCAGAAAGGCGGTGGCCTTGGGTGATTCTTCCTGTTGGACTGGAATTTTCCCTGGCTTACGTTCAATTACCCTTTCTATCTGCCTCTCGGAGCAAACCGTTCTGCCTGAAGACAGTTCTCAGGTGTTCCAGTTCTTGTGGCAGGCTGTCTTTGTCAGCAATCGCTCTAGCCCTGTGCACAAGAGTATTTAAAACAGTGTTGCGCTGCACAGGGCTTCATATTAGCTCTGGCTGGAACAAGAACCTTAGCCATGCCCATGGGCAGCCAGCCGCTAGTTGGTTGTGAGCCTGGCTCATAGTAAGCCTTCGCCGAGGCCACGCAGACATGTATATAAGGAAGAGCGGCACCCGAACCATCTCAGTATCTGTGGGTCAGCCGACCAGTACAGATGTCTCTACACCTGAAGAAGACGGCAGAGCCAGCCGTCGAAATATTGTGTTTCCACAACACTATCCGGCGGTACACCCGTGAAGACTACATTGCAATTATTTACCTGTTCGTGGATCAATCATTGGTATATTGATATGGGAGCCATCGTCACCTTTCCAATGCAATATTGGGTATTGTAATGCATCGTAAGTACGATGAAGTTCCAAAACACGTTGCAATTGCTCATTTCTGCGATGAAGTACAATATCACGGGATTGAAACTGATCACCAAGAATTACAATTGCAACCTCATCAATTGTTGGTGCATTGAATCGCCTTGCATGCTCTCCAAAAGGTGTTCTATCAGCCCTTATTACGATTTTGTGATTATCAGATGGCATACGATCGAGAGCAATTTTGAACAATTGAAATAATGCATTATGCTGATGGAAAAGCCTTTGTAGCTCACGAATAATTTCTCGTCGTGTATTCGAAACAATTGCACAATGTTGATCCAATTCACGATTTTCATCACCAATAAAATAAATTTGCAAAAATTGATGATCAGCGTTGGGGTATGGCAATAACGAACCAGCTTGATGATAAATCTGGCTCTGAATCTGTAACATGTATGCAATTTTAGGTAGATGTTGAATAAGAATTTTTAAAACTATCGAATACTTTATGATTCAGATTGATATAAACATTGGACAATCGTGTTGAAGTATTTACCTTAAACGTCGGCATAAAATTATCTCTAATAATTATAGTAGCACCAAAAGAAGTCATTTGAAATGCCGAATTGTATTGTTGAATATGACTCAAATAGTGCTTCGACGTTTTAGATGTCCCGAAAATAAATGAATACAATGGTTCGGGTGGAGTTTCTAATGCTGACAATCTCACTTTGCCATTAGCACAACACATGCCGGGCATTTCACCTGGAAAGTTAGCCACATCACAATGTGGACATATTGCGTCCATCATTCCAATGTATCCATACATACTATAATCAATCTGACTATTGTAATTAAAAGCAGCACGCATCATTACAGCCAAAACAGCACGACGTATTCATGATCACCGTGCAAGATTCAGTACAGGTACAGGGTCAACAGATCTATTTCATGCATTACGTTCACGCTGCGATGTATTAGCTTGTGTGCGTTCATCTGCAGTCTGTGATTGTCTTAGTAATGCCACATCATTTGCATTACGCGTTCGCCAACCTATATTTGCTCTTCTGGCTCGTGGCATTTTTCCTTCATATAAAAAAGAATAAATCAAATTAAAAACATTTTTTTTTGTAACTGCTTTACGTCTCTTTTTAACATCGAGGTCTTTTTAGAGACGGGAAAGGATGGGGAGCAATGATGGGGGCAAGGAATGGGAAGGAATTCGGCCATGGCCTTTTGAAGGAAGCATCCCAGCATTTGCCTGGAGTGATTTGGGGAAACCATGGAAAACCCAAATCTGGATGCCCGGACGGGGATTCAAACCGCCGTCCTCCCAAATGCGAGGCGAGAACGCTAACCGTTACACCGCCCCACTCAGTAAAATTTTAAATTAAAAACAAATTGCTACATTAATAGTGGTGTATCAGTATTTATACATGTGCGTATATGTGTGTATGGAAATATATATGACTGCATACATCAATGTATACAAAAATGTAATTAAATAATTCATTTTTAAATCGACATGCTTCCATCAGTTACAAAAGAATAAAACACCCGTATGCACACAATATGTTTACATACATGTAATTCAATTCAACAGTTCAAAACTGACCGTTTGTGTAAATGCGTTTGACAATTTAATTCAAATAAAGCCTGTAAACACCGACGGCTCACTAAAAATCTGAGAAAAGTACACGCACACATATACATAGTACATTTGAACAATTCAAGACTCACCGTTTGTATGAATGCACTCAACAATATGTTTAAAAATATAAACACAAAGCAATAATTATCGCTGACAATTTGCATTAATCGAAGCACGTCCAAAATTAAATGACCGCATGAATGACATAACATCATGCTTGTCTGTCAACACTGAAGAAAGTTTCAATTTGATAGCAAAATCCCCATTAACAAAATGATCCGCCATTTATTGAATTCATTTGTTACAAAAAATGTGATAAATGAAGAACCGCTTGACCGATTTTGTGCAAACTTCACATAAACCATCTACTAAATAGTCTGAACAAAGCCTAAATATTTGGTTTGGATAGGTGAGCCCGTTTTTTAGTTATAAAATTACAACGAAAAGTGGCATTGATTTTTATATATATGTGAACCACACATTGGGTTTAAAAGGGATGTGGTTTAGGAAATGTTCCTCCAAATGACCTAGGAACAGACTGGCACAGATTAGACCCATATTGGTACCATGGCGGTGCTGCAAATCTGGTGATATAGTTTAGAAATGAAGGAGAAGAAGTTTAGAAGTTTTTGGAGAGACAAATGTGAGCCAAGGATGAAAGGAAGTAAGTACTGGGTAGGCTGTGTGGGGATCACATAGCTGGAAAGTGTTCTGAGGCCCTAACTCTGGGAAATGTTTGTATAGAGGGACGTTTCATTAATGGAGACATGGAAGGAGTCCGTCAGTAGAGGACTGTGAACAGAGGACCCTTAAGGAAGTGTAGGGTGTCTTTGATATAGGAAGGAAGATTCTGTACAAAGAGATGTTGATCCATTAAGGCCGAAATCCATTCATTGTGTGACATTTATACTCAGCTATAGGTTACCTAGGATTGTCAGCCTTGTGGATCTTGTAAAGAAGGTATGGGATGGGCGTATGGGGATTCTGAGAAATTATGAGAGAAATGAACCAAGAAGGGAGGCCTTGTAAGAAGCCCTTGCAGGTCAAGGAAAGTTCTTATTTCCTGGCATATGGAAAGCTGGGATCTGTAGAATGTAGGCATTAGTTATTAGTATCAGACAGCTGCCTCAGTGGCACAGCTTCAGAGTCACTGAGTGGTTGAACCCTTGTCAGCCAGAAGGATGATGATGTTATGTTTTCTGGGCATCTCCCTCATGACTTAAACTTCCATGATGCTTAGGTTGTGGGAGTGTGGAATGGAGTTAAGGAAATAGGTTGAGGGTAGAGAGGAAGTGTGGAACTCTTAGAATAGAAGGAAGGGATGATTTTATAGGACACGGTCTGGATCCAGTGAAGAAGTTCTGATTTGTTGCATGCAGGACTCAATCTCGTTTTGCTGGGAACTGTTTCCAACTGTGGTGGCAAAGTGATACTGTCAATGGAGAAAGTGGTAGAATGCTAATGAATCCTGTACAAAAATAGCATCATTAATCTTGGATGGTGGGGAGAATGTGTGAGTCCCTTGGAGACAAATGATAGTTTGGGTTCTGACAGGGGAGTGGAGGAAAGTTTAATCACAGACTGTTGAGGTTTGTCTGAAGGAGGAGCAGGGAATTTTGGGTCAGATATAAGAGAATGGAATTGATGTGTGTTGTGCAGGAACGGAATAGTGATAGGTGAAGGCCAGAGCTGGAGCCAAATAGCTTCTAACAAGAGCTTGTAACATTAAAAAGTAATTAACTGTTATAGTTTTATAAGCAGTTGGTTAATTCATACAAGTTCGGACCAAGTCACCACCAACGAAATGTTGGAAAATGTTCTGAAACGTTTAGGTTTTAATGTATAATAAGTCATAAGCAATTGCAATACAAGAAACACTTTTAATCATCACCAGATGCTTTCTGTGACCACCACTTTACAAATTGACAGTGAATTTTAATCATAACTTCTTATTCCTGTAGATGCAGGTTCTTGCATTTGTTAACACTTCTATTAGTTCGATAATGCTTTGATTACCGATAGTTACTAATTACGCGAATCCACCAACACTGTTTCTCACAATGAAGTTACTGTCTTCATGTGTGTATTGCCGCCTACTTTCACTGATGAGACTTTTTATTCTCACGGACTTGAAAAAACATATTCCGCGTCCCTATCGGAGCCGTGCACTTGCCTCCTGGCAATTACGCACTCACTCACCTTCGAGTCCTACCATCGACTCCCGACTTTTTCACGTGACCATTCTGCCACAGATATACCTTGTGTCCTGACAAGCTGACAGCCTAAACAGGTGTTTTTTATTGGGCCTACATCTGTCTGTATTCTGACCAGATGTGCTGAATAAGATGAATGAGGTAAGGGCATAAAAGGAAGAGGATTTTTTTTGAGAGAAACATGTTGGATTGAATGTAAATTTGCAGTGTGAATATAATCTTGGAGCAACAGGTGTGTAATGGTAGAGATTGTGTCATACAGAAAGCTTGTAGAGATGGGTGAAGTTGTGGGTGGCAACTAGAAACAAGAAGTTTTACGGTTAACTGTTTAGTGGATATTTGTGGCGAGGCAGAACCATAGACGGCCTTAGGGGATGGCGAACAGGGCAATCGTCCATGGCCTCTCTCTTGGAAGGGGCCTCCCGCAGCAACCTGAATTGAAAAGTTTTTATCAATAAGTACTTAATCAAAAATTCTCATTTAGATTTATTCAATGTCACATTCGAATAAAAAGTATGAAAATTAAATAATTTACCAATAATTAATAATATTTTTTAGTAATTTAACTACATAAAATAGTCGAAAAATATATCACTATTTGAATCTTGCATCTCGCGTATTTAAAAACCACTTGAACGCTTAGTTTTGTTACTTTCCCAGTGCTTACGATTTACAGTCGGGCAATCCCCATGTTTAATTTCATTCAATTCTTGTCATCTTATGCTGTAAGATCAAGTCACACTTGACCGGTTCTACTCCGCACCACCAGTCGCCTTGTGTGAAGGCTCGCTCTACCTGTGTTCCCTCTTGTCAGTAGCTGGGCCGTGTGATGAACGTGTTCCTGCTGCCTTCAGTCCCCTTTAACATTTTCATTTGATTGTTTTGCTAAAAGTTAGTTGGGGTCATAGCCATGGATGCAAACCATACTCTGTTATAGCGTATTGTTCTTTATTTTGCATAGACATACTTTATAATTTTCGAAAGTAATAAAGTATGTTAAAATATTTTCTTTACCTGACTCACATTATCACCTCATTGGCTGAGCTTTTATGTACAAAATAGAATCCAAACATTGTCTTAACAAACCACCATTAAAAATCTTTCTCATGTTATACTGGATTGAAAGATTCTCGCGTTTCTGAATGTAATTGCAATGAAATGTGAAACCATGGTTGTGAAGTGGAAATTTCCAAACCAACCTTCCCCACATCCACTGGCCCGACACCGGAATGCACCACCAAAAAGTAAACCAAAACCAACTGAACAAGAAAGGCAGCATTGGAGAGATAGTTTAGAAAGACTGCTTGCAATTCGAAATTTTTTAACATCTCACAATTTGGCCTTCAGAGGTCATAGAGAGAAATTAATATATGACTAAGATTCAAGTGAGATTAACAGCAACTTTATAGTTCTAGTAAAGTTAATATCCTGACTTGATCCAATGTTACGACTTCACCTAAAACAAGTAACAGAAAGCGCCGGCTTTAGGGGTGGGCGACCCGGGTGGCCGCCTGGGGTGCTGGTGTGTAGGGGGTGCCACGCGCGCCGTCTTAACTTAACCACTTAAATTAAATATCTATCTCTATCAATTGAGAGGAAAACTAAATTCAGTGTATTAACTTTCATGAACTTATCTCGTAGGAGTGAGTATGTGTAGGTATGAGTAGGTATTCTAAAATAACCTGTCAGTTTGTAGATTGTCATACCCTCACTAACTTATGTAGAATGAGAGAGACATAATGAGCGACAGGCGAGAAATGGTAATTCATATTAAGTATCCTGTATTGTCCTATCTTCACTTTCTACTTAATCATTAGTTCACAAGCAAATTAAAAATCCATTTTAGAAAAACTTGTACGTTATCAATAACTTACCTACGAACTCTTTATTTATTACTTACGTGGTAGCTAGATTAAGTTAATACTATTAGTGCGCCATTTAGTCTCTTCTAAAAAGCCATTTATATTTCCTAATTGGGAAAGTTCCTGTAGAATGAATGAGCTTAGAATAACGGGCAACACTTACCCGTTATTTTATTTGCAGGGAAATCACAATAAATATTTTTCTGAAGTGAGTACTTCGTAAGTAATTAACAAATGAAAGAAATGATAATAGTTCATTTCATTACACTTCTATCTAAATACTGACTGGCATGGTTCAGTATGTAGCAACGTAGTAAGTGGTGGCAAATATTGTAATTATCTTAGATGAAATTGTAAGACTTCGACGAAGCTAAGTAGTTAAAAAAAAGGAGATTATGTTTTAGCATTATTACTTATCAAACAATTATATAGTGACTGCAATATTATTTTTGATGAGTCTGAAGTACATTTTTATGTTTCAGTTACATACTCAATTTTTTTCTAATTACAGTTACTTACAGATATTTTTTTATTTGTTACAGATGTAACATAACATTGTGATTGTGAAATAGAGCAGTGTCCACACTTGATGAATTATGACAGAAAATGAAGAAATAACTTAAAAAAAAACTTAACCAAATAAATAACTTAAGGAAATCTTAAAGGAAAAGTTGAAAAAGAGAAAGTTTTTTAACAAATTAAAAATCATATGACTATTAGTAAGTATTTAAAAGGAATTTTTAATGCTACTACTTAAAATATCGAATCACCAGTTCTTCATCAAAATCCAAAAGCCCAATTACAGTCAATATTTCTTTAGATTTTGAACAATTAGGCACTAAAAATATGCACTCATCTATTCAAGGTGGCCAAATTGACCAGCCCATTAAACCCTTACATGATCTGTCTGAGTAGTCTCAAGATACGACTTCTCTGGCTGATAGAAGTATCAGCATATATAAAATAAAAGATGTAGCTACGTGGCCGAAAGTACTTCATGCGAGGAATATAGATCACATTATTTTGTGTGGACCCTAACAAGCACATTTTAAATAATTCTCTGAAAGAAAAAAATTGGCGTCATTTCTCTTCCGCTCATTACTCAAGTAAGTTTTCATCGAAGAAACTATCAGACATCAGTGGTTAGTATATTCAGTATTAAACGATTCTGTATTTAACCACTACTGAAGGCTTCCAAAATTGGTAACATTTAAGTGAAGCTTCGAAAACGCATGAAAACAGTTCTGCACATAAAAAATCATTTACCTAATGGACTGAAGCTGAAATCAGGTTCAAAGCTGGTTCAACTGTTGACAAGAACAGTGGCTAATTTCTAAAGAAATATTAAAATTGAACAATGTGCTTTAAAGACTGATGCACATAACGTTGTATTTGACTGAAAACAACATGGCATTCAATAAATTATTTACTCCAAACAACGGAAAATTCTTAGGCCTTGTACAATTATTGGCAAATTTTGACTCCATCATGGAAGAGCATGTCAGATTGGCCATGAATGGTGATTTGGCTGGCCATTATTGAAGCAAAAATATACAAAATGAATTTAAAGAACTCATGGCATCAAAAGTTATATCTACAATAGTATCCCACATTAAAGATGCAAAGTATTATTCAATCATAGCTTATTGTACTCCTGATATAAGTCATAAAGAGCAACTTTCAATCACATTAAGATGCACCAAAAACACAGAGGATGCCATAAGCACAAAAAATATTTTATTTCATTTTTACAAACAGATGATAAAACACCTGCAGGTCTCATAGAAAACATTTTAAACATATTTAGTGATCATGACCTTAATAGTAATGACTGCAGAGGAAAGGGTTATAATGATAGCACAAACATGAATGAGGAAAATAAAGGTGTACAGAAAAGAATTATGTACATAAATCAGCTAGCTTTTTTTTGTACCTTGTGGATAACATAGTTATAATTTAGTATTATGTGAAATGGTAAAATCTTCAGTAAAATCCATTACTCTGTTTGGAATTTTACAAAAAAATGTTGAATTAATTTGCAGGATCGGTATATAGATGGAAAATTTTGACCGATCATTTGAAAATGCACACCCTGAAAAATGTAAGTGACATGCGCTGGGAAGCTGGAATTAAAAGCATCAAAGTGATTACTTATCAGTTATATGAAATGCATAATGTTTTGGTTTCCTTGGCAGATGTTACCAATCAATTTGATGCTGGGACGTCACACGAAGCGACCAAGCTGGCAGGACAAATAAAAGATTTTAGCTTTATTGTTTCTCTTATAATATGGTATGGTGTTCTTTTTCAAATTGACATTGTGAGCAAAGCAACTTTGTCGACTTTGCCGAAATGCTTGATAAATGTTGCTCTTACTTGAAAACATATAGACAAACAGGTATCAAACAAGCTATTATATCAACAGAATTAACATCGGAACTTGATACGCAGCTAGTTTTTAAACAACAAACATGACTAATGTATACCAGTTGGTGAAACTATTGATGAACCAATAGCTGACCAAAAAAATAATAATAAAAAAAATGTGACACAAGCCTTTCAGGCATGAGATGCTAATCTGATCAGTTTCCAGCATATTCTCATACGAACGCGGAAGTATCCGGCGTTTCCACAATCAGATTCAATAAATACTAGCCCGGAATTTTCCTCTATCTCAGTCAGCCAGCCAATTTCAGTTAGAGCACAGCCATGCTGCTTCGTGTCACAATGTAAGCATCGCAAAGTTTTAAAGTTTTAGTCGGAATAGCAACTATGCAGTTTTAAGTAGTATTATGCCATGGAGTGTGTTGGTATTACTTAAGTGTCGGTAGTCAATGAATAATTTGATCTGGAAAAGTGTGTGTTGAACTTTTATTTGCTTTCACAAATTAGTAAATTGTTCTTTGAACTATGGGGTATGGTCTGGCTCGAATCGGTTAGTCAAACTTGCAACTATATCTTCAGGGAATTTGTCTGAAGCCGTTTCAATTTGTAACTTTGCAAAACTTTTCTAGAATATAATTTATGTATACCAGTAATAGACTTGTGAACATTACTTGCAAACATGTTTTCTTAGCTTGGGGTTATTTAAAACTAAGTGGCGACCAAGTACATTTGCAAAGCTAGTAGTTAAATATCCACAGTTATCCATGGTCATAGCTGAGACAAGAGCTTTATGCACTCACCCCACTGCAAGCTAGTGTCTTCCAGTAGGTGGTTCAAAATAAAGTCACTGTAGCCTCAGAATAAATTTAACAACACTGCAGTCTTCAGAAAAATTTACAAAATCTGTTGAACAATCTACAGGAATCGGTACTTCTTTTACAAAATAATGATTGCAAGTTTGGATCAGTGAAACAAAGCACAATCAACTCCCATAAACACTTAACTGAAATCAGCTACATGAGAGTAGCACTACCACAGCATGTCACCTTCCCAAATTTCAAAGAGGGATGTTGAAAATGATCACTTCCTGTCTGGGTATTGTGGCCATATCCTCAATTGTGATAGGATCAATCTTTTATGAATAATTGTCACACCAATGAAATTGAATTTGTTGTTTTATTTCCCGAAAGTGTTTCACTTCATTCTCTGAAGCATCTTCAGCGGTTCTGTCCATTGGGTGTTTATACAAGTAATTACATTTGTTCTGTGTTACAATTTAAACATGAAAATTATGGTATGTACAGATATCGGTTTACTTACATTTTTCATTGGTCTCATATGCTTACAATTGTACAGTGTTTTAGGATCAGTTATCTTTTTAGCAGCAGTTTGCATTACAAGTGTTGGTTGCATCTTTGTGCATAATTGCATAGCACTTTAACTGTACTGTAATATATTGATTTCTGGACGCTTACATTTGTTTGCTTTGTGGTGTACATCGCTGATCAGCAGGTTTGTTTATCATTTGTCTTCTGTTTTATTTGGTGGGTGGTGTGCTTTTAAATATGTGTTTGCCTAGTGTGGCTATTGCTTCTAGTACATTGCAATGAATGACCCTCTACCCTTCTTCTGAAAGATCTTTTATAGCTGTGGTCTGGGAAGCCAGAAATTTCCGGGTTGTCACGAAATACCTGGATCTTTTCGATATGATTTCATGGTGAATTTAGAAATGCCTATCACATTCAGAGTTTTGAAGCTATTGAGCAGAAACTGATTTTAAAATGATCTGCTTGATTATCTCTACCTTCTGATATCTAAACAGGCCTAACTACTATTCCCAAATTAGTATAATAAAAATGTGAGATTTAAAAAGTCAATATCTCCAAAATTATTAAAGTTATAGAGCTAAATTGTGCTTTAAATGATTCTGCATCAAAATTCCTATAAGGCAGTGATACTATCTAACTACAATAATGTTTCTTGATTAGCTTTCCTGTGTTTTCAAAATTTTCACCCTCCTCTGGGAAGACTTAGTTTTTCAAGTAAGCAACTTCCGTCATCCATTTAATCAGATTTGTTATTAATTTACTTTTTTCAGTTCTGCCAAAAGTACTGCATGGATTTTGCTGAAAATAAATGTGTTTTACTCAGAAAGAAATATACTTTCTATTAATTATGGTCCCCTCTCTGAATTTAGCCCAGATTCAAAATGCAGGAACCACATTTTCTACTATATGCTAGCACCATGCTTACATCAAGATGAGCACGTAGAGAATATACTTTTAAATTGTTCTACCATCTTTAATAAAATTTTCAGACCATATAAACATTATGCCAAAATTTTTTTCAATTCCTCTACTGCCTGTGAGAATGTTAGTGACAGTTTCTACCCAATTTTAATTTTACAAATTTTAGTTTCTGTGTGTAATTATGAATAATAGGGTGATGAGTCTATTTTCTATAATCTTATTACATTCCTCTTATCAAATTGCTATGCAATTTTAAGTTTTAAATTAATTTAACAAAACTTAGCAAGTATCTTTATTTTCAGATAATTCAAAAAAAATTCAACTGAAGATCTAGTACAGTCAAGCTAAGTTTAGGTTAAAATCACTATTGGTTTGTCTTAACTCTGACCGTGTGTAGCCTTGGATGTAACAGTTTTGGCTTAAATAGAATAATACAGTCACCACATAGATTTTAACCCAAAAACTATGAAAAGGTAAAGTTCAATAAATAGTTCAATGTCATTAAATAACTATATTCTTCAATTTCACAAAACCAAAAACTGTACAGGCAATCAGACGAATTTTTCCAAAGAATTAACCATTCAAGCCAGACCACACCCCAATAGTTCAAACTTTTAGTTGTAGAAATTAAATGAAAATGAATCACACGCTACCATTGTTCCACAGTTTAAAAAATTCAAACAATACCGAGGCTCCACTTTTCTGAAAATTATTTTAACGCAACATTATGTTCAACTTGAATAAAAGAAGAGACATTACTTCCAAAATAAAACTTGCACAGCAGTGCTTGATATAAAACTGTCTGGTCTACTGAGCTAAATGTTATGGTGCTCGCGGATCCTGGCAGACTGAGCTCAACATCGTGTCATGCCTACTGCTTCTGTACGACTGAGAGCGAACAACTGCACGCACGCGTCTATATTAGGGTTACCAGAATTTTTTCTCCAAATCCGGGGACGCTTCACAAGTTTTTCACCAAAATCCGGGGACACTTTCGACATTTGTCTTAATTAGCGCGTTGCACTTTTATAAGTTATATGATTAAAGGTTGGATTAACTTAAAAGCTACATATTATTTATATTTTTATTTATTTAATTAATTTAATTTAATTGCAATGGAGCACAGGCTCTGTTGGCAATTTCCCTACAGCCCCATCTTCCCCCTACCCTGCACCTACCTACATTTGCCCTTTACAAATTTTATCTTTAAATTCTTTCAACGTTTTCGGTAAATTATTCATCATTTCTCTCGGTACCTCATTCCAATCCCTGACACCCTTACCTAAAAAAGAGAATCTTCCCACACCCTTGTGCCTGAAATCGAGTGCCAGCTTGTGGTCATGGTCATCTTTCCCTTCCATGCACTACTTTTCATACCTACTCCAATATCTTTCCATGCCCCATCGCCAGTATACACCCTGTACACTCCCATAACCCTCCTCATCCTCCTCCTGTCTTAAAATGAATCCCATTCCAGCTTCTTTATCATATCCGTCACTGATTGCATTCTGCGATAATTTTGTATTTTAAATGAGGATCACAGACAGCCATGTTGCACACAGCAAGGAGACTTGATTTTTTAAAGCTGTTGCGTCCAAGACGCAGTATGCTTGTAAGTTTCTTTTAATCCTAGGCATGTGCAAGGAAAGAAGTGAGCTTCACATATCTTGCTTTAAACGAACGCATTAGCAAATCAGGCTTTTAAAGAATTCTCGCTGGATTAAAAAAAAAATTCTGAGGACAACAGTAAAAATCCGGGGACATTGCGGGGACGAAATCTGTCCAGGGACAGAGAGTTAAATACGGGGACTGTCCCCGGCAAATGGGGACGTCTGGTAACTCTAGTCTATATCACATAGTGCTTCTCGAAGATTCCTAGCGACTGCTTTCTCACGCGAACTGTGGGAACGAAATCTTTTCCTCATTCACAGGGATGGATGCTGGGAGCTCATCAGATATCAAATCGCACATCTGAAGTCTTTACATTAGCTAATTTGACCTTGACAATAAAAATAATTCTAGCTTTCTGAAATTTTACCAATCGCTAGATCTTTGAATAAATGTTAACTTTAGTTATCATACAAAATATCCTAGCTTTAATAATTAAGCCGAAAATAAATAATTTAGATACGAACTTTCACTCCAAACGAATGCCGAAAACTGATGAAATTGAAAAAATTGAAAATACTATCTTAAAAACTGTAAATCTGCTTTCTAACTTGAACAAACATAAACACTAACTTTGAAAATGAAATGTACTAATATTCTATCCAATCTAACTCATGGTTCTAAGAACAAAATTTTGCCACGCAGTTACAAAATTTAACAGATAGCATACAGGTTTTCAAGATATTTTAGCAAGGTCGGATGGTGTAATAAAGTCTAGTGACTTTTTTTTTTTTTTTTTTGCAAATTGAAACTTGAGCAGACGAGTCACCTGCAATTAATTATGCAACTTTCAATTAATTTAGAAGTGAAAGCTTTGAAAAAAAATAAGTATATGCAGAGTTGTTCTAAGGATATAGGCATATATAGACACCAAAATATGCTACACGGATTGGTAGTTTATGAAAGATGAAGCCAACCTCTTCTGGTCCACAGTTGTGAATACCCCAACCTTCAAAATGACATTCTGTTATTGATGTCTCATCTCCATTACATTTTACATCATCCATCAGGAACTGGTTCGGAAAGCTGCTGATTCCATAAAAAGAATGTGGCAGTACTTCAACTGCTCCAAGTTTGAAACCAAGTTCTCTACATACTACATTAGCTTCATGGATTCCAAATAAGTCATCACAAATCACACCCCATTGGCCAAACACTGGAAAAAATATATGGTTTCATAAATATAATATTTCATATAAAATCTTAAGTTACACAAAAATTTTACAAATATTTTATATCTACAAAAATGACTATAAAATCATTAAAATTATCAAATATATGATGTAATTTTTGTTAAATTTACAAAACATATCAAATTGTGAAGACAAATATAATTATCACATATTAAAAACATTCCATTAAATCACAAATTACATTTAAAAGAGAATTTATTTGATCTCATACTCTCTCTCATTTGGGCACTAAGAAACTTCATAGTAATGCATGTAGGTCCATATACTTTGAATGATAAATTGAAATAATAGCACTAGCATTATATCACACAGTACGAATAGTGCCACAAAAGCAATTCTTGTAAATATTGGCCAAGTCTTGTGTTTATTTTGTGACAAAACATTATGAGATCTTGTTCTAAGACACTCTATGGTACATGTATTCACTTCACTTTCTGAAACAGTATGGTTTCTCTCAGTGTAATGAGTCGCTGACTTAAATTTGATAACCTGGCCATTACCCACGTTATAATTTTTACTGAAATGAAAGGCATAATATGTGTGATTTATTTCAAGACTTTTCAAACCCAAAGTAGTGCTAGGAAAATTTTAGTTTTTGTAAGACTGATAAAGAACATAAGGTATATTGGTGGAGGTTTTCCATCTAATTTACTTAAACCTACTTACCTAATGACAAAGTCAATAACACTGAGAAATACCATTCTGTTTCAGAAAGTGAAGTGAATGAATGTTGAATATAGATTTGGCTCAAAACAAAATCTCATAACTTCTTTGTCACTAAACAATCATGAATCTTGGCATGTTCTTACAAGAATTTTTTTCTGTGGTGTCTCATTTTTTTTTGTAAGTCTGTCACTTATTTCGAATTGTTACTCAAATGTAATAGTTTGATTTCAAAACCCATGGATATGACAGAATTCAAGTCTTATAAATACCAGTTGCAGAAATATGAAACCGTAATTTTTCATAAACATTTTTAAATTTTTTAAAAAATTTTAATTTAATTGCAATGGAGCACAGGCTCCGGTGGCAATTTCCCTACACACCCATCTTCCCCCTATCCTGCAGCCACCGACATTTGCCCTCTGCAAACTTTATCTTTAAATTCTTTCAAAGTTTTCGGTAAATTATTCACCATTTCTCTTGGTAACTCATTCCAATCCCTGGCACCCTTACCCAAGAAAGAGAATCTTCCCTCACCCTAGTGCCTGAAATCGAGTGGCAGCTTGTGGTCATGGTCATCTTTTCCCTTTCATGCACTACTTTTCATACCTATTGCAATATCTTTCCAAGTCTCATCGCCAGTATATGCCCTGTACACTCCCACGACCCTCCTCATCCACCTCCTGTCTTGCAATGAATCGCATTCCAGCCCCTTTATCATATCCGTCAATGATTGCATTCTGGGATAATTTCCAGAAACAAATCTAGCAGCCCTTTTGTGCACCCTCTCCAACTCCTGTATTTGATACGTAAAATGAGGTTCCCATACTACACTACCATATTCGAGCAATGGTCTGACGAAAGTTTTGTAACCCAATTCCTTGACTTCTCTCGTACATCCCCTCATCACTCTCTCCAACAAGTGCAGAACTTTGAAACCTTTTCCTACCACCTGTCCTATGTGTCCTGCCCAGTTAAGTTTGTTATCAAAAGTAATTTCAAGATATTTACACTTCAAGTCTTCAGCAAGCAATTATTTCCCCACCTTATATTCATAATTAACCTTTTGTTTTTTATTTGTGTATCTAATAAGCTGACTCTTCTTTGCATTTATCTTCATTCCATGTTTACCAACCCAATTAGATATCCTGTCCAGATCACCTTGCAACTGTTTACAATCCTATATCGTTTTGATTCTTTTATACAGCATTATGTCATCTGCAAACAATCTAATTTCAGATAGTAAACAATCAACACAATTATTCATTAGAATAATGAATAGCAATGGTCCCAATACGCTACCCTGTGGCACACCCACTTTTACTTCAACTTCTTTTGATACTACATTTCCTACCCTAACTTTCTGTTTTCTACCTTTTAAAAATTCTTCTACCCAGCAACTGACTTTCTTATCCACTCCAATGGTTTTTACCTTATTTACTACCATTTTATGGCTTTCTCTGTCAAATGCCTTAGACAGATCTAGTGCTACACTATCAATTTGGCCTCCCTTGTCCATTTCATCTGAAATATCTTGCATATATCCCACCAACTGAGATTCGCATGAATATCCTTGCCTGAAACCATGTTGCCTGCTTGAAAACCACTTACGTTCCTCACATGTATTTCTGATGTGGTTGCATATCAATCTTTCCATTAATTTACCTACCACTGATGTCAAACTGATTGGCTTGTAATTCTCAACTCTATTTCTCACCCCTCCCTTATGTACCGGTACTAACTATTGCACTTTTCCTGTCCTGTGGTAAGCAGCAAGTGTCTAGACTCAATTTAAATAATATTTCAAGATATGGTACAATGTCACATCTGGCTATCTTTAAGATATCTGTAGTAATATTATCTTCACCAGCCCCTTTATTTTTTTCCAGCTTTCTTATTTCCTTCATGATTTCCTCAGGATGGATATCAAATTTTTTACTATCATCATTTCTAATTGTGTTGTTATGCTCATTCTCCGAATTAGACCCTCCTGTTTCTGATTCATTGTCCCTAATGCTTTCACTGAACCAGTTACTCAAAATCTCTGCCTTTTTCAAATCATCAGTAACTTCTTCTCCATCCTTATCTATAAGTGTCTCTACACCCTCCCTTCCCCTCAGTTTCCTGATATAGCCATAGAAATTTCTACATACATCAGTCAATGGTCCTCCTGCGCTGACAATACTCTTCATAAACCCATCTTTAGCCATTTTCTTTGCTGTTATTAAGTCTTTGTTTAGTTGTTTTAAATATTCCCTACTACCCTGCTGTCTCTTAACTCTGTACTGTTCTTTTCTTACAAACCTCTTTAACCTCCTCACTTCCCTATTATAGTACATAGGTTCTCTACTTCTCTTTATTTTCTGCTTTGGAATAAATTTTTCTTCCCCCTATCTTATTATCTCCTTGAACTCTTCCCACCTTTACTCTACTGCACCTGAGCCTTCCTTCCATTTGCTGAATTGTTCTCTGAAATATCTCTTCAAATTTGAAACCTGTGCCTTTTTTATAATTGTACCTATTTCCCCCTTCAATTTTGGCTGCTGGTTTACTGAATCCTCTAATATCCATCAGAACTGTTTCATGATCACTTATTCCTTCAGTTACTTGATACCTCAAAAGGTTTTCATCGGGCTTAATTAGAAATATATCCAAAATATTTTGTCACCTAGTGTTTTGCTCAACCACTTGTGTAAATCCTCCTTCGCTTATTAAGATATTTGCAAATCTTTGTTCCCTTGTGTTATTTATCTTATTCCCTTCCCAGTTTACACCTGGTAAATTTAAATCCCCGCCGATGATGATCATTCTATTCTCACCTCTGAAATCTGAGTATGAATTTAATTTCTCCCCAAGAGCCTCATCCTCTTCTGTCATTCTTCCGCTGCGGTAAACAGCCAACACTCTGATTTTTTCTTTTTTATTACCCCAGAAATCTACCCCAAGTAACTCATGGTCTTGATCTATGAACGCCAGTGAACAGTGGTAGTTTTTGCTAACTAGTATGAAGACTCCTCCACCAATTGCTCCTCTATCTCTGCGGTACACTCTGTAACCATCAGGAAAAACCTCACTGTCTAGTACTTCTTCTTTTAACCAACTCTCTACCCCAGTTATTACTTGTGGTTCGTGCATCTCTATTAAGTTTGCAAATTCGATTACTTTGTTCATTATACTTCTACAGTTTACCATTAACACCCTTACTACTGGCTTTACATTTTCAGAATTTATCTCCTCTTTCCCACTTTTACCGCAGTCAGTTATTGTTTCAGCCATTTCATCTATTTCTTTAATATCTGTGACTTTCCCTATCGCGAATCTGCAATCAGTATCTCTTTGATAATCTATTTCTGTCCCTTCACCAGCAGCCCCTAACCTAAAAAAGGCACAGTCATGACCCCATCATCACTAGAAAGGGGTTCCCTCACTGCTTTAGCTAACAACTAAGAAAGTACTCCCTTCCCCCTTCTATTTAGGTGTAGGCCATGCCTAGTGAAACCCCACCTACCAATGGTGTTCACAGGCACAACCCCCAACACAGAACTAATGCCTTTCCCAAGTTGCACTTCCGTTTCCATATTAACCCGCCTCACAGCATAGTTCAATTGTGGCCAGTCATGGCGACTTAGGACCTGCATGAGCTCCATCCTGGTATGCTGTGCCTCCTTCACCACCTTCCTCAGGTCACTCTCTATACTATAACTGGCGTTTCTATCAATACTATTTCCCGCACCTCCCACTATCACTACTCTATCATCCTTAGTGAAACTCCTACAAAGGGAATCTATATCCTCTATTACCTGGCCTAATGTTGCACTAGGTTTGAAAAAACTTGTGACCTGATATCCTGTACCTAACTGATCCTGCAGAAGAGGGCCTATACCTCTCCCATGGCTACTACCTAGCAGCAGAACCCTTTTTTTCCTATTCTTGCACTGCACGCCCTTATTCCTAAAGGTCTGCTGCATTTTACCTACTCCTACATGTACATGAGGCTCTTCTCCTCCTGACTCTGACAACAGGTCAAACCTATTTTTTCCCACAATTACTGAAGTGTCTGGCTTGTTCATCCTGTTAACCTTGATTCTCCTACGACCTGTTACCAGCTCCCACCCATCCTTATCAACTTAATCCAACCCACTATCTCTACTTTCTGCCTCTACAGATTGAGCCTTGACAAGCTCAGCCCCCACAGGCTGTACATGTGCAGTCTGAGCTTCCACAGGCTGAACATCCACAGGCGAGGCAACCACAGACCACGCCTGCAGAGGCTGAGCCTCCACAGGATGAGCCTCAAGAACCCTGATCCTTTCACGCAACTCCCTAATCGTTTCACCCATCTCCCACATCCTATCATCCCTAAGACACAGCGAACAAAACCATGGAAGAGCCTCATTTATTTCCCACGTTTCCTCTTCCCCACATGCCCAGTGAAACCACTTCTTACATCAACTACAACCCATCCCCTTCGCAACGTACCTACGACAGGCGCCACAGTTTCCAGTCATGATTTTCCCAAATACTTCAACCATCTTCTAAACAAACCTTAAATTTATTTGATAAAGTAGTCTCATAAAGTTTATACTATATTTTTTAACGTTTTTACTAAATATGATAGGCGCTATACTCGACTAACTGTTGAATTGTTATATATATTTAATTTGATTGAAGTTTTATGAAAAACGACTAGGTAATTAAACTACTTAAGAACCAATGAATAAAACTTAAGCTAATGGATTTCAAAACAAACTTAAGATGGTAGGTCGATACTATTTAGTGCTAATGTGGATAACAACTATTTTGTTACTTATGAAAGTTTTTTTTTAAAAAAAAAAGGTAGGTTTTTTTATATATATATATATTAGATGGCAATTAAAAACTATTAAATTTCAGACAGAACAGGTGAATTATTAGAACGTATGTTTTTGTTATCGTAAACTTGATTTCGATATCGATAGTCGAACTTAACGATGATGTAACCTATTGTAAGGTATCCCTCGTTTTATTGTCAATAATTAGTAGGATTTCGACCGAATTTAGGGTTTGTTTTAGTACCCGGTACCACACTTAAAAGCGAGTTGACAACACTTTTGCATACACCGAAGTTAATAAATCACACATAACTAACATAAATAAACTATAAACTGCATTAAAGCCACGATATTTCAGTAGGAAATAGGCTATTTCACATAAGAATAAACTTTCGATAACAGATACTAACGTTGGTTGGCGAGATGTTTAGAACCGATGTAGATGAAGTAAACGTTAAATAATTGAAAATAATATGCATAAATAAACCTTTTATCAAGGGTAATACACATTATTTCGGAGATAAATAAGTAATTTCAGTAAAGGAAAAACCTAACCCATAAATTTTGGCATATTCCAGTTTTAGTATTTCTGAGGTGATTTCAGTACAGTAAAGACAATAAAGAACCTATATTACACAGGCCTAGATGCACCATAACCATAACTTCACATTTAAAGATAGTTTAGTAGGACTTTTAAAGAAATAAACTGGATGAGTAAACAATAGTCTGAAGTAAAAAGGAAAATAATTCATTGTAATGAAACTTGACCATGTTAAAGCTCCAAAAACAACAACAATAATCCCTGAGACAGCCTAGTAGATAAATTAATAGATTTCTGATAGTTTTAGAGCATCTAATAACCACAAGAAGCAATTATATGGGATTTTTAATACTCATTTTTCTTAAACAGTTCACATGCATAATTTTGGTCTTTTAAGTAGTTTCAGGATTTTAAAAGTAGAAAAACAAGCAGTAAATAAAATAATCTTTCAGGTTTTATAGGGTTTAAATAGTTTCAGTCTGTAAAATATGTAATATCAGTGAGTAAATAGACGCCGGTAAATCAATTAATTTGTCCAACTTTCAGGAATAAATTCCAGCACTTTAAAGCCATCTCGAGAGCAATAATGACATGTAAATACCAGTTTATACCCATAATTAATTTTCTAAACACATTTTAAGACATTTCACTAACCTGTTGAATGTTAATCCGATTAAGAAATAATTTGTTGCAGGCACTGCACATATAAAATGCTTCAACACTGATTTTAAACACTGCCATACAATATAAAGTAGAGAATAAATTAAAGCAGATAGGAAGCGAAGTAAATTCACCTAAATCTGATGGTTTTCAACACTTTAAGTATTTTTAAACATTAAATGAACACGTAAAAATTGAACACCCAATTCTAGCAATTTTTTACTCAAAAGCCTACTTAGATTCCGGGATAAAAATTAGTTTATCATAAAAACCCATTATTTTAGCTTCCTACATAATTATTTCAAGTTATAAAAAGCCATAGAACCGATATTATAGATTTTCTTATTTTTCTTGACACCCAACACACGTGCAAATCACGAAATAATTTATTGTGTCTCCGATATGGCACTTACAAAGATAAAATAAACTTCAAAAGAAGCAGTTAAATCCAGGCTATACTTTAATAATTTTTCCGGCACGATAACCCATAAAACTTCAGAGTTATTCCAGGAAAACTAAATCGTGGTCACAACCGATTGTGATTAAGTAACGGTCTTACCATAACGCATCTGATTTAAACAAAGTAGATATTTTGGAAGAACCTAAAATCAAGAATAATATTTTAAGCTTACTTCACATTGATAATTACAACCAATTTTAAAAATAACAAAATTTTGACTAAAGCTGTAAGACTTGCAAAAATCAACCATGTCGACAAGTTTTCGGAGAGGCAAAATTAACACAATAGTCAGGCACTAAACACTTCATCTAGTAACACCAGTCACTGTAAACATTTCCTCGCCGAGATTGACCTAGTATTAAGAAAATTATTAGATCAAACAGTAGGGTATGTTTAGGAGCGCGGAAGGACACGGTAGAAATACGTCATCACGCGAGCAACTCCTATATAAGGAAACTGTGATAGGACACCAAAAACGCAGATAGAACAGTCTCGATGTTGACGCGCGTGTGAGTGCACGTCGGGTCTTGCGCGGGTTTTGGCCGAAGTCGTTCATGGGTAACCTACATCATGGCGTCGGGTGTGGTTGACATAGTAACGCTTAGTGGCGGACATTTTGAAAATTAGTCTGAACATGTAAATTTCGAACTTTTGATACATTTCAACTTGGGGAGAAGCGGTTTAATGCTCTGGAATTTCAACTTGTAATTTTTGGAGACGATTTCAATCCGATTGCCTGTGCTAACAGTGTTTTATAACGTTCATGTGAAAATTTTGAAGAATATATGACTTTTGATTTTGACTTGAGGTTTTTATTTCGTAGCATACTACCTTTCTTGCAGAAGGTGAAGCCTGCAAGTGGCGACTGTGGTCATTTAAACTGTTAGCAATATAAATTTTACACGGTTTCATAACTTTAGAATTTCCTGGAAGACATCTGGTTTAGGTGACGTTAGCCGATACCTCATCCCCAGTACTCGGCTACGCCCTGACACTATGGTAACCTATGTGAGTAACTAAATACTATATATGAATACTTATGTTTATTATTTATTATTTCCAGTTGATTTTATTACTATTCTGGAACTAATTAATTAAGAAACTGTGTTATTTTAAACCTAATAAAGTCTTAATATAGGACAATACAGAAAGCTTTAACAATCGAAATTCAAACTAGTGTTTTGAACTATTTTTTACGGTATATAAGTAAATTTAACACTACAAAATAACTTAAACTACTATTTTTACCTATGCTATAGTATTATAGTAATCTAACTATCAAGCTTATGCCAAGTTTAATTCAATAAAACGTCCAATAACTAGCAATAACTTTAACAACAATGATGCGAAATTTGAAAACTGTTATTTATGGTGTAATCTTAAATAATTCTTCTTGCTAGCAATAATTCTAAGAGGTTAGATGGTAATTAAAGATTTTAAAATAATTTAGTCTATAAAAACTTAGCTGATGAATGCAAAATCGCAGTTTGATGAGCAGCTCTCGACAGACACAGCCAATCGATCGCACAACCAGAGAGGTTCTCGTGTACACCTTTCTCGTATAAAAATGGTACAAAGTAAATTATTTGAGGTATTGCCCATTGTTAGATATACATTTTCCCTATCTCTATGGAAATTTATGAATGTCACACCAAAATTTTTCTTTCTCTTTTGATGCAAATCAGTCATTGAGTCATTTTCGTACATTTTCATAAGAAGTGAAGTGCTGCTCAGTGAGTGCGTGTCCCATCAATGTAAAGAGAGAGTTATCGGATGGAGCTTAGTAAGTTTAGTAAGTCTCATGCATGAGTATCTCCCAACTATGCGTTTCAATCATTTCCTTGTCCAGTTTTCCGTATGTGATGGTAAGTTGTCATGAAGCAAAATGACTTTGTGTTGCCTTTTCTTGTATCCTGGTCATTTTTCCTGCAATGCTTGATTCAAATTTTGATCAGTTGCTGTTGATAAAGTTCAGAATTAACAGTTTCACCAGGTTTTAAGTAGCTCGTAATAGATCACACCATTTTGATCTCACCAAACACAGAGCCAGTGTCTTCCTTCCACAGCAATTTGGCTTTGACGTTGATGTTGATGGTTCAGCTGGAGTTACCCATGATCTTTTATGCTTAGGGTTCTCAAAATATATCCACTTTTCATCAACTGTCACAATTCGATGGAGAAATGACTTTCTTTTATACCTGGCGAGCAGCATTTCACAAGTGGTTTTTCGTTTTTCTTGGTGTCAGTCAGTCAGTTCATTCCCCATGTTCTGGATCTTTCCCATCACTTTTAACGTGTGGAGACAGCTTCCCTTGTTACATTTAATTGGTCTGTGATTTGTTCTTGTATTTGGGCATCATCTTCATCCAACAATGCTTGAAACTCGCTGTCATTAAACTTCTTTGGAGGTCTTCCACTGTCTTCGTTTCTCACATCAAAATCACCACTTTTGAATTTTTTAAACCACTCAAAACACTGTGATTTACCAAGAGGACACTCACCGTAAGCTTCAACAAGCATTTGATGCCATTCTACAGCACCTTTCTTTAAATGGTAACACAAAATCAATGATGTCCGCTAATTGTAGTTTCAAGGCTCAAAACTCAAAATGTTCAACATTATTGAAAACTACACTGTCGTATGAAACTTGTATTGTTGTGGGTTAAAAATGGCTGTCAGATGTCAAAAAAAGAAAATGGTGACAATCATGCACTCTGATGGTAACTGCATTGATAGCTAGAGCCATCTATTGGCAAATTCCGGTCTCATATTTACACACCTGGTATATGTGTGTCTGATACCAACACGCTATATATAAACAATTGGTGTACATCCTTGGCAAACAATGCTGTTTGTCATAGTTTTAACTGTCATTACAATTAAATTCAAACTAACTTATAAACTAAGCAAAAGAACAAAGTAAAACTTAGCGTGTTAATTAAGCTTGGTGAGGCATAACAGAAATTTGAGGATACAAATATGCATAAAAAAATATATATATATTTTGCTTTGCCTTTATGTAAATACATACAAGGAAAATCATCTATATTCCACTTTTCTTATGGTTTGGAGATGAAACAAATATATTTACCAAATTGCCTGTTTCTATAACTATGGAAAGTACAGTGGACTTATAATGATGGACTGTCATAGTTAGCTAAAAATTTCCAATTTCTCTAATTTCTAAAGCAAGCAGAGGAGCAAAGTAAAATTAACACATTAGTTACCAGTAAAATTAGTAAACTCAAACTATAATGAAGTATATAAATGTAATAGGGTATACAGTAAATTCATGTTTTTTGGTAGATTTTCTTATGATCATGCAGTAAAAAATTCAGCTTTGTGCAGCTACAGAAAGTACTGTATAGTTTTGATGAGTGTCATTCAGTAACAGAGGAGTAATTGACAAAATCGGTGAAATTTATATACAAATAACATACAAACTAAAAACAGAAAAAAGATTGAATTGTTTACTAAGCTTGCTGATATCTACATGTAATAGAAATTTGAGTTATATAGCGTCATCCAGACCAAAGATGTGAAGGTAAAAAAATATCCAGAATCATTCTGAGAAAATGGTAGGTACGAGAAAATGGTAGATATCAACAATTTAACTAGGTTTGATTGATTATTTTTTCTCATATTAAAGGGGAAAATAGTCTGAGAAATTAGCCTCTAATTGAGTACAAATTATTTTCACAAAAATATTGCACTTCCTAATATCAATTCATGGGTTCCCATAATACCTCTCATTAATGGATTTACAAAAGCAGTACTTGCCTGATGTTTGATATTTACCCAGGATATTTACAGCCACTTTATTAATCATAAGAATAATGTATCATAAATGAATGAGTATCATTATAAAACTATCATGGTCCTGCCAAAGAACCTGATCATTATTTTTGCAATAAATCATATCTCTATGAAGAAGTTTATTACTATTTTTTTTGAGGAATGTTGTTTGAACAATGTGGTAACTTCAGTGGTATTACTTTTCCTGTGTATAATTCCTCCACCACCGTTAATTTATATAAAATTGCCAACATATGATAGAATCATGTAATTGTAGACTTCTGTGGCCAGATTCAGTTGGTAATTGGCTGTCTGGGTGATGCTGCATCATGATGTGTGGAGCCAACATTTCGATCATTCTTCTGTGGTCTACTTCTGGGCAGAACTGCGTCTTTAATCTATGTGTGATGCTGATATATAGCTGAGGACCATGACCCATTTAGAGAGTTTGGTTTACCCGGCCAATCACAGAGTCTAAAACATCATGTGTTTCGTTGGCCTGATGGGGCTGCGAGGTCTTGTGGTGGACGACACATGACCTGCTCTGTCTACACTAGCGAGAGCCATGTATTGTGTAGTTTAAGCCCGTTGTCTTCATTTATGTTGTCTGGGCGTTTGGCAATTTCCGGTGCCTCCTTGACCCTCTTTGGCCACCATTTATCTTCATGCATTATCAGGGTGTTTTTTTCCCCAAAATTTATAGCATTATTAGTTTTGCCTGCATGCCATGCAATAGCAGACTTCTCAGCAATATTGGATCTATAATTGCAGATATACTCAGGCAGCCTGCCCTCTATAGTGTACCCGGCCACAGGTTCCTGGAATTTCATAGATCCCAGCAACCTGTAGTATGGGCAGCTTGTTCTTAACCTGGACAAGCTGGTTATTGACCTAGACTGGTTTTATGTCAACTTTTTAAAATAGATTTCCAGTTCTGTCAGTAATGCCTCTTATGTAGGGTAGAACAACTACTTTGCATTCCTGAGAGGTGCTGAATTGGTGTCTCTCCATGTCATGACTGCATGCAATGCCCGTTTAATACAAAGGTTGTGGTAGCCATTGGACCTGAATTGTTGTTGCAGTGACCCTAATTCCACTGTCAAGCTTTTAGCATCACATACTTTTGTCACTCTTGTGCACATGATCGTGAGGACACCTCTTTTTGTCACTGGATGGTGGTGCTACGCAGCATGTAATTATCTATTTGTGTGTGTCGGCTACTGATAAATTGAGTTTCCAATATTCCCATCATCACCTTTGGCTACTAACACATCTAGGAATGGCAGCTGTCCTTGTTCCTCCTTTTCCATAGTAAAATTGATTTTAACATGTGCTGTGTTTATATAATCCAGGAACTTGTCAAGGGCATTTCATCCATGGGGCCACACAATGAAAGTGTCTTGAACATAGCGTAGCCACAGATTTGGTTTGAGGGGCGTTCAACATTTCTGTCTCCATCACTTCCACTTGAGCGTAAAATTTTCCATCGTATTGGAAAAATGTTGATTTGAGACAAACCAAGGCCAAGTATGCCCATTCTTTTCAGATGTTAAGGGCCGATAGCTTGGTGCATATAATCGTTGGTGTAGAGCAACATGTCATCAAAGGTCACTAGAATGTCAGTTTTTTAAAAAAAATTTGAGTGATGAAATGATTTCAACAGCTGTTTCTGAGAGTCAAAGTGATGCCTTCTGACAGGGGTTTTAATTTGACAACATAGTGGGCTAGTTTGAGAGTTAATTGGGCTGATGATTGGCCATAAGGGAACTTCTGGTTTCTGTATTTTTGGAAAGCCACAGAAGCAAGGAGAAGAGGTGTTATTTCTCTTTAGTCTAGCCTTGGTTTCCTGTTCAATTTCTGAAGAGTTGTTTACAAGAGAAGCTACTTCAGACCTCAGTTTGTATAGAGGGTTCCCATCTAACGGGGCATATGTCTTGTCTTTTAAAAGACTCACAACATTATTGTGGTGGTCTTCTGATTTCATCAATACTGTTGTGTTACCCTTATCTGCTGGCAGTATAACAATATCGTTGTGCTGGTGTAATCTACGTAGTGCTAGTCTTGCCTCTTGAAGTAAATTACTGTTCGCAAGTTTTGCTCGACTGAGGATTCGCACCATTTTGTGTCTGATTTGATCAGCATGCTCCATTTTTAAGATCCCAATGGCAATTTCTATGCCTGCAACAATGTCCAACTTGTTCCAAGTTTGTTCCTTTAGCCAACATAGTGCTAGTAGCATGATCTAATTCTTACCCAGTTGAGTCCACGACTGTGTTGTATCTTCTCCCCAGAGTTGAGTCAAATGTAATCATAGGCTTCCATGGCCAGAGTCAGTCGGTTTTTGTCTGTCAGGGTGATGCTGCATGATGATGTGTGCTGCCAACGTTTTGACCATCCTTCTACGGTCTTCTTCTGGGTAGAACTGTGTCTTAAATCTATGTGTGGTGCTGTTATATAGCTGAGGAACATGACCCTTCTAGAGAGTTCAGTTTACCCGGCCAATCAGAGAGTCTGAACTGTCATCTGTTTCGTTGGCCTGGTGGGGTGCTGCGCAGTCTGGTGGCAGATGAAACGTGACCTGTTCCATCCACACTAGTGAGAACCATGCGTCGTGTATTTTAAGTCTGTTTCCTTCATTTATGTTTCCTGGGCATTTGTAAATTTCCAATGCCTCCTTGGCTACCATTTATCCACGCACTATCAGGGTGTTTTTTTTTTTTAATTTATGGCGTGATTAGTTTTGGCTACATGCTGTGCAATGGTGGACTTCTTGTTGTTATTGGATCCATAATTGCGGATATGCTCAGGCAGCCTGTCCTCTATAGTGTGCCCCGGGGGCAGCTTGACCTTAACCTTGATGAGCTGGTTACTAACTTTGCTGTGCACTTTATTGACAGATTTAATATTGACTTTTTCAAATAGCTTTCCAATTCCATCAGTAATGCCTCTTATGTCAGGTAGAACAACTACTTTGCATTCCTGTAAGGTGGATTGAAATTTTGAAGAAAAAAAAAACAACAAAAAACACCCTAATAGTGCGTGAACATAAATGGTGGCCAAGGAGGTATCCCACAACTATCACCCAGCTTTGGTTCAGAACTACTTTTAAGAGCCACATTACAACCTGCTCAGTCTATTGACTACCTCAAACCCCCAAAATCAAACCATAGCCCAGTCCTGGTTACACAATACTTCCCTGGCCTTAGGTCCATCAATAGAATCCTTTGGCAGGTCTATGATTTCCTACTAACCTGCCCAGAAATGAGACCCATTCTTCCAAAAATTTTCCCTGGCCCTACCTGAAGTTGTTTCAGCAGGCTTCCTAACCTCAGCCAATTCCTAGTCCAAAAACACAATCTTTCTCAGCCCAAAGACTTTTTCCCATGCAATAGACCCCACTGTAAGATGTGCAACATACACCATGCCTCCACCACATTCACCCACTGGTGACAGTTTTCCTATACCTAGCCATTAGCCATAAGAATGAATGACAACCGACAGACACTATTCACTAGGAATCCAAAACTTCCAGTAGGTGTCCATGCCATATCTCATGACACCAACAATTTTAATACTTGTTTCACAGTCCATGCTATCAGAGTCCTCAGAAACAACAGCAGCTCCTCTGAACTCAGAAGATGGAAGCTTGCCTACCAATACAAATAGGGCCCAAGGCAACCTCCAAGTCTCAATTTGAGATAACACCCACTCAGTACTTTCCCTTCTCTCTATCCTCTCCTTGTCTCCATCCCCACTGACTAATTTGAACCACCACATACCAGAAGAGACGTTTAATTGTATAGATTATTTTATTTTTATTTCCTTTTTCAAGTTTATTTATTTACTTTTGCTTATCAGATTTATGTTGTAAAGATTTTAATGTTTTATTCTGCTCTTTTTGCAACATTTTCCATTGCTCAGGTATTAGCTCCGATTCACTATTTCCCTCTCCCAGTCCTCTGTTTGAATTCCCCCCCCCCCCCATTCCTGACTAAGTCATTCTGTGATATGGTCTCCTATACCAACTACCCTCAATAATGTTCTCCTGTTGACCCAAAATACACAATGTTATTTGTGTTCTTGTCTTTTTATGTGTTTACGTCATGCACCCATCATCTTAAGTAAGTGATGGTTCATTTAACTGTCCTATTTTGTATTGCCTTTTTGCTACTTAGCTCATATTATTTCCTGGTTGATATATATTTCTTGAGCTGTATTATATATTATAAAATAAATATTGCAATATGTATTGAACAGACTAAATTCATAATCTGTTAGAAACTAGTTGACCCAGTTATAAGCCTCAGTTAAAGGTGACTAAATTCAAAATAATATAAATGCTTGTTCTATATATCATTAATAATACCATATAAATTATTTATATTACATAAATTACTATTATATATTAATAAGACTTTATATCATATTCATTATATTAGCAAAAATTAAGAGCAGAAATAAAATCTTCCAAAGTTGAGAGTTATTTTAATCCACAATGTCAATTTGTTTGGATACTCCTGATGAAGGAACAAAAATTCAATTTGTCAGAGGTGTGGTCAGCTCCTTTCCCCTTTACTTCTTCAGTTTCTCAATATGTTTTCTCTGTTTTGTCATCCTTACATGTATATCATTATTTAAGGAATAAGTGATGCAAATTTATATACAATTTTTTTTTGTCTTACACTTAAACTAAAATAAACATAACAGTACATCCCCTGCATTTGGTCATATATCAGTTGTAAATCATTTATTCAGTTATCTTAATTTCCTTATACTTGATAAAATATCGGAAGAGTAGAAACATTTAAAAGATGTTATATAGAAAACAACATGTCTTATATTTTTTCCTCCATGTGTTCTTTAATACCATAACATTTGTTATATTATAAGCAGTTCTTGGGTTTGTGGTATTGACTCTATTGAAAGAAATTTCAGTTGATGATTTAAAAAATAAATAAATAAACAAATAAATAAATAAATTGTAGTATGCTTTATAAACTAGTCACAAAAGTGAAGGACATCACATATTATGTAAACAGATTATGAGATTTGCTAATTTTTCACTTACTAGTGGGTTCTTCCCAGCAGTTTGAAATGATACAATGCTCTAAAGTGGCTATTGCAATAACTAAGGATTATTACCATGACATCAGTCTCCTATCATCCTTCTTTATATTCCATACAAAAGTTATCGTAGCTTACTAACTATAACTCATTAATTCCTGTGGCTATGCACAATACTTTAAGAATAACACCTTTCTTTTACTGGTAAAAATATTTTCACCAACAAAGGTTTATTGGATACTACTAAAGGTTAGCTCAGGAATTGGATTTAGGTGTAGCATCATCATCTTACCATTCTGATATTAGTAAATTTTATTAATAGTCAGATCAACAAAATAACTTATGGCAGGTTTTAAGATCATCTTCATCTTCTTGGACAGTTTCTAGTGTGTGGATACATCTGTCAAAAACAACATCCTCTTCAGAGTAGCCTATCCTTCCACTTTTTCCACTACTGTCCAGTTGTTCTTCTATCTTGCACAGTCTTCTTTATTCCCTTAATCCATCTATAACTGGTCTTTTTTAGATCTCTAATCTTCCTACTTCATATTATATTTTTTCTTTGGCAACCTTTCATAGCTCATCCTTTCATCTGTCAATACCACTGGAGTCTTGCTATGTCAGTTTCATCATATTCAGGTTCTTTCTTAACTGCTTTCCTCACATGCATATTTTGTAGCTTGTCTAGCATCATTGAACCAAAGTTAATCCTCTGTAACTTAATCACTGGGTTGAATTACATTAATATACCTTCTTTCATCACCCAAGCTTCTAAGCTATATTCCAGTATTAACACAAAGTAAATCTTGTTAACATTCCCTATGCACTTCTATGACATCTTCCTATTTAAAATCAGGTTTTTGACACTCCTATAGAATTTTTGTGTTCTTCTGCACCTTATTTCCCTTTGGTTTCCTGCTTTCTTTTCTATCACACTTTCCAAATGCTTGGGCTCTTCTATAACCTTAATTTTCTCTTCTCTTAACAATCTTGTTAGCCTGTCCTTCTTCCAAGCTGTACTTTGTTCTTGAATTCTTTTTTCCTAGAATTTAATTTTATGATATTCTAATGCTTTCTTCCAAGCATCAAACTTTCCTGACTCGTAATTACCTCATATCATCACAAAATCTGCAAGTACAATGGCTTTCATGATTTTCTCCCCTGATCTTACTAGCCATACCTTTTATAAAAGATGTGAATAGAGCACTTCTATGCCTGAGTCTGTCTAATCTGATCTATAATGTCCTGTCCACACCTAGTTTCACACAGTTCTCATACCCCAAACATTTAACTCTCTCAATCAATTCCTTGCTAACTTCTGTTGCTTTCATCGCCACTCATACTTTGCAGATGCAGTAATTTGCTTTCATAATGTCAAAAAACTCTATAAATAGACCAATTCAATACTTCTAGTTTCTCTCTTACCATAGCCTTACTGCAAACATGAATTATATTGATGAAAATTTCTTGGGAAACTATCTGAATGAGAACATTTGTATAATACAATGTTGGGCTATGCAAACAATCTCACTTGGCTAGTCGCCTAAGAAAATTTTATCTACATACAACACCCAGAAAGCCTCAACTCTTGTTTATTAATTATATTGTTGACCTTCTCAGCATTAGACTGTAGCAATCCTCTTGTAGTCCATTATCCATCTCCCCCTTATACTTCTCTCCATTGCATTCTCATATATTTGTGTAAAATGACATAAGAGGGTGACAACTCAGTATTTCTGACATTTTTTATCTCTCTTCTTAAATATCAGCACAATAATAACCCTCTTCCAGGGTTCTAGAACTGTTTTCTCTTTCCATACTTTATAATACTGTTAAAGACAGGTGACACATTAGAGTCATTAATAATATTTCATGCTCATCATATACTATTTACTATCAAATTTACTTAAATACCTTTAATATGTTTCAGAAAAAAGGATGAATTTTTACCTTCTATCTCAATACGTCCTTCATTTGTTGTATTACCAGCAGCTAAGTGAATCTTGAAATCAATACTCAATGAAGAACAATTTCTTTCATCTGATCTGTCACCACAGTCATTATTTCCATCACACACCTACAAAAAAAGAAGAATATCATGTAGATTTGAAAAAGAATACCATATTATATATATAGTTACTAGGAAATAATAGGAGCTAAATAGCGAATGGATTTACAAAAAAAGGGATAGCGAAATGAGCCACCACTTACCATAGATGATGGTATCATGGGTTGAAAACATAAATAAGCACAAAACACAGGAAAAACAATGAATATTTCGGGACTTGGCCCTTCGTCAACAGGAGAAAATCAAGGAGGGAGGGTGGTGTAGGAGTCCGTTTCACAGAATGACCGTTAGTCAGGAATATGTTGGGGGTAAATTCAAACAGAGGACAGGGAGAGGGGGACAACAAATTGAAGCTAGTACCTGAGCAATGCAAAATGTTGCAAAAAGTGCAGAAAAATACATTAAAATGTTCATAACATAAATTTGAGAAAGTAAAAGTAAATAAGTAAACAAAATAAAATTGAAAAAATTTAATGATAAAAATAAAACAATCTATGCAGTTGAACATCACCTCTGGTATGTGGTGGTTCAATATACTGTGGACAGTGGGCATGGAGGCAAGTAGATCATAGAGGGAAGGAAAAGTACTGACTGGGTATTATCTCAAATTGAGACCAGGAGGTTGCATTGTGCCTAGTTTGTATTGGTAATCAAGTTCCCACCATCTGAGTTAAGAGGAGCTGCTGTTGTTTGGTGAGGACTCTGATAGCAATGAAAATGAAATAAGAATTGAAACTATTAGTGTCATGGGAGATGGAATGGGTAGCTACTGGATGTTTTGGATTCCGAGTGAAAACTGTCTGACGGTGGCCATTCATTCTAATGGCTAACGGATTGGTAGTCAAACCTATGTAGGAAGCCAGGCAGTTTGCAGGTTAACTGGTATATTATGTGGGAGGTTTCACAGGTGGCGTGTGCTATGATAGGAAAGTTCTCACCAGTGATAGGGTTGGTGAAAGTGGTGGAGGCATGGGGAATGTTGCAAATCATACAGCGGGTTCTATTGCATGGGAAGGATCCTTTGGGCTGTCTGATGGGATGAGGAAGACTGTATTTGTGGACTAGTAGCTGGCTGAGGTTCAGAGGCCTGCTGAAACAAGTTCTGAGAGGGCCAGGGAGGATTTTTGGAAGAATGGATCTCTTTTCGGGGTTGGTTAGTAGGAAATCATAACCCTGCCAAAGGATTTTATTGATGGATTCAAGGCCAGGGAAGTATTGTGTAACCAGGACTGGACTATGGTTAGTTTCAGGGGGTTTGGAGCAGTCAATAGGTAGAGCAGGTTGAAATGTGGTTCTGGAAATTTGCTTGCTGGGGGATACTTGCAGGATACCAATGTTTGTGAGATGTTGATTGAATATTCCATAAGGGATTTCTGATTGGAGCATATATATATATATATATATATATATAAAACAATTAGCAGGAAAGTGTTTTAAGTCAATAAAACTAAGGAAGGATAGGGAAATATTACCCCACTAATTACCACAGATGAAGGTGGCTGGGAACGACAAAAAAAAAAAAAAAAAAACACACACACATTCAATAAAAGCACAATATTTCAGCTTACATACTTATTTGTGCAGAAATGCCTGACCCCGCCTGGTTACTGTTTGAAAAGCTTCTTCTATTTTTTTTAGTATTAGTGATTTTTCTAACTAGGGATGTACACTCAGTAACCCATTAATTATTTATTTTCATACACTCACCGTCAGCCCCTAATACAAAAAAAGGCACAGTCCTGACCCCATCACCACTGGAAGTGGACTCCTTACTGCCTTAGCTAACAACTCAGAAAGTATTCCCATGCCCTTCCTATTTAGATGTAGGCCATGCCTAGAGAAATGCCACCTACTAATGGTTTCCACAGGCACAACCCCCATGACAGAACTAATGTTGTTCCCAAGCAGGACTTCCATTTCCACATTTACTCATCTCACTGCATAATTCAATTGTGGCTGGTCATGGTGACTTGAGACTTGTATGAGATTGACTCTAGTGTGTTGTGCCTTCTTCAATAGTTTCCTCAATACTATAATCAACATTTCTAACAATATTGTTCCCCACACCTCCCACTATCAGTATCAAAGCCTCTTTAGTGGAACCCCCATGAAGTGAACCTATATCCACTTTTACCTGACCTACAGGTTCCGTTAGGTATGAAAAACTTGTAACCTTCTATCCTATGCCCAGCTGGCCCTGCAAAAGAGGGCCCACACCTCTCCCGTGACTACTACCAAACAGTAGAACCCTTTTCTTCCTATTCTTTCCTTGCACGTCCATATTCCTAAAGGCCTGCTGCACTTTATCTACTCTTACATGAGGCTCGTCGCCTCCTGACTCTGGTAACAGGTCAAACCTATTTTTTCCAACAGTTTCTGGAGTGTTGGCTTCTTCATCCTGTTTACTGTTTTTCCCCTATGACCTGTTATCAGCTCTGAACCATCCGTATTACACTCTTCTCCATAACCTCCATCTCTACTTTCTGCCTCTATAGGCTGAGCCTCCACAGTTGAAGCCCCAACAGGCCGAGCTTCAAGGGCCCTGACTTTTTCCAACAACTTTCTGATTGTTTCTTCTTTCTCCCCGATCCTTACACCCATCTCCTGATCCTTTCATCCCTAATGCAAAGTGGACAAAACCATGGAAGAGCCTCATCTATTTCCCACACTTCCTCTCCACTGCATGCCCAATCAAACTCCTTCTTACACCCACTGTACTCCACCCATTCTTCATGTTCCTGCAACAGGCGCCACACTATCCAGACATGATTTTTCCCAAATACTACAAGTACATTCCAAATAAATTTTAAAGTAGCAAGAACAATACTACATTACAAATTAAACTATGGTATTTAGGTGGAGTAGCTTTTTAAACTATCAGACTCTAATTTATGTCAGCATAACCACACTACCCACCCAACTCCTAGTGTATTCCTGATAGCTGTAACTACACTAGTATGCCACTGAACTGGAATAGTACCACTAAACTCTGCTACATATGAGTTAATCAAAGATAAAATAAACAATTTCCCTACTCTCTGCCCAAATCTATAGACACACAATTTATCTTAGGATCCAATAGCTGTTTCAATCTCTAGGAACAACTGTACTGAGTCTTACAAAACCGTGTAAGTGTTTCCCAACGTGGGGCCCACGCACCACAGGGGGGCAATTTGGTTTTTTTAGGGGGGTAATTTAGAAATTGACTTGATACGACTTTACCGCTATCTCTTGGGTTTATTTAAATGCAATGCTAGATATAGATACAAAATATAGCAAAAAAGCAAATTCTTAAAACAGTGCTCTAAATAATTATTAGGTATAGTTTCGTTTGATGTTAGCAAAATATTTTTTAAATTAAAAATTAGGTATGGGGGGGGGGGGGGCAAAAAAATATTAAGTGGGACATGACCAAAAAAAAGGTTGGGAAACACTGCTCTACACACTTGTTCTGCTGCAGAACTCTAAATCCACTAAATAACAATGTGCACTCTATTGTACTGTTAATCTGTAAATACCTGTTTTTGTTTAGTGGGTTATCACAATGTCCACTTTCCTCAGTTTTCAGCAAATTTGTTTGTTAGATCTGTTGTTCACCATTTGTCCACTTTACAAAATGCCTATCCTATGTAATTTAAACCAATACTTAACTCCACAATATTATTTCAAGTTTTACATTTGTCTCTCAACACTCACTGCAGCAATTTCCACACTGATTTTCTCTGATTGTATATTTAACCTGTACTTAACCCTACTTTCTTGTTAGTAATGAACAGCACTTTCTTAGATTTATTTCACTTGATACTAATATCCTGCAGTATTGTTACTCTTAACTACAACAACCTACATCAAAACTACAATTTCAAAGTGTAATTTAATGGTAATTTAATATAGCATGTTCGAGCCAACTCTCGGTATTTTATGTAGGATAGTTGATTCTTGGCTGTCCGCATCATGTTTCTGCCCTGGAAGAAGACCCAGAATGAGGGTTGAAACCTCAGTTTCAAGAAACATGATGCAGCGCCACCCGGACAGCCAAGAATCAACTGACTCTGGTCGCGGAAGCCTACGATTTCATATAGGATAATTTGCACAGAATACATTTTTCACCAGTTACCAGACAAACAAAGCCATTTAAAAAACTAAACCCATTAGTAAAAAGTTTTTTCCTTTACGGATAAATGATTTATTCCCTTTAACTGTTGTTAGTAAAATGTAAACAAACACACATGCTTCAGGGTTTATTTGAACCAACACCTTTTCGAACTATTTATCTATGAAACTATGAACACGATGTTTCTGAACTTAATTACACTGAAAAAGCCACCTAAAAGTGAATGTTTGTGTTGCTTCACAATGTTCCCTTGCAAAACCAGAGATAGTTTCCCTAGATTACCAAAAACATGTGAAAATACATTTGGAATTAACAGGGAAGTCACCAATTTCTCCATTCACAACCTGATGGATTATAATTCCATAAAATAAACCTTTAAGCTGTGCAGGTGGTCTTAATGAAACCATGAAAAGTCTTAAATTATCTCCTTGTAAGGAACATGAAATACATTTTGTATGTGATATTGTGAACTGTTCAAAGTCAATAGCAGAAGTTATTCAAAGTCTGCAACGGGGTGAGGAAAACTATTACAGCTGCCTACTTGCTGAACTCATAATGGAAAATCTATAATACTGTGGCACTTTGTTAGAAATCATTGAAAAAATGTAAATAAATGTTTCATTGTAGTTTCAGCCTGTAGCAAATGATGCAATTTTAGCCTCAGTGTCCCATACAATATATATATATATATATATATTTGGTACCAAAAGTATTTACAGCAAATGTAAAAGAGCTTATTCTTACTAAAACACTGAAAATTAATCGAACTGAAAAACAAACGTCAGAGGCTTTAAAGAGCAATGGGGAGGACCTATAAAACATGAATCTTATACCATGTTTTTAGAAGATTTTGAGTCCTCTATTGCTAGTGCCACTAGTGATGACAACACAGGGTCTACTGGCAGCATTGCTTTCTTCGAAATATTTCAATACCTAAATAACAAGGACATCTGCCTAAAAAGTTTAAATGTTTATCCAACAATAAAAAAATACTTTTATTTAAAACACCCAATTGCTGAGTTCCACCTTTGTGGACAGAGGGTTATGAGGGGGCAGTAATGAGAACCCATCCAAGAAAAATGATTGATCAGATGTTTGAAGAAATGGTTTTACTTAAGTCTTATTTAAAACCTTTAAGACCATCTTGTAGATTGTAGACAAATTAATATGTTTCAAAATAAAAATACTATATGTAAAAATAGTATTTTATTCAAAAAAAAAAAGTATTTTGAAAATAAGTATTTTGTATTTAAAATACCATTTCGAAAAGTATCTTGTATCTGATATCTAAGATACATTTCTTAAAAGCATCTTGTATTCTAGAAACTTTTTATAAGGTAACTTGTGCATCTCTGTCTATTTTGTTATGCAATAGAGTATCGATAAATTGACAACTTTCCACATCCCACAGAGTCAGTGTCTTAAATTGGGATGCATGGAAAATAAATGTATAGTACAGAAGTGGAGGGAAGTAGTAGTGGAAGGATTAAGAAATTAATTACATTTAAAAGTTGACAATAATTGGATAGAGACTGTCATTTAAGTTAATTTAGTGTACACTCTCAGAACAGACAGATTAAATGGAGCTATGAATATACTAAATTCCAGAAATGGTTTTACACAGATATTGACATTTATATGCTCAACACACTACTGTAGATAGGTACAAAAATTACAATAATATTCAATAAAGAACTGACATCTGACTTACTTTTGAAGAGTTAATACACTTCATATTTCCACATAAAAACATGTTTTGACACTGAACTGCTTCAAAATTTCTTTCATAGTAGTTCCAGTCATCATCAGAAAACAAACTTCCTGATAACCCGCTACTGCTTTCAGTTAATAAACAAATTTGTTTTTCTTCCCTGTATATGTAATAAGATTAATTGATGAAACAGGAAAAACAATGTACAAGAAAAAAAATAGTATTAGAAGAAATGATGTCAAAATCATTTTTTACTAAACTAAAATAAATGAAAAGAAAATACTAGAAAAGAGTGATAAAGCTGTATGAACTAGTTATTATGGGAAATTTCTTTGGTTTGAAGTTAAACAGTTTGTATAAATAGTTAAAATTTTGTTAATTCAGTAGAATTATTTTCTCTGAGTGTGTTTCACTCCATTTACATTTTTTTTAACTAGCCCACTCAAATGATTTTTCCCTTTGTGTTTTAATTGTATATTCTTTCTGTGTTTTTGATAAACCATTCTGCACTTTCCATGGTTATTTATTCCATATTCAGACCTCCCAAATCTGTATGACACCGTTATAGTTGTTATTATAGCCTACATAGAAAAATAAGTCCTGCCAAGGTGGTGCATTATTCACTACAAAGCCTGCCTGCACCATCCCATTTGCCTATAGCTGAGCTGGCAGGTTTGCAAGACATTTTTCTGATGGTGTATAATTTTGAATGTGGTTAGTTTGTTTCATTAGTTTACAGGATATTTGGTTTGCATTTATGGTAAGTGACACCTGCAGTGTATTATCAGATAGATGTAATATTGTTTTTCACAAAGGTCATCCAAAGTCATTGTGGAAATTTTTTCAAGTATTTTTGGGAACCTTCTTCATAACGAAGAAGCCAGGAGCAACATTAAGTGTGCTCAATTACAAGCACTGACAACTCAGTCATAGAGTCAGTTAGTAAATTTCTTAATAAGTCATCTCTTGGTGATAGCTGTAGTGAAAAAGTACAGGGCATTTCATTTTGTTATAATTATTATTAAAGTAACAAGGTTTTACAAGATACCATTTTAATATGTCTTTTTCTCATATAAGTGACTGTTATAATATCAACTGCCATCAGTTATGGTAAGCAAAAGTCCCTCTCTTCAAGCTTATTTATTTTTGTTTATTGCTTATTCACTGCAAATTTCTACAATACAACAATAAAAAATATTGACTCTTTGTTTGGGTTAATTCCCAGGCTTCACACTGAAATAACTACAATTCAATTTATTTCCAAACATTTGAACAAATAGGTAAATCAACATTTATAACATCAAACTAAATAGAAATGCCTTTTTGTTCAAGATGAAGGGCACCTATCTGAGTATGATGACGAAACAAAATAACACTTTATGAAAAAAAGCAGACCAAATTAAAATGAACTGAATTTCAACAGAGCACATGCTCTGGTGGCAAATTTGTTAGTCATCTAACTATCCCTTTCTTATATATTTTTTTAAATTATTACCTTATATAATTTGAATATTAATTTCTTCACCCATCTGATTTTTTCCATTTACAAATTTTAACTTTAAATTCTTTCAGCATTTTTGGTAAATTATTCATTACTTTTGGTAATTTATTCCAATCCCTGGCACCCTTATTTAACCACAAAAGAAAATTTTTACACTTCCTAATGTATGAAATCTAGTACCAGCTTGAGCCAATTTTTTCCTTTCCATGTCCTACCCCAAATTCGCTGACCAATAATAATGATTTTTTTATTGTCAATACTCTTGAGATTACAATTTTCTAGCAAAGTCAAGACCTAATGGTCATACAAATTAACTTACATTATAAATACAGCATATTTTATAAAGGCACATTTATATATAATATATAATTCATCAAGTTTGTATAATAACTTATTACTTAAATGTTTTATTCCAATTTTGAATACATTCCCGGACAAGAATTTTAGATGAGACGGAAGCTTCTACAACTACATATATACTCTGCAAATCACAAAATTGTGGGTGGCAGAGGGTGCTCAGCACCAAAGCTAATCTCTTTGCTGTGCATTCCAATCCCTAATGGTACGAGGGAAAAAAGAATTCATATAAGAATCAGTCCGGCACCTTATTTCTCTAATTTTATCTTTCCTGTCCTTCCGACTCAAATAGGTTGGTGGAAGAAGTATTTCTCTACACTCATGAGTGAAAGTTGGAGTACGCATGTTTTCCAATAAGTTTAAACGAAACGTGTGTCGTCTATCTACCAGAGACTCCCAACCTAATCTACTAATCAGTTCTGTGACGCTTTCATAAGGACTGTAGCAAGCGGTCACGAATCGAGCGGCTCTTCTCTGTACTTTCTCTATACTTTCGATCAATCCCTTACGAAACGGGTCCCAAATGGCACAACAATAATCCAGATGTGGACGCACAAGAGATTTGTACGCTATCTCCTTTGTTTGTTCATTACAATTTTTCAAGATTCTACCTATGAATCGCAGCCTAGAACTTGCTCTACCTACTAAAGAATTAATGTGTATGTCCCATTTCATGTTCCTTTGTACTGTTACTCCCAAATATTTAATAGAATCGACCATATCAATAACTGTATTGTTTAACTCGTATTTCTGAACAATCAGATTCTTTTTGTTAGTTATGCTCATTGTCTTGCACTTTTTACAGTTTAGAGTAAGTTGCCACTCAGCGCACCAAGCCAAAATAACATCCAAATCGCGCTGAATTTCTAAGCAATCGGCCAAAGTTCTTACTTCCCTATAAATAACCGCATCATCAGCAAACAATCTAAAAAGGCTTTTCACTTTGTCTCCGAGATCGTTTATAAAAATTAAGAAAAGAAGTGGTCCTATTACACTTCCTTGAGGTACACCCGATGTAACATCTAGATTAAAAGAACTTTCTCCTTCAACGACAACATACTGCGACCGACCAGTTAGAAAATCCTTTATCCATTCACAAAGCTGATCCGATATACCGTACGCTCGAAGCTTCGCTAAAAGGCGGTTGTGTGGCACAGAGTCAAAGGCTTTCTGGAAATCTAAAAAAATTGCATCTACTTGTGAACCTGTATCAATAACTTTCATTACGTCGTGTGTAAATAGGGCCAGCTGTGTTTCACATGATCTTTTCTTGCGAAATCCATGTTGATTTGTTGTAAGCAAATTATTATAATCTAGAAAATTCATAATGTTCGAGCATATAATATGCTCCATAACTCTACTACAAACAGATGTTATAGATATGGGACGATAGTTTCCAGGATCACTTCGATCACCTTTTTTGAAAATCGGAGTTACTTGCGCGATTTTCCAGTCTGAAGGTACTTTCCGCTCTTCTAATGATTTACTGAATATATCAGACAGAAATGGCACGATTTCTGCAGCATACTCTGAAAATACTCTTACTGGAATTCCATCCGGGCCCGGTGATTTCCCCCACTTCAGGAGCTCTAATTGCTTAACGATACCTGCAGTATCTATTCGTAATGAATCCATCACCGACTCGCCACGGCGTGGGAAAACGGGAATACTATCCTTATGTTCATTTGTAAATGAATTTTTGAATTCAGTATTTAGTACGTTAGCTTTATCGCGGCTTTCATTAACCTTGGAACCTTCACGAATTAGTGCTGGAATATTGCTGTTGGTACAATTAACTTTTCGTACATATGACCAAAATTTCTTTGGGTTTTCTGTGAGACTCTTAGAGAGAGAGTTGGAGTGAAAATCGTTAAAGGCCTCGCGCATTACATTCTTAATACGTCCTCTTAAATCAGCTAAGGTTTCTAAATCACTGCGACACCCCTTCCTTCTTGAGCGTGCGTGTATTTTCCTTTGTTTTTTGAGTAATCTTTTGACTTCGCATGTGTACCACGGTGGATCATCCTCTCCCTTTATTGTCCGCTTTGGTATATGTATTTCCATGCCTTCCCTGACTATATGTATAAAACGATGCCACATCTCTTCAACGGTGACCTTTGTTGACTTGAAGTTATGGTATTTATTCCTCAGGTAGGTTCTAAAACACTCCTTTGAGGCCTTACTGAATCTGTATACAATCCGCCCTTTTTTCCTTTTTCGCTCGGTCATTAATTTGATAGTCGCAATTACCGCTTTGTGATCGCTTATTCCTGTGGTCGTTGAAATGTCGGTGAATAATTCTGGCCTGTTGGTAACCAGCAAGTCTAAAATGTTTTCGCTACCGTTATGACACCGCGTAGGTTCATTAACTAGCTGCTCGAGATGATTATCTGATAACAAATCGAGAATTACTTCAGAAGCTGCCTTATCCCTGCTACCTGTGATGTGAACGTAATTACGCCAGTCAATATAAGGCAGATTGAAGTCGCCTCCTAGAATCATAGCATGATCTTTAAAACGGCTAGCTATACTATTTACATTATTTCTTAACTCCTCGACGATAGCTATATCCGAATCAGGTGGACGGTAGAAGGCACCTATGATGAGTTTTGACCCAGCAACGTTGTGTTTAATCCATATGACTTCACAGTTCGTATCGACGTCTATTTCATTACATCGGAGAAATTTACTCACAGCTATAAATACCCCACCTCCATGAGAATGTAATCTGTCTTTACGAAAAACGTTCATGCTATCTTTAAAAGTTTCGGCGGAACTAATTTCCGGTTTCAACCAACTTTCTGTACCGATAACGATATCCGCTTCTGTACTACAAATAACGCTTTCAAGTTCCGGTTGTTTGTTACAAACGCTTCTACAGTTAATTACGAGAACTTTTAACTGACGAGATTCTTTTACGTTGCTCCTACATTCCGGTGTTGTATCTGATTGGGTTGCCCGTAACTGAATTTCGTGTTTCGGGTCTTCCTCCCTCAGCCTAAAAAACCACCCAGTGCATTCCACACGGCCCCTGCCACCCGTGTAGCCGATTCATGTGTGTAGTGCACACCTGACCTATTAAGGGGAACCCTACAAGACTCGACCCTATGGCGAAGATCGAGAAATCTGCAGCCAATGTCATCACAGAAACGTCGTAGTCTCTGGTTCAGCCCCTCAATACGGCTCTGAACCAGAGGTCCACAATCAACTCTGTCTTGTTATATAGCCTAGCTCCCATCTCATAGGAACTCTTATCTGCTGCCATAGAATTATGTCTTTCACTATTTAAATCTGACTTGATTCGAGTGTCATTTATGAATTTCATTATTTGTATGATTAAAGTTTGTATTACACAAAAACATTAGTTATACCCTATATACACATAGTGAAAATATGGTAAGACATTTCCTGTCTATATGTTTTTCTATCCAACTTGTTTATTATTTTAATGCATCTTTTCTGCAGTAGTAACAATCAATTTATATATAAATGGCAAAAGGATTCCCAAATTCAGTGCCATACAGGATATGTGGAAAAATTATTCTATAGTATGCAATTTTTAGAACATTGCTATCCAAAATTTTAGATAACTGATTGATTAGAAAAATTATGTTACTCACTTTTTTACAAACAGAATCTACATGTATTTTCCAAGTTATGAATTTTTCAACATGTATTTCCAGGAACTTATGTTCAGATATTTCATCAACGCTTCCTTCACTAGTCATTAGTTTTAATTTATGATCCATATCATGATTATTTAATCAAAATTTTACTAACCATGTTTCACTTTCATTATAAATTAATCTGTTTATATCAAAACAATTTGACAACTCATTTGAGGCCTTATTAGCAGTTGTCTCTAATGAAGAATCATTGTTATCCCAACAAATTGTTGTAGTGTTATAATAGTACATTCATTTGGTATAGAAATATCAATAACTATAGAACAAATAGCAAATGACGAAGTGCATATCCTTGAAATCACCACATTTAATTACCCCCATTTTTGATTTTATCATATTTACTGATTCACTATTTCTAAAATAAATTTCAATGTTCTGAGGTCTTGTTTTGGAGGTAAGATTACAGTAATTTATTAGCTAATCCCCTAATTCCATAATTTTCTAATTTGCAAAGTAATAGCTGACCATCAACACAGTCAAATCTTTTTTAGATATCTAGAAATAAACCAGCAACTATTTGGTTTTTATCTAATTTTCCTAAAATCTCATGCACATACTGAGTGACAGTAGTAGTAGTGGATGGCCCTTTCTGAAAAACCATATTGATATGGATTAATAATATTATTTTGAGGATATGAAGTTATTTAATCTCACTAATATAACTTTTTCAGTTAATTTGCTCAAAACAATATCTCTCTTGTTGCCATTCTTATAGACAGGCCAAACTACACTGATTTTCAGACAATTTGGAAATTCTTCATTCCCAATGGATTCATTTATAAGAAATGCCAGTGGCTTTGATAGGACTTCCTTACATTGTTTCAATACAAATGGAGTTATAATATCCCACCCACTAGAATTTTTATTTCTTAAATTATTTATAACACCAACAAATTCCCCATTTGCCACTTCATAAAAACATTGATGGAGTAATTGCTTCAATTATCTGCAATTACTTTATTGCTACTCATAGCTTCTTCTACATTTAGAAATAAATTTTTAAACATGTTACTAATGTTACTGGGATCTTTTTCTACTTTTCAATTTGTATTTAATTCAATGTTCTTCATCTCCTGCTTGTCCTTTCTTACATCATTTATGAGACCCCAAGTGGTTTTTCCAATATTATCTAAATCCATTATTTTTTCTCTATAAATTCAGATTCTGTAGTTCACATTCAAGCATTTTTTAAATAATTTTTATACATATTTTTGTAGTAGGTAAAACCTGATGACTGGTACAAATGGAACATACCTTTCATTTTCTCGTGTATTGCTATAACATTTGTTGGTAATTGAATTATGGTTTCACGGTTTATACTTTTTTTGCTTTATGGGCAAAAAAGCACCCCATTTAACATCTACACTATCAGAAGTAAATACACCTATCCAAGACTCATTTGCAAGGTGTTTCTCAAGATCTGTGGCGTTGTTATTCATTATTATTCTGAATTAATTTTTTTCATATATTTCGTTTCTAGTTGTAAAATTTAACACATCAATGTACTGAGCCTGATGGTATGGCAAATAGCTATTTATTACCTTATATAGATAATGGAAACAAAGAAACTGCCATTGGGCACTAAAAATAAGATATGAAAGGGAAAGATGACCCATCACTTACCACAGATGAAGGCAGGAGGTTGAGATGAACATATAAAAAAACAAACAAATTGCACAATATTTCAGTGAGAAACCTTATTCATATGAGAGGCGAGACGTATGGTGGAGGAAAAGATGTGATCACAACCCAACCCTCCACATGAATGAAATGAAGGCGGAAACACAGGGTGGGTGTGGAAGTGCCGGCAGTGGGGGGATAAGGTTGAAGCAGTCTGCATTTTGAATATTTTGCTAGAATCCTTGTGCCAAGATGCTGCATGCAGTGCTGCGCTGGCTGGTCTTAATGGGACTGCAGGCAACAGCTTGGAATGTGTTTACTAAGTGGGGACTGAAGGAACGGGTGTCATGGCTAAAAAAATTTATTAGGTGTGAGAGAGGAACATACTGTGGGACAAAGGTGCAGAAGGTTAGCACAGAGTGTGTGTGTGTGTGTGTTTGAGCCAATCACAGCCTGTGTTTGGTTTCACGTGGACTAATGTGCATCTTGCTTACCATGCAATGGCGGAGGAGGACACTGTGCTCCCAGATGGCGAGCTGGAGAGTGCTGGTGTGATCTAGTGAGCTTCCAAGTGGAGTCAATGTGAGTTTGATCCTGAGGAGGCAAAGACAGCCTTCTATAGCAATGGGCTGACTGGAAGTGTGCGGTGAGTGCAAATTTGTTCTGCTCTGCAGTGTGTGTGGTCGTCAGTGTCAATAAGTGTAACCTCACACAAACGTGAGATCCTGAGTTACGTGTCTGGCTGTAATTGCCACCCAGTAATTTGAGATTTTTTTGTGGTGACTTCTTATGGTGGTCTTCTTCAGTCCTCCTTCATCGCCAAGGACCAGCTCCTAGGTAAAATTTTCAACTATCTGCTACCGCAAATCTTCATTTTAAACTGTCGAGACCCTAAAAATTGTGTTACGAAACCCAGTAATGGCCCTAATGAATAGCTTCACTGAGCTAAAGACACTCTCATCCTCTCTGAACTGAGATTAATTATATTCAATTGTAAATGATCTGTTATTCCTCTGATTTGATTTCACTTTGTATTTTAGTTTTTGTTTTCATTGGATCAGATTTCAGTGTCAAAACAATTTTCGTGAATAAATGAACTGCTTCCTTTGCATAAAATAAATTTATAATGCAATTAATGGTAAATTACAATTTTCATTTCTTGAAATCTCCCACTTCCCAATGTTTAATAAATGTAAGTAGTTCCTTGCATTTCTATCATTATTGTAATTTTTGTAGGGAATACAGTTTATTAATTTTATGTGGAAGTAATTCCTGACGCCCAGCTCCAAATTAGGAATACATGATTTATAGCAGACATTGGCAGCTCCCGCCAATAAATGGTGCAAGGTGTAGTGTGATAATTATATCAAGGGACCACTACAAGGCTGCACATCAATAGAAGTCGAACAAGAGAATCTCTATGGCACCTATTTCAAGTTATTATGGAACCGACTGTGGACCTCTGGTTCAGATCCGAGTCAAGGTTCAGAACCAGAGACTGCAGCGTTTCTGCGATAATCATGGCTGCAGATTCCCAGATCTTCGCCCTGGGGTCGGGTTGTGCAGGGTTCCCTTGGATAGATCAGGTGTGCACTATACACATGAATCGGCTACACGGGTGGCAGGGGCCGTGTGGAGTGTGGAGTGAATTGGGGGTTTTTTAGTCTGAGAGAGGAAGACCTGAAACTGGGATTACAGTTACGGGCAGCCCAATTAAATTCGGCACCATATGTTAGGAGTAGCGTAAATCAATCTTGACTGTTACAAGTACTCGTTATTAACTGTAGAAGTGTTTGTAATAAGCAGCCCGAGCTTGATAGCATTATTAGTAGCACAGAAGCAGATATTGTATTAGGTACTGAAAGCTGGTTAAAACTGGATATAAGTTCAGCAGAAATTTTTAACAATAGCATGAATGTTTTCTGTAAGGACAGGTTATATTCAAATGGAGGTGGTGTATTTATAGCTGTTGGTAAACACCAGTCGTGAAAAGGAAATAAATATCAATACGGTCTGTGAAATCCTATCGATTAGACTAAAAGTAGCTAGGATAAAACTAGTAATAGGGTCTTTCTATCGGCCACCAGATGCAGATGTAGCTGTTGCTGAGGCCTTAAGAGATAATGTAAATAATATAGATCATCAATTTCTGGATCATGGAATAATATTAGGAGGTGACTTCAACTATCCATTTATCGACTGGACTAATTACACCCACGTTTCTGATGGCAGGGATAAAATATCCTGTGAGATGATTCTTAACCTTTTCTCAGATCTTAATCTTGAGCAGCTCATCACTGAACCAATGCGGTGCCACAACAATAACGAAAGTTTTTTAGATATTCTCATTACAAATAGGCCTGAATTATTCATGGACATTTCTACCACCATGGGAATAAGTGATCATAAAGCTGTAATTGCTGCAGTAAAATTAACAGCCGCGCGCAAAAAGAAAAAAGAAAGGGTCGTTTACAGGTTTGAAAAGGCCCCAAAGGAAAGATTAACAATGTTTTTGAGGGATAATTACATTACCTTTATAGAAGGAAGAGGCTCGGTTGAAGAGATGTGGCTTTGATTCATGAATATAGTCAGGGAAGGTATGCACTTACATATACCGAAAAGGACAATCAGGGATGGAAACAATCATCCGTGGTTCACACGTGAAGTTAAAAGGTTACTTAAAAAGCAAAGGAAGATACATGAACGCTCAAGAAGGGCGATGTATAGGAGTGATTCAGAAAAGTTAGCTGTTACAAGAGGAAATGTCAAGAATACGATGTGCGAGGCCTTTAATGACTTTCGTTGCAACTCACTTTCCAAGAGTCTCATCGAAAATCCAAAGAAATTTTGGTCATATGTAAAAAAGGTAAGTGGTTGTGACAACAATATGCCAGTTCTACTACAAGATGGTTGGGAAATTGATGACAGCCACGACAAAGCTATTGTATTTAACACCGAATTTAAAAATTCGTTTACTGACGAAAACATGGAAAACATTCCCGTTTTTGCACGGCATGTAGAATTTGAGATGGATCCAGTACAAATTGATAGTGTAGGTATCATAAAGCAATTAAAGCTCCTGAAGTGGGGGAAAGCGTCGGGTCCCGATGGTATACCATTAAGAGTATTTTCGGAATATGCGGAAGAAATAGAACCATTTCTGTCAGATATATTTTGTAAATCTTTAGAAGAAAGAAAAGTACCTTCTGATTGGAAAATAGTGCAGGTAATTCCTGGTTTCAAGAAAAGAGATCAGAGAGATCCTAGGAATTATTGACACATATCTCTAACATCCGCTTGCAGTAGAATTCTGGCGCATGTCATATGCTCTAACGTTATGAAGTTTCTAGATGAAAACGAGTTACTTACAGCAAACCAACACGGATTTCGGAGGAACCGATTGTGTGAAATGCAACTTGCTCTACTTTCGCATCACGTAATGAAAGTTATTGATGCAGGATCACAAGTTGATGCTATTTTCTTGGATTTTCAGAAAGCGTTTGACACTGTACCACACAATCGATTTTTAGCGAAGATTCGAGTGCATGGTATAACTGATCAGGTTTGCGAATGGATACGTGATTTCCTAACTGGTCAGTTCTAAGCTAGATGTTACTTCGGGCATTCCTCATGGAAGTATAACAGGACTACTTCTTTTCTTAATTTTTATAAACAATCTCTGTGACAATGTTAATTGCAGGATGCAATTTTTTTTGCTGATGATGCACTTATTTATAGGTAAGTGAGGTGCTCTGACGATTGCTTAGAAATTCAGCACGATCTGGATGTTATTTCGGAATGGTGCTATAAATTACAGCTTACACTTAACTGCAAAAAGTGCAAGACAATGCAAATAAGTAAGAAAAAGACCCGGTTTGCTCATGAGTACAAAGTTAACAATTCAGTTGTTGACACTGTGGATTCCCTGAAGTATCTAGGTGTAACAGTACAAAGCAACATGAAATGGGACTTGCAAATAACTTCCGTCGTAGGCAAAGCTAATTCTAAACTACAATCTATAGGTCATATTTTGAGAAGTTGTAATGCTCATACAAAGGAAATAGTGTACAAAACACTAGTGCATCTGCATTTGGAATACTATTGTGGAATTTGGGATCCGTATCACAAGGGATTGATTGACACGTTAGAGAAAGTACAGAGGAGAGCCGCTCGATTCGTGACTGCTAGTTACAGTCCTTACATAATTGTCACAGAGCTGATACGCGGGTTGGGCTGGGATTGCTTGGCGGACAGACGATGTCGTTTTCGTTTGAATTTGTTGGAGAATATGTGAAAATATTTAATTTACAAGGGCAACAAAATACTTCTTCCGACAACCTATTTAGGTCGCAATGACAGGAGGGATAAGATTCAAGAAATAAGATGCCATACTGATTCATTTATGTATTCCTTCTTTACTCATTCTGTTCGGGATTGGAATGCACTGAATTAGGATTGGTGCTTAGCACCCTCTGCCACCCACAGTATTCGTGATTTTCAGAGTATAGATGTAGGTGTAGATGTAGACAACATTACTAAAAAATTACAATATCATTTTGATTTGGATCAGTTATAGGGGTGAATAAATGAAGGCAGAAATATATTTAATTTAAAAAAAACTAAATATATATAGATATATATATATACAAAGTTAGTAAGTGACAGGTTTAAGTTTTTATTTAGGCCAGGGGTGTGTCTGGTGTCAAGGATATGTTGGGAGGCTACTTCCCATCTCTGGATTTCTGAAGGGGTGGTGGTGTTCGGAAAAACTCTTACAGTTCTAACTGTGAAGCAGGTGTTAAGGTTGTTTGAATCATGTGAGTTGGGATGAATGGCCACTGGATGGTCAGGGTTGGAAGTATAAAATTTTTACCTCTGGCCATTCATCCTGTAGGATAGTTGTTGAGTGGTGAGGCTGATGTAGGAAGCATTCCAATGGAGACTTGTGAGTTGGTAAATAAGGTGAGCGGTAGCACATGTATCATGTCCCATTATGGGAAAGGATTCTCCTGTGATAGGATTAGAGTAATGAGTGGTGGCAGGGTGCATGCTACATGTTTCACAGCAGGGTCTGTTACAAGGGAAAGATCCCTGTGGAAGTCTAGAAGAGTCAGACAGTAAGTATGTGTGCACCAGGAAGTTGTGTGGTCTGCTGAAGCAAGTGTGGGGAAAAGTGGGTAGGACTTTGGGAAGAAGGAGACGCATTTCAGGGAAGGGCCGTAGGAAGTATTACCCATGACAGAGAATCTGGTTGATGGATTCACAGTCAGGAAAGAACTGGGTGATGAATTTTGGTCCACGGTCAGATTTAGGAAGTGCCGAACGAGGATTGTGGGAGATGGCTCAGGAGATTTGTTTTACAACAAGGTAGGGGGGTATTGGTGGGGATAGATTTTTGGAGTAACTGGATATTGATTCTTGATTGGAACAGGTGCGTCTGCCATTGATTGCAAGGCTGTATGGGAGGACACGTTTGGTATGGTAAGGGTGACAACTGTCAAAGTGTAGGTATTGTTGTAAGTTAGTAGGTTTGATGTGTACAGAGATGTGGAGGACACCCTGTTGGAGGATGATATTCATGTCATGGGAGGTGACACAGGTGTGGGAATATGACCAGGTGAAATTGATGGAGTGACTGTTATTGAGTGAGTTGAGTAGTTCCAAGATGTGGTCTTCCCCATGGGTCCAGATCATAAATATATCATCTACGTATCTTAACCACACGAGTGGACTGAGAGGGCAGTTCTTCAGAAAATTTTCCTCCAGATGGCCCAGGAAGAGGTTGTCATAGGATGGGGCCATGTGGGTACCCATGGCAGTGCCACGTATCTGGTGATAAATCTGGGAGTTGAAGGAGGAGTTGATTTTGGACTGGATAAATTTGGCTAGGGATATGAGAAATGATGTTCTGAGAAGATTGTTTGGATGGCGCATATCCAGGTAGTGTTGAAGGGAACTGAGGCCTTCAAGGTGGGGATGCTCCAAAAAAATGTGAGGTGTCTTTGATGTAGGAAGGAAGGAACTGCACAAATTCGTTCAGTGGGGGAACCAAATGCCACAACTATTGATCATCCTGGATTGTCAAGCTTGTGTATCTTGGGGAGAAGGTATAAGGTGGGTGTGAGGGGATTCTGAGGTGTGAGAAGGTGTAAGGATTGTGAAGAGAGGCCTTGTAAGAAGCTCAGGAGGTCCAGAAAGGAGCGAATTTCAAGGCAAATGGAAGAGGTGGGATCTGAGGCATGTGGACGGTAATTATTGGTATCAGAAAGCTGTTTAAGGGCCTCTGCATCATAGTCACTGTGGTCCATGACCACGGTGGTTGAGCCCTTATCCATCAGAAAGATGGTGATGTTTTTGTTCATGGACAGTTCTCTCATGGCTGAGATTTCGTTAGGGCTGAGGTTATTGGAGTTGGGAATAGAGTTGAGGAAAGATTTTGAGGATAGGGTGGATGTGAGGAAGTTTTGAAAGGGAAGGAGGGAATGGTTTTGTTGAAGTGGAGGAGGATCTAGTTGAGATGGTGGTTTGAATTGCTGTAAGCTGGACTCATTCTTGCTCCGGCAGTGGTCACTCTCCATTGTGGTAGCAAAGTGATAATGCCAGCAGAGTGTGCGGTAGAACGCAAGAGAGTCCTTGACCAGAGCAGAGTGTTCAAACTTAGGAGAAGGTGAGAAGGAAAGAGAGTTGTTGTTCAGACAGAGAATTGGATGACATTTGACCACTGACAATTGTGGTGTGACCACAGGTGGGGCAGTGGCACAAGGGGTAGGTTGTAATGGGGATGGGTGTAGCATATTAGAGATGTGGGCAATACCTGGGGCTTTGGCAACCAGGGGAGGATATTGTGTGTGCTGTAGATGTGAGGGCTTGAAACAACTTCGTTTTCATGCCATCCACCTTACTAAACTCCATTCCCATATACTTTTATTTCAATCATGCCTCTCTTTTAACATATCCCCAATGGTCTGACCATAAAACTACCAGTCTCTGATTGCCACCCACAACTCCATCAAGCCCACAATGCCTTTTTTTTATACAATCCCCTACTCTCACTCATATTGTTCTCCAGCAACATGCACTAAAAGCCCACCAACATTCTAGTAAACTTTCCTCTTTCCACAAGATTCTTTGTTGCACCCCTCCCCAACTCAACATCTTAAACAAATTTTAACTGGGCGGAGGCAGTTTCAACAGAAATGTGCACAAAAACATCTGCACAAGCTATCTAATTAATTAAAGAGCTTTCTTGTTCTAGGCCTGACTCTTCCTTACCAACCCCTCTCAAATATGCAACACACACAATCTCGTCCCCTGGTTGCCAAAGTCCCATGTCTTGTCCACATTTTTAATATGCCATACCCATCACCATTACCACCCACCCATCACGCTACTGCCTGCCTGTGGTCATACCACAATGGTCAGTGGTCAGCCATCATCCAAGTCTATGGCTGAACCACAATTCTCTATCCTATCCATGGAACTTTCATTCTCACCTACTACTAAGTTGCTGCTCTGATCCGGGACTCTCTTGTGTTCTGCCACACACTCCTTCCTGGACCTGCTGGGCCACTTACAAGGCCTCTCTTCACAATCCTTATCCCTTCTCACACCTCAGAATCCCCACACACCCACCCTATACCTTCTCCACAAGATACACAAGGCTCGAAATCCAGGACGATCTATAGTTGCGGCCTACGGTTCCCCTACTGAACGGATTTCAGCTTTGGTGGATCAAACCTCCAACATTTAGAGCAGGGTGCTTCCTACATCAAAGACACCCCTCATTTTTTGGTGCGCCTGTCCAATGTCCCCAGTTCTCTACCCCCAGACTCTATCCTTGTCTCCATTAACGTAACTTCCTTGTACACCAACATTTTTCACCTTGAAGTCCTCAGTTCCCTTCATCACTTCCTGGAAATGCACCCTCCAAACAGTCTTCCCAGAACATCATTTCTCATATCCCTAGCCAACTTTATTCTCTCCAAAAACTACTTCCTCTTCATCTCCCAGATTAATCACAAGATACAAGGTACTGCCATGGGAAACCGCATGGTCCTATTCTATGCCCACTTCTTTCAGGGCCATCTAGAGGAAAATTTTCTGAAGAACTGCCTCCTTATTCCCCTTGTGTGATACAGATACGTAGATCATATATTTATGATCTGGACCCATGGGGAGGACCACCTCCTGAAACTTCTCAACTCACTCAATAACAGTCATTCCATCAATTTCACCTGGTCATATTCCCACACCTGTGTCACCTTCCATGACATGGATATCACCCTCCGACAGGGTGTCCTCCCCACCTCTGTACACATCAAACCTACTAACTTACAACAATATCTTCACTTTGACAGTTGTCACCCTTTCCACACCAAACGTTCCCTCTCATACATACTTGCAATCCGTGGCAGACACATAAGCAATTTCCTGTTACTCCAAAAAAACTATCCCAAGCCCTCATTTTCCCCCAGTACACGACCTCATGGAAAAACAAATCCCCTGAGCTATCTCCCAGAACCCTCGTTTGGCACCTCCTAAAAATGACCACGGACCAACACTCATCATCCAGTTCTTTCCTGTCTTAGAATCCGTCAACCAGATTCTTTTCCATGGGCATGACTTCCTTTAAGTTTATGATTTGTGTTTAGGACTCTTAAATTTCAATTATAACTTTTAGTTTTTATTTAATTTCTGATTGTGTACCCATTCCTCACCTGCTTTGAATTTGCTTAAATCAAGTCTGATTTTGTTGTCTGCAGTTTATGAACACCAATATTTTCTCCGTACATAAGGGAATCATCTTATAATAACCAGATTGTGGGGCTTCTATGCCAAGTTCTCAAACAAACATGACTGATTTTCTGACAGAGTTTTTTCCCTTAGTAAGATTGCCTCAGTTTTTGGGCACTATATTCCCATGTTACATCCTCTGCAATAAGCTACACTCCTATTGGAGTGAACTGGCTTTTACTTTCATGGACATGAGACTAGGGTTTCCTGCCAGAACTGCTAAGAAAATCACTGAGGTGTTTCTCAAGATTTTGTTATTCTACCTCATCCAGTAATGTATTAAGATTGTTGGATCATAGCAACTTTGGACCCCCCCTAAGTGATTTGTATTACCAAACTAAACAGTATGCTTTGCAACTTGTGTTTAGCTATAAACAGCTTGATGACCAAAGTTTTTTGTAGACTTACCAAATGTTTCATGAAACTTACAGACAGTTCAATTCATTATTATCTAGAGTAAACAGGCAAGACTGTACTAATCTTGCAATAAACTGGGTTCACATTTATAAATCCTACAACAGAAATGGTTATTTACCATCTGTTGTATAAGATGGAATGTTTTTTTAATACAATTGCTATAATGGTACATTTACTAACTACCATATAATAATATAGTCAATAACAAATCATCTTTCTTTTTAAGAAATGAAGTGCTATCTGCAGGATGATATACAGTTCTCAGTTTTGGTGGTTGTATAAATTGTAAACCAAACAACCAATCTCATTTGGTTTCTATAAAAAAATAAAAACTTTTTGTATCAATACTTACTGGTAATTAAAGGAATGACAGGTGAATTCTACTGCTTCCAAGCACCTGCGAGCACACATACTTAAGGTTGTGTGTAACCACTTTTCAACATCATGACCTTTTAGACGGTGACTATGGATAATTGTAAATTTGTCTAAGTAAGCAGCACAATTAGCTTCATCTCTACCATTAGAGCAGTCCTGTTTAATGAAGAATCATTATAATCTTGATTATATTGTAATTAATACAGTACATTGCTGAAGTAGTAAGAACTTACCTGCTCACCATCACATACCCAAGAATGATCTATGCATTCATTCAACTGGCATTCAAATTTTTTTACACCACATCCATGAATTAATGGAGTTTTTTTGATTCCTATAAATACAGTAAAACATTTGTTATGAAATGCAGCAATAATAATTGTTTGCTCTATACCAATTAGTGTTAAACCTTTCAGTACAAACCATTGTTCCAACAATTAGGAATATCACAATATTCAAATGTGGCTTCTTTTCCAACAAAACACCATGGATGACTTTCACCACCATTCACATTGCGACAGTAATTGTGGCCAACAAAAGCAGCATTTCTTATTTTATCAGAAACTCTATATTTTAGAGCAGGTATAACTTTTGGATCATCCCAGAAGAGACAGGATGATCCACTTACAGATACATTAGCACTGCCACCATAGTCCCGACCAGTTCCCACCACACACCCTGTAGTAAGTAAATGACAAATTTGACACATATGAATGAGAAAATTATAACCATGACTCAAATAAAATAATTTCTTAATTTAGTGCCTACCAGTAACTGATAAAGTGGATGTAGTAAACATACTATGACTTTTCTAAAATAGGATCTAGGACTTAATAAATATTAGTGATAATACCAAACTATACACCCAAAAGTGAAAACGTTTTACAGTATTTGGGTATAAATCTTCATCATAATCAGAGGAGTATAAATGCAAGGGGATTTGATATGTGCACACCAAGACTAATCACATGACTAAACCAAAAATACACCTGGAAGGAGGGTGGGGATGGCAATGGTGGGGGGAAGAAAATGAACAATGATAATTATGTTAAGATATAGTCCCTACAAGAGACGATCAAAGTAAAATAAAATGAACAGAAAAGTGGAATGTATTAAAATAAACATCTTTTGGAACAGGTTAAAAAAATAATAACCTAATTTGATAATAAAAAGAAGCAATAGTTTTACTGGTCGGGTCTTAGTAAAGGATGAGGCGAGGGGATGCCTGATATAAAGGATATATTGATTGCTTAGTTCCCATTTACAGAATTCAGAAGGAGTAGCAGAAACACAAAAAACTCTGACAGCTCTGACTTTAAAACCATTGTTAAGATTTTTAAACTGAGGGAACTGGCATGAGCTGCTTATCAGTGATGGATCCAGGATTTTGTATTCGGGGAGCTTGACTTGGGAAAGGGTAGGCTTTATAGTATTCTCAGACAATGTGAGCTGAAGAAAAGGGGGGGGGGGTGTCAACAACAGAAATCTCATGTCAAGATTTTATTTCAGATTGCCGTCCTTAAAAGAACAGTAGAGCTAAAAAAAAAAAGTCTCCATAATTATGATGTTGGGGGTGGACCTAGACATTTTGGGGGGGGGGCTTGAGCCACTTAGCCCTCCTCCCATGGATCTGCCACTGGATTGTCTAGCTTGCCAGTATAAAATGTCTGTGGCCATTCATACTGATAGACAGTTGGTTAGTTCTGTGAAGGCAGGCAAATAGGTAAATGGGATGCGTAATTTTGCCAGTGCTAGGTCCAATAATAGGGACAAGTTCCACTGTAGTAGTATTGGAATAGCTTGTGGTTGCTGGATGCATTCTTCAAAGTTTGCAGTGAGGTGCCTTGTATGGGTAAGATCAATGTGGTAGACTGGGAGGAACAGAAGGTGTGTATTTGTGGACCAACATGTTCTTGAGTTAGGTGGTGTGCATGCAGATGTGGGTAGGACATTTGGAAGAAGGATGGGCATATCAGAGAAGCAAAATAGAAAGTCATGATCTTGATGAAGGATCTGATTAATGAACTTGAGGCCTTGAGAGAACTGGGTGATCTATATGGGGCTTTAGTCAACTATAGGGAGTGCAGAATAAAAGTTGTGGGAATGGTGGGTGGTAGCATGAGAGATTTATTTCTTTGGATAAAGGAAACAAAGAAACTGCTGCGAGGCACTGAAATAAAATAGGATAGGGAAAATAAACAGTTACCCGTCACTTACCACAGATGAAGGCAGGAGGGCGAGACACGTAAAAACATAAAAACCAACTAATTGAATCATGTGGCGGGTTGGGATGTGACCACATCTTTCCTCCTGCCATATGTCTCACCTCCCACATGACTAAGACTAAAGTCAAAATATTGTGCAATTCGTTTGTTTTTGTGTTTTTACGTGTCTCACCCTCCTGCCTTCATCTGTGGTAAGTGACGGCTAACTTTTTATTTTCCCTATCCTATTTTATTTCAGATTTATTTCTTTGCAAGACTAGGAGGTTGCAGTGAAAAATGAAGGCTTGTGTTAGGTTTTTAGAATTCCTGGAGAGTGAGTCCTGATCTGAACAGATGTGTTAATCCCAAATTTCAAGGATGTAAGGAAGGGAACACATTTTTGGTGGTATGTAGAACTATGACAGGTACCTGCATTGCTTCATCTTATCCTAACATCTTCCTGGACTGTATGGAGGTATAATTCCTGAAGAACTAGCAACATGTGCCTCTTTTGTGGTTCAGACACATAGATGACATATTTATGACATGGACCCACAAGGAAAACCACCTCCTAGATTTTTCAGATTCCTTAATTAGAGCCATTCCATCAACTTCACCTGGACTTACTCCAACACATGTGTTCACATTTTCCAATGTCCACACCTTCATTCACATCAAACTATCACATTTAGAACAGTACCTACACTATGACTGTTGTCATCCTTCAATACGAAACATTACTTCCCTAACAAACTTTCAATCTGTGAGAGACACATTGGTCTATTTATGAATCACTTTCCAGGTATTTCCAAAATATAACATAGGCCCTTATTTCCTCTTGGCACCACCCAGATCTTCTATTGAAAGAAATCACTTGTGCTACAACCTACTATTAACAAAACTCTCATCCTAAACTCCCTAAAACTGAATACAGTCCAATATTTGTCCTCCTGTTTACTCTTGAGCTCTTTCAACTTTCTTTTTCAAAAAAGGGCATCCTTCTTCCCAAAATCCTACCCAATTACACCATGCTAATGCTCCAGAAAACCATCCAATCAATAGAAAAGGTTAATCTACAAATATTCGCCTTCTGACTCTACTAGTCTACTACATGAATACTTCCCGTGGAATAGACTATACTGCAAAATTTTCAGCTTCCAACCAGCCACCACTAACTAATTCAATCATACCAGAGCAGAACATATCATATCATTGGACAATGCACTTGACCAACTAAAAACCTTATTTACCAACTAACTGGTCTTCACTGCACAACTTCTTATATTGGCCTCACACTAACCAACTGCCCATCAGGATGGACAGTCACTAGCAAACTTGACCATCCAGTGGCAGTCCAAGCCATTTCTCACCACTCTAAAAATCTCAACAGCTCTTTCACAGTGAGGGCTGTCACAGTTTTTTCTGATACTATTACCCCTTTGAACTCCAAAGATGGGAGCTAGCCTACTAACGTATCCTTGACATCAGCATCCCTATGATCTCAACCTCCATTAGGACCTCATCAGTAAAACTATCACTTTTTTAAATTACAGATACACTGTTGTTTCCTTATTTATTTGTTTTTTACTTGTTCCAAAAGTTTTAACTTATGAATTTTTCAATTTATTATATTTTACTTAGATTGGACATTACAGAGATTATACTTTACTGTAATTATCATTAGTCACTTAAATTACTTTCTTATAAAGCAGATCAATAGAATGTTTATATCAGGCATGATTTACTGACTTCTTCAAATTAATTAGCTGTTTATCCTGAATCTATGCTTCATTTGCATTGTAATTCTAATGATAAAATTTTCTTTTTGTTTGTATCTTCTCATTGTGACGGCACACTTCCTTCCTACTTATTCTGGTAAAAGTAAAGATAAAATTTATACATTAGGATGAAATGCTTTAAGAAAGAGAGGGAACAAATTAATTAAAATATTTTGAAAATTTGAATGAATGAATCAGATTTTTACCTATATTATCATGTGGACGTTTGCAAATGTAAGCATCCACTGACAGATTACTACAGTTTTGTGGTGTCCAGTAAAAATAATCAGTGCTACAAATTTGTGACTCATAACCAGAAGTGCAAGGAAATACATGGCTCATAGTTATGCAAAGAGGATCTTGAACTGTTTCTGGAGGGATCCTGAGTTCTCCATTCCACCCTGAAACAAACATATAATTATTTTTTTCTTTTTGTAAGAAACAGAAATAAAATTATATTCTAGCTTTTCACATAATGCAATAAAATATTCAGGAGTGCATTAAGAAAAGAGGAAACACTTTTGGGCAGTATAAATAACAAAGTATAGGGAAAGTAACCCACCACTTGCCAAAGTTGAAGGCTGTGATGTTTGAAAAACATATGAGATGAACAAAAACATATAAAATATTATGGATTAAAGTTTAAACCCTTATTAATGTAATAGGGAATGAGCAATTTGGTTCACAATGTGTGCACACACTGAAGGAGAATATTCTGAAATATAAAAATAGGCAATTATAGTTGGTAAAACCATAACTAGCTAAATTTAATGACAGTGGGAAAGCAATATTCAAGTTCTGGGCAAGCTTTTAATGACCTTGTACTTAATAAAGCTGGAAGAGGATTGGGTGACAGAGGGAAGGGAAAAGAGGAATGAGAAGAAATTCACTCATGGTATTTTGAATGAAGTAAGCATGGAGAAAACTGGAATCTAATAGCTGATTCTGGCATCAAACCCACATCCTCACAAATGTCAGGGCAATTAACTACTCACCCACTAACCTCATAAACATGGAAGAATCTGCCTCAAAAAATTTAATATAAATAATTTAATTGCTATGGAGCACAGGCTCCGGTGGCAATTTACCCCTATCCTGCAGCCACCTACATTTGACTTCTACAAATTTTATCTTTAAATTCTTTTAACGTTTTTGGTAAATTATTAATCATTTCTCTTGGTAACTCATTTCAATCCCTGACAACCTTACCTAAATAAGAGAATCTTCCCACACCCTTGTGCCTGAAATTGAGTGCCAGCTTGTGGTCATGGTCATCTTTTCCCTTCCATGCATTATTTTTCATGCCTACTCCAATATCTTTCCATGCCTCATCACCAGTATACGCTCTGTACACTCCCATGACCCTCGTCATCCTCTTCCTGTCTTGCAATGAATCCTATTTCAGCTCCTTTATCATATCTGTCATTAATTGCATTCTGCGATAATTTCCAGAAACAAATCTAGCAGCCCTTTTTTGCACCCTCTCCAACTCCTGTATTTGATACGTAAAATGACGGTTCCATACTACACTACCATATTACAGCAATGGTCTGACCAAAGTTTTGTAACCCAACTTCCTCACTTCTTGACAAAGGTAATCACAGATTTCATGGGCAGAGATGTAATACTGCCTGATAATTCCATAATGATGTTGTTACAGATCTACATATAAATATACTTGTGTATATTTCTTTTCAAGAAGTGCCAGACACTATAAAGTGCTAGTTAATCCGCATTATGTAAAAACTAAAGTAGTTACATCATTAAAAAAATAAAAAAAATAAAAAAAATCTCATACTCATCTCTCAGAACCTTCATACTGAGAATAATGCTTTCCCATTCAGAAAAAAGAAATATATGGGTTTACTTCATTCCCAGCAAATCATTAATAAAACTTTATCCCAGTTAAAGTTTTATTATATATAATATATATGATGGATTTACTATAGTGGGATAAGATAGAAGAAGGATTTTATCTGAAAGTGATGCCAGAGGATGTATCTGATGTCTGGAATGTGTTGATACACCAATTCCCATCTATAGAATTAACATCTACATCTACATATATACTCTGCAATTCACAAAATTGTGGGTGGCAGAGGCTGCTTAGCACCAAAGCTAATCTCTTTATTGTGCATTCCGATCCCAAATGGTACAAGGGAAAAACGAATTAATATAAGAATCAGTGTGGCACCTTATTTCTCTAATCATACGGTATCTTTCCTGTCTTTCTGACACAAATAGGTTGGTGGATGAAGTATTTCACTACACTCATAAGTGAAGGTGGGTGTATGCATGTTTACCAGCAGGTTTAAATGAAACGTGTGTCATCTATCTATCAGAGACTCCCAGTCTACTAATCAGTTCTGTGATGCTTTCATAAGGACTGTAACAAGCTGTCACGAATCGAGCAGCTCTTTTCTGTATTTTCTCTATACCGTCAATCAACCCCTTACGAAACGGATCCCAAATGGCACAACAGTAGTCCAGACGCACAAGAGATTTGTACGCTATCTTCTTTGTTTGTTCATTACAATTTTTCAAGATTCTACCTATGAATCACAGCATAGAATTAGCTCTACCTACTAACAAATTTATATGTATGTCCCATTTCATGTTCCTTTGTATTGTTACTCCCAAATATTTCATAGAATCAACCATATCAATAATTAAACTGTTTACTTCATATTTCTTAACAATTGGATTCTTTTTGTTAGTTATGCTCATTGTCTTGCACTTTTTACAATTTAGTGTAAGTTGCCACTCAGCGCACCATGCCAAAATAACATCCAGATCACGCTGAATTTCTAAGCAATCAGCCAAATTCCTAACATCCCTATAAATAACTGCATCATCAGCAAACAATCTAAAAATGCTTTTCACTTTGTCTCTGAGATTGTTTATAAAAATTAAGAAAAGAAGTGGTCCTATTACACTTCCTTGAGGTACACCTGATGTAACATCTAGATTAAAAGAACTTTCTCCTCCAACGACGACATACTGCGACCAATCAGTTAGAAAATCCTAGATCCATTTGCAAAGATGATCCGATATACCATATGCTTGAAGCTTCACTAAAAGGCAGTTGTGTGGCACAAAGTCATAGGCTTTCTGAAAATCTAAAAAAATTGCATCTACTTGGGAACCTGTATCAATAACTTTCATTACGTCATGAGTAAATAGGTCCAGCTGTGTTTCACATGATCTTTTCTTCCGAAATCCATGTTGATTTGTTGTAAACAAATTATTTTCATCTAGAAGATTCATAATGTTCGAGCATATAATATGCACCATAACTGTTATAGATATGGGATGGTAGTTTCCAGGATCACTTCGATCACCTTTCTTCAAAATCGGAGTAACTAGCACGATTTTCCAGTCTGAAGGTAGTTTTCACTCTTCTATGGATTTGCTGAATATATCAGAAAGAAATGGCCCGATTTACGCCACATACTCTGAAAATACTCTTACTGGAATTCCATCTGGGCACGGTGCTTTCCCCCACTTCAGGAGCTCTAATTGCTTTATGATACCTGCAGTAATCTATGCATAATGATTCCATCACCAACTCGAAATGGCATGGGAAAACGGGAATGCTATCTTTATTTTCATCAGTAAATGAATTTTTGAGTACATTATTTAGTACGTTAGCTTTATGGTGACTTCATTAACCTCAGAACCTTCACAAATTAGTGCTGGAATATTGCTGTTGGGTCAATTGACTTTTTTTACATACAACCAAATTTTCTTTGGGTTTTCTGTGAGACTATTAGAGAGAGAGTTGGAATGAAAATCGTTGAAGGCCTCATGTATCACATTCTTAACACGTCCTCTTAACTCAGTTAAGGTTTCTAAATCGCTATGACACCCATTCCTCCTTGAGTGTGCGAGTATTCTCCTTTGTTTCTTGAGTAATCTTTTGACTTTGCATGTGTACCATGGTGGATCATTTTCCCCCTTTATTGTCCATTTTGGTATATGTGTTTCCATACCTTCCCTGACTATACGTATAAATCGATGCAACATCTCTTCAATGGTACCCCTCATTAACTTGAAGTTATGATATTTATTCCTCAGGTAGGTTCTAAAACACTCTTTGAGGCCTTACTGAATCTGTATACAAACCGTCCTTTTCCCCTTTTTCGCTTGGTCATTAATTTGATAGTCGCAATTATCACTTTGTGATCGCTTATTCCTGTGGTCGTTGAAATGTCGGTGAATAATTCTGGCCTGTTGGTAACTAGAAGACCTAAAATGTTTTCACTACCATTATGACACCAAGTAGGTTCATTAACTAGCTGCTTGAGATGATTATCTGAGAGCAAATTGAGAATTACTTCAGGAGCTGCCTTATCCCTGCTACCAGTAATGTGAATGTAATTACACCAGTCGATATAAGGCAGATTGAAGTCACCTCCTAGAATCATTGCATGATCCTGAAAACAGCTAGCTATGCTATTTACATTATTCCTTAACTCCTCGGCAATAGCTATGTCGGAATCAGGTGGATGGTAGAAGGTGCCTATGACGAGTTTTGACCCAGCAACATTGAGTTTAATCCATATGATTTCACAGGTTGTATCGACATTTATTTCATTGCATGGGAGGAATCTACTCACAGCTATAAATACCCCACCTCCATGAGAATGTAATCTGTCTTTACGAAAAACGTTCATGCTATCCTTAAAAGTTTCGGCGGAACTTATTTCCTGGTTTTAGCCAACTTTCGGTACCGATAACGATATCCACTTCTGTGCCAAAAATAGATGCTTTCAAGATCTGGTTGTTTGTTACAAACGCTTCTACAATTAATTGCAAGGACTTTTAACTGTCAAGTTTCTTTTATGTTACTCCTACATTCCGGTATTACATCTGATTGGGTTGTCCGTAACTGTATTTCGTGTTTCGGGTCTTCCTCCCACAGCCTAAAAAACCACCCGAGTGCATTCCCACATGGTCCCTGCAATCATGTAGCCAATTCACATGTGTAGTGCCACACCTGACCTATTAAGGGGAACCCTACATGACTCAACCCTCTGGTGAAGATCAAGAAATCTGCAACCAATCTCACCACAGAAACGTCATAGTCTCTGGTTCAGCCCCTCAATATGGCTCTGAATCAGAGGTCCACAGTCAACTCTGTCTACGATGCTACAGATGTTTAGCTCTGCTGATATCTTGCGACCACTGGTCACTTCACCTTTTCAGCCAGCCGCCGGAAGGAAGAGAGGATAACCTCCAACCCAAGGCGACAAGCATCAAGATGGGGATGTGGTTAACTCTAGGTAGAAATTGGCCGACTAAAACAAAACCAGGGACCACACATCCTCCAGGCCTCAATCTCAGGCAATACAATCCTCTTTACCATCCCATACTGATATATCCATCAAATTTCTTTTCAATTTATGAGGTGTATTTTTAAAGTAAATTCCATTATAGATTATTGCTGTTAAAACTTTGCAACTGTTGTAATCGTAGGATGACGATGAACATGACGCGGCGCCACCGGACAGCCAAGAATCAAATTTTTCAATCTGTTGTTGTGTACTTGTGTGTTCAGTTCTCCAGTTGCAACTTGTACACACAGATTGGAAGTCCTTGTGTGTGGTTCACGGTGAGCGATTGATATGTTCAAGGTAACTGACCGGCCTACCAATTGTGAATTATGGTCTGTTTGTTGAATGTAAGAAGTGTCAAACTGGCTGACATTAATCACCAAATTTATCTTTAGTTAACACCAAATATGGCTATGTTTATTAACCGGGAGTTAAAATCATTTAAAACCATGCTTCAGTTGACATCACACCGAACTTCTGCTTGCACAAATATTATTCTTTGAGCTTTAAAACATATTTTACATGATTTTAACGCATTTCAACAACCTATAAAGCTTTCAATCTTGTCTCTTTGCTGCTGTTATTACTCTGTAATTAATTTTTGAAAATATTCACTTCCTGGATTATATGCAGCCATGGAGCAAAAAATACTATTTTCACTGGTTATTATTAAAGTACTACCTATTACTCAAAAAGGCATATGGAATTAGATTCAGAGGTGATTATTATGTATTCTGAAACTATTTTCTTTTACTGACTTTACTTGGCGGGTTAATAATAATTAAAACTGTGTATGAAAGCATGGACATCAATACATTTCATTTGAAAACAATCTTTGACTCGTCTGACTGTATGATACATTCTAAAATTTTAGTATGTTGCACCTAGAATAAATTACCTTTATCTCAGTCTATCAGCTGATTTCAAATACTGCTTTAACATATGGTTTCATGAAGTTCAGAGTGCAAGTTTATGTGATAAATTATCTTACTGGTGTTTTATGCTTTAAATTCTTATTACTGTTTCTTTATGACAAAATTTATTTACTAATGGCTTATTATTATCATGAAGAACTTTTAAAGTGGCGAAAAGTGTTGTTTTATGGTGAAATTACTGAATTACAAGATATTGCATATAGCATAATTGATTATGTTGCACTACAGCTGTTTAGGCATGTTTACTGCTTGCTTTCTACTATTTAGTATTGATTTAGTATCTGTGTTGACTGATTAGTTAACTTTGCAACTTTAATTTACTACGAATATAGCTGTAAGGTGGTGGTATCAGGTCCTCCACTATGCCTGTTCTTCCATAACCAAAGTGTTTAATTAGAATTTAGAGAATTCTAAGGTAGCTTACACACACAACAGCATGTGAATATTTATTTCCATCATTTAATTAAATCTGTATATAATTTATGATAATCTGACAAAAGAAAACAGTACAAAATGTCTTCTGGAATTAATAAAGAAAGAAGCATGTGCCACATGGGAAAAGGAAGGGAGCAGTAAAGGCAAAAGCCATATCAGGATACGTGGCGGGAGGATTCACAGGAGACCAGAATGGAGCTACATAGTTTATGGACACTCCCTAAAGTGGTCAGGAGATGGATGAGGAAGTTCAATGAAGGCCACAATGCTATGCATGATGAAAAACGTAACAGTTGGCTGTCTCTGGTCAATGATGATTTGGTGAGTGCATTCATAGCAAAACTTTGTGAGAACAGAAGGTTCACAATTTCTGCACTTTCATTACACTTTCCACAAGTTTCAAGCAGTTCCAACGAAGAATCCTATCTTGATATTCCCAAAACATATCACAAGCTCTCATTTAACAGTGCTATCCTGCTGGTCTCGCATAAAAGCAAATAACTTATGCTGTCACTCACCCTTCAAACAATTTCTCTCTTCCTCCAAAACCTAACTGTAGCCTTCATCACACACCTTGTAAGGACAAGGCTGATACCGGGGTGGAGCATAGCCTTAGTGCCTTAACTTACACTCTTGATGTGGACTCAAAGTTCTCTGTAAAACTTACGGAATAATTTTGATTTGACCATGTAGCCTGGATAGTTCAACTCGAATGCTTCAGGTCGCCACAATAATTGTTGACCCACAAATATTGAAAAGGTTACTATTTAGCTACGAAATGACAACAGTTCAATTTTCAAAACTCTTCCAATTTATTCAAATAAAACCAAAAGTTCAAAACAGCATTCTAAAAGTTGATTTGGCTCATCGAACATACGTTTCCAAAAGTTTGCAAGTTGTGGAGAGATGTTAAAACCCGACCGAACCCCTGATGTAAAATTCTACCAGTTCATGTCACCGTTGAAACCCGCCGTAAGTCGAAGTCCCAAAATGGCCGACTCGGTAGTGCCAACCCTGACCATCTCCTACCAACAGCACCGACGCTTACACCACCTAGATGCACATATCAGCACAGCGTCCAAACTAGTAAAGATGGCGTCTCCTCTACGCATCATGTTATATAGGCTCTCTGACGTCACAACCAAAACACAGCTTTCTACTAACACTTTGAAAATTTAGGTCCGAAATATCTCGGTAACAAACGGATATATGGAAATTAAAAGATGTCAGTCCCTGGACTTTTTCAGTAGAGAAATAGTGGATATGCAGTGAGTAACTTTAAGCAATTGGTTTTTAGAGATCTAATTTATTCTAAGCGTATGATGCGAACTATTTTCTACTCCGGGGAATTACTATCCTTCTCGAAGTTTCTATATTTCGTCATTTCAGCTAAATCCACAATTTATCCAAATAAAATTGTTATCAGCGTGTTCTCCCAAAATTCCTGAGATTTTCTGGTGTAACTTTTATTAAGATTGATGCACGGGTAGTGTAATTACAGTGTGGACAAGATTTACCAAAAATGCCACGAGTGTTTTAATTTAATAACTTTATTTCTATTACTTTTATCGGAAATATAACATTACCAAAAGATTCTCTGTATTGAATTACGTATTCTGAAAAGATTGTCTCATCTCTGTATCTAATTTTGATCAGCTGTAATAAATTCCTAAACATGGCACGTGCTTACATTGAAAAGTAATCTTTAAAATCTTCATAGAATTGGTTCTGCTGCGTGGAATTGCTTGAAATTAATATATGTGATATTAGATTTTTGTGTCTTTCCGGAAATCTACTTTTTATTTCAAAAGCTTTCTAGGATTTTCTGATAAAAAATGTTAAAGTGAAGTGCATCTGATAAAGTGTTAAAAAATTGATTTAAGTTATTTATACGTTCAGAAACTACGGAATTTTAGTGAAATTATATTTTAATTGCGTTATTACTTCCTTAAAACTACTTTGTTCTGCTCGAAAGTATGCAAAAAACAGTGAAATACCAATCTTAGAAATCGATTGTGTGGTGAACTGGATTATTATGGATTATCATGTTTCAGGTAAGTAAAAGGTTTTAATATTATTATAGAAAGTTAATTTAGTTGGTTTATTAAATGTTGAGCTACTTTATTGCTCTTAAATTTGTTTAGAAATGACAAAATGCTCCCAAAGTAGAAGCTCACAGGTTCAAAACTGAATTATTGATGATTATTTAATTTTCGGTTGATTTAGAGTTTATTTACTATTATACAAAGTTTATACCCGGCTTTTATTAAATACTGACAGTCTTTACTGCATTAAATTGGTTTAAAAAATATTGAAATTAACCTATATCAAAATTTATTGTTTGAAACTGAATTTGAGTGATTTAACCTATTTCCTCCCAAGCTAATGTTTTCTTACTGTTATAGAAGGTTTATTTAGGGCATTTATTAACTTTTGAATACCTTTACTGCTCCTAAAAGGGTTTATTTAGTCTGTTTGGTTACAGTATCTGCATGCTATATAAGGCTTCACTCTCCTAACCTATACAAGCCACGAAACTATCTGTTACTAAAGAGTGAGCTTTCCCCCCTTATACAGGGCGTTCGCCGGAAAACGCAAACCCTCCCAGTCTGTTGCCGTCGGCAACTTGCTCGGACAGCGGGCCAGCAGTTTCCGCCACCCGGCACCGTGAATCACCGCACTGTTTAACACCTCCGCTGCCCCAACAGTGCAGTGGCACAGTATAATGGGACCCTTACATTGTTAAGAACGGTTTCTTTGCATTGTAGCTAGTTTGTGACTTCAGTCTCTTATTAATCAGTGTTGTGAATAAACGTTTCTTTGCGGTTTGGCTGGTTTGGGGCTTCATACTCTTACTAATCTGTACCGTGTTTGAGTGTGAGTAAAATTATGGTACGTTACAGTTTGCAACAAAGAATATTTCTCTACGATACATATGTGAAGAAGAAGTCGTTTAAAAAGTGTCGCAGTAAATTTCGTCGCGAATATCCTGGCGCTTTACTGCCAGCTAAATCAACAATTCTGCGTCTGGTTAAAAAAGTAAGAGAAACGGGTTTATTTTTTAACAAAAAGAGACTGTCGGTCAACCGTATTCTCACAGAGGAGAAAATTGACGATATCGCTTTTCGACTAGAACAGTCACCCAAAAATCATTAAGTCAGTTAGGGCAGCGTGTGTCTCGAAATATGTTCAGAAGATGTGAAATGTGCATTACACAAGAGTGTCAACACTTCCAGCATCTTTTATAAGGTAAGCTAATGAATTACGTCACATTTAAATGCTTAGCACATACAAGTTTATGAAATAGTCCGCGGCCGACGGTCGAACAATGCCGGGAGCTAACCGCTCGCTCGCCGCGAGCAGTTTCTTCCTTGTAGCGCTAACAGTGGGTTGCGTTTCCGGCGAACGCCCTGTACCTAAAGGTGAGAAGCTAGAATTTGCTAACATTCTAAGGTGCTTACAACCTCTTTCCATTTTTTGATTCCATAACCAGATCCTGCAATATAGGCATGACTTCCTTTTTTTCATTTTCTGAATTGAACACCCTTTTCCTCAAAATCTCACACACACCCACCCTTGCATCATTATACCACCAAATCTCAGGAACATATTTGTCCACAAACACTCTCATTTGAATTCCCCCAAACCACCAATTGGATCCTTTTCATTCAACAGACATCACTGCATAACTTACAACATGCAACTGCTATTCCAATCTGACCACAGGAAAATCTTTCTGCTTATTGGGCATGCTACATGAACCACAACATGACTCATACACTGGTACCAACTTATCTGCTTCCACTGGACTAGTTCTTGCATAGACCTTACCACAACTTGCTTTCAATCAGAATGGATCACCAGAAGCAGACTATACCCACAACTGTGACTGTCCAGTGGCAGACCATGACAATTCCCACAACTTTAACAACTCCAGTAAGTGTTTATGGCAAGAGCTATCAGAGTTTTCCTTGAAACTACCATTGCCTCTAAACTCCATAGATGGAGATTAGCTAACAGACATATTCTTGATACCAGGCAACCACCAAGACTCATCCTTCAATAAGAGGTATTTCACTGCATGAATAAGGTGTTCTATGTGTCAGTCTTTCCATCCGCTTTGTTGGGTAAGTAATTTACTTTTCATAACAATTTTTATTTTCATGTTTTACAATATATCACTATAAACTTTAATCATCATTTCAATTATTTTTCATTTTAATTTAGGTGGGATGGACTGCATTACCAGGTGGCAACTTCCCTACGGATTTTCTAATTAATTTTTATCTAAAATTCTTTGAGTGAAATTTACTCACTTACCCACGTTTGCCTTTAGTAAAATTTAATTTTAAATCGATTCAGTATTTTTAGTGCATTCATTGGTAATTTATTTAAATTGCAATAGAAAATTTTATCATTTGCTATTCCTGAAATCACATTATCAGGTTATGGCCATCTCTTTCCTTCAATGTGATACCTCTAATTCTTCCACCAATATCCTTCCACACCTCATCATCAATATATGCCTTGAACAGTCTCAACACTCTCTTCACTGTCCTCATTTCTTCAAATGAATTTTAACAGCTCCTTTATCATACCTCTTATCTACTGATTCTGCTCGGCAGTAATTTTCACAAATAAAGCTAGCTGCCATCCTTAGACCACTTTAATTATGGTATTTTATGCCAAAAAATTTGCAACACCTCCATATTCAAGCAATGGTTTGATCAAAGATTTAGAACCCAAAACTCTCACTTCTCTGATACATACCCCATTTCGTTTTGAAACATCTATCTGTCCCCTGAAAATGTGTCCAGCATAGTTGAGTATATTACCAAATAGTATGCAAAGATTGAGGCTTACAAAAAGAAATTAATTTCCAACCCTATCATTGTGCCCAATTTTAGTTTTTTATCTGTATACCTAATAAGGTGACTCTTCTTGGCATTTATCTTTCTTCCATGTTGACCTGCATAGTTAGATATCCTGTCCAGGTGACACACTAAAGTATTTGTTAATTTTTGTTCCTTTGAGTTATTAATCTCAATATATTCCCAGTTGATAGCTGATGAATTTAAATTTCACCAGCAATTACTCTTTAATGCTCACCTCTGAACATGAATTTTATTTCTCCTCTGACCACTGTCTTCATCATTTATTTTTTCACTGTGTTAAGCAGTCCAAACACTATTTTTTTCCATCACCCAAGAAATCTATGCCAAGTAACTCTTTGCTATAACCTATGTATTCCTCTTCCATATGAGCTTTTATTTCTGCAGTACACGCTGTAACTGCCTAGAAGTCCTTTGTTCAAGCAGGACTCTACTCCATAATGGCTTGTGGTTTGTGAATCTAGAATTAAGCTAGTAAAATCTACTATTCTGTTCAGTATACTCCTACAATTATAAGTAACTTTATATAAACTTATGGTGACAATGAAACTGACATTAAACATGGAAAAAAGATAGGATAGGGAAATAACTCATCACTTACCACAGATAAATGCAAGAGGGACAGATGCACTAAAAAAAAAAAAAAAAAAAAAAAACACAATTCACAATATTTAGGCTAATAACCTTAGTTATTTAGGAGATGGGACATATTGCAGGGGGAAAGATGTGTACACATCGACACCTGCCATATGAATGAAACAAAGATGAAAAATGAGGGTTGGGTGGGGATTGAACTGGTTCTGGAGGAAGGGGAGGGAAGAGAAAGTTGATCAACGATAATTATGAAATAAAATAATCTTTGTGTAACTCAACAATTTTCTCCCTCCACAATCTGTTCAATCCCCATCCTCCCTATTGTTTTATCTTTGTTTCATTCATGTGGCAGGTCTGGATGAATGCACATCTTTCCCCCTGTAATAGGTTTGACCTCCAACATGACTAAGGTTACCAACCAAAATATTGTGAATTGTATTTTTTATTTTCACATTCTTCTGTGCCTCCTTCCTTCATATGGGATAAGTGACAGGTTATTTTCCTATATTATTTTATTTTATATAAATTTATTTATTTTGTAGTAACTTTTTTTACTATCACTGAGACTGATGAGAGAGATCCTCCAAAAATATTATGTATGTAGCATACTTTGTTCACCAACCTGGCTATTCTATTTCTAAGTTAATGGTAGACATAGTTTTTATCTAAGCTTTCAATTGAGAATAGCCTTCTAGTTCGACACACAGCCTTTGAAC